>OX459039.1:23123793-23779222 GCA_949775005.1 Orthosia gothica
GTCTGTTTTGTTGGTGACGATGCCCACTTGATACACCATGGCGTGGATAACGTACCTGTAAAACGTTTAAATTTACTTAGGTACAGGCACTGCCGAATCCACTTAACTCTAGTTGCAAATTTAAAGCTTGCCAAACATTCTCTCTTTTCTATTAAACGTTTTACAATTTACCGGGACTTAGCGAAACAAGGGCACGTGATGTA
Source organism: Orthosia gothica (assembly GCA_949775005.1). Lineage (NCBI taxonomy): Eukaryota > Metazoa > Arthropoda > Insecta > Lepidoptera > Noctuidae > Orthosia > Orthosia gothica. Next base: position 23,123,997 of record OX459039.1, read on the forward strand.
AACATTCGGACACGCCCTATTCGCCCCTTATATATATAAAGAATAGAATATAAATATATTTTACAATGCATGTCCTCGAAAAGAGCGGTTTTCCAAGCAGCCAAACTGTGCGGAAAGTGTCACTTTTTTTCACTAGTGCTTTTTACTTTCCTGTACTTTTTTAATTTTTAACTCCAACGTCAGCCCGACGGCGACGCATAGAGTTTTTATTATTTGAGAAAAGTTTTAAAAATTAGTTATGTACAGATTATCATTCATATAAAAGGTAAAATAAAACTAATACTTTATTTTAGGCGTTTTTAATTATTCTAGATTTAGATTTTGATCAATAAATTAATTTTAAATATTAATTAAATATGTTTGGCAGAACGTATATTTTGCTCGTGCCTTATTGCGTTACGATGTGACAGCTATTCGCACATGCGCAGTAGATATGCCCGAGGAACTATTAGTTAATCTGTGGATATGCTGAACGCGCTTGAATGAGCCCGCCATTTTATTATTTTCATTTTATTATTTTTATTATTTCCTCGCACAATGCATAGTAAAATATTGTATGATACACGTACGTAAGATGATTTCCGACTCGTGTCGATTTATCCACTCACTCGCTTCGCTCGCTCGTGAATAAAAATGCCACTCATCGGAAAACACCTACCTTCCGCACTTGTAGCATAAATAACTATTACAATGCATGTCCTCGAAAAGAGCGGTTTTCCAAGCAGCCAAACTGTACGGAAAGTGTCACTTTTTTTCACTAGTGCTTTTTACTTTCCTGTACTTTTTTTAATTTTTAACTCCAACGTCAGCCCGACGCATAGAGTTTTTATTGTTTGAGAAAAAAATTAAAAATTAGTTATGTACAGATTATCATTCATATAAAAAGTAGAATAAAACTAATACTGCATTTTAGGCGTTTTTAATTGCTCTAGATTTAGATTTTAATCAATAAATTAATTTTAAATATTAATTAAATATGTTTGGCAGAACGTATATTTTGCTCGTGCCTTATTGCGTTACGATGTGACAGCTATTTGCACATGCGCAGTAGATATGCCCGAGGAACTATTAGTTAATCTGTGGATATGCTGAACGCGCTTGAATACGCCCGCCATTTTATAATTTCATTTTATTAATTTATTTATTTCCTCGCACAATGCATAGTAAAATGTTGTATGATACACGTACGTAAGATGATTTCCGACTCGTGTCGATTTATCCACTCATCGGAAATCACCTACCTTCCGCACTTGTAGCATAATAACTATATTCGGTCAGGCACAACACAACAGCAACAAACATGGAGTAAAAGACCAAAAAAGAAGTGCAAAGACAAATTGCGCTGAACGTACCCATACCGAAAGGGTTACCAACTCAGCAGTTTGCTGGGCGTCAGACACCCAGCGCTGTTTCAGTTGGCACCCCGCACTGCAGCGACACAGCGGAACGTGGGTAACAAAATAAAATAAAATATAATCTATACATAATTTGACATGAGTGGTACAATTTAAAGAACAGACAAAGAGAGAGGATCTAATTGCAGCAGCAGAAATCACAGTAACTTAATAAACTTATGAATGTCGGGTTAGCATCTTATTTTATTTTCTGTCCAACGTTGTATCACAAAGTAAACATTCTTTGACGGCACGTCATTTTATGACCACATTCGAAATCTTACTTAATATTATAAATGCGAAAGTTTGGATTGATTGATGGATGTATGATTGTTACTCAATCGCGCCAGAACGGCTGAAAGGATCTGGATGAAATTTGGCCCAGAGATAGACTATAGTCTGAAATAGCACATAGGCTACTTTTTATCCAGTATAATGTTCTCTTGGGATGATAAGACACATATTACGCGAGCGTAGCCGCTGGCTAGTAGAAGCTCATTTTATACAAAAAAATAGTTAAAAAAAAAGACGCGCTTGCCATTTAGTGGGTATCTCTAGTACCTAATCTTACATAAATATTAAAATGTATACTAATTTAATTTAATTTAATCTAATTTGATTTAATTTAATCTAATTTAATTTATTCTAATTTAATTTATTCTAATTCAATTTAATCTGTTCTAATTAAATTTGATTTAATCTTTGTTACTTAATTTAATTTATTGCAATCAATTTAGCTTTTAATAGTTTTTTTATATTGTTTTTAATTAATAAATTCTGTATTTATCTCCGCATAATTTAGTGCATGCTGTGCTTTTCTTTAAGTGATGAGGCACTTAGACTTAAGTTTGAAATGTACAAATTTATAAAGTAACAGTGTACTCAGTGGTGAAAAGCCAAATAATAAATAAAATAAAATAAATAAAATAAAATAACTACAATCCGACTCCTGAAAAACTACGCTCTAAAAAGTATGGAACAAGATTTTTTTTGTTCTTGTCTTCGTGCCTCCTAGAGGGAGCCATATTCAATTTAATTTGACATCACACCTATAACCAGCGGACAAACAAGAAGCTTCCAACAGTAATACAAAGTCTCTGCTGCCAACGACTTCTTATTTTACAAATTATGATGAGTAATTTATAAGATAAGACCACCAACTAACGTAAAACTTTTTGGTTCAGAAATAAATATTTTGTATTTTTTGTATTTGTATGAGGGAACAAATTAACATTACGTACATACATATCTACCTACAAACATACATACATACTTACATACACACATACCGGTCAAAAACCCAATCCTCCTTTTTGCTTCGCCGTAGTCGGATAAAACTAGCTTCTACCAGCGGCAGAAAAATAAGTAACAAAAACATACACACATCCACAGTCACCAATAAATATTTGGGGGCCTTGTGCTATTAAATGTTCGCAGTTGCAGAAAGGAAAGAATAATAAGTGGTCATGGCCAAAACAAACCTAGAAAACAAATGTTTGTCGATCAATATGAAAGTTAGGAATAATGGTTTATTATCTTATCACTGACCAAATCCTATGGAGTATAGAAGTTATCTATTAAAATAACCAGTTTGTACTGGTTATTTCGCTAAGTTATATAAAAACAAATTACTTCGTGTTTCGTCGTAGGATTTCTCTTTTTCTATCAGTTGCCCTTGCAAGTTATCTGCGTCCTATATCAGTGTTAAAACCAGTAAGATTTTTTAATTTGTCGCCTTTTTCATGGGACACGACTCGCTTGGCAGACTTATATCTGTGCTTATATAGAGTTGTTAATACTCTTTTAACGTAATGTAATTTATTTTGAAAATGGGAATAAAGCTGCTCTATATATTTCACACGGAAATCAAAACAAAACAACAATAAAGTACTTAGTTCTGAATTCAAATTATTATACACGATAATCTAATAATTGATGCACATGGAAATTAGTATTCGTTTGTATTCGGAAATGCGATAATTGCCGGGGGATATTCAGAAACGAGTTGTACTGTACGTACTTTTAAAAAAAATTAGAATTTTCAACAATGTGTTTGTGATACTCACATATCTTTATTGGGATCCGAAGAGTTCGCCGGCAGTTCTGTGTCGTTGACAGCTTCCATGGTCGTTGCACAGGTCAGCCATGGCAACACCAGCAGTATCAGCACATGGAGGCTAAAACGTTGGAACTGCAATTGGAACAGAAATACAATAAAAATAAAAACTGGTTACTTACGAGCTCAAGGAATAAAATAGGGATTAACTGCATAAAAACCGAGACAAAATTATCATGTAAAACCATAAAAAAATAGAAACACAAAAAAAAACTCAAAATGAAAATCATGCAGGTGCACTTACCATCTTTTCCATTTTCTGATGCAGCTTCAGAGTGGGAAAATTTCAAGAGATCCTTCTAGATATAGCCTCTTGTAATTAGCCCCTGTATGACATAACCGTCGCCTTATGCGCTAATTAGAACTATGATTAACAAACTTATGATATTCTCAATAGAAACAGTATTTATTTCTTACAGGTATCTGTTCGGAACTCGATTTTTGTGGTACCTATGTGCAAATGGGCATGTGATGCGTAGCAAATATAAGTAAATATTTTGTGGAACATTGAAGAATAAATCTAAAATATTTTTAACATAAAATAATATAAAATATATAAATTATACTTTACAAATATTTTACCAGCCATTTTTTTGGGCTTCCCCTACCTTTATATAAGTAGGTAGGGGAAGCCCAGTGGTATCGACCGCGACATACAAGTTGTGGGTCGTGGCTTCGGACCCAGGCAGGCGCTTTATTTATTTATTTAAACTTCATGCACAAAGGTACAATGGCGGACTTAATGCCTTAGGCATTCTCTACCAGTCAACCAAGGGTGGTGAAGAGTAAACATGGCAGGTGCATTGCTTAAATCGTTGCAACAACAAATTTTAAAACAAAATATATAATTATTGTTTAAAATACACATACATACATATTTTATATGATACATATCTAAATAAATAAATATATTTAATAAAGTAATGAAGATTAGTTAACGAGATGACCCTACCCCCCGCTGATAATAATACACTGCAATTTCCGCTTGAAAGCATACCGACTGGTGGCCGCCCTGATTTCGAGAGGAAGCGCGTTCCAAAGAAGAATAGACTGAATATGAAAGGAAGAATGAACAAAATCAGTAGTATGAGAAGGACAGAGTAAGAGCAGATTGTTGGAAGAACGCAGGTTCCTAGCGTGAGAAGAACTTAAATATTGAAAGTGAGACATAAGGTAAGAAGGTGGAGTGGGAGAGTTGAGTAGGGAGAAAATTGTAGTTAGAGCGCGAAAACACCTTCTCTGGCGAATGGGCATCCATTTGAGCTCAGACCTGTAGCTCGACACATGGTCATATTTCCTCAAATTGAATATGAACCGAATGCAGTTATTGAGGAGCCTATCAAGCTTATCCAGCAGAACCGCACTCAAGTCGAAGTAGCACACGTCACCATAGTCGATTATGGGAAAAATTAAGGTCTGCACAAGCATAGTCTTCGTCTTTGCGGGCAAAAAGTTCCTCAGACGATACAGGTATCGCAAAGTGCCGTTGACTCTTTGACTGACACTAGTAACCTGACAATGCCAGCCAAGCGTCGAATCAAGATGCAAACCGAGATCTTTTAAGCTAGGGCTAATGGGAATAACGGTACCATCGAAAATAAGAGAAGGAAGAGAGCTAACCGCCACTCTACTCACCATGCGCGAGCTTCCTATTACAATGGCCTGACACTTCGAGGGGTTTACAGCCACCCCAAATTTATCAGACCAGATTTTAATGGCATGCAAGTCTCGGTTTATATCTTCTATAGCGTCTGATAAACTTTCCACCCGCGCAGCTGCATACAGTTGAAGATCATCGGCATAAAGATGATACGAACACCGAAGACAGAAGGTAATAAAATTAATGAAGATAGAGAATAACAATGGAGAAAGAATACCGCCTTGTGGAACACCAGCACCTAGATCACGCCAACTCGACGAATTCTCGTCGACGCGGACCGACTGCTGACGTCCCCGAAGATAAGAAGAGAACCATTCCAGCGCCTCGGAAGAAACCATTAGATGAGAAAGAATAGATAGAAGAATATCGTGACTGACGGCGTTAAAGGCATTGGAGAAATCAATTAGTACCAAAACGGTAACCTTGGTATCCTCCATTGCCTCTCTGATGTCACCAGTCACTTTGAGGAGAGCGGATGCAGTACTGTGCCCAGGCCTGAACCCAGACTGGAATGAGCTGACAAGGTTGTTACGGTGAACGAACCCCGAAAACTGCTTGTGGACACAGGCCTCGAGCACTTTTGACAGGAAAGGGAGTATGGAAATAGGTCGGAAATGATTAGGTAGGGAGGGATTTGAAATTTTAGGAAGTGGACGGACGTAGGCCTTTCGCCACAAGGATGGGAACTGACCGGAATCTAAGGAAAAGTTTATTATATGGGTAATCGGAGGAAGAAGAAATTCAAGGATCAAGGTGACCATTTGACGATTAATATCATCATGGCCCACAGCCTTGGATTTTATAGAAAGGATAATCTTTTTAATTTCATCCTCGGTAGCTGGAGAAAATCGGAATGGTTCTGTGATAGGACCGGGTAGGCTAGCAATGGAATCGACCGTCTGAGAAATCATTTGGGAATCCAAATAGCATGTGGTTGTAAAGTGACGGTTGATTTCATCCAGGCCAATCGTCTTGGGGAAATTCACATGACGAGGCCTACCGATACCGAGAGTTCCCAGGAATTTCCAAATATCAGCAGGAGAAGAAGAAGAAATGTTTTCTAGAATATGGCGGCGTTTGGCGTTCCGTATCACCTGATTACATCGATTTCTAGCAGCTTTGAAAATGTTCCTGTTTTCCTCACTGCGATCTTTTTTAAATTTCCGAAAGGCTCGGTCCCTGCGTCTCATCGCCATACGAACCCCTGCCGTCATCCAAGGAGCAGGTGGACGCCTGAGTTTAACCCTCTTGACCGGAGCGTGTTTGTCGTAGAGAGCAAGGACCGTCTGATTAAAGATACGCAATTTTTCGTCTATAGCTGTTGCCGCAGCAAGATGACTCCAATCGAGTTCCACCGCATCCTGACGGAGCTTCTCGACATCCAAACGCGCAAAACAACGAATGTGCAGAATTTTAGGAAGAGGTTTAGGTGGTTTTAGGACATATGAGAGGAAAATGAGGTCATGGTGGGAAAAGCCAGGTGCTGGACACTGCCCATGACAGGAAACAAGGGAGGGAGTGGAAGTTAGGATTAGGTCGAGCCACGTGTCATCCCCTGTGATATTGAAATGTGTGGGTTGCAAAGGAAGAACGTGGAGACTAACGGACTCAATGATGCGGAGAAGTTTACGGGAACGAGGAGTTGGATGGGAAAGGTCTGTATTGAAATCGCCCATGATGACGCAATGTGCGTACTCTGATCCTACAGACTCTAGCGCCAATTCTAGGTTGAGGAAATAGTCAACGGCGGGTGGACAGTACACAACACCAAGCAGGGTTTTGACCCCTTTGATGTAGATCTCCAAAAAGAGGTACTCAACAGAAGCACTGTATAATGAAGGAGATGATGCAACAATTTTGTAGGGAAAATCGCAACGAAGATAAATAGCAACACCTCCTCCTCCCTTACCAATCCTATCATTACGGATAAGAATGAAACCGGGAAGAGGATAGGTCGTAGAAAGAAGATGAGGCTTAAGCCAACTCTCAGAAATCAGAACGGCGTGGACATTGGCGTCAGAAAAGGTGTCGAAGAGATCGGTATAATGACTTGCCACACTCTGAGCATTTATGTGACATACGTTAAATGAGTTACGTTTCGGTTGCTTAAAGCTCTGACGCACAAAGTCACCAAGGGTATCGGTCAATGAGTCAAAACTTGCAGTAGCGGAAGAGTTAAGAGATTCAACGGCAGAGTGAAAAGAGTCATCAGCAGGTAACATAAAATACGATTAAAAATAATATAAAATAAATAACTAGGTATAAAATTAAACTATGGCAAAAAAATTGCCTTACTGTGCAACACAACTATCTTTGCACCACCCACCAGCAGAACCAGTACAAGATGATTAAAGTAACAAAATAAAAGTTAATACAAACACGATAACAATAAAAGCAAGGTAAGAATGCATGTAAACAATACAACAACAAAGCACATGAGCAAAAACCGAACGCAATTCACTACACAAAACAAAAACGTGGAACAGAGTGATATTGGACGTCAATTTAACACTAACATTTACAAATTGTAGGGTACATATAACAATAAATAATTAAATGCAGGGTATACATAAACTAATTTGGCATAATGACAGACACCACATAGACATTACATTACTGACAGGTAACAGTTAGTATTATTTACAAAGAAAGGTGACGAAACACAACAATTAAATTACAAGCACAAACAATGAACATAAACGAACAAAATGTAGTATTTATCTTATACGAGTATGTGTCCACAAAGCAAACAGGCTGACGTATTGATACGGCAAAATTTGCGAAACTAACAGTGAGAACTATGACGCTCAAGCACATAACAACACAAGACACTTAGTTTTTACGCCCTCCACCATTACTTCCCATTGCTTCAGACGATTCCACAGCCTTCTTAGGGTACTTTGCCAACAGTGGATTAAGTTCATCCAAAGATGTAACTTTCTGCCGTGTACCGTTCGGGGTTCTGATGACTATAACCCCGTCCTGAGTCCAGCACGCCGACATCCCGAAGTGTACCCGCGCTTTGACAAATACAGCCTGCCTAGCCTTGGTTAGGAACTCTTTGATCGTAACCGAGGAACCCTTCAAACCTGACTTTGCCTTCCAGACAGCAGTTTTATGGTCTGTGCTCGAGAATCTTACCAGTATTGGACGGCTGCGTGTAGGTCCCTTGCCTGCTGCCCCCAATCTATGGCAAACCTTGAAGGAAGATGCAGTGATGTTGGGCAGGGCCAGCTTGTTTTTTATTGTGTCCAACACAAGAGCCCTGCAATCCTCGTTGTCCGCCTCAGCACACCCCGTAAAGATGAGAGCCTTCCGACGTGAGCGTGTCTCCAGTCCGTCGACCACTCTGGAGCACTCGGAGATCTGCTTCCGGAGAAGACCCAGCATGCCGTACACAAGCTCCCGGAACGTTCGGAACTCCTCTCTGACCTTAGCAACGGTGTCTTTGGCGGGTCCTGCACACTGTATTTGTGCCTCCAGCTCACCCATCTTCCTATGGAAGCACTCCTCCAAGCTTCTCTGGGCCGATTGGATATCATCCAATTGAGACATTTCTTGAGTAGGTATTTGTGTTGGTCAAGAGATTTATGCAGTACCGGTGATAGCTGGCAGGTGGTACAATTTTGAGTACTAAGTTACATGTACTGGTTTACAAACATAAGTACCGCTTCTTAACTAGACCCTTTCCTTATTTTTAAGGGCAAAATTATAAAAAAATACTATACTATATTATTAATTGAATTATAAAAAAAGCTGTTAAAAAATTCACGTCTTATCTTTTTTACACCTACCGCCGAAAGCTTTACTTTGTGTAAATTATTTCATCACCACTGCTCTCAAAACGGTGAGGGAAAACATCGTGAGGACGTGTCAACTATGTCTTAGAACCAAAAATTCGAAGACATATGACATCCACCAACACGCACTGGGCCCGCATGTTTCATTACGACCCATTCCCTCTCACAGAGATGAGGCCTGTGTCCCAGCAGTGGTAACATTAATAGGCTGATGATGATGAGAGGAAGCCCAAATGTCTGAACTGCATTAGACATAGACATTTCATCTTTACAGTTCACCCTTTGAGGGTGCGACTAAGAATGGAAAAAAAATATACTTATGTTTCGCACATCCCAAGTAAATTGTAATAAGGTTGAAGAGGTAGAAAAGAATTCAAGTATCACGATTTTCTTTCCTGCCAGCGCTCCATGGACCGATACATACCACGTTTCTGACTGTCTCTAATTTAATTACAACATTACTAATATTATGATTTGAGAAAAATTAAATTCATACTGATATCTTATTAAAAGATGTTTGAGTTCACTATAGTGCCTCGCGTTTTCTTGGTCTGAGGTAATAGTTGACATATCTCTGATTTCGAACTAAATTATTGAGATATGATGACGTTCATCTATCAAGTATCCGATATTGATGTGTTATCAGTCGTGAAAGACACAGTTTTGAGCTATCAGCCGTATCAGTGTGATGCTGGGCCGTGGTGGAGCGCGCCGACGTACATGAGGCGTCCTGCCTTCCTTCTTACGTTTGACAAGTCCACACTCAATTAAGTCCTGCCAAATCACGACTAATGAGTAGTAATTAAGTACCTATCGTCCGTGGCTCTTAAAGGATAGTTCTCACCATGGCTCTGAACAAAATTATGGTTACCTCCGGCATCATCACAATGGTGAGTGATCTCTCTTTTTTTATTTAACGTATATGGTCCCATTGCTGGGCAAAGGTCTCCCACTGTGGTTTGCTTTATTTGATTTATCTTATTCGTGGTATAGTACATACTGGAATCGAAACCTGTTCATGCTGGCGATATTTGTATTTATTAAATAATATATTTATTTATAATTAAATTTAATGGCTGTGCGATAAAATACGACGTGTAGGTATAGGAAAGGAATCTGTTAATTAACATTTTTGTGCAACGGCGAATATTAAGGGCTGGTTTCTGATTTCAGTATTTGGATTAAAGAATGAGTGAACCTCTTATTTAACGATGAAATTTGAGAAATTTTCAGACTAGAGTTTGACAAACTTTAAATTTGTAATTAAGAAATCGTGATGTACAAACAATAAAGCTCTCAAAGGGCCCAAAAATCTGTTCTGTGCTTAATTCTCGTGGAGTTTTGATTTTACTGCAATTTGTGGTCAGGACAAGTTTATGCCCTGTTCAATAATTGTTCACAAAAAAGTCCTAGATAAGATTCCTAATTGCCATTACTTTTCGATATATGAGCCAAAATGTTGGCCTGATATTTCTGGCCCATTGGTTCTATCTATAGCATATGGCTCTATAGATTATCTATTTAGCTAGATCGGGTCTTTAGTATATAGCCACAATGGGCCCCATCAGGAGCCTAAGAAGATTTAGTCTCTTAAATAAAAATGATGAGGGCTATGCGTGATTGAATCACACATGAAGACATCCAAGGTTACCGACACCAACCTAAGAATTGCCAAACATAAGTGGACTAGGGTACATTCCTCACAGCAACGTGATGGTCATTAGAGTCGAAAGCTACTGTAGTGGCGACCGCGTAGCGGTAGGCGTAGTGTTGGAAATCCTCCCATAAGGTGGACCGATGACCTGGCGAAGGCTGCAGGACGCACAGGACTAGCCAATGTCGGCGATGCTATAATTATGTCCAGCAATGGATGTCTTACTGCTGAAGTGATGGTGGCAAGCTAATGATAACCTAGCGATTTTCTGAAATTAACCAATCAATTAATATAAGCCGAAATTCGAAAGATTTAGTTCCGGCTTTGGTGGGCCACTTTGTCTACGCGATTAGGTAAACCTTTATTAAATTTTTGAGTGCGTATATATAGTTAATTCTTGTAGTACGGTAGGTAGAGATTTTAATTTATAATATCTATGTACAGCGGTTAGATATAAAAATAACCGATACAGAGGCCACTGGAGGTCGTGTCCAAGTGGCAGGTGATCTTAGGATAGAATGGAATGAAGTAATGTTATAATGGATAGAACCGCGTCTCACGTCTGCAATATCTAATTGAGTGGTGGTAACAGACATCGGGTATTAGAGATCATTGAGCTGGGTCGGATTCCGGCCAGCTTAATTTAATTCATATCACACATTCGTTGATTCCTTTCTTTGTCACTGTTTGTTCATGAAAAGTAAAAGTTCCCATACCTAAATGAAATGAGTAAAAGTAAATGGCACGCATGGCAATAATGTAATAGATAGTGATTGGTACGTTGATAGTAAGGGTATCGGCTTATCAGTCGAGAGTTTCTGTCATTGATAGCGATAGAGCGGCAAACGCTCGGACAGGAGACGCCATTGCAATGCCGTGAGAAAGATACTGTACTTTCATAATATTATGGTTACCTACATACCACAGGGCATACTTATTTCTAATTGCTCTCTTGCAATCAAATGATTTTTACCCGACAGCGCGACGTAAAGGAGGGTAATGTGTTTATCTGTCTATGTAATATGTATATTTGTTCCAATGATCTAAGTGGCGTTCTAGAGCAAAGGCGTAGGCCGATTTTGATGATTCTTCCGTCAATCGATTCGTCTTAACCTTGCGAGTGTCACTGGCTACATTAAAAATTAAATATTGCGGCTTTTAGGCGCCTAAATGTGGGGTTCCCATTTTTTCCAATCCCATCGTGTGGGGTTATCAAAATTCAGGGTTATAAGAGGTGATAACAAAAATATTTAACACCGAGTAATTCGAAAAAAACAAAGTGATAACTTAAAAGATACTTAAAACAAAAAAATGTAAATAAAAAAAATAAAAAACTCGACTGCATATGAAATGAACTAAGAAGACAAAACAAGAGAAAATCATGCTGTGCAGTCGGAGGATACATATGGTTTTGGATAGTCAGCTCGCGATTATGTATCCTCCGACTGCACATAGTATGATTTTCTTCATAATCAAGTACCTACGTCTTTAAAAAAATATAAAAGTAGGAATCCCTAACCTAGGCTATGACTAGCCTTATGTTGGGATTGACTTCCATTCTAATCGGATACATATGGGTACGAAAAAACATATACAGTATGTTAATGTAGATACGAGTATATCAATATGACCAACATCAGGCATGTTGACAAGATGTTTATTAAATACGATGTATAGTATCTTTTTAAAAGAGTAGTTAGGTAAATTCTTCTTTCGAACAACATATCGCAGTATGTGACATCCTATTCCAATCAAACAGAAATAAACATGAGACATAGGAGAAATTTGCATTTGTGTTAAAAACTCTTTTGTTCCGTAATCAGATTATAATCATATCGAAATTAATCACCGCGATATCATAGTTACAATCATGTATTCTAATGAACCAATCGACATTATTATGCCTTCCAATTTACACAGTTATGACACTTGGGGGAGGCCTATATCCAGCAGTGGACGTCTTTCGGCTGAAATAATGATGATGAGATAACATCGTCATAGTTTCTGAGATTTGTTATAATTTCCTCAATCTTATGCTTAGAATCACCATCTTCCTGCCCTTATACCATATTACTTGAGACTGTCTCAACACATTTGCTTCTTCTATTCTGTCCCGTCCAACATCACGCTGTCAGTGATTCCCTTTTCATTCATATCACTCTTCAGCCTCACACAATACATCTGTCTTCTCTTGGCCTCTCCCTCTAGGTCCATACTTATAATAACTCTTTTAGTCACAAGTGTTTCGTTCATCCTCTTCAAATGACCATACCAAGACAAACGATTCCATTGCAATTTTTCTGTCACTGATGCTATATACAAAACGACTTCTAATATAGTTATTTCTCACTCTATCCACTCTCGTTTCCGTTATTTGTAATCTATTTTCATCCGTCTTCTTCACTGCCCGACATTCCGATCCATACAGTAGGTATTTACGGCAGGTCTTATCACAAACGTGTCGCCATCCGTTCCATGTTTCTGACGTCATCTTTTTCCATCCTGGTGCATTACGTTTCGGTCTACATCGCCATCTCCTTGAAAAAGCAACATGTTTTTCTAACCTAACCTTTAATCATCGGCTTAGCATTATTTGTTTTCCTTGGCCTTTATCAGAGCGATAGGTTTATAAACACTAATTTAAAAAAAACACCTCGTTTGCCCATTGTTCTAAAAAAACTTTACTTAATCTAATGAATAAACAATCAGTTGAGTACGTTTATTATTTGTGTCGCCTTTAATGAATTTTCATGACTTACTGGTGACTAAGATAGGGCGCTTGCATTAACGTATTAACATACTTAATATACACATAAGTATTCCTCGTATTCTAGATATGTGTCATTATGTTTGTGTACCTACTTAGGTACACTTGTGAATCTAGACCACATGCATACGTACAGATTGTGCTGATTTATTATCTAACCTATTGACGGCGTATAATTATATTGTATCTTCTTTTTTATTTTCAAAGTCTCCTCAATATCACACCGTCACCCAAACATTGCAGGTCACTGTAACATGTTTATTGTAATGTTCTAAAATACTTCATTGTATTAATCAGTCTGTAATCTAAAATACTTACTTGGTATCAGTTTCGTCATAAAATTATTGTTCGATGTCTTTATTACACATCCTCATTCCTCAACGCTAAGTAGGTACAAGCCTTATTAATAATAACATATTAGATAAAGAATATTTTGATAGATGCTATCTTATCGACTTGCTCTCGTCATAATGTGGCACGGAAATTCTCTTTTATATCTATCTATGGCAAATACGCACTAAGATCGTTTTTACAAAATTCCCTACATACCAATGGGAGATAAGTCTTGTGTTCGCTAATAGAGTTAACAATACCAATGATCTCGTACTATTCGTTACCTACGCCCGTCCGTGAGTGTTAGCTTTATCTATACAATTTTTGGAGATTGAATAGCTTCACTCTGGGTAAATCTTAATGTGAATGACAAATACTAAATAACTACCAAAAACCGAGCCTTCTCAATGATTTCCACACGACGACGATATCTTAAATAACACCTAACAATGGATGCTGCATACGTGGCCGTGAAGCATAACCTAGAATTCAATACATAACTAAAGGTTTTTTTTTTTGCTGAGCACTTGTCATCCATGATTAATCACCAAGATACGATGGAAGGATACATAAAGAATACCAAGCTCTCAAGTACCCACCCAATTTCTTTCAACCCAAAGTAAACCTGCCACTGAGCCATGACCTATATAAAAAAGTTAATAAATTCAAAAAACCCGATTGCAAAGATGTAAACAAGATATAATTATATAATTTTGGTAATTTTTTAGGGTTCCGTACCCAAAGGGCAAAAACGGAACCCTATTACTGAGACTCCGCGGTCCGTCTGTCTGTCTGTCTGTCTGTCTGTCTGTCTGTCTGTCTGTCACCAGGCTGTATCTCATGAACCGTGATAGCTAGAAAGTTGAAATTTTTACAGATGATGTATTTCTGTTGCCGCTATAACAACAAATACTAAAAATAGAATAAAATGAATATTAAAAGGGGGCTCCCATACAACAAACGTGATTTTTCTGCAATTTTTTGCGATAATGGTACGGAACCCTTCGTGCGCGAGTCCGACTCGCACTTAGCCGGTTTTTTATTTATAGTCATCACCACTAAAAACCCGCCATTTAGATACAGAGAGGCACTAAAAAAAAATTGCAACTCCTACAATAAGGCTCCCAAAAACCGCCATGTTTCTTTTTTTAAAGGCACTTATCTAAGAACACCTGGGCGGCCAAGACCTATCTAACGATGTCTTAATTATAAAATCCGACAAGCGGTTTGAAAGATACGAGGTAATAATAGTTATTTGTTATACAAGAGTGCAAAGTTGCTTTTTAACCGCGTGTTCAATTTTGATGACCGAGCAAGCGAAGGATTCTAAATTAGAATCCTGAGCGTTAGCGAGGGAATCAAAAGAGCACGAGGTGAAAAATCTTTGCACTCGAGTGCAACACGTAACTTTTCATTCCACCTCAGCGAGGAAATGACTAAATGCAAAAAAAAAACGTTTACAATCACAAGATAGGTACACTTTTATTTCAGTTTAGGTATTAATTACTACGTTATGACAGGTAAGTATTACAGAATAATCTTTTAATTATAACAAAATAATACTAAGGTATAATTAAGAAAATTTTAAAGTAACGTTGCTACAGTTATTGTTGAGGGAGAAAGCTCATTTGCGCATTATTAACAGTTTCAGTCAATTCTGTTGGCGTCAAACAAACTTCCTCGTCGCTAGAATCACTCATTTTAGTTTTTAACCCCCGCCGGAAAAAAGGGGTGTTATAAGTTTCACGTGTGTTGCTGTGTATCTGTGTATCTGTGTGTCTGTCTGTGGCATCATAGCGCCTAAACGGGTGAACCGATTTTGATTTAGTTTTTTTTGTTTGAAAGGTGAATTTGGCGAGAGTGTTCTTAGCTTTGTTTGAATAAAATCGGTTAAGCCGTTCAAAAGTTATGGGCGTTTGAATGTTTGAATCGGGGTGTTTTCGCAAGATAAATGTGTCGGGGGTTTTTTAAATTTTCAAATTTTACTTGTTTAACTTGTTTTCAAGTTTCTTGTTTTTAATATAATATAATTTAATATAATTTAACAATGACGTGAAAAAATGCCGCGTAAAGAACCGCGTACAAAGCAAATTGAAAAAAGAACACCAAGAAGGTTCCGAGTCTGAGTTTTTAACAATTTAAAAAAAGTTGTATGATATATTCGGCACCATAGAGGTAGCAGTAAATAGGTTTAATGTTTTTTTTAATTTACAAACTTAGTGCACACGATGTTCTAAATTCAATTTACTTTATCCTCTAGTGAATAAAAACGGCTTTTCCACTCAGATATTGAAGATTAAAAATACTCTTTCCGAGATGGTGGGATGAAAAGAATATTACATAAGTACATACATACAAACATAGAAGATACGCGTGAAAAACATAACCCTTTCCTTGCAGCCGGGTAAAAAGTACAATGGGGATACATTATACTCTTTGATCCCAGACCAAGCGACAGCCCACTAATCGATTGCCAAAAGCTCTTACCTAATTTTGGCTGATCATCGGACCAATTGGGTATTAAATTAACGTCGGGGTCCCTCAGAAGTCGGTACTCTCACCGACATTATTCTTGCTGCACATTAACAATCTGCTAAAACCCCTAAACCTTTGGGTATGCAGACGACAGCACAGTTGCTCAGATATACTTGTCCAACGCACGGGCTGCCGGGCTGCAGATCCGGTCTCTCCGTAAGGCCATGGTGGAGCGTTTGAACCTGTCCTTGCAGGCAGTCTCCGGATGGGGCAATGCCAATCCGGTCAGGTTAAATCAACTAAAATCCAGGCGTCTCCATTTTCCGCTAAAAAGAGCCAATTTGAGCCGGCTCCAACTTTCCGAGATGTGACTGTGCCATTAACGGACCATCTTGAGCTGCTTGGCGTCACGTTGACATAGAATCTCAATTTCGGTCCTTACATTGAGGCAAAGGCTCAACTGGCTACCAAAAAGTTGAGGATCCTTGCAAAGGTGAGAAGGTAGTTCACGCCGGAACAGCTCCTCAATTTGTATCAAGCACAAGTTCGATCATGCATGGAGTAATGTTCTCATCTCCGGGTCGGATCTGCCAAGTACCAGCTTGACATACTAAAGTCGATCGAAAGGTGAGCCAAGAGGCTCATCGGTGATGAGGCACTGGTCAAGTCAAAGCTCCAGAGCCTTGAACACCGTCGCCGAGTTGCTAGCTTGTCGGTTTTTATCGGTTACATTTCGGGGAGTGTGCGATGGAATTGCAAGATCTAATTCCACCTAGCCAACAGTTGAGATAGTAGTCAAGCGCGAGCATATAAAATAAAATAAAAACGACTTTGGCGGACTAAAAAAAAACAATCAAAAGCGAATCGGGCTCGCAAAACGTTTCGGGTAAGCCATGATGAGTAAGGGCCGAAACACAAAACTGTGAATTTACGCGATGCGAATTCTCAACGCATAAAACAGCTAAGCAGTAACAAGCAACAAGCTCGTAGATTTTTACTATGAGACGTCGCACCGCAGTTTTGTGTTTGGGTCCTAAATCTCTCTCTATACTGCCATATTAGTAAATATATATTGTGATTTAACCAAAATATGATCTATTATATATAAGCTAATTATAATAATGTACCCTATAATAATGTTCCCTCTGAAGAAAGATGTCATCGGACATCACAAAATTCATATACTTAAATAACGAATTATTAAGAATAGATTCTCTTTCTACTGCAGCTTCAAGCGACGGGGCAGATGATCTTCACATCACTCGGCCTTGCGCAATATTTCTGCGTGATCGACTTCTTGAGAGGACTTCCCGTTCTAGTTTATATTCGAGTTCTTTATTTCCACAGTAAGTAATCATAATTTAAGTAATAATATGGTAACATATTATTTCACTGTATCTTTCTAAACTCTGTCACTCAAATGCTCACATAGTTAATATTTTAGGTTGTGTGTTTTAGATCCTGAAAGCTGCGGCCCCACAGTCAACATCGGTGAAATCATTGACAGTATCGCCAACCAGGCGTTTGTCTTGTTTAGATATGAACCATTCACCGTGTTCAGGACCTTCGTTATCAACTGTACCAGTCTCGGACTGAGCGTGTTTTGGCTGATAAGCAGTGTGATTATTATAAGTAAGTTTTAATCGCCCGCTAATGTAAATCAGTACTTCTGTTATAGCAACACTTAAAAAAGTTGTGAATAACGAAAAAAACTTTTTTTTTCATGTATGAATTTTATTCAGTTTGGACAGCGTAATGTCTGTCGGATCAGCTAGTCGGTATCTCATAAAAAGTCTAATGCACGGAAAAGCAATTGGGACTTTCTTATCAATAGTTATCGTCTCTCTAATCCTATTCAGTAAGATAAAAATGTAGCTACGTCCACTTCATACTTGCAAACACGCCTCCGATGATCTCTTTTCACTTACCTACTCTGCTATATCTAATAATTAAACCTGTAACGTTGACTCTGAAAAATTTCGTTAACCATATGAAAGGAGATGTAGAGGCCTCGGTAAAGAGTAAAATAAAATAACTTTTTTGGTGCCTTATGGCAAAATTAGTAAACTTGAAATATGCTTGTTGTATAAGTAGGTGCACTTCTGCGGCTCTGCCTAAACTTTTAGGGATGACAGTCGTGATCTTATGTTAAGTAAACTTGACTTTAAATGAGGGCTTCGATCAGCTTATTTGCAAAAATCTGATATCTAATTGATGTATCTCTTATTTACGTTTAGTGGGTGGAGCAAGGGATAAGCAGACAAAATGCATGCGATGGCCTTGGATAATAACCAGCGCAGCGGTGTGTGGGCTGGACTTGGTGGCGACTGTGACATATGCCAACGACTCTTTTCATACAAGGGTGAGGAAACTTACTTAACTATTAATTTGCAATCATTTATCTTGTTGTGTGGAAAGTGCTTTAATAACAAAGAGCTTTAGGAAAAGAATTTCACTAGACTCTAGTGTGACCGAAGAGTTTCAGTGTTTCTTCTTTTTACTGATGCTAGAGTGGTTTAGATTAGCCGCAAGAGCACCGCTAGACCACACGCAGGAGTCGCCAAATGGCGGACCCCGCTCCGGACCGCCAAGCCGCGCCGATCGATTTTGTTTTAAGTAAAAACAGAACAATATTAATTATTAATGTGTTACTTGAGTACGTGATATGATAATTTATCCCGCGCTTTGTCTTTATTTCTCCGATTGGACAACGGACGAATTATCTCATCAAAATCTTCATTGACATTGTATCTATATTTACACTAGCTTCTGCCAGGGACTTCGCCCGCGTGAAAGTCTTAAATTATCCTAAGGAAACATATTCCCGGGATAAGAAGTATCCTATTTGTTATTCCTGAATATAATCTATCTCTGTGCCTTTCTTTCAATCCGTCCTGACGTTTGAGCGTGAAGAAGAAAACAAACACACTCACTTTCTTTTTTAATTTCAAATTCAATTCCTTTATAAATTGGTGTGATATTTAAGTTTATTTGTTTCAATTTTAACAAAGTAAAAATCTCGTCGAGGTATTGTCCGAGGGGTTGGGGGGTAGGTGGCTTTATACCTTACGGACCGCGACGGCCATATTATTATAAAAAACGGACTCTAAATGCAAATAGGTAATTGGTGACCCCTGCGCTAGACGAATGGTCTTTTTTTTTTTTTTTTTTTTTAGCGTGGAGAAATGCTCATGCATACTGCGCTACCACGGGGAGATAGCGCAGTTATGTGGGACTCTAACCCACTAAAACTCCACGGTGTCCTCCTGTGCCGCTTATGGCGGGAACACGGGCACGCGTTAGCACTCACCGCAAACCCGCCGCGGCTGTCCGTCACCGGACCCTCCTCGGGGGAGTACCCCCCATCACCGGCGCACCAGAACACACTGTACGCCGTGACTACCCCAGGGACCAAACCAGCACATGGGCGCCAGACGACCCCGTGTATGGCACCCTTGGTCCCCCGTGACGGGTCAAGGTCAATGGCCCCGCCACCTACCATTTGTCGGCCGCAGGGGATAGGGAGAGCGGCTAACGCAATACCGTCACTCCTCTTCCCCTGCGGCCCCACCGCGTCCGCCATCAGACGGTGGCGACCCCGTCCAGGCCGCGGAAGGTAGGGAGAGCGGCGCACCGCAATACCGGCACTCCTCTCCCGCCGCGGCCTCCAACCCTCAGCCGCGACATCGTATGGGACCTGGGACGCTCCATAAGACATCGCGGCCCGCCTCAGTTGCGATGTCGCCTGTTACCAAGCGGCACCACAACCTACTAGTTGGCCGCTACGTCGTCGGCTTAATCGGCAAAAGCCCTCACGAGCGGCCCCTCCTCGGGTTCCTCTTCGCTTCACCGTGGGTGACCAAGCCACGGTTACTGAGGCCCCCCGCCTCGACAATGCGGGAACCCACCGGGGGGGATTCAATGCAATACCTGCGTATTTTGTGGCAACACCTAGAGGTACTTAGGGTTATCACAATGTTCTATGTTAGTTCCTCGCCACGTAATGTTCAGTTTCCTGTTAGAAAATCTGTTGAGGAGATGGAAAGCGCATTATTAAGATTAGCTAGTCATCAATCAATCATATAAGGCTGGCACAGATAATAAAAGGGTGCGGTTGTTTAGCGGCATGTGTGCAGTTTTAGTAGCCATGATCAATTTGACGAGAAGCATCGCTGATCTTGCGCACGAACGTTTTATGAAAACGGTCGTTTTCAGATCGCAGCTTGGCGACTGAGAAGCTCTGAGTGACAATTAGATAAAAATGGGGGTTGAAAGTTTAGAATAAACAGGTTTAACCTTTTAACTATATGCAAGAAAGGTCGTCCTAGAACGAAACATATATTCACGCGGGTGAAATGTTACCGTTAACAGAGGCCGCTAAAGTGCTAGGAAAGGATAAGATAGAGAACCCCTTTTTCGCAATTACCCCGAGTTTCTCAGCTCTAAATTATGCGTATATAGCGCCTTAATGTGACAAATTGTCAAGCACGCGTTATCTGCTGTGATTGCCTGTTGAAAATTAATTCAACCAATCACAGCAGATAACGCGTGCGTAACAATTTGTCACATTAATTCTGCAATAATTTAGAGCTGAGAAACTCGGGGTTAGACTGCCATTTGGTCCGAAGTGCGTGCAGGCCAGCGCTCTCAGAAGGAATTGGCTGTAACATAATCCACCACGAGAGCCCAGCGCGTGTTGGTGGATGTCATATCTCTTCGAATTGTTTGTTTTACTGATAAGACAGAGGTATACCACATTCGGCACCTATTAATATTTTTCGCAGATGCCGTAAGTGGAATAATTTATTATTTAAAACTAGTGTTGGGACGTTTACTTTTTAGGACGTCAAAGTCAAAATCGCGATTTAAATCAGTAATAGAGAAGATCAAAGAATACTATATACTATCTATGCTAGAGAGTTTAATAACATCATAAAAATATAACTTCCTCTTTTGCTTTTTTAGTTAGATGTTGTATATTATAAGCATTTATACACAAACCGTAACCGTAACTACCTGCAGGAGGCCAGAATCATAAAGAAGTCTTAGTATTTGCGGGGCTTTTTACATTATTATTATGTATTTTAAAATGCACGTTTTATTGCTCCACCCTGTATAATGAGGATAGGAAGCGGCTGGGCACTTTTGTGCCAACTGTATAGGTACTTTACTTTACTTTAGGTACTTTTTTGGCCTTTTGATTCTGCATAGTTGCTTAATAAGTCTTATTGAAATTGCAGACTCTAACCGACATGATGGACTTCGTCGGAGGCCAGGTCAACGGACTCGGAGGTGTGGACCTGGACACCGCCTGGACTTCCTGGATTATGGTCCTCCTGTACTCTCGCTTCGTCATATTCTTCATCCTCAACATCATCCTTATCGTCATTGTCATCGTGGACTGTAACATCAAGAAGGAGCCACCAATAACTGAGAGTGATGTAAGTGCCGCGGGCCCTACCAGCAGCCGTATTGCGTAAGTGAATACGGCAACGCAAAGAGTTTGACCGCTATCCAATCGACCAAATCGACTAATCACATGCGAGATGAATGACGCGATGTTGCTTTCAGTCTGTGTGATTGGTCGATTGGATAGCGGTCAAACTCTTTGCGTTGCCGCATTCAAATACGCAATACGGCTGCAGGAGCCCTTGTTTTTTTTTCTAATTGGATGCGGAATAGGCTCTCATGTAAAAAATATTGTGGATTTGATATAATTGTATCTGTAAATTATTTGGTGTATATAATACCGAATACTCTTTCTATTTATTTTTTGTAACATTTTCACCTGTTATCAAAACGTTGGGTTTTCCATTACATAGGTATATTATGTTGAATAAATGTGCCCAATAGAGATTAGCGTCTTATAAAATAAGTACTTATGGAATGACGGAAACCTCAAAAATCATCAAATTTTGCTTAGGGTTTTAAACAGAAGTTACTTCTCTTTCAGAACATAGAAGCTCCGGTAGTAGTAGTGCCGGCTCAAGCTGCTCCTCAGGCACCAGTTCCTGTGCCAGTTCCCACCCAAGTGGACACTGCCGTGCAAGCATCACCTCCTCAGGAAACAGGCCCTCCCACTATCATCACCACCGATGGAGTCAGTGACAGGGATGAGGAGCTGGCCAGCTTACCTAGTGAGAGGTTCACGACCAGGATACCACGGGCTGGACTCAGCCGTTCCTTCCGACGGATGAAAGCGTTCCTCTTTAGGAAGTCACCTTCACCGGAGGTCCATACGAGAATAATTAGATCAAATCCAGACTCTTTGCAAGCATCGCCTGAAAGGTGGGTCATGTTTTTTACCAAATTAGTAGTAGGCAATTTTATATTAAGGCCCATTCTTTCCCACAGAGTTAATTTGAAGATCTTTGACAGTCGTTACAAGTAGTCAGAAGCTTGAGATCTGACACTAGTCGAGCCAAGGGGTCCCGTGTAACCCAGTTACTGAGTTGTGGAGGTCAGATAGGCAGTAGCTCCATGTAAAACTCTGGTACTCAGCTAAATCCGGTAAGACTGGAAGCCGACCCCAACATAGTTGGGGAAAGGCTAGGCAGATTGATTTCTCTCACAGAGAGGAAGCCTATGTCCCAGCTGTGGGCACATTAAAAGACTGATGATTATGATGATGGTGTTTTTTTATTATCGTTAATAGGCTCGCGTTTGATCACTATATCACCTAATGAGAAAACGAGTAATAGAACGAGTTGAAGTTCGTTTTTCATCTTGGGTGTGATACTATTAAATATTATCATAACATAGTTAACTACTTAAGTAATTGTTGGAATAAATATCAGTGACTATCTGCATTATTCATGGAGCGATATTGGGGTATTTGATTAGGCGCGTTGTTCTGGAGATAATAACGTATATATATATATATGTATGAATGATTTATCTATCTAATATTTAAACATTCTCTAAATTTTGTATCACAACTATGGAGGACCGGCAGCCTAAATGTACCGGGCTAATTGCGTAATTGAATTCGGCAAGGCAAAATGTTTGACCCCATAAACGAGTATGACAAACTGTCTTTTCACACCACCTGCTCGACAAGGTCCAATTACATATCAGACACATACAGATTGCAATCTCAATGTAAAGTAAAGCATTACCTCCCAAGAGAGATAAAGTTGTATGCAACTCCCAAGGGAGTAAGTTGATTTGAATTTGGAATGTCAAATTCATGTGGAAACTGGCGGAAAACTCTAAGCAAAAAATGCCCATATGCTTCGACCCATATGTCATTTTAAAGAGGTTTGTTCGAAAATCGAAATGGCCACTATAGCAGAACTCAAAAAATAAAGAAAAAAGGCGCAATATCAAAATTAATGTGAAACAAATGACGATGTTTGGTGCTGAGATTTTCAGTGAATTTTATTACAATATTCGTGTTAACAAAAATGTCGAGAGATAGTAATTCTACACCAGAGTTTATTAAAACAGGAGCTTTAGAGATTATTAATAAATCAACTACCGGAAAAATCAAAACTCAGATAGGTACGAAAAAGCATATGACGATATTGTTCAATGGAGAACAACAAAAGTAAGAGTCATTCAGTGTCGGAATTTCGGATACCGTCCTTTTAATTTATTTCCAACATTTTAAAGAAACTCGAAAGTAAAGCAGCCAATCAATGCTCAAATCTACAATAAGCATCAAACACAATATGCAAATCAATACATAGGTACAGCAGCTTTTTACTGTCTCGCAGAAGGTGTGAAAAGTAGAGTATGCTCTTCTGGGCTAAAGCCTTGCCTTGGGTTGCTTGAACCCCTCGCTTCACTCAGGACCATATCCACTTCTGTACATCTTGAACTATATTTTCATACGGATACGGATCATGTTCCCGCGCCGCCCGCATCGCCCGCCGAGTCTGATGACGTCATCCGCACGCGCTGGTGGATCCGTATACCTACAGCATTTTGCTAAAATGCGGCTCGTGCGGCGCGGCGAGGCTGCATACGATTTCATATAAAGATTTATAAAATGCGTTGACTGCGGCGCGTGCGGCGAGTGCGGTGCGTCTAGGTGCGCGTTCACCTTTAGACTTGGATTGGACGCCCTATGTCATTAATGACATATAATGACACAAAGAGTACTTTTGAACACGCTTTTATTAGCTTGGTATGTATGTATTAGGTCCTTACCTATGAAATTGGCGTTTTGTCGTACTGGCCACTTTGATCTCAAATATCTCCTCTTTGTTTTGGAATTCCAATTTTAAATTTATACAGCTATTTACTCATGCTTTTGTGTTTGGAAAACCGTAATTCATTTGTTTTCACCTCCTTTGATTTTTTCTTTGCGCCAGTCAGTTCATAAAATGGAAAACTTGAAATATCGCGTTATTTACGTGTACGAGTTCCATCGTGGCACCAGTGCTGCAGAAACGGCTCGAAGGATTAATTATGTGTATGGCGACGGTGTCGCAAAAGAAAACACAGTACGTTTTTGGTTCCAACGTTTTTGTTCTGGAAATTTCGACCTGCAGAACAAGCCCCATGGACGGCCGGAGACCAAAGTTGATAGTGAAGAATTGAAGGCTGTTGTGGAAGCGGATCCATGGCAAACCACGTCCGAGTTAGCTGCTGGCTGCGGTGTTAGTGATAAAACTGTTTTGGCCCCAAGCGAAAATTTACTCAAAAAAAATTACTTGTGAGCTGCTAAAGAGCAGAGGCATGGTCAATTGCTCTAGGCCACTGCTGCTTCAGGACAACGCTAGACCACACACTGCAAAACAGACGGCTACCAAATTAGAGGAGCTTCAATTGGAATGTCTAAGACATCCAACCTACTCCCCGTACCTTGCTCCACAGATTACCATTTTTTCGAAATTTGGATAACTTCTTGCAAGGGAAAAAATCAACTCCGATGGGGCAGTCCAAAGCGCCTTCAAAGATTTTATTAATTCCCGTTCGAATGGTTTTTTTTGTAAAGGGATCAATGAACTACCTATGAGATGGCAAAAGTGCATAGTTAGCAATGGTACATACTTTGTTTTTTTTTTTTTTTTTTTTTGTCGTCAATAGGCTTGCGCTTGACCACTATCTCACCTGATAGTAAGCGATGATGTGGTCGACGGTGAAGCACGCTTGCCTAGAAAAAACCTATTCATTCTTGACTTAAAGACCCCAAGATTGTAGCTATCGGGAAACACAGACTCCGGCAGGGAATTCCACTCCTTAGCTGTACGCATAATGAAAGTGTCCCCAAAACGTTTTGTGCGTATGGGTGGGAAATCCACCATGTACTGATGACGCATCGCCGTACGTCTGGTAGTCCGATGATGGAACGGGCTGGGCGGAATCAGATCATGCAATTCCATCGCACACTCCCCGAAATGCAACCGATAAAAAACCGACAAGCTGGCAACTCGGCGACGATGTTCAAGGCTTTGGAGCTTTGACTTGACCAGTGCCTCATTGCCGATGAGTCTCTTGGCCCGCTTTTCGATCGATTCAAGTGCATCAAGCTGGTATTTGGCAGATCCGTCCCAGAGATGAGAACAGTACTCCATGCATGATCGAACTTGCGCTTGATACAAGGTGAGCAGCTGTTCCGGCGTGAAATACCGTCTCACCTTCGAAAGGATCCCCAACTTTTTGGCCGCCAGCTGAGCCTTTCCCTCAATGTATGGGCCAAAATTGAGAGTCAATGTCAACGAAACACCAAGAAGCTCAAGATGGACCGTTATCGGCACGGTTACACCACGGAAAGTAGGAGCCGGGTAGAATTGGCTCCTTTTAGCGGAAAAATGACACGCCTGGGTTTTAGCAGCATTAAACCTGACCAGATTGGCATCGCCCCATTCGGAGACTGCCTGCAAGGACAGGTTCAAACGCTCCACCATGGCCTCACGGAGAGACCGGATCTGCGGCCCGGTAGCCCGTGCGTTGGACAAGTATCTTTCAGCAACAGTGCTGTCGTCAGCATACCCAAAGGTGCCGGGTTTTAGCAGATTATTAATGTGCAACAAGAACAATGTTGCTGAGAGTGACTGACCCCTGAGGGACCCCGGCATTAATATCCAATTGGTCCGAAGAGCAGCCATCGATAACCACTCAAATGGACCGATCTCTTAGGAAGTCTGCAATCCAATCACACAGACCACCGGGCAAACCGAATGAAGGAAGCTTACCAATGAGGCTTTCGTGCCAGACCCTATCGAAAGCCTTCGAGATGTCGAGGGAGACGGCAAGCGCTTCCCCGTGTCTCTCGATGGCCTCACTCCATATGTGAATGGCATACGCTAGAAGATCCCCAGTAGACCGATTTCGGCGGAAGCAGTATTGACGGTCACTAAGGATATCATTAGCTTCTAGGTATGCCAGGAGCTTTTTGTTAAGTACACGCTCCATACTCTTACAGAGTATGGACGTTACAGAGATGGGTCTGTATTTGGCCGGGTCAGCTCGACTGCCCTTCTTGGGCACAGGCTGAACGTTGGCTTGCTTCCAAGAATTCGGCACTTTTCCAGTCTCATATGAAAGGCGGAATAGACGAGTCAAGATCGGAGACAGTTCAGGCGCACAGGTTCTAAGAACTATTGCTGGTATTCCGTCAGGGCCGCTAGCCTTGTTAACGTCGAGGTTACGCAGCACCCTACGAACGTCCTTTTGATGGATGCGAATAGCCGACATACACGTCTCGCATCCAACAGGAGAAGGAGGGGGCCACGAATCACCAGGATTCAGACGCGAAGATTCCGCAAAAAGAGATGCAAATAAATTTGCCTTCTCCTCAGCGGAGTGGGCCAACGACCCGTCGGGTTTCAGCAGTGGTGGTAGTGAGAGACGGCAGAAGTTCGACTCGACCGACTTAGCCAGGGACCAAAACGCTTTACTACCTGATGGGTAAGAAGCAAGTTTGGTCCCTATTCGGCCAATGTGGTCGAAACGAGCCCTTCGCAACACCGTCTTGCAGGACTTGGCAGCCCTGTTGAAGGCCTTCTTCTTCTGACCCACGTCACCCGCTTTGCGCGATCGAGCGTCGACCCATGCCAGGTACGCCTCATGCTTAAGCGCGTCGGCGCGATAACATTCAGCGCCAAACCATGGCCGGTCAACGCTGGACATTGTCACATCAGAGAACGGAATGTAGTACTCCATTCCCTGACGCAACACATCCGTCACGGCGTCCGCGCACGACGAAGGATCAGCCGAAGAAAAGCAAGTAGGCTGCCAAGGATAGCATGCAAAGAAAGATCGCATGCCATCCCAATCTGCTGACCTGTACCGCCAAACCCGCCGGGTGCCTCTTGGGCTGGGATCGGGCGGGGAGTAGACGGGCACAGACTTCACCAGACAGTGGTCGGAACTACCCAACGGTGAAGTTTTCGACACAGAGTATCGGTCTGGATCTGTTGTCAGCAGAAGGTCCAAGCAATTGGCCGTGTGCGAATCAACATCCGGCACCCTTGTTGCCCCCTGGACCAGCTGGGTAAGGTTTAGTGCAAGCGAAAGCTTACGCATCTCCCGTCCAGCATGGTCAGTGCACTGGTATGGGAAGAGCCACTCCTGGTGGTGGGCATTAAAGTCCCCCAGTAACACTAACTGGGCGGAAGGGTACCGCTGCTGTGCCGCATCAGCCGCCTCACTGAGGTACTCTGTGAGCCTGGTTGTCTCCTGATCTCCGCTGTGCGACCGGTAGACACAGGCGTAGATAATTTTATCCAGACCTGTTACCACCAGAGCCCAAAGCGTTGAGAATCTGGAGTCCTCAAGGTTACGGAGACGCCGATAGCAAGTGTCGTCGCGGGCGTACATACACACACCCGCGCGTGGTTTAAAATTGTGCTCCAGGGTAAACCCTGGGTAAAACAAGTACGACACGTCTGGCGGACTCGCTATCTGCGTCTCCGTAAGGAAAAACAGCGCTGGTTTCTAAGCCTCCAGGTGGTAGTGGACTGCAGAGAGATTTGAGAGCAGACCTCTAATGTTGGTGAGGTGCACTTTGTGGGGGAGGAGGTGCAGCCGCTGTTGAACTCCAGTATTTTGTTTCCTTGCCATGATTGTGTGTGAGTGAAGGGAGGAGAGGAGATGGAAGTGAGACGAGGTTTCACGCTGCTAACCTACAGACACGCACTGAAAGGACGCCATCATTGGGGCACTAGTCTGGAGACTGCGGGGACGCCCGAGCCCCCCCGGGCCCTGTCCATCGGGCCCTCCCCATCTGGTCGCCAACCAGCACGATGGTGCATTCCGGGATTTTTCGACAGTTGGCGGGGCAGCCTTTCATGTGTGGCTGGCACACTACTTGGGCCCCCAACTACCTGCGGTCGGCCAGCGGTGCACCGTGCCTCGGATCCCGCTACCCTCCGCGACCAGTCTCCCGATACGTCCCAAACAGCGCGCGTCAGAACTAGTCAGCCTGCAGTGGAACAGCTATCTCGACCCAACTCCTCTAGTGGCTACACCGAGCATCGTACCGGAACACGGCTAGGCCGCTTGGCGGTACGTCTTTGCCCGGTGGGTGGTCACAAGCCTTCGGCCGAAGCCTACCACCAGTAAGTGTCACCTGATTTGCACCACCCGGGGCCCACGTGTAGGGAATCAAAGGGTACACTCCTACGGACGTGGGTGACTCGGCCCCCAAAAAATTAAAATTAATTGATTAAATAAATACATTATATTAAAAAAAAACGACCATGTTCCTCCCTTACAAAACGCCAATTTCTTATGAAATGACCTATGATCTATGTATCAATGTAACGGAATCTTTGAACGTGATTTTCACCGCCTTCAAAACGTCGGCTTGATTTGAAACTTTGCACACATAATATGGACCGATGACAACGAAATAATGTAAATATAGTTTGTCCCATTATCCTTATCAGGATCTTTAGGATTTAAGATTGATATTACAAGTATTTTTTTTACTTTTTAGTTAAATTTACCATTAAAGCGCGTTTTTTAGTTTTTTAAACGACAATATATAAAAAGCCTTTTTTATCTATTTTTAACTTGCAATGTATGTATGTAAGTGTGTTCGGGTCAAATCTCGCAACTGAATTTTAGAGCAGTTATCCTCCAGCGTTCGCATAAGGACAGATTATCATAAAGACAGTTTCGCATAAATACAGAAAAGGTACAGTTCCGCACACTATCACTCTCACCGCCACGCGTTTATACACTTATCCGAAGCAGCAGGACATGTGGCCAGGTGGTAAGAGTGTTATTAAGAATGTTGTAGCTACTGTGAATGTTGTAGACAAGTTAGTACTTGCCTATTTATGTGAATAAGATTTTTTTTTTTGGAAAGGACGTAGGCAGTAGCTTGCCGCGTACGTACTTTGTGGCAGTAGGCATACATAAATATATTCAATATACCTAATGTACTCTTCTTGATATGCAATTTGTTAAGTTTGAGATTAGATATAAACAAATTTACTTGTCATTGATTTGACATTGTCATCTCAGGAACATAACTAATTTAATAAATATTAGAGACGAGATGAGGATAGCTTTTAAAATTTTAAAAGAACACTCTGGCATGAGTATAAGCACCTTTAAATGTGATTTTGAAATATCTATGAAGGGTGGCACAAAAGGATTAATTCTAAGATTCCTTAAATACCACCTTTATTTTATTTCATCACGCTCCTGAAAGAGGAAGCAAAAATGCAGGAAAAATGAAGACGGAAATCTGATATTTTGGTTGACAACGCCTCGCAATACTGAGACGTGCAAAATGTGAACCGTACCAAACCTACAGTGACTAGGTTTATGAAAAGTATTTTTTTTAATGAATTGAATATAGTACATTAAAATAATTTTGTTTTGGTTTAGATTGTAAAGTAAAAAAGAAAATAAACATAAATATATTTTTTCAACTTAACTGTACTTTGTCTTTATGTGAAACTGTCCTTATGAGAATCTGTCCTTCTGCTAATCTGTCTTTATGAGAATCTGTCCTTCTGCTAATCTGTCTTTATGAGAATCTGTCCTTATGCGAACAAAGGAAATTTTGCATACACGTTAGGGTGGATGATAATGCATGGTTAGCTAAGTGACGTCATTCTAAAACCAATATGGCGGGCGGCCTAAGATGGTGGTCTAGTTATTTTTTGTGTACTGCCATTATATGGGTATCAAATGAAAGGGTTTTCTGAGAAGAAAAAAACATGTTAAAAAAAAAGATTTTTAATGCATAATTTTATTTATATACCTAGAATGACACTTGTAGAGCTTCTGAACCAACAGTAGTAAACACCCAACGAACATGGTAAACTTAATAAAGTTCCAACAACAGAGAGCTGTATCAATATCCCGTATGCAGTAAAATCAATTAGAAAAAAGTTAAACTGTTGAACGCTGTACCTGCTGGCTGCTATTCATCATTATCATTTCAACCGATAGACATCCACAACTAGACATAGTTATGTCTCGCTCTAGCGCGTCTCCCGTCCAACTGATTCGCGCGTCCATAAGGGTCATCGGCCCGCATTGTGGCAGACCTTCCAACCTGCGTGCTCTCGATCTAATAATAATCCAAAATGTTTCAGATCTCCACGCACCCACCACGCCGACATGGACTTAGACAAAAAGCGGACGGTGAACTTCCCGGCAAGCCTGATGTCTCTGCCGCAACGCTTGGAGAATATCATAGCAGAGCAGCAGCGACGGCTGGACCGCGCCGTCATCGACACCTCAGGCCGCGCCAGCCCGCCGCGAGCATCTCAGTCCCTGCCACAGCTGGCCACTACCTCCAGCCAATCAGAAGGACGAGGGTACGTGGAGACACTTTATACTTAAATAAATGAATGATATAAACATAACCCAATAACCAAGAAGGCAGAGATGGTCTGTAATAAACGAATTTGATTTACATTGTGGTCACTACATCGCTAAGAAGATGGTATATAGATTTAATCAGAAAAAAGTAACTTATTCGGATGATAAAGGAATAGATCCCTAACATTTTCCTTGGAAATGATTAACTGGTGTAGGCAAATATAATGCTCAGGCATTACCGGCCTTAACCCTTAACAAATTAATAAACAAAATCCGTTACTTTGAATCGATCGTAACAATCTCAATCGTTATCATTTCAGTCTCAATGAGTCTTCTGTCTCGCTTCGAGACTTCTTTGGTAAGAATATTTACTTGTAATAACGGTCACTTACATCTGCTGTATCATCTTTCTCAATATTTTATTGACTTTTTCATTACGCAGTGCAGTCTATTGCTTCTCATCACCAACTTTCCAACAGGATATTCACCGCATTTGGATGCTCACTCCTGATTAGCTGCTACTGCATTATATCTCACAGTGTATTTCTGTTTTTTTTTTTTTCCTGACATCATTTTCCAATTAAGGCATCCTTGAACATTTGGTGTCGGGGTCATGGGTTTCTACTGTTGGTAGATGATTTCGTAGGATAGGAATATTAAGGCTTGCTTCCACATTTTCGTATTGGATGGATCGCATCAAACGGATTCATTTGTTAGCAGAATTCAGCCTAAGCAACTGCCAGCAATCGGATTGATGAGCGTAGCATCAAATTACCGAGACGGGCTGATGCGGGCGATTCGTGCAATGGAGATCAGTTGACGTACTTCTATTTCCATATTTGTATAGAATACTAAAGACAGTTTCGTAAGATACGATCCGTCCAATAGCAATGCGTAAGGTGCGGTAAAGGAAGTGTAGAAGCAAGCCATTATAATGCAACCAGACCGTGATCGATCAACGACATTGTGACATATTTAGAGACTATTTGGAGTAAGAGGTAGCATATCTAGACGGTACGGTCAACGCCAATCGAACATTGTCTAGTTGTAACCTCAGAAGTTGGTGAAGTACCTAATGGCAGATGGTGTATTTGTCCAGAAGGCACGGAACCACGGCCGAGCTCCAGGGGCAGCTTCCCTGGGCGTATATACCGGCGTCCTCGCACCGCATGCGGGACCAACTCCCTCCGGACGAGGACCTCCCGCCTGTCCCCCTACCGGACTACACCGCCCTCCAGTCCGTTAGAAAAGCATGTAAGTGTTCATTCATCTATTTAATATCATTTTATTATCTTGAACGTGTCCCAATTTATTTAAATGTCCTCCTATTCTTCAAGTAAGAGCAAAACTCGAGCAAAAACGATTACAAACTTTATTTTCGAATAATATCTTTCGAATAATGAAATATTTTAGTTTAATAGTTTTGCTCTTATGTGTATATCAACTTCACAATTAATGGTCGTCTCAGTTTTTCTAGCCGATAATGGATGGACGATAGGTTATGTTCTTTCCTTATCTTAATAAGCGTTAGTCACGCTGTTTATATAATTGTTGTGCAATTATATTACAAGTGGGTGGTTAGTACTGCGAGAGTAAGTAGTTAGTAAACCCCGGGCTCACACCTTATAACATTCTTAATACTTTATTCTTATTCTTTATTGTACAAAAAACATACAAATACAATAGGACAATTTATGTACAAAGGCGAGCTTAACCCATAGTTGGGTCATTTTAAATAATTATCTATTTCATTAACTATTATGTCAATAGCCTGACCAAAAGGTCTACTTGCAATTAGATCAGTGTGCTTATTCATTGTTTTTTAACGTACTCGATCATGATACCGTAAACGATATATTATGTCAATTAGGATACAAACAAAAGAGGTTTCTCCGTACTGTCAGCAGCAATTAACGCGAATGAGCGCGAGTAAAAACTTAAAAAGCCATTACATTAAGCCCACATATCTGATGTCCACAAGTAAAAAGTATTTACCGATGGAGAAGATTTTAAATGAACACCACTTAAACATTTATTTCAGCCGTCCATCGGGCCGCTTCCAGTTTAAGTTCGCTAACACAAAAGAAAGACTATGTGACGTCATCACGATCTGTGCGTTGTGAGTATTACACATACAAGAAGACTTAATCATCAGTTACTCTTTTGGCAAGTAAGCCCCATGCCTTTTGCTATCTTTCAATATACGGGTTGAAATTGAATTCATTGGCATTCTTTCAGGAGTTCAAAGTGTTTGAACAACTTTTACATGGGATCAACTCTGAAGTATTAATAGTTGCATCGCACGCACATGATACGAAATTGCATGACTTTACTCTGTGTCAAATATAGGGCTGTTTTAAAAACCGGCCAAGTGCAAATCTGACTCCGTTCCGTACCATTATCGCAAAAAATCACGTTTGTTGTATGGGAGCTCCATTTAAATATTTATTGTATTCTGTGTTTAGTATTTTGTTGTTATAGCGGCAACAGAAATCAATAATCTGTGAAAATTTCAACTGTCTAGCTATCACGGTTCATGAGATACAGCCTGGTGACAGACAGACAGACCGCGGAGTCTTAGTAATAGGGTCCCGTTTTTATCCTTTGGGTAAGAAACCTTAAAAATGAACTCCATGAGGCCATGACAAACCACGAAAGAGATGGCGGGACGACCTGGATGTTTTTCACAAGAATTGAAAAGAAGTAGCTTAGAATTGTAATCGTTCAAAGAAACTGAGGTAAGCTTTACCATCTGTGGGACAGTATGGACTACTTAGTAGATAATATTAATATTAACCCCATTGGAAATGTACTTAGATGCTTTGATATTATGATGTTTTGCCTTGACATTTTCAGAGTTGTTCCTATTCCCATTGTAGAAGTTGTTCAAATTCATCATTATTTTCACGTGCATGGACATATTATGTAATTGAGTTCAAAATCAGCCGGTATAAAAACATTTTATACTAATTCATATAACATAATAAATTACACCAATCTAAAAAGAACACTATTACTCATACATAAGAGCTGCATCCTCCATCTTTAAACGAGGCTGGTGAGAATGGTAGGTAACACTTTTTATATTTAATACCTATGGATTCATTGTACAACTTATTTTTTTCACGACTATACTCTGTCCAGTTGATAATCTGTCCAGTTGCGAAACTGTCCAGCTGAGAATCTGTCCAGTTGCGAAACTGTCCAGTTGCTTCGGAGGGCTCCATTTATATATCATAAACTGGGAACAGACGGACAACACAGTCGGATTGTCCAGTCACAATTATACTCGTACTTCTTTTATTAGACACCAATGCCTCAAGAGAAAAGTTACGGATTTAAGTTAAGCTTTAGATGAATACGTTACGCTCGTGGCTAAATAATAACAGCCGCACTGTTCGATCATCAAGGTTAAGCAACGCTTAACGAGGTCGGTCTGTCGATGGGTGACCATTTCAACATACCGAGTTTCCTCCGTGCCTCGGAAAGCACGCTAAACCGTTGGTCCCGGCTGTCATTTGAAGACCTTTGACAGTCGTTATGGGTAGTCAGAAGCTTGAGATCTGACACCAGTCTTGCCAAGGCGTACCGTGTTACTCAGTTACTGGGTTGTGGAGGTCAGATAGGCAGTCCAAACAGCTTCTGTTCAGTGATTTGGGTTGTCCAAACAGCTTCTGATAACCTTTCATCTTTAACTACGCCTCCAGGAGGGAAGACGCCTTTGACCATAACCACAAAACAATAATAATTTTGTGAAAATCTTGTATAACACGTTGTTTTTCTTTTCAGCAGCGTTAAATGAGTCCGACGTTCTATATTAAGTTTTCTACAGCTGAGTTCACAATGAAGTTATTTAATAGCGCAATTCAAACAATCTCAGATTTGTGGATTAGAAATTAAGTAATATCTTCATCAAGCAAACCTGGCAAATTGTGGGTAGAGGTACCTCTGCCCCAAGTCTTTATGGGAAATAGGTGTGAAGTTAGGTTTCATCTTTAAAAATGAACAATGTTTGTATGATTTGAATGCTTCGTGAGTATTAGATAAAGTACGAATTTGACTTATTGATATTTCAGTTCTGGTACCTTACTCTGAAGTGTACAAACTCTCATGGTTCCATAGTTAGAGAGTGACGGAGCTATAAAGGACGAATAGCACTATCCCTTTTACACTGTCCAACCATGATAGTTTTGATACGTCAGAGTTGGGACCCATTGCGTAAGTGAATTCGGCAAGCCAAAGGGTGCCATGAAAGCCGCGATGTAGATTTCCGTCTATGTGATTGGTCGATTGTTGATACTCTTTGCCCTTTGCTTTGCCGAATCCACTTAGGCAAAAATACTGCTTTTTATTTCAGTACACTGTTCACAGCCCCACGTCTATAAAAAATGTATCTCACGTACTTATAGACAAACTACTCATTCGAATTATAATTGGGTTAAATAAAATACCCGTTCCAGAAAAGTGGAATTGTAATAATTTAAATGCAATAACGGTTATAACTTTGAAAAAGACGTAATATTTGGTTTCGAAA
This sequence comes from Orthosia gothica, assembly GCA_949775005.1. NCBI lineage: Eukaryota > Metazoa > Arthropoda > Insecta > Lepidoptera > Noctuidae > Orthosia > Orthosia gothica. Next base: position 23,159,469 of record OX459039.1, read on the forward strand.
ATATTTTTTACAGCCATAGCATTTCAGTCAAAACTTTAGAAAAAATCGCTTTTGAGTAATTGTCACATATCTTTGGTTTTTGTTCTTAGTAATAATAATTATGGTGTAAGTAGGTAATTACAGAGTAGTTTTTTAATGCTTTGGTATCTGTTTTTCTCTGTGTGAGACAAGGCGTTTTCGTTGCAGAGGGCGAGTTACATGCATACCTATTATTAATATTATTTATAATTTTGTCCTATATTTTATACTGAGCTGATGTTGTGGGCTCGTACATTTTCTGTGTGGCGCAATAACATAGCTCACAACTTTTTGTAAATAACTTTTCCTTACATATAATTTATTTTAATTAGTTAGTTTATTATTAGTTATTAATTAGTTATTTATTAGTTTTAATAATGTATTGATGAAAGCTATGTTTGATCGGAAACAAAGTAAAATGCAATTCGATCCTATGTAATAAGACATAATAACTGATCTTGAACACAGTGCAATATCAGATTATTATATTATACAATTTATTATGATAGACGACACAAATCTAGAAGAGCTTTCTAATCTCAACGCATTTTGAGGTGAGAATAAGCTGTTCTAGTAGTAATAAGCGATGACTCTTTGTATAGTAGGTACAGTCAACAACACGTTGAGTACTAACACTTGAACAACAATGCAGCGGCAAGCTGCGGTTGACTTTACCTACGTGGTGTATAGGTACCTATTGTTTAGTTAAGTGCATACAATGTACTTTATAGATTTTATAACTATAATAAATAATACAATAAAATGCCTTTGTTTTAGTTCAGTTTGTGAAACTCGCCTTGCTATTGACCATTATCTTTTGTGACAATCCGCCGTGGTCTGTACCTATAGGTCTACCAGAATCTCATGGCAAATGTGGAAATAAAAATTTGTTGTGTGCAATACTGGGGAAATTGGATTAAACGATCTTGATACTGTTTAATTTTTATTTATGTCTTTAGTACTAATGAACGTGAGGTACCTATATTATAGTAGTCACAGCGGATCTTTGTGTCTTTGAACTTGGTCCTGCCAACCATTGCGTAAGAAACAGTTTGTCATCGAGTATACTGCATAGAGTAAGCGAGATAGGACGATGTGACATACGTAAGCGAGTGAAAGAGACAGTTATACAATGCTATCTTCACCTTCAACATTGATACAAAAATAGCTACTGCACGGGGTCTTGCAACCAATTCAGAGACACAAAGATCCACTGTGAGTATTATAGGTATGTGTATGAATAATGTTGTTATACATCGGGTTCTTAACATAGTAAAAATAAATCAATTGAATATTAATTTATGTACTAATTTATTATATATCATTTAAATCATACTAATAACTTAAAACCTCATTCAGAACTAGAAAACTAAAATACGATTCCATGAGCTCCACTGGCATTTCAAAAACTTGTATCTTTGTAATTTTATGTCATCTCTCTCCTTCAAAATGGTTCTTTTACATTGGCATTTAACATATTCAAAACCAATCTCTTTATGTATCAAGTCTGTAAAAAATAATAAAATGTATCATGTTACATATAGTATTATATTCATCATCATCAGTCTATATATACTTTTTTATGTAAGTTTTATGGTCTGGTTGCTAGGACCTATTAGCCACGTCTTTGAAGAGTTTTGGACCTTATATTTATTCTTTAGCATGCATTAGAATGCGGATGTAACAGATTCTAATGTTTTTTGGAGTATTTGGCAGCAAGTTAGTCTTCCCAGTAAGCATTGCAGAGGCAGATTGACTACAATAAAATACTCCGCTCCAATATCCCGAGATCGCTTCTGTCAATGATTTTACAAATTGTCCAGTTGCGTAGACAGTTGAGACACAAAACTACACCAATAATATATCACAATATCCACTAGGAATCAATTTGCAAATAATATTAACAGCCACTGAACTTCACTCGACAAAAACTCCCGTCTCTACACACGTCCCACTGCAGGGCGCAGATTATTACTTAATATTTTTCTTACGTCAAAGATTCTCAATCTCCGTTAAAATCAATATCTTGTCGAAGAATTAGTAACAGTTACTGTTGCCATTTCCTTCCGGACATCATTCGATGTGCCCTGACCTACGATTTACCATATGATAGTAGGTTAGGTTAGGTTAGGTTAAAACGGGCTGGTTTCCGCAACTCCACGACCAAGCGCGTATTTTGCGTACGGGAAATATATATAGTAATGGTATGATAGTAATGATATGATATGATAGTAATGGAAAGAAATAAAAATTAAGTAAGAAAAATATAAAATAAACTGAAAGTATCAAAACAAGTCAGTCCTACTTACCGGTCCACTCTACGACGCACTTTAAAATCAAAGATTGAGTTTGATTTACGCCTTCTTCTTCCCTTATTTTATGATACACATTGAAAACAATATGTCTTGCTTGAGATCGAAGTGGGTTTTTCGACATTTTCACAAAAATATCAAATTTTCAAGATAATATCAAAAAAAATTAGCAGCGGTTGACACATCAAGTACTTTGATTTGACAGGTGACAATATTTTTTTTTTTTTTTTTTTTTTAATAAAACTTTGCCCCACACTAGGAATTTCTTCCTGTATCGTGGGTGCGTTTACAAACATATAAACTCACATACACAAACACCCAGAGCCGGAACAACTATCTGTAGGTCATACAAATATTTGTTCCATGCGGGAATCGAACCCGAATTGACATTGCCATATGAAAATCACAATTAAAAAAAATAAAAAATGCCATGAGATTCTGGTAGACCTATACAATCCTACATGTAGGTATGCCTTTTTTTTTTTAGCGTGGAGAAATGCTTATGCATACTGCGCTACCACGGGGAGATAGCGCAGTTATGTGGGACTCTAACTAAAACTCACTAAACCCCTCTCGGGCTATGTCGGTAACTTTGGTTCTCCTGCGGATATCCTCACTTCTGACGTAATCACGCAAGGAACGTGTAAATGTTGCCGTTTTTTGCGATAATGGTACGGTATAACCCTTCGTGCGTGAGTCTGACTCGCACTTGGCCGGTTTTTTAAGTACAAAAGGTTTTTTTTTTATATTTTGCGTTTATAACGTTAAATAATACATAAATAAGTTGAACATTGAAAAAACCGAACGCCTTAGGTAGGACTCGAACCCGCCACCGAGACGCTGCACTAGTCGAACTTGCGAAATTCTTCAACGCTTTTGGTACTTTTTTGTCAACATCTAACTTATTTTAGAAAAAACTAATTTACATCATTGTAATCCTCTCTGTAGACCGATTTTTAAATCTATGTATTAAGTATTGTTATTTTATAGGTGGCTTTTTTATTTAGAAGAGATTTTAAAGGCAAACAACTCATTAGTACATATAGAATCCCCTGCATAGGGGATCGTAGTGGAACATTGAGTGCTGTACGATCCCCTGGGGGATTGAAATAGGGGATTCTAGTGGAACGAGTGTCTAAAACTCCACGGTGTCCTCCTGTGCCGCTTATGGCGGGAACAAGGGTACGCGTTAGCACTCACCGCGAACCCGCCGCGGCTGTCCGTCACCGGACCCTCCTCTGGGGAGTACCCCCCATCTACGGCGCACCAGAACACACTGTGCGCCGTGACCACCCTAGGGACCAAACCAGCGCATGGGTGCCAGACGACCCCGTGTATGGCCCCGCCACCTACCATTTTTCGGCCGCAGGGGATAGGGAGAGCGGCCAACGCTATACCGGCTCTCCTCCTCCCCTGCGGCCCCACCGCGTCCGCCATCAGACGGTGGCGACCCCGTCTAGGCCGCAGAAGGTAGGGAGAGCGGCGCACCGCAATACCGGCATTCCTCTCCCGCTGCGGCCTCCAACCCTCAGCCGCAATATCGTATGGGTATGGGAGACCCCATACGACATCGCGGCCCGCCTCAGTTGCGATGTTGCCTAGGCAGCACCGCAACCTACATGTTGGCCGCTACGTCGTCGGCTTATCGGCAAAAGCCCTGACGAGCGGCCCCTCCTCGGGTTGCGTATTGCCATAATGTATACTAGCACAGACAGGGGTTGCTCTGTAATCGCACGCAATATGCTCTTGTAGCTAGAGAGCATACTGCATATCAGTACAGAGACAGACTGAAATAAAATACACTTTGCTCTAATTCGTGAGAGCAAAACACATACGAGTACAGACAATTTGGCTGCCGTAGTATGTGTGTCTGTACTGATATACACAATTTTAATGTTGACATTGGTTTTAACATAGAATAGGTGCAAGTACGATTAGAGTTAAAGCAACAAAGTCGACGTAGCCCCGCTGCGCGGGGCTCCTATTTCTGTCTGCAGGGTCAAAAGTAACCTAACACGAACGAGATGACGGGAGCTGCGTTCGCTCGCTCACTTCAGCTCCCGTCATCTCGTTCGAACCTAACCTGTCCGTGTCGGGGTGCCCTAGGTTCCCGAGCTCGCTTCGCTCGCTCTTGTGCTGATTCGTTGACCATAACACGGTCACATTTTGCTTTAGACATATGCGAACAAACCGTATACTTATACAGACAGGTCTGTAGTCATACGTAGTTTGCTTTAGAGTATTTGTTATTTTTAAGAGCACAAAGTGATCTAGTACAGACTATGGGTGTCTGTACTGATATACACAATGGTAATACGCCCTCGGGTTCCTCTTCGCTTCACCGTGGGTGACCAAGCCACGGTAACTGAGCGCCCCCGCATCGACAAAGCGGGAACCCACCAAAAAGAAAAGTGTTTTAATTAATTGCAATTTAAGATAGGTATCATAACGATTAAAGATTTTAATTTAGTTTATCGTACACTAAATAAATTGAATAGGCAGTATGTATGACGTAGATTAAAGAAAGGATGTAAATGGCAATAGTAATTCTAAAGCTATCCAGCATGGCCCCTATGTAATAATGGAGAAAGTAAATTTGATACAGCTGCGCGGGAATACTGACTACGATCCTTGCGAGTCCGACTTCAGGGTACTCCTCCAGCGGTAATGTATGGAGGATCACAGTTGCAATTATTAGCAACGTCATGAGTCCAGCTTTAACTTTAGTGCCTGTAGCTTCTGGGGTTACAGTGTTTGAAACTGTGTACCAGGAGTACAGGTAGGTTCCGACACACCATGTCCAGTACAAGTAAAGCAGTATCATATCATGTCAAGGATCAGCGACGATAGGTGGCCTGGACGGGAGGACCATCGAACATCCGCGTTAACGAACCTGTTATTTTTGTTATTACTGTTTTACATTCATTCAACGACTCTCATTTTTGAAGAATATACAGCCAACTATGCCGCATCACTATTAAACATTAACGGTATTTAAAATTAAGAGATCTTTGTGGTTTGCGTGAAAATGTCATGATTTAATAACATTGCAACGTCAAATGTAGTGACACTGAGTGACACCCAGCGCGATGACTATTTGACTATGGCAGTGACTGTGGAGCTCACTTCAAAAAAAGGAAGAGGTTCTCTATCCGACTGTTATTTTATTTGGTTCGTTTCTTCTGCGATATCTTCGCAAATTGCTAACCGATTTTGGTCCTTAACAATTCTTTTGGATTAAAGTTTTTTTTATACTCACTGGTGTTCTATGGTCTGCCCTTAGGTCTACCTACTAACGATTTAGATATAGAATGAGGTAGTTGTTATTTATTTATAATTGATTATTCGGTATGACAAGAATGCTTGTAGATTTACCATCTGAAAGTATTTATGTAATACCGAATGGATTCAAGTAACTAGTTGTTCTTTTCCCATTTCTATACTGTGTTGAAGGGCGTCGCTGATAATCTACGGCCCTGAACCTACAGGAGCACCTAGAGTGAGTAAGCTACTCGTCTGATTAAGACAATGTCCATAAGTATTGGAGTGATCGGAAAAACATTGAAATGTGGAGGGGGTTCCTCCATATGTAGATAGTGGGCGTTATTATTATCGATAACAATTATCATGGCGCGATTAATGCTGATATCTTGCTGAGCTCCTTCACAAACGAACACTACCTCGACATGACGCGTGTCTAATAAAGCCGTCGGAAAAAAAAAACGCAAAATGGATATCCCAAAGCATAGAAAATTCTCTCCGCACCTTGTTCTGACGGCAGTGTTGTCGGGAGGGATCACCATAGTAAGTAACTTTACAATTTATGTACTATAAGTATTGTTAGTCATCATAATACCGATCGATGCATGCGTACGCGTGACTCATTTATTACATGCAAAATTCCCCATACGTGGCGCATAATGTTGAAAGTGTCTGTTTTGTGTGTGTTCAATTTACAGTTGTGTTTGAATACTATTCTATTTATATTTCAAAATTATAATCCCTTATATGATATATAACCACTATGTCCAGTTACATTATCTGCCTTGCTGTTTTTATCTCTATTGGCTATGCGAAATTCAAATTACTTATCCTTTATAATTTTATAAGCTTAAGTTTACCTATACCTACATACCAACATATTCACTACCTGCATTAGGTAAAGTTAAAAGTGAAATAAGAGTCATTTTGTTACGATTCATTCACCTTCGTGAGATGGTTGTTCTTTACAAATAAATGTTGCAAAGGTTGAGAATCTTTCTATTATTGTATTGACTAGCACGAAATGCATATGGCACCTTATAAAAGGTTGTTCATATTTCGAAAGGGCATGAAATATCTATGGGAATTATTAAAAGCCATTGTTTTATGGACAGCAGGAAGCCATAGCGCCCATAGTACCTATAATAATGTCAAATTTGACCAAAAAATAGGGGTGAGATTACAGTAATTCGGATAGAGCTGAAAATTGAATGAAAAACTAATATTTTCGAACTTCGACCTTGAATAAACAAATTTGCAAGTGTGGGTTCCGAACATTCGTACCAAATTTCAGCTCTATGCGAATTAATGCACTTTGATATGTCTAATTTGACCGGACTACTACTGTCGAAGATTTATAATCAGGGGGGTAAACAATAGCTCTTAGAATAAGGTTATTTTGAGTGTGTATATGGGACAGTTGTAGGTATCTGACTTGTATACGTCTGTCCCTTACACACACTCAAAATAAACTTACTCTATGAACTTATGGTCACCCCATGTAGCTGTAAATAAGAAATATTTCACCCGCGTGAGTGTCGCAAATACCTACTACATACTACTGTCGCAAATACCTTATCCCACGGGTAACTACCAACTACCGGGATATAAAGTATCCTATACTATATGCTAAATTGCTAATCCAGGTCACGGCTGCTGTTCCGGCAGACTCCTGACGAAATGCTTCGCCGACAGATCCGTTCAGCCATTTTGGCGTAATTGAATAAATAACATCCATTTAAACACTTGCATTTATAATATTAATCTATATATATAAAAGAAAGTCGTGTTAGTTACTTCACTTATAACTCAAGAACGGCTGAACCGATTTAGCTGAAAATTGGCAGGGAGGTAGTTTAGAGCCAGGAGAAGGACATAGGGTAGGGTAGGGTAGGGTAGGGTAGGGTAGGGTAGGGTAGTGTAGGGTAGGGTAGTGTAGAGTAGGATGGTGTAGGGTAGTGTAGGGTCGGGTAGGGTAGGGTAGGGTCGGGTAGGGTAGGGTTGGGTAGGGTAGGGTAGTGTAGGGTAGTGTAGGGTAGGGTAGGGTAGGGTAGGGTAGGGCAGGGTAGTGTAGGGTAGGGTAGTGTAGAGTAGGATAGTGTAGGGTAGTGTAGGGTCGGGTAGGGTAGGGTAGGGTAGGGTAATGTAGGGTAGTGTAGGGTCGGGTAGGATAGGGTAGGGTAGGGTAATGTAGGGTAGTGTAGGGTCGGGTAGGGTAGGGTTGGGTAGAGTAGGGTAGTGTAGGGTAGTGTAGGGTAGTGTAGGGTAGTGTAGGGTAGTGTAGGGTAGTGTAGGGTAGGGTAGGGTAGGTAGTATAAGGTAGGGTAGGTAGGGTAGATAAATGTTTGGTCTTTTTATGGCAAAACAAAGTTTGCCGGGTCAGCTAGTATTATATATAGTAGGATTTCAATAATTCGTCACCCATGACGTCCATAAACAAGTATTTTTTTTTATAAGATATAAATTTTAATTTATCATTGCTAAGATAAACAAACAAGATTTATTGAACATTATTTTTGTTTATCATCCAACGACTTCTCCCGCTCTGGGTGAAGCGGCAGGGCATGTCAGACTTTTACTGACTAAAACCCACCCGTGTTCCTTCAGTTGCTTGTGCCAGGGCCGCGGTAACTCTTTTAAATTTTTTTCCGCGAACCAGACAGGATCTATTGAACCCTGGACACTTGACTTAGTATAGGAATTTTCTTGTTCTAACCTTTCGCGATAGCAATATTGTTATTTGCCTACCTGAGCTTCATCTAGATCGTGTAGCTTCGGTAATCCAGACTCTTTTATTAAGCAGCACATCTGTAATCGATTTCAGTAGTCTTCTGAGACAACTTCTTTCTGGGTTTGTGTTTATTATGTTAAACTCATCTAAACTTTTGTTAGTGTTAGTTATTGCGGCAGGAGAAGAGGGGTTTTAGCTAGCACAACACTCGTCAATCGTAGATAGATGCGTTGACTCAATAAACACTCGAAGCCGAACTATAGATGTGTTTAATAAGCATTTTTATCGTATAGACTAGCTGACCCTACTAGCTGACTGGCAAACTTTGTTTTGCCATAAAAAGACCAAACATTTATCTACCCTACCTACCCGACCCTACACTACCCTAACCTACCCGACCCTACACTACCCTACCCTACCCTACACTACCCTACCCTACCCTACCCTACACTACCCTACCCGACCCTACACTACCCTACCCTACCCTACCCTACCCTACCCTACCCTACTCTACCCTACCCTACCCTACACTACCCTACCCTACCCTACACTACCCTACCCTACCCTACCCTAACCTACCCGACCCTACACTACCCTACGCTACCCTACACTACCCTACGCTACCCTACACTACCCTACCCTACCCGACCCTACACTACCCTACACTACCCTACACTACCCTACCCTACACTACCCTACCCTTTTTTTTTTTTTTTTTTTTTTTTTTTTTTTTTTTTTTTTTTTTTTTTTTTTTTACACTACACTACCCTACACTACACTACACTACCCTACACTACCCTACACTACCCTACCCTACCCTACCCTACCCTACCCTATGTCCTTCTCCTGGTTCTAAGCTACCTCCCTGCCAATTTTCAGCTAAATCGATTCAGCCGTTCTTGAGTTATAAGTGAAGTAACTAACACGACTTTCTTTTATATATATAGATATATGTTTTTATTGTATGTTGTTAAGGATTTGGTGTTAATTGTTATTTTTTTTCAGACATTGTCCCTAATTTACATATTACTGAGTATCGCGGCAATTATCTATAGATTTATGAGTTGCACTCCAGCATCATCAGCAAGTCAAGCATTTTGGACACTCGTGACTGGTGCCTACATTTCTGAAGGTACATTTATTAATCCTATGATAGACGTTAAGGACCCCGTATGGGTCTCGGTTTTTAAGGATATGATGCTTGATTTACGTTTTTTAGTTTATGATTTTTTTTATTATACCTACACTTGCGTGCAAACATATCGGCTCTCCCACAGGAATTCGTAGTAACATCATAACCTAAAATGGAAAACCGAATGAAAGCTTCAGGGGCATGGAGAGCCCTAACACGCTGTTGAATCAAGTTTATACCTATGTGTTTTTTAGCAAGAAAGACTTAGCCTGTCAAATTAGCAAATAATTTTCTGTTACAATTTGCAATAAGGTTATTGGAATATACCTAGCAGTTTGTTAGGAAGAGACTATTATATAGAAAGTGAAGGAAATTGTTTTTTCAAGTTCATCTTTGAGTGATATCGAAAGATGCCTTTTTAACCTAACCTGTAAAAGATGTAGATTATATTTGAAGAAGACAATGCATGAAGGGGAATTACTGGATATATTTATCAGCTTTTTTAAAGATGCCTAATAGTCTAAAAAACTATATAAGTTTATAGCTATAATAGTATTAAGAAGTGTATGTACTTATAATTAGATTAATGATAAGATGGGGCTGACATAACCTGTTGTTGGTAACAAGTCCTTAGTAAATAAAGAGATTAAAAAAGGGTTATTGAAACCTAACTTTTTGAGTTATTTGGTTTCAAATGGAAACGCACAGTTTTTTTTTTATTCGTTTTTTTTGCACGCATGTTTACCTATGTGTATCTATAATATATTGTCTAAGTAGGGGAACCAAAAATTTTTGCCGAATAAGTATAAAATTCAAGACCAAAAATAGAATTGATTCGCATGAAAAAATATGTCCCGGATCTGCATTATTTCTGGCTGCTTTCTTGTGTCCTGGGGGATCCATCTTGACCCATTCATGTTAGTTATATCAGTGACTTGCCTTATCTCAATATTAACAAGCAAATTATTATACCTAATTGGCGAAAGACACAAGTAATAAAATTATTATACCGGAACTTTATTTTTAGAATGCGGGCGGACGCCTTATGATATTACTCCTTCATACACTGTGTTCGTGTTAGCTGCAATTACATTGTCCGTCTCCGTGCTTTGCCTAGCATCTGCAAGCGTCCTCATCGCAAGTAAGTATTTTTTCTCGTTGTAAGTACTTATTTAATAAAAGGTACGGAAACAGCTGTTTCGTAAACAGTTTGTAAACAATGAACAAATAAAGGTGCTGGTATGTCTGCCTATTACAGGTATACGCAGCTTACACCATATGGTCAGAAACACTAAATTATTTAAAATGTCAAAATTTAAATATTAATCTAAACTTAAAAACATAGTAAAAATAAAAACATACAAAATGAAACACAGACATAATAAAAAAGCATTAGTAGGTACATACCATGTGTGCCCCAGATCCATTTGCTTATATGGAAAGAACTCGATCAATTGAGGATCCAGGAACACGGGTGGGTTTTAGTCAGTAAAAGTCTGACACGCCCTCCCGCGACACCTAGAGCGGGCGAAGTCATTGAAAGATTTCCAAATAAAAAAATTGGGCCGCTGCAAACACATTTGGACAAAATGGGTTTTTATAGGCCCGTTTGATCCCAATGTGAGTTAGATGCCCGTATGCAGAATATGACACTCCCACCTGCTAGAGTGCCCATTATACACCTGCAATCTAGAGGACCTAATTATCGCCAATGACGCTGCAAGTATGTGGCCATGGCCATCACCTACTGGGCCCAATATATTTAGATGATGGAACGCATGCTACTAAAAGAGTTGAGGAGTGATATGAAAGAAATGGGAGTCAGTGATGGTGTGACGGGCGACAGGACGGTAAGGAAGAAGAAAACGTGTTACGGCGACCCCAAGTCACATGGGATAAGGGCAGAAAAATGATAATGAATTCTGAGGCTTACCATGACCGCCATAATTGAGAAAATATATAAAAGCACTTTGACCCTTTGTTTACTCGAGACGAAGAAATCAATACAAATAACGATATCAAACTTGTTTTTATTTTTATTTTATTTGACGTTTGTCTTACTTGCAGATTTACAAGATGAGGGGATGACACGCTATCTGACGATGGTGGTGTCTACTTACGTTGGAACAAACTTTGCCTCTTTAATCGTAGATTTAACGACAGCCGCACATTTCGGCATAGACCATAGCACCTTAACGTCTCTAATGGTAAGTGCTTGCTTGCTCGAACTACAAATAATAATTGAGATTTTTGCCTTTGACGGTAATTGGCTAGTTGGTATTGTTAATGCGTTTTAGCAAGGCAATAACGGTTATTGATCCACCTACATTTTATTTACATGCTTTATTTTATTGACATAATTAGTATTGTTAATGCGTTTTAGCAAGGCAATAATGGTTATTGATCCACCTACATAATATTAACATGCTTCATTTTATTAACATAATTGGTATTGTTAATGCGTTTTAGCAAGGCAATAAGGGTTACTGATCAACCTACATTTTATTAACAAGCTTTATTCTAAAGTATCGCCATATATCCTGTACCCAGCATTCTTATGGTTCCGTACCCGAAGGGTTAAAACGGAACCCTATTGCTGTCACTCACGTGTCCGTCTGTACATCTTCTGTCACAAGGGTCTTACGGCCACACGGTTGAAGCCCATACAGAAAAAGGGGAGCCTGAAAAAAAATTTTGGCCTACCTGTCCCATCGAGTGGGTATCGTTGTTTAGATCTCGTCGAGTAGATAAATACTGTATTTATTGCTTTAAATAATATTGGAAAGCAAAGGAATGAGAAGCCACCTAAGTCAGCATTAAAAAAAAAAAAGTACCGCAGCTTTTATTACTTCCTATTGACCTATGTACTTTAAATTTGGTGATAAAGTTTATTATTACGTATATTTGACTAACAAAAACCAATATATTGAAAAACAAGTTTTTTTTTTAATTTGCCGTCATTTTACTATTACAATTTTTAAATAATTTTTTATTAATTTTGTGGTTTGGTACGGAACCCTAAATGTGCAAAGTCCGACACGCACTTGGCCGATTTGTTTACTTATTTACAACGATACATGGTTGATTGTTCGGGTTCCTACCAAACAAGGAAATATTTCGCAAAGGGCAATGACCAATTAGTCAAGTCTACTGATATAACGAAACTTCGACTACAACGACTTAATAAATAAGAAACTTGTTATTCGTAGGATTCTGGTACAGTTGGGACAACCTTTGAACAAATCTATGTATTGGAGGTGTTACGCCAGGGTGCGCTGATCTTGATGTCCGTAGCTCTGAAGGGCTACGTCGTTCTCCTAATCAACTGGATCCTGATAATACTTCTGATTGTTTACCTAATGGAGCACCGGAAACTGTTGAAGAGTGCTGACGTAAGTTGTGCCTACTTTAAACCTTTGATTATATACCCATTTTATTTTATTAAACAATATATTTTCTAATGCTATCGTAAGTAATCATGAAATTTTCTTTTCAGCATTCCATCCATAAAATGGGGGTTCTGAATGCATTCGAGTAAGTGTTATTTTCTTTCATTATGTACTACCCCTCCCAACGACCTTGAAGAAACAAAACGCACAGTCCCCAAGTAGCACAGAACTGCATTATAAATTGCCATTTCACACCCGCGTGACCCAAAATTCGGTAGTTTTTTGTACTTTCCCTATTATTCTATGACTTTAAAAAAAAGCCTTAGATCAAAATGTAAGTAGTTAATTACATTGTCTTTGAGATGGTGAAAATTTCTTTATAATACGCCAGGCGGTGTAGATGCGATCGTCATTTTGTGTCCGTGGCTGCCTGTCCTCTTGGCGCGGAATGGAGAAAAGAGGAGCGGAGCCAATCAAACGAATTGCGTAAAGACCCCAATCCGACGCGCGAGTGGAGTTTTCATGCAGCCTTTTCTGTTGTTGCCAGAGAACAGGCAGCCTTAAACATAACACTACAAATTAACTACACTATGTTAAACGAATCCAACATCGGTTTGTCCAGCAGCGGTCACAAGCGTTCGATTCGGCAAGGTCGTGTTATTAGATTCTGTAAAAAGGAATTCCTGATCGGAAGTGTCTGATTATGTCTGGTTTCGGACAATGAGCTCGCAAAATAGGTTCTATGTCGTGTATAAGACCTTATAATTAGATGTGATGTAGTTAACAAAAAAGGCATGTTGGGTAAGGTTTTCCTGTAGATACCTACTTATTACCTATGTGGTGTAAAAAACTGTATATAATAAATAGTAATTATTATGTACAGCCAGCCGAGAAGACCCGATGAGAACAACTGGGCGGCAAGCCAGAACCCACGCGAACCAGATGTATTTTCACCGTTTGCGAGAGGGTAAGATATGATTAGATGTATTTAGTTATTTTTTCATTTATAATCGGCTGGCCTTACAGCAATTGAGCATACACTTATACTATCTATTTGACAAGTAGTCTAATTGCGTCAGTGAATTCGGCAATGCAAAGGCTTTGACCCCATGAAAGAGTATGACAAACTCTCTTTAGTTAGGAATTGGCAAAAAAATTGACGCTTCATTGGTGAAGATACTCTTTTCAAAAGAGTCATTTTTTTTTTGTAATACCTAATTATTTAAATATAATTAAATTTGACATACTCTTTCATGGGGTCAAACCCTTTGCCTTGTCGATTCACTTACTCAATAAGGCTGCGGGTTTCTACACAATGTCTTCCGTCACCGACCACCGTTGTTAGCGATCTTAGAAAGAAAACAGAACTATGAAAGTAAATTAATTAATTGAAAAGTTCACATTGGTACTTGCCCGAGCTTGAACCCACGACCTTGAGCACGAGAGGCGAGGTCTTAGCCATTAAGTAAACTAAGCAAAAATAAAAGCACTTGCATAATAATATATTACCTATGCAACTAGTGAATAAAGGACGGATTTAAAGCGAGGGCCATAAATGAATCACGTACATGAAAGGATGCTAACAACTGAACCACGACCGTAGAGAATTCATGATGATTGAATCACGAACATAGCAAGTTAATCAAGTGTTAGAATCCTGAGCGACGCGAGTGATTCCTGGCCCTCGATATAAATCCGTTTTATTTAAGAGTTGCATAATATATTTTATACCATGACTACGAGAAAAAAAAAGATTTAAGCGAAAAGCACAAGGAATAATAATAATAAATAAATAAAAGGTTTATTACCTTCAAAATTGCCAAAAAATGTGAAACCCTTACCCCTGAGCTAAATAACAGCACCTGTGTTTCAGGGGCCAGTAACCACCTCCGTTTCGTTACTTATTTATAATTATTTAAACACCAATGTAATTAATAATGGAAAACAATCCAAATAAGTATTCGCTAAACATCCTAGACTAAAATCAAAATCATTGTTAAAATCCTAAATATAAACAAACTCAAAATTAAATCGATGAAGGAGTTTGAAAGTCGAGTATTCTTTGCACATGGAGTTTGTATCGAGTGTTTTATGCGCAAGGAGGTTTTATAGCATTGAGATGACTTACTTGAATTAATCTCCTTCGTCCCCTGGATGGGGTAAAGGGCGCCCACAGTAGTCCTCCATCGCGATCGGTCCTGAGCTTCACGTTTCACCTCGCTGCACGTCATACCGATGCTCGTCGCTTCCGCCAACACGGTGCGACGCCAGTTTTGACGGGGACGGCCACGCTTTCTTTTGTCTTGGGGATTCCAATCCAGCGCTAGCTTCGGTATATGATCAGAATCCCTTCGCAGCGTGTGGCCCATCCAACTCCACGCATGTTTGATCTGGCGGTCGATCGGGCTTAAAAGTGATTAAAATTGCTTTTTATTCACTGTTTTCAGTAAATAAAATAAGCTTTTTAGAGGGGAAATGGTATAAACATAATATTATTAAGTATAATAACGTGATTTTAGTTTAGTAAATTAGTTTTAGAAAAATTCTCGTAATTTGTAAAACTTATCAACATCAAAAATAATTATATCTTTATTTACTGCCTCGTTGGTGTAGTGGACGCAAGCGGCACTGCTGAACATGAGGTCCTAGGTTCGCTTCCTGGGTCAAGCAAAGCGTTATTGCAGCCCGGGGTCTGAACTTACTCCCGGTTGACGGGTTACATGCAGAAATAGAAATGCAGGTGTACCTCTGCGTATCTCTTCAGCGAAGCCAGGCGTGATGTTATGTTATGTTTACTGATACATCTTTATTGACCTATAAAATATAACTAAACTTACACAAACAGGGTGAATAGGAATGCAGGGGTGAATAGAAACAAAACTTTGAAGGAAATTTTCACGTTATTTGAAGTTTTTAGTAGATACTCCAATATATTAAAAAATATAAAAAAACGATGCTTTGTTTGAAACCAATAAAGTGGTATCACAATTAAAATATTTAATATCCTAATCAAAGTTTTGTTCCCGTTCACCCCGTGTATCTTGTTTCAAATACACAATAAAGCTTAATAAAGCGTAATATTTATTTTTGTCTTACAGATCTCAGGTGAACAATGGTTTCAATGACGATGATTCTGACCGCGGGGCACGCAGAACTCCGATGCGATCTGATACCAACTATTCCAAGTTTGTAGATTTTTATTAATTTTTCATTAACACGTCATCACGTATGGCATTAATACCGAAGCGATCTTTTATAATGTAGCAGGGTTTATCAAAATAAGAAGCGGTAAGAAGTATTCCAACAGATGTTAGAAGCTGACATCCGGGATGCTACTTGTGGAAATAATGAAACTGCCTTTTGTTATAACCTCCACGAATATTAGGGTTCCGTAGATAGATACCTGTACCGAAAACCTCGAAAGGTATGCCATATATTTACATTTCGAGGCCATTTTTCGTCTCTTGCCTATCGATCAGCTCTGCGGAGTTTTTAAGCAATTCGAATGGTCTTTTCTCCGCGCCGCGCCAAGTGGACAGGCAGCCATAAAAATCCTTTGCGACCCCGCAAAGAAAACGTATATAAGTAGTTGTAGTATGTAGTACACCTAAGTAGTAGTACAATTTTTATAGATTGCATCATAAAATGTTTAACTTTCATTTTAAATAAAATTTAAAGTAACATTAATACACCTAGTTTTAAGTAGTTTTCTATTGAATTGTTACTAATTCTTTACTTAACCCAGTACATTATATAATTTTATGCTATTCATTTAGGAAGTGACTTTTCAAAAATGATTGACTGAAGTCTTTTTTTTTAATATTAATAAATATTTACTTTGAGTAGGTAATTTACAAGATAAAAGAAAAGGCGGGTGGATCCCTTTAATTTATTACGACTTTTCAGCCGCTCCTACGACCGTTCGGATTCGTGGCACCGCGCTCAGCCGAACCTGGCCCAAAGTGCCCGTCCATTCTCGTACTTAGAGGACATTAAGCGACCGCCGGTACCCGCTAGGCCTCCGCCCTCGCCTGCTGTGGAGCCTCCGTGGGCCCAGCGCGATCCTTGGCAACAACCACAAGGCCCTCCCGTACCCGCTCCGGATTACAGCCCAACCCCCCGGCGCCTCAAGTCTGCACTAAAGCCTGGAGGTCAATGGTGAATCAATGCTGAAAAAAGTCTGCACCAAAAAGGCAGTATTTGATTTATTGACTTACTATTATGATGTTACCTCTATATTTGTACTTATTTCATTAAAATTGTTCTTTGTATCTCCGGTTCTTATTTTACTTTCGAAAAAAATATGGGAAATCTTAAATAGATACCGAAACTTTAAATACTGTTTATCTAATCACCGATTTATTGATACACACACATACACACATTTTTGAGCTCGCCTCAAATGTTATTGGTTTTTTTTTTTTATAAAAGTACGGAGATTCCAGTATTAATGTACTCTGTGGAAGCACATTTAAATAACGGATCCTTGCTGCACTTCGGTATTAAATAAAGTAAGTAAGATGTTGTGCAAACTAAGGTTAAAATTTTTGCATACCTACTGGAGGTATGCAAAAATTCTATTATAATAACTCTCCATCTCGAATCATGTACCCCTCTTATAAGGTGTCATTGTAAAGGGCGGCCTGTTATTAATATTCCGATGAGGGCAGCAAATATAGTGTCTGCCCGGAGCGGCTAAATAATTAGATCGTGCCCTGCTGCCACACTACCGTGTGTCGAGACTTATCGAATGTTTTACCTGTCAAAACCAACCCAACCCAATTTGTAAAAAATATAGGTACTAAATAAAATAAATAAAACAAAAAGTGAAAAGTAAAATTTATTTTATTTACACTCTTTAGAAACTAAGTAAAACCTGTAATAAAAAAAAATAAACAAATTTATACCAGAACAGTGAATAATCTTGCTACTGTAAAATATTATTATTGTAAACTAGGTTAAAATATTCAAATAAATGGTAGATATTGAAAAGACTCGAAAATGCTTCATAATAATTATAATGTTATTATGTTTTTATTTTATTGAGGCTTTATTGCTAAAGATGTTATTATGTTTATTCATAATTAAATATCATGTTATAATCATGGTAGAACAAGACAACGGAGTATGTTATTATACCATGGTTATAATTATATGTCTATGTTTTACACCAGTTTCGTGTCATGGTTGTCTTGACATTCTTTGTTCACATATTTTTTCTGAGAATAAATTAAAAAAAGAAATACTTATTAAGTTATAAGACTATTTACATTTACAACAATGATGGATTAAGATGTAATTCTATACGTTCATGCGCATTTTTATTTACAATAACAAAATTGTACAGTCAGTGTAATTTAGTACAGAGACCAAGGTAAGTTGCCTAAGGGCCGATTTTTCAATAGTCTGATATTAGGTTAGGTTAGGTTAAAACGGACTGGTTTCAATGGTCTGATATTAACTGAGGATTAAAAATGGACGTTTGACATATTTTCTATAAGTACAAAAGCTGTCAAGTCGCCAATTTTATTCCTCGGTTAAAAGTTATAGTTATCAGACTATTAAAAAATCAGGCCTAAGTGTACTAACGCCGTATACAGGATTAGTTTTCAATCAAAATCGGCCTCGTGACTCCTTTGAGTGTTTTTCACTATTCCTCACAGTTTTGGCTTTGGCCATCCAAGCCCACTTGAAAAACTCACTCTGTATAGTGGCAGGTTTTGTTTTGCATTTTGCTTACTCAATGGACATGTATGTATGTTGCATGCTTAAAAACTATACAGGTTTGGTCCTGCAAACTTCATTTTGTTGCTCTTGATTTAATATATTAAGTATGTGCTATATTTATTTGAATATTAATTATTTATTAAACCGATCATAAAGACAATATGAAACACATACATCATAAATCATGATTACGTATGATTGCTGACTCAACAAAATGTAGGTTTCAGGTTTGGTCCTTCATTAAAAGTTGTTCATAATAGGCTAGTTGACACTTTTTTAAATTAGTCTTAAATTGTTAATCATAGTTCTATTACCTGTGTCACGATCTCTCAAATAAATAATCACCTATCAATTTATTTCCATCATTGATATAATATTTTACATCAGAAATGCAAAGCAAAATAACCAGAGCGTACAAACATGATACTCACACATATAACAAAAGAAAGTCCAAGAGCGAGCGGAGCGAGCTCGGGAGCTTAGGGCACCCCGACACGGATAGGTTAGGTTTTAAGGGGATGACGTGAACTTTAGTGAACGAGCAAAGCGAGTGAACTCAGCTCCCGTCATCTCCTTCATGTTAGGTTACTTTAGACCCTGCCGACAGAAATAGGAAACCCGCAATTGTTGCTAAAATAATAATATTTTGAGGTAACTATTTTGCTGTGCAATCATCATTTTTGATTAGAGTTCAGATTAATCTTGGCAAACATTTTTTTTCTTGTTTTGTCTTTCAATACTACCCTCAAATAAATTTGTTTTTTCGTTTAAATGGTGAAATGAGTCAACTAGCCTATAATGAATGCTACAAAAAGGTTTTTAGTTATATCAATAATTATACTTTGCATTACCTACAAACAACATTTAAAAGATTTGAATTAAAAATACTTAAGCTTAGTTTCACAGTTGTTCACTATTTAACACATATAATATGTAGTATGTACTGTGTACACAAAGTTTTATTGAATTAAGTATAAATAAAAATTATGATACATTGATTTATTTTAGAAATTTAACCTATGATACTCAGGGATATCTTGTACCGTCATAATAGTGGGTTTCAAGTGCTCACGAACTTGGTTACCAAGTCGACTCAAAGGAATCCACGAATTCACTATCCAACTGGTCGATTTAACTTAATCAAATGGCTCTAAAGATACTGCAACTTTAGTATATGCATTATAGTAAGTTACTGATTGTACTGTATTATCAGTTTTCTCAGACACAGAATAAGCTGGATATAGCTTAAGAGAAACTTACACAGCCGGTAAAAACAATACTTCGAGCCCTCATTACGTTCGCGTGTCACTGAATACCATAACTCAAAAGGTAAGGTCAACATAAGTTCCGGATCCTTTATTTACTGCATTTTAGGTAATTGCAATGGTCAAAATTTGTCCTGTTCATTCTTGGACACAGTCTCCTCTGTGATGTCCTCGACCGTGCCAGCAATCCCTTCATTGGTTTCAGCGTCAGTCTTAGCCGTGCAAGCATTGGGTGGGCCTTCTATGTTGGCGTCCTCACTTATATATTTACTCTTCGATATAATGACGTTCTCTGATTCCAGGCTAGCTTTCTGTTCTTCGTTGGATAAAGACAACTCAAACTGCGCTGCCAGCTGGCTAAGCACTTTTTTCAGGTGGTCGAAAGATTCCTTGTCATTAGCAACGTTTGGAGTCTCCAGAACAGTTTCGCAATTACCAACGTCACAACTGTTTTCAAAATGTGCTTTCATAGCTTTAAGCTCGCCGACGGTTACTGTCAATTCTGGTTTTGCCGAGAATGTATCTGTTAAGAAGCGTCCTTCCTGAGAGAATAGGAACACGGCTGGTATATCAATATCATCCTTGCCGTCACCGGACATCGCAAACAATGCTGTGCTCTCATGAGTGGAGTCTGGAATGTTGTCGAGGATAATAGCCAAAGTGACGCCAGCGGTTTGCATGTGGCGTACTTTTTGAGCGAACGTGCACTGACCTCTTTTGGCTATGCCGAACTTGCCCTGGACATCGTTCTTGTTTTCGATGGGTGTGCAGGCGTCGTGCGGGATGACGAAGGCGACAGTATTAGTGTACTGGTTGTTGGCGGTGATCTCCTTGCCGAAGTGTCCGGGGCCGGCGGGGAAGATCTTGTCATTAACTTTCACGGCGGCGGGCACGACGCCATTTTCCATATCACTGAGGGAATTCCACTTGGACATTTCACGCATAAATGTGAGGCCTTCGGCTGCATCTTTTGCGGATTTTGCCTGGAAAATAGAAAAAAATATATTACAGTCTTGCATATTGCATCTCTTTCAAGATTTTATTTTAGTTCTTGGTACGAGTGATTTATTTATGCCAAATTACAGCTCTTAAGTAACCCTTCCTCTGCGGTTTACCTCAAAGACTCTGTAGTCTTTGAGGTAAACCGCGGACATACGGATAAACATGTGGTTCGACGGACAGATTTGAAGAAGCTATAAAGGTTCCGTTTTACATAATATGTTGTTATGAATTAATAAAAAAAAAAAAAAGTTGATTTTTCTACGGAACACTATACCCTATAACCCAGCAACTAGGTAACGCCGCAGAGCATACATCATCATCATCATTTCAGCTTAAAGACGTCTATCCGCTGCTGGACATAGGCCTTCCCAAGGCGTCACCGCATTGACCGGTGAGATGCGTCTCGCATCCAGCGCCTTCCCGCAACCTTAACCAGGTCATCGGTCCACCTAGTGGAAGGCCTTCCAACGTATCGTTTTCCGGTTCGCGGTCGCCATTCCAGAACTTTTCGGCCCCATCGGCCATCCGTTATACGAGTAATGTGCCCTGCCCACTGCGACTTAAGTTTCGCACTACCAACGGAGCCTACGGTGTTCCCAATTACTAGGTTGTAAAAGTCAGATTAGCCGACCCCAACCTAGCTGGGAAAGGGTTAGGCAGTTGTGTTTTCTACGAAGCCTTGACAAAGGTTAAAATCAACCCCATTACCGTGGAGGTGGTGTAGAGCAGTTGCACCCTGCCGTCGGGGAGGGTGAGTACGGCGATGCCCATGTCGGACAGGGTGTGTATCTGGCGCGGGTCGTTGAGGGGGCGCAGGCGTGCCGGGGGCCGCGCCGGGGCCGACCCCAGCAGCTGACGCATCGGACGACGCACCTTCTCCGCTACCAACGACGCCGTGTTCGGGCATGTCCTGAAACAACACGGAGTATTATTTTACTGGGTCATATTCGAAGTATTCGTCGACGATACAGCTATTATAAGTATGATTCAAAATTATGAGAAACTAGCTGTTGCCCGCGACTTCGTCTGCGTAGTGCTTCGAATAGCTTCTTTTTTATAACGCGCAATAATATGTATGCTGCCATACTTGAGAAGTTATTGGTTCACCATACAAACTTCCACCTCCCTTTCCTCCCCCTTAACGATGATTGCCGGGATAAAAACTACACTATGTCTTCTACCAGGGTTTTAAACTAGGTATAAGAGATACCTAGTTTAAAACCCTGGGCACAAAATTTCATCTAAATCGATTTAGCAGTTCAGTCATGAAAACGTAACAAACGAACAAATCAATAAACAAACAAACAGTTATATCGCATTTATAATACTACCTTCTGCCAGCTGGCCGGGCTTTGCCCGCGTGAAAAGTGTTTTATCATCCCAAGAGAACATTATAGCGGGATGAAAAGTAGTCTATGTGCTATTACAGACTATAATCTACCTCTGTGCCAAATTTCATCCAGATCCGTTCAGCCGTTCTGGCGTAATTGACTAACAAACATACATCCATCCAAACTTTCTCATTTATAAGTATAGATAAAATGTTTTAAAATAACTCCATTTTGTTATCGCAATTTGATATCAGTATAGTTCTCACCAAACTTCTTGGCCGCCCTGAAGTTGGCCCTTTGATGCGGAAGTCACGATTTACTACTGCGCAGCCATTGTAACCAACTTCAGGGCGTTCAAGAAGTTTGGCGAGAATTATATGCATTATTAATTATGTGAAGTATAGCTAACTATTTTTAACCCAGTTAACACACTATGAATTAAAAGTTCAAAAACTTACTTCCTATATTTATCTTCGTCTTCATCATCAATCTTCAGTGTGAAGTACGTGGTATTCTTGCCATCGGTGGCCAAAGAGAGCGGCAAGAAATGTGCTTCGGTGGTTAACACGTAGTCTTCTAGCTTCACAGGTACATCTTTATCTTCACCAAAGAGCATATAGAGATACTTGAAGGTCTCGGCTAACACGAATGAATCCATTCTGTCTTCGTGGATGCGTGTCCTCACATCGTTGACGGCCGCGTATCCACATGGAACCCGCGTGTACTGCTGCAAGGCTTTGAGCACGGCCTTCCCAACTTGTAAGTAGTGATCGTCTTCTGTAGCGCGATGGAGAAAGTAAGTAGACTCTAGGAACTCTGGCCGGAGTGGATGTTGACCCCAATGTACCTAAAAAAATATGTCAAATTATATTTCAACCAAGAGCAATCCCCAACCCGCCTTGAGCAAGCGTGGTTATCAATGCTCGTGTTCGTGTCTTCCCTGTAGGAGAACAGGCCCTGCTCTGCTGTCTCATAGCTAGAGACTTGTACCTGTGCTGGTACTATTATTATGACTTTTATTTTACTTTTATTATGTACTTTATTTTACTATTAATATGTCCTTTATTTTACTATTATTATGACCTTTATTTTACTATTATTATGTACTTTATTTTACTATTAATATGTCCTTTATTTTACTATTATTATGTACTTTATTTAACTATTAATATGTCCTTTATTTTACTTTAAGTACTTTATTTTACTATTAATATGTCCTTTATTTTACTATTATTATGTACTTTATTTTACTATTAATATGTCCTTTATTAAAAAATACGCGCTTGGTCGTGGAGTTACGGAAACAGCCCGTCGAAACCTAAACCTATTTTACTATTATTATGTTCTTTAAATTACTATTATTGTCCTTTATTTTACTGCAAATTGATTACATTTTTGAAGAAAACAAAAACAACAAAAATATTGAATTAAATATAGTGGCCCACCATTATCGGGAACAGGGTCCAAAAAACCGGCAGTCACCGGTCTGGGCTCCAGAGAGAGGAACCTCCTAACAATACGAGCCGTGTCCAGAAGTACTAAGCCCTTAACCCAGCCACCGTGATGGTCGAGGATCGTGACTATTAAGCCATTGGTTGGCACGAGGTTTGTAGTACACAAGGTTTGGCTTATTAATAAGTTCAATCGTCAAAACTTATCAAGAACCTTATATTCACCTGAAAATCGGAAGTGAAAGCCTCTGGAATGAAGGTGTGTCGCTGCATGACCTGGTAAAGCATTTCGTGTGTCTCGACGGCGGGCCTGACGTCACCCAACAACACTTGGAGCCCCGGCCAGAACGCGAGCAGAGCGTCCATGAAGTTACGGGACTGCAGATGTGGCCTAGAACATAAGAACTTTCATAAACATCACGAAACATTACGCAGAGGCACAGATAATATTAAAAAAAAAACCCGACTACTTAAAAAGCGAACTAAAAAGACAAACATAAAAAGAATCGCTTTTTAAGCAGTCGGTTTTTTTTTAATTTATCTTTTTGTTTTATAGTATTTTTTTGCAAGTTTTTATTATACAAATTTAAAAAATCGAGTGGTATGCCACAGAAATTTAAAACCGCGCCATTTAAAGGAATCAATTTTATCTGATCCGTTCAAATAATCTTTGAAATGTGAATTAAGAGGCCAATATTCCATAATGTTGTGCTTATGAGAGTTGATTAAAAAATAACATACAATTTTTATGACCAATTCTAGAAAATAGAATAGAATACTCTTTATTATGTACACCATATAAGTTACAGAAAGTTTAGACGAAGAAAACATTACACTGGGTGACACAATGGGCGGCCTTATCGCTAAAAGCGATCTTTTCAAGACAACCTTTGTGAGTTTTACACACAATTCAATAACAAATCGGTGCATATCGCGACATCTTGTGGCATTTATTTGAACCAAATTTTCTTTGTTAACGCTGAGACCTCGTGGCAGAGGTAAACCACACCCAATCGTCATTTGTAAGTAATGATTGGTTTGAGGTGAGGTGAGCCACTGAACCAACCCGCACTGGGCCCGCGTGGTGAATTACGGCCCATTCCCTCTCACAGAGAGGAGGCCTGTGTCCCAGCAGTGGGAACATTAATAGGCTGATGATGTGATGTGATGATGTGAGGTGAGCCACTGGGCACTAATCTAGACACAGAACTGCTAATGAAAATTTTGTAATGTAATAACACTTTGTCTTTCCTGAGAATTAAAGTTTAATAATAAAGTTTAATTAATTCTAAGATCGCAGCAGTCGCGCTTAAGTTAGTGAATATTGCAATAACTAGAATGTAGAACGACGTGTCACCGGAAATCTCAGAAGAAACCCGGTTTAAATGTTGATTGTTTGGATACAACGGCGCCAACATCCAAATGGCATTTGCAGAAGTTGATTGTTTACAAACTCACCTATGCATATGAACTGCCAGCATAACGGGACCCCTACTGATGTACTTCATGACCGCGTTGTAGTGTCTGTTGAACCTGGCCAGGTACTTCTCGTCGCCGAGTAGGATGTAGGCCTTCAGGCAGTACTCGTAGTAGGAGTCGATGCCAGCGCCGACCCCGGCGTCCTTGCGCACCCAGTCGCCCGAATGAATGTTGATCACTGTGCCCATCAGGTCTGACGTCCTGTAATGGTTGTTTTATCATTATTATAAGCTGTGAGTTTAATAAATATGAGTGCGGCATGTCCAGACCATGACCTACTTGTTAGAAGTTCTCAAAGTCCATGCACCTACGAAGCTTCGACTGGTGGAATTTTAATAATCCGTAAACAGAATCTTTTCAAAATTGGAACTGATACCGTCATCTTGTTTTTTCAGCATCATTATTATTTCCACGACCAATTCCACAATTGTTTACCAACAGTGCCGCCCTGATTGTCCCTGAATGTCATTCAACGCAAGTCTTTGTATCACTTGTGTTACCATCTTGAAAGATCACCAAAAAAGAGCTTTGTAGCACGATGTTAAAATAAAAGTTTACACACTTCTATTTATTTAATCGTTTGCCGCTATTGGAAACAGAATGATGTATAAAAGCAGACTCAAAACTCTCGTCGATCAGTCGAACGTTTGGAACCTCATTTAACAGAAGAGATCGTAAGCTACCAATCTCCCTAAAAATGTTAAGAGGTGCCTCAACACGAACGGAGTTTTTTAAAAAACCTTTTAATATAAGGTGGTAAATTGGGTGGCTACATAGTCAATATTTTGAAAGTTTTCGCTAAAAGAGGGTCAAGGGCCAGCAGCCAAAACTGAGAGCTATATTACAGGCTTACTTTTTGTTTAACTTTGCCCCACACTAGGGATTTCTCCTGTATCGTGGGTGTCAAATTCACATACACAAACAACTAGGCCGGAACGAGGAGGATCGAGGTCATACAATTGTTTGTTCCGTGCGGAAATCGAACCTGCGATATAGTACCCGGCACGTAAGATGGCAAGGTTTTGGCGTAGTGGGTAAGTTCGCGCATATTCCGCGAATTGACCAACCACCATATAGAGCGAACGGAACGTAGACGCGACCCGATTGGTCAGTCGATCCTTGTGTCAAATTACCAACCAATCGCGCGCTCGAAACGGTCCTAAATGTTCCCCGCTTCACTACCAAAGATACCTAAAAAACCACTTCTGCGCATCTAGCGACTCTTGCCGACTTACGTGCTGGGGATTATACGCAGCGGAACAGCCGATCATTCAACCAATGCGCCAACCGTGTCGTCCAATAAAAGTTGACGACTTACCTATGTCTAATCTTCCAGAGCCTGTCCATAGCCTTGTGCGCCTTCTGCTCGTAGACGGGGTTGCCAGTGAGGCGCGACAATGCTGCCATCTCCAGGATCATGGTACCGGCGCACGCCGTACACGTCTCGCGGGATTCAGACATGCCTCGCATGCCGTGGCGTAGGTTTATCTGAATGAAAATAACCATATTTCAATATTGTAAAGCCCACTTACTCCAAAAAGATAACTAGGGTTAGCTTTTGGTGCAAGTTAAATATTTAATTTCGTGGAACGAGATTAAATTGATAATATGTCATACATAATGGGTCCGAGTTAGCTACTAACTCAGAGTTAATACGCAACCCAGGGTTAGGGGTTGGTTAGCCGTTCCCAACAATTGCAACTCCTAAAGAACAGAATTAACAATGGCGAAATCCAGAACGACATGAAGCTCGAAGAGTCCTTGAGAAATGATTCAATTATCTTCCCGCAACTAAATTAATCAGAAAAGAACGGCAATGCCTTACCTGTTTTAGATTTTCGTACTCTCTTTTTTTTCAGATCCACTGATATGTAGGTATCCACACATTTCGTCAGTTATGTTTAGTTCCATGTAATAGAGGGATTTTATGGCATTAGCCGGACACAATTGACAGATTCATTATTGATGAAGACTTATTTAAGAATTAGCTTTCGCCGATTAGCTTTTTCATGACAGTCTCGAATTTGCACTGAAGTCCCATCTCAAATCAAATAACTATCGATTAAACTAGTTAAGTAAACTGTCACACTTACCTTTCCGTGGGGTATTCCAGTGGATGTATTGAATGCCGGTAGTAATCTCTTGCCCAGGTTTTCCGCCATTTTGAGTAGCTCGCCATCATACCACTGGAGACATGGGACGTCGTTCTTGAAGTTTGTAGCCAGGACATGAGCCGATAGCAGGCCCCTGTAACAACGCAGTGCTATGATACCGTCCTGACATAATGAATAGTACCAGTCTGTTATTACCCTACTGCAGGACAAAAGAGAAGGCATGAGCATAAGGCGTCCAATACCTCTAATATTAATGCGCAATAGTAGATTGTTGAATCGAGCGCAAAGTGAATTATTAATGCACGAGTGTTATGTTGGTATTACACTAAATAAACAAGAGTGCATTAATTACTCACTTTAG
This sequence comes from Orthosia gothica, assembly GCA_949775005.1. Classification (NCBI taxonomy): domain Eukaryota; kingdom Metazoa; phylum Arthropoda; class Insecta; order Lepidoptera; family Noctuidae; genus Orthosia; species Orthosia gothica. Next base: position 23,187,042 of record OX459039.1, read on the forward strand.
CAAGGTGCGTAATCTTCTTTTCTTTCAACTACCAATCTACCTACCGTGATAAAATATACCTACTCAAGTTAATGAAAACAAAGTTATCCCGCGACTTTTGCGACATAAGGTTATTAACAATTTAATTTGCATCTTTTTTATACTTTCTGGAGTTCAATTCATATCGCTATCGCTGTCTTTTTCCATTTGTTTAACTTTTCTTGCTAAATAAGAATTACCAATGTTTTACGATGGTACAAAATGCGCGCCATTTGATTATTTTTTTCATCAAGACGATTTTATTCAGCCGATTTTTATTTTCAGCCAATATCTTTTTGATCTAATGCATACATTTTATATTCAACTTAATGGAAGTCATTAAACCTCTGTGGTACATTTATACCTGAATAAAAAATAAAAAACAGTGCATTAATGAAAAACTGTGCAACAATGAGATTTCATATAACATTTCTACACTGTTTTGGTTCTAAGCAAAAAATACGTCCTTTGTGTTTATTTTCAGCCAGTATCTTTTTGATCTAATGCATACATTTTATATTCAACTTGATGGAAGTCATTAAACCTCTGTGGTACATTTATACCTGAATAAAAAATAAAAAACAGTGCATTAATGAAAAAATGTGCAACAATGAGATTTCATATAACATGTCTACACTATTTTGGTTATAACCAAAAAATACGTCCTTTGTGATCGGCTTTGTAGTGATTAATGATAACATTACTACGTAGTACTAATTACTACTCAAACCGGCGTTTGTGTATGACTAGATGTATGAATGTGAGTGAAGCAAAATAAGTATGTAAGGATCGTAGAAGATGGCGTACTGTAGTTTCTGCCTACCCCCATAGAAAATAGGCGTGAGTTTATAGAATGAAAGAAAGAAAACTATTACTAAGTAGTAGAAAGAAAATAAAATATAAGCTTCCTCAATCTTGTGTTTAATCAATGTGCCACCTTTCAATACTACTCCAGGACGTTCAACTGTATTGCGCAATCGTCAATATTATATTGCACAATAATATTGTAGGTGTATGGGACGCCTTAATCACCACGTTTGCGTTTCAAAGCGGATTTGAGATTACAGACTGATGTTTCCCTTCAGTAAAGTACTCATGAATTGAAAATGTCACATTTAATGCGCTAAACATATGCATAGAACGATGAGGTAAGGATCAACTCAGGTTTTCGATTTTTGTTCACGTATGCATTATTTATCACGATTTACTAATCTAACTAAATTTTCTTCTGTAGTCGGGCACTCTTCGCAGAGCGGTGATTGTCATGGGTGGGTCCTGATGCATGTGGGAACAGTCGGTCATTGTAGCTTTGTTTTCAATGGTCGGAGGGAGACCTCGGGATCTTTTGCCCTCCATTCTGCCTTGGATTACAAGACGCTACATTGGGTCTTCATTGCGAGTTATATGCCCAACGAACTGACTTTGTGACTTGTGTGACTTCATCAATAATGCATCGCGTTTTGGTAACTCTCCGATCAGCCACGGTGGTAGATCGCGCATTTCAGCGGGACTTTGACCAGGCTTTTATGCAACATACCTATTACTTTTATATATTTACTAGCTGACCCGGCAAACTTTGTTTTGCCATAAAAACACCAAACATTTATCTACCCTACCTACCCTACCCTACCCTACACTACCCTATCCTACACTACCCTACCCTACCCTACCTTACCCTACCCTACCCTACAATCTACCTACACTACACTACTCTACCTACCTACCCTACCCTACCATAACCTACCCTAACCTACCCTACCCTACCTACCTACCTACACTACACTACTCTACCTACCTACCCTACCTACCTACCCTACCCTACCCGACCCTACACTACCCTACCCTACCCAACACTACCCTACCCTACGCTACACTACCCTACCCAACACTACCCTACCCTACCCTACGCTACCCTACCCTACGCTACCCGACCCTACCTACCTACCTACACTACACTACTCTACCTACCTACCCTACCCTACCCTACGCTACCTACCTACCTACCTACACTACACTACTCTACCTACCTACCCTATCCAACCAAACTTTTTTTTTTTTTTTTTTTGCTTTTAAACCTTCCCTGTATTCTGTCGAACATAACAAAAAAAGAATTATTCAAATCGGTCCAGCCGTTCTCGAGTTTTAGCGAGACTAACGAACAGCAATTGATTTTTATATATATAGATTAGTGCAGGGCGCAAATTATTTGTAAGAGACATTGTCTAAGGAAACGTCTCCACGTGCCGATGTTTCCGTTATTTATATACACAAAGAAAATTGTATTTTAATGAAAATATTTCACAAACTTTTGGACTTCCTCTTGCAGGTATAAATAAATTCTGTTCAACAGATCTTGTTGAAAGCAAACTTAAGTCTTACGCTGAGAATAGTTTTAGCAACAAAGCTTGAAAGTTTTGAATTAAAAAACATGTCCAAACACTATTAGACTTGAAATGTTTTATGATAACAATTTTATTGTTTTCTACGTCTTGGACATTTATTGGGAGCCTAGGGACTCGGATCTTTGGAAAACGTATGAGGTGCAAAGCTAACCCGCAGAGCGCTTGCAATGTTATGAGTATTATGACTTTATGAGGAACCATTTTCTTTTTCGTTTAATATAGGTTGTTTTTTTTAGAGGTATAGAACTTTGAAATGGAATAAAACAGTGATGAATTTTTTAAATGACATGAATTTGACTTGATTCAAAACATAATCTTTTGGCATTATAATTTAAAAATGATTTCTGGCATATGACCGCCACGGCTGGTTCAGACGTAATCTAATCTGGAGGTCCAATTTTCAATCACTTTTTGCAGCATTTGTGCCGTATATCGGCAATAACGCAGCGAATGTTGTCTTCCAAGTGGTCGATCGTTTCGGGCTTATCGGCGTGGACTAGTGACTTCACATATCCCCAGTCTAGCGGCGTTAAATGGCACGATCTTGGAGGCCAATTCACGGGTAAGGAACGTGAAACAATGCGGTTACCAAACGTTTCCTTCAGTAAATTAATTGTGGCACGAGCTGTTTGACATGTTGTACCGTCTTGTTGAAACCACTGCTCCTGCACATCATGGTTGTTTGAGGAACGAAAAAGTCAGTAATCAGGGCTCTATAGCGGTCACCATTGACTGTAACGTTCTGGCCAATTTGCACAAAACAAGAAATTTGCACAATTTGGAAGCGTTGTTCAAAAGTCAGTCTAGTCTATTCATGTTGAAATGCCAAACCAAACTAAACACAAATCACTTGAGAGCTGACAAAATGGCCGCCAGTTAAAACAGTGTTGCCAACTAAAAGTTCTATACGAGTACCTCTAAAAATAACACCCTTTACTTACGTAGTCGCCAACGTAGCTCAAATTATTTTCCGGTGTATAAGTAGCAGGAAAACTAATGTAAAATTTAATTGTTGAGTAGAAACTACATTTTGTAAATTAAATGTCCTTGACCGAACGCAATAATGATTCATACCAATATTTATAAAATACGATCATAGTTTTAAATAGCTTGTTTTGCATTATTATTTATAACATTATTCTACAAGTATGCCTTTTGTCCAAAACATTGAAATACTTTTAAAATGGTTAATAAAACATAATGGGGAAGGCATGTCTCAGAAACATTAATGCAATGTGGCATCTACAAATACGCACTTGGGTTCCGTGGTGGCTTAGGTAAAGCACATTCTCAATAAAGAGAGAAGGCCTGAGTGCTACCAGAAGGAATCTTATTGTCTGATTATGATACAGCTGATTATGATGCAGTGTGTTGCCCGACAGCTACAATCTAGGGGGTATTTAAGTAAAAAGCTTATAGAGAGAATAAAAAAATAAAAAGAAAAAAAAAAAAAAAACTTACCCGAGCATTCGTATGTTAGTCTCGAAGACGGAGACGACGATGTCGTGGTCGAAGGTGACATCTCTGATGACCAGCTTGATGGCGCGACTGAACTCAGAGAAATCTCCCAGCACCGCCAACGTGTCCAGGCTGTCCACTAACGTGAGAGAGAAGCTGAAAACAAAATTCACCATTAGCAGCAAATAATATCAATCTACCTAGATTTGCCCCAACCATGTTGGAGTCGGCTTCTAGTCTACTTGGATGCAGCTGAATACCAGGGTTCACATGGAGCAGCTGCTTTTCTGACTTTTACAACCTAGTAACCGGGTAACACGATTAGCTATGCACCCAGTTCAGTAAGAAGTGGGTATATCCGTTTCTCACAAGGTATGTGCAGAAACGGTTCCGGAAGGAGTATAACCCGATTCCAACGGTTCTTTAAAAATAATCGAAAAATGTTCACATCATTTCTTCGATTCAAAATATGCGTTATAGTCCAGGAAATAAAGACATTTGCTGCGGCAAAAATCCTAGTTAAGTACTACGCGGGCAAAGCTGCTGGCAGCAGCTATATAAGATACTAATTAAAATTGCCGGTTCTAACTGCTTACCAGTCTCGGTTTTCAAAAACCTGGAAGCGGTTCTGCATGCCCTAAAAACGATACCCCTTAGCAAGACTGGTGTCAGAATTTCTGGCTTGATTGACAGCCGAAAGGCTGAAAGGCAACGCTTTCTGAGGATTCTGTCAGACTCCTACTGACAAAAAACCTCCCCGGTGTCCCGTGACCCTTGGCGTAGGTTAGAGATGGAACCATCTCTAACCTACGCCAAGGGTCACGGGAACTTACGATCCTTCCGCAAGCCCCGGCTGGTGCCGGCACGCCTGCACGGGCCAAAGGGTCGTGCGTGGAACACTACGCGCTACTACCTCGGGTTCTGATGTGTGGGGAGCGATGGACTTGGGGACGTCTGGTCCCATTTAGGAGGGCTGGAAAAGGGCGAAGTCCGACCTCCACCAACCCCCGATGCGTCTGCTGCGGGCCGGGTGAGTAGACGAGATCTGCCTCGCCCTTTTCGCATCCTCCTTCTGTGAAACGACTGTTTCACAGATATCATATCACATATACCACCGCGTCCCAGAAGTCCTTGCTGCCAACCATCGACACGACTACTGCCGCAGCGACGGGTCACTGCCCATTCCTGCCGGGCGAGCACAGCCTACTATGACAGGCTTGAGTCACACAGTTTGGGAGCAAAAACCGTGATAAAATGCGTGACTCAAGCCTATCACAGAGGGCGTGCTCGCCCGGCTGTTATGAGGGCACGGCGCGGCTCCTCCCAAGCGGCAATCGCCTGCGCCGTGTCCTCTCGGCAGACGACGTAGTAGTGTTTGTTATTATTTATAGTCAGAGGCCGATGAAATTAAACCATATCTTGAGTTTTATAATTATATGTGCGAGTCACACGCTTTTTTACAGAAGTAAAATATTATGAAGTGAAAACGACATTCATTTTTTTAACAGTCTTTGACAGATAGAGTTGGCTTCGTTCGAAATATAAGATACTAATAAAAAACTTTAACACTGCCCCTCGATTGAAAATCTGTCATAGATTGAAATCGTTACAACACTATTAAACAAATCAAACAAAAACAAACAATTACAATTATAACTGAACAATATTTAAGATTTGTTTCAAAGTTTGAAGCTTATCACCAGACAATGTCTTAGTTAATAAATCTGCCACATTGTTATGAGTAGAGATATACTCAACATTAATTAATTTTCTACTTATAACATCTTTTAAGAAATGGTATTTTATATCAATGTACTTAGCACGTTTGCTATTCTCAACAGATTTTGACATTTGAATTGCACCTCTATTGTCCATGTACAATATACATAACACATCACTTTCCAGTCCATTTAAATCACTGTATAGTCCTTTTATGTATAGTAGGTCACATGCACTAGTTGCAGCTGCTACATATTCGGCTTCTACTGTTGACAGAGAAACGCATGCTTGCTTTCTAGAGAACCAAGCAACTGGACATCCATTGTATAATGTCATAGATCCTGATACACATTTTCTGTCTGTGTGTGAACCTCCCCAGTCTGCATCTGAGTATGTTTCTATAGAGTCCATATTTCCAGACTTTGTATAGTACAATCCAGTGTCTTGTGATCCTTTCAGGTACCTCAGAACCCTCTTGGCCTGTATCCAAAGGCTCTGTGTAGGCTTGTCCAGGTATTGACTTAGGTAAGAGGTTGAATAAGTAATATCTGGTCGTGAGACTGTTGATACAAACATGAGACTACCAATTAACTGGCGGTAAGGTATATCTGATATTATTGGCTCATTTTCATCAAATTGATACCCTTTTGTTAATGGTGTATTTGAGCTCTTCCACTCTTGCATATTATATTTTATGAGCATGTTTTCTATTTGTCTTTTCTGTGTAATCTTAAGACCATCTTCTTTCTTTTCAATTTCCATTCCTAGAAATGACTTAGGATAACCAAAATCTTTTGTTTGAAATTCCATTTTCAAATATTTCACCATCTTCTCTATTTCTTCTTCAATTCCAGTAAGAATAATATCATCAACGTATATTAACATCCACACATTCATTGTTTCTCCTATGTATAGACAGACATCATACTGAGATCTTTTGAAACCCTTTTCTACTGCAAAGCTATTAAATCTTTGGTTCCAACATTTGGGACTTTCTATTAATCCATACAATCCTCTATTCAGTTTTAAAACTTTGTTTTTTGTTGCTTTTACACCTTCAGGCAGCTTAATGTACACTTCAGATTCAAGCATCCTATTCAAAAAAGCTGTGGGTACATCTAGTTGTCTTAAATTCCATCCTTTCTGTATTGCATGTGCCAGGATTGTTCGAACTGAGGATATTCTTGCTACTGGAGCATAATTTTTCCCAAAGTCAGAATCTTCTTTTAGTTGAAAACCCTTCACTACTAGTCGAGCCTTTTTCAAATTGTTTTCTTTGGTCTTAAATACCCATTTTGTGTCTATAGCTTTCTTGTTTTTAGGTAAATCAGTTTCTGTCCATGTATTCATTTTTTGTAGAGCTTGTATTTCTGTTTTGATGGCTTCTTCCCATCCATTTTCCATAGCTTCTTTAAATTCCTGTGGATCTTCTTCTGTACTTATCAAGCAATATGCTTCATATATTTCATATTCACTTAGATGTTTTGGTTTAGTAATTAATCTACCACTTCTAGTATTCTGCCTAGTACTTTCTTGAGCTTTTTGCTCTTCATTTCTCTTACTCTCTTCATTAATTTTATTTTCTTCTTCTTGTCTCTTTCTTTCTTCTTCATCTTTCTTTTTCTTTTGTTCCTCATCTTTCTTTTCTTCAATGTATACATTATCATCTTCTTTTTTATAAATCTGGGCCTGTTGGTATTTAAAGTCTCTTTCATTGAATCTTACATCTCTAGTCACAATAACAGTATCTGTTATAGAATCCCACACTTTATATCCGTTTCTGGCATAGCCAACCATTCTTACTTCTTTTGCTCTTGAATCTAGTTTATACCCTTTTGGTAGTATGACCATCCATCCTTTGCATCCAAATGGTTTCAATTTATTGAGCACCATTTCTCTCTCAAATATGACTGCTGGTATCTCATAATCAATTGCACTTGATGGGCATCTATTGATCAAGAATGTGGCTGTCAATATAGCATGGCGCCACAGATGTCTCGGTAAGCATGATTCATCCAGTATGGTTCGAGCTTTGTCATAAATGGATCTGTTCAGCCTCTCGCTTTTTCCATTCATTTGTGGACTGTAAGGTACTGTATACTCTATTTTTATTCCTTTCCTTTCACAAAACATTCTAAAATAGTTTGATGAGTATTCCCCTCCATTATCACAACGGATTCTCTTGATTTTTAACTCTTTTTCTGTTTCTATTTGTTACTGTCTCTTATATACTTTATTAAGTTATCTGCTGCTTCAGATTTGTTCACTAACAAGTAAGTTTGAGTAAAATGCGAGTAGTCATCTAGTATGGTTTGGTAATACCTGTAGTCTTCATTTGTTGATATTTTCATTGGTCCAGCAACATCAGAATGTATTAATTCTCCAACATATTTCGATTGTTGCTTTGTAACTGTCTTGAAAGGTAGCCTTGTACTTTTATTTTTCATGCAAACTTCACATACCTTTTTGCTATAAGGCAAGTTCATCAAACTTAGTGCTTTACGGTTTAGGTGGCCAAGTTTGATATGCCATAAATCCCCATTAGTCAGGTCATCATCGCTATAATAGCATTTATATTTTTCTTTAGGTAGTTGCATCTTCAGTATATATAACTTTCCCTTTTTCTCTCCATTATATACTCGCTTATGAGATTTTATTATCAACTCACCATTTTGAAATATTACAGATTTGCCTTTATTCATTAGTTCATTAACAGACAGTAAATTACTTTCAATTCCACTTACTATGAGACCCTCAGTTGTGACAGGTGTGTCGCCCTCATAAAAGGTTCTTAAATAGCCTTTTTTCTTAGCTTGTAAAACTTCTCCATTCGCGATTTTAACTTTAATTGGTTCTTGAAGTTCCGTCACATTTGTCATATATTTTTCATACTTTTCTTGTATGAAGTTATGCGTTGCTCCCGAGTCCACAACAAAAATAATCTCCGATGCATCTGTATGCAATATGTGTTCCATGCTTGAAGCAATAAACATATCACCAGAGTTGTCATTCGCTTGTGCTACATGTCCTTGTCCTCTGGACTTGCCTCTGAAACCTGATCGTCCTCTACTTCTCATTCTAAATTTTCCTCTGCCTCGCTGTACTTGATAATTGTTCTCAGGCTTCTTGTCACATTGATATGCCATGTGCCCTTCTTTTCCGCATTTATAGCAAGTGTAAAAACTACTTTCTACAACGTCACTTTTCTTTTCTTTCAATTTTAGCTCCGAGTCTAGAAGTCTAGATTTCACAAAATCTACAGTGAGCTCTTTTTCAATACTCATGGTTTCTAATGTTGTTATCACTGTGCTGTATTCCTCAGGTAGTGTAAGGAATAAATGTGTCAATTTGTCACTGTCTTCCATTGTAGTTCCCGCTGTCTCTAATTGGGTGATTAGATTATCAAATTGTAGGAAATGGTCCTGTAGACTTTGACTGCTGGAACATTTCATTGCAATTAGCTTTTTACGTAGGAAAAGCTTGTTGAACACACTTTTTCTCTCGAAAACTTCTTCCAAAGAGGATAACATGTCGGCCGCTGTTTTACATTTCTTGATAATGTTCAGATAACGGTCAGTTACACACTGAACAATGATTGACCGAGCTTTTGCATCACTTTCAACATTTTCTTTGTTCGTCTTGTCGTATTTATTCAATATGCTAGCAAGGTTTCTTTCTTCTAGCAAAACCTTCACGCGAAACTTCCAGTTGGAGAACGCCGTATTGTCGTTTAGTTTTGTAAAATTACACGTTCCCGACGACGTCATTTTTCTTTTGTCGATCAACCACGCTCTGCTGTTATTATTTATAGTCAGAGGCCGATGAAATTAAACCATATCTTGAGTTTTATAATTATATGTGCGAGTCACACGCTTTTTTACAGAAGTAAAATATTATGAAGTGAAAACGACATTCATTTTTTTAACAGTCTTTGACAGATAGAGTTGGCTTCGTTCGAAATATAAGATACTAATAAAAAACTTTAACAGTGTTTTGGCGACACAGGTACTTGCTGAAGCAACCGTGCCCCGAGAGCACCTGCGTCAGCCGGAACGACAGGGAGCTGATACAGTGACGCTAGTACCTTCGTCTCCATGTCCCAGGGCTGGGATCCGGCCAGTACAACAAAGTTGCCCTAACATGACCTAATAATGTGTTACCGGTGATTTAAAGAGTTAGCAGGAATTAAGTCTACAGAGGTCAGTCTACTTTTTTCCAAAGCTCAAAGAGTTAGCAGGAATTAAGTCTACAGAGGTCAGTCTACTTTTTTCCAAAGCTCACTACTCAACTCATTAGGTAGACTTGTAAGGAGGACCAAACGCATGGCACAGACATATACTCTGCGAAAATAACTCTTACGGCTTCGACATAAAGGAACTGTCAATGGTAAATTATTACCATTGAAATGCGATTGCATAGCACCATTACGGTGCTAAATAATTCCAGTTTTCCTTAAGCTAGGTCATCGGAAATAAGCGCGGTCGACGTTACTATCGATTGCATTTTCTCATTCAAGAATGTAGGTCAAGCTATTCAGGCACATTGTGTATTTAATATACTTACATTTTTGCACTCAATTTTAGCAGTTTTATTTTAAACTTGCCTTGACTTACAATTTAAAGGATACTTAAATATCAGGCAGGATATGTAAATGTATACCTACAAATAGAAACATGCTGACGAATAAATTATTACCGTAAAGTCTCTTATAATTTTTAAGGAATCCTTGCATATTGCATACATAGTTACCCTTTCGTTACACGTTAAATATTTGCGTTGCTAACATAACATTCAACGATAAAGCAAGCCAATCGTAATCAATAACACCAAAACTATTTCACAAAAAAGTGAACCGACTTCAAACACAAAACCACAAAAAATTACAAAATACGTTTCGGAAGTCGGTGTCTTTGGTACCTCTTGTTTTTATCATTTTTCGACACCGACAGACTTTTTTTTGTGAAAAGTTTTTATTTCTTCCTTTCAGTGTTAGTACACCCATCACTAATTAAAAATAATAGATATAGGTGATATAATAGATATAGGTGTACCAGAATCTCATGGCATTTTTTATATTTTTTAAATTGTGATTTTCATATGGCAATGTCAATTGTCACCTGTCGAATCAAAGTACTTGATGTGTCAACCGCTGCTGAAATTTTTTGATATTATCTGGAAAGTTTGTTATTTTTGTGAAAATGTCGAAAAACCCACTTCGATCTCATGCGAGACATATTGTTTTCAATGTGTATCATAAAATAAGGGAAGAAGAAGGCGTAAATCAAACTCAATCTTTGATTTTAAAGTGCGTCGTAGAGTGGACCGGTAAGTTGGACTGACTTGTTTTGATACTTTTAGTTTAATTTATATTTTTCTTACTTAATTTTAATTTCTTTCCATTACTATTATATGGTAAATCGTAGGTCAGGGCACATCGAATGATGGCCGGAAGGAAATGGCAACAGTAATGTAACTGTTACTAATTCTTCGACAAGATATTGATTTTAACGGAGATTGAGAATCTTTGACGTAAGAAAAATATTAAGTAATAATCTGCACCCTGCAGTGGGAAGTGTATATAGACGGGAGTTTTTGGCGGGATTTTGTCGAGTGAAGTTCAGTGGCTGTTAATATTATTTGCAAATTGATTCCTAGTGGATATTGTGATATATTATTGGTGTAATTTTGTATCTCAACTGTCTCCGCAACTGGACAATTTGTAAAATCATTGACAAAAGCGATCTCGGGATAGTGGAGCGGTGTATTTTATTGTAGTATTGACTGCCTCTGCAAAGCTTACTGGGAAGACTGACTCGATACAATTTGCTGCCAAATACTCCAAAAAACATTAGAATCTGTTACATCCGCATTCTAATGCATACTAAAGAATAAATATAAGATCCAAAACTCTTTTCAAAGACGTAGCTAAAAGGTCCTAGCAACCAGGCCATAAAACTTACATAAAAAAAAAATTATATAGACTGATGATGATGAATGACTTTAAGTAACATGATACATTTTATTATTTTTTACAGACTTTATACATAAAGAGATTGGTTTTGAATATGTTAAATGCCAATGAAAAAGAACCATTTTGATGGAGAGAGATGACATAAAACTACAAAGATACAAGTTTTTGAAATGCCAGTGGAGTTCATGGAATCGTATTCTAGTTTTCTAGTTCTGAATGAGGTTTTAAGTTATTAGTATGATTTAAATGCTAAATAATAAATTTGTACATAAATTAATATTCAAATTGATTTATTTTTCCTATGTTAAGAACCCGATGTATAACAACATTATTCATACACATACCTATAATACTCACAGTGGATCTTTGTGTCTCTGAATTGGTTGCCGCGCAGTAGCTATTTTTGTGTCAATGTTGAAGGTGAAGATAGCATTGTATAACTGTCTCTTTCACTCGCTTATGTATGTCACATAAGCTTACGGAGTTTCTTGTGCATTCTTCTCCATAACAAGCTACTTGCCGAATGCACGGTAGAATCAACTTTTATTCCATGTAAATTTAAATTGTGACATTCAAAAGTGCCGCTTGGTGGCCCAGTTGAAATAAATATCTTTTGTCTTTTTTGTCATCGTCCTATCTCGCTTACTCTATGCAGTATACTCGATGACAAACTGTTTCTTACGCAATGGTTGGCAGGACCAAGTTCAAAGACACAAAGATCCGTTGTGACTACTATAATATAGGTACCTCATGTTCATTAATACTAAAGACATAAATAAAAATTAAACAGTATCAAGATCGTTTGATCCAATTTCCCCAGTATTGCATACAACAAATTTTTATTTCCCTTTTTGCCATGAGATTCTGGTAGACCTATAGTACCTAAAGTTTTGACAAAATACCCATATTAACTCAATTTACACATTCGTGCTGTTTGTCGCTAAAGAATTCGGTTGTATTCTCCATACCTTGAAAACTGCTGAACCGATTTTGATGAAACTTGCACTATTCCCTAAGTTGAGAGATAATCAACCCAACACAAAAGAATGACCACGATTCGAAAAAGAGGTTCGGCGAAATGCGTGGTCAAACATACATACATACATACACTTATGAAATTTGACACACGTGTTGAGAAGCACACATAGAGTAATATATGTGAATATTGTGCAGATCCACAGATTACCTCCTAATCTGTGTGCAGATCCAACAATAGTAAACGCTACGCATACACTTAAAAATAAAAAAACTTTATTTCAATTAGGCCATTTTTGAACGTCATAAATTTAAAAGTAATAATAATTAATTCTACCGTTCGTTTAAAGTAATGTATATATATTTTTACACCATCAGAAAGTAGAGATATCAACGAATAAAAAGCCCACCGACTTTTAAAAAAAGCAGATATTTAGACGTGAGAATTTTCGATTGAAAATTTGGGTGCTTTTTCGATATTAAGTCAAGATGAGGTGAAAATTCTTAATCAAAAAAATTATAGTGTGGGATATAAAAATATAAGTTTGCACCAAATTTCATGACAAAAATATATTTTTTTTGTAAAAGATAAAAATAAAATTTAAAAAACCAAAAACTTGGTTATTTGAATTGTTGACATAAATTTTGAGGTTATGTGAAAAAAGTGTACGTACAAAAGTTGTAGATCTTTTTACATATAACTTTGCACTTTAACTTTTTCCATAGGACTTGTAGTTTTGCCGTAAATCGAGATAAACCAGAAAACGCACAGTGTTTTATAGACCCAAAAAAGTGACATTTGTTTTTTATTGTCTATTTCTACCTAATAGTTTATTACAAATGCACGAGTAGAACTCCCAATTTATTTCGCGAGGCTATATCTATCTGCAGGGTCTAAAGAAAACTAACATGAAGGAGACGACGGGAGCTGAGTTCGCTCGCTTTGCTCGCTTATTTCAGCTCTTGTCATCCCCTTCGAATCTAATCTATCTGTGTCGGGGGGGCCTAAATTCCAGAGCTCGCTTCGCTCGCTCTTGAATTCTTTGAAATAGTTAATTAATAAAAATGTCTAGTGCATGACAGCTATTAACAAAACATTTGCATGCAAATTCAAAATAAATACGTAAAATATGGCAAATGAAAAAAGTTCAAAAGAGGATTCGGCCAAAAGCAAAAAGTTATTTTGTAAATCGGCAAGAAATGTAGTTCGGTAAAATAATACATATGCCAATTCGATGATCTAAAAATATGTCAAATAATGCATTATATAGCAAAAAAGACATCGGTCAATAGTTTTCGGTAAAATGAAATTAGAACAAAAATAGTTCAAGAATCAACGACTTACAGTCTTACCTTCAAGGGCTATTTCAGGTGTGGCTAGAGTAAACATAATAATTTGGTAACTAATGCACGAGACAAAAAAAAACGTTTTATGAGGTTTTAGGTAGCTAATCATACAACTAATGTTAATGATGACGTTGACTTGTGTGCAATATGGTTCGTAAATTTGCCGTCACTACTGCCCGTCTGGATAGCGTAATGATAAACGCGGTGGCCTACTACGCACCAGGCTCCGTTTTCGAGACCCAGCTATGGATAGGTGTTTTTTTTATGTTTTCGTTTCGGTGTGGTGTTCTGTAGGTCTACTACGAGTAGATGGCGCGCAGCAAAACTGTCTTCCCTTTTTTTTGTATGAAGTCGATATTATTCTCACTAGAGTAAATAATATTCTGTGCAGGTAGGTAAGATGGATAAATAGGGAAGGGTAGGCAGTTGACGGGAGCAAAGCCGCGGGCTCTTGAATAAAATCTCATCATCATCATCTAATTTGTAATATGTTTGTTTATAAGTGTGATTTTAACAAAAGTTTTAAATTTTCTTTCATTTAGTTTTAATATATCACAAGGTAATTAACCCATCAAAGAAGTGTGTAATTTGCTAATCTATAAGATGGTTGATCTAACTAATGTAATTTAACTAATAATTTTTAAATCGTTCCCTAAGAGATTCTCGGTGACTTAACTCATATATGGCTCTATCAGCTCTCTTTTGCAATATAAATATTGATTAAATATCAGCCGCCCAACTAGGGCATTTTTTTTTTTTTTTTTAAATCTTTATTATTAGTTTGGGGGTTTTTATCCACAAGGATACGTCAACCCCATTGTACCTTAAACGATACTCTATACTAAAAGCTACTTATACTAAACATAAATATAACATTACGGGTTTGAAACTACTGCCAGCCTACAAAGTTGTTTTGCTAGATCAGACTTAGGGTATGATAATATCGTCTGAATTAAGCCAATATCTAACCTGTTCAAGCCATACTCTCTTTCCAATTTTTCTCTCTCAATCTTATTTTTAACACAATCCATCAACAAATGTTGTACGTCCTCGATTTTATTACAGGTAATGCAATTTGGTGATTCGACTTTTTTCATCAAGAACGCAAACTTTGCCGATGGATAGTGCCCCGATCGGAGTCTTAATGCTATTTTTACATAATATCTACATAGTTTGCCATCATCAAACCAAAGATAACGAGGAGGCTCATGCTGAATGGTTTTATACCAAATTCCTTTTGTTGCCGATTTTTCATCAAAATGTTTTTTCCAGAACTTGTGACATTTAGTTTTGAATTTAGGAATCAAATCTGAGTAGTCCGGCAAAAAACTAATCTCAGTTCCATCTACTGCTGCTAATTTAGATATTCGATCAGCCTCCTCGTTACCTTTCACACCAATATGAGCCGGAACCCATTGCAATATAAATTCAACACCATTTTGGTTGAATTTATGAATGGTACTAATAATATCGTAGGCTATCGATACACCTCTGATACCAGAGGCGCATCGAGCCACGTGTTGCAAAGCGCTTTTGCTGTCAGAAAAAATAACAATTTTATTTAATCTACGTTCATGTGCATATGTCATGGCTTGAAATACTGCAATAAGTTCCAGCGTCATGATTGGTACACAAGCATTTATCTTGAAACCAGTTTTAATATTAAAATTTTGATAGAAATACCCAACCCCCTGTCCTTGCGCACTCTTCGAACCATCCGTATAAAATTTATGCCAACCACTGTATCTTGTATGTAATTCCTCTATAACATTATTTAATAGAACATTAGGTTCATATAAAGTTTTACTACGTGTTACACATTCTAGATCACTTTTAATGTGCTCCTGTAATTCAACGGCTGACACCCAGATATCCAAACTAAACATCCTAAGCGTATCTGATGAGGACACTTGAGATGACTTTACATCATTAACTGTTTCGACGAGTAAAGGCTTTTTTTTGTTCTTCCAGTATTCTTTATGGCAAAGCTCGCTCAAATCAGATATCATATCTACAGTTGTATTATTAGACCAGGACACACTTTTCAACATAAATTTATAGGCTAAGTATTGTCTTCTTAAAAATAAGGGCAATATATTTAACTCGCATTCCATAACATGGATGGGGGTACTTTTAATAAATCCTCCCGTGATTCGCAATGCTTGATTCTGGACTTTATCCAATTTGTCAGTATGAATCTTGGCGCCACAATCATAGATAAAGCTACCGTAGTCAAGCCTACTTCTTATTAATGAGATATACAACCTACGTAAATGCTTAGTATGTACACCCCAAGTACTACCGGCCAACACTTTCAAAATGTTAAAAAATTTAGAACATTTATCTACAGTTTCTTTTACGTGTTTCCCCCAGCGCAAGTTCCTATCTAACCAAATCCCCAAATATTTAACACAATCCGATCTTGGCAATAGTTGGCCGTTTGCTTTTAGGGTAGGAAAAATTCTCCTGTGACCCTTACTAAAGAGGGAACTAGGGCATGAATATCGGAATCTCGGAATCTCATAATATCGGAATCTCGAAACAATATTACCGATATTTCGATTCCGATACTGATTGATACAATATCGGAATCTCGGAATCAAAAAAAAAATCTTATTTGAGCTCCTTTTGAAGCGTTTAGCGAGCAAGCGCGGTTAAGCTCGATGATTACGGTGATCAGCAGTGGTCGGATAATCTATTTACTAATCGAGTGCTTATTTACTTAAACCTCACTGCATGAAAAAATAATATGTGCCTTGATGAATGCCGTATTTACAGTCCCGAGATTGCTAAAAACTACCTTTAAGAGTACAAGTAAATACACAGTTTCATCCGGGTTGGATTGTAACAATTAAATTTAAAATATTTTCATTGATTAATGCTTTGGTTACGGGAATCCACTGGATTTCAGACGCACGGGATCGGATAATGGGACGATACTTGGGGAAGGCTAATACTCAGAAGAGGATGTCTTTCGGCTGAAATGACGATAACAATGATGATGATGATAAATGCTAAGATAGTTTTTCATACTTTTGAGAGGGCTGTTCCGGAACGAGTAAACTTTATTTCAAATTTACAATATGTTACTGGCTTGGAAACTTCAATATATTAAAGCTTAATATTTTTCAGTTTTCTGCTTGTATTGAATATAACAATTTAGTCAATCCGATCACTAATCTGTTGGATAAATCAACTTCCAATACTTGATCTATATCTTGATACATTGTCTCTCATCATTATCATTTCAGCCAGAAGACCTCCACTGCTGAATATAGGCCTCCCCCAAGAGGCATCGCTACATTGACCGATACTTATACTGGATTCAAAAACGCAGCATAAACGTGTTTTTAGGGTTCCGTGCCCAAAGGGTAAAAACGGGACCCTATTACTGAGACTCCGCGGTCCGTCTGTCTGTCTGTCACCAGGCTGTATCTCATGAACCGTGATAGCTAGACAGTTGAAATTTTCACAGATGATGTATTTCTGTTGCCGCTATAACAACAAATACTAAAAACAGAATAAAATAAATATTTAAGTGGGGCTCCCATACAATAAACGTGATTTTTTTGCCGTTTTTTGCGATAATGGTACGGAACCCTTCGTGCGCGAGTCCGACTCGCACTTGGCCGGTTTTTTTATTGTACTCAATCCAACCGCATACCAGATTTGTGCAATTAACAAATAAATGCAATATTTAACAAAAGTGCGCAATTCCGATATTAATATCGGAATTCGGATATTGAAATCTAATATCAGAAATCAATATCGGAATTTAAAGACTTCCGAAATTACATGCCCTACGCCCAACCCCACAGCAAAATACCGTATGACAATAATGCTGTGAAAGTAATTAAAATAGATAAAACGCGCGGTTTCTACATCTCATCTTTTTGACAGCATACGCGGCTGAGCATAGCCGACCCGCAAGAGATGTTATATGAGGACCCCATTGTAATTTGTCGTCAATATGATGTCGCATTCGCTACTTCTAACATTCGGCAATGTGAATCTAAACCTTTGGTTTTCTTTTATTTAGATTTTAGAACCAAATTGTTTGCCGTGAACCAATTTTGGACCTGATGAATAGAATTATTCACACCGTCAAGGTTAATTTTGTAATAATTGGGGCAAATCGTTAATGTAAACTGAAAAGAGGAATGGACCCAATATCGAGCCTTGAGGAACGCCCATTGTCATTTCAGACCCTAGTGAATTTAACCTTTCAAATATGATCTATGTAACTCACGGCCCATATGTCTAATCCCGTAGTACTCGAGTTTCAACAATAGTGTCTCACGGTTAACGAAATCGAACGCTTTCGTGAGGCTGCAAAAGACTCCAATGGCGTCTTGTGCTTCTCGTCTCAGAACATATTTAAACCCCTGGGGCTGACTTCACCCTAATACAGAACATATTTAACCCCCTGGGGTTAAATGTGTTCTGTAATAGGGTGAAGTCAGCGTCAGTTGTGCAATGTCCTTTGATGAAACCGTACAGTTGGTCATGAAAGATGGAAGTTTTGTTAAAATGACGCAACAATTGGTTGAACACTAACTTTTCGTAGACTTTACTGAGAACCGGCAGAAATGGCGAATTGATTACCACCTTTTTGGCAAAATCTGAAACCATTTGGTAAATAATCTTGGAATGGCTCTAAAAATTTGATTGCTGCAACCAGATGGTAAGAGCATCTAAACGCCCATACATTTGTGAAAATGTCCTCAACTCGTCACCGGCTATATACTCACAACACCAAGTGGTAAGCTTCGACTAGTAAGTACCTATCTTTCCGAAATTGCGCGCGCTAGCGTAAAAACGCGCGCGGTCTGTATGATCGTGATTACATTTGCTGTACTGTTTTCTTTTTTTTTACCCGGCTGCAAGGAAAGAGGTATGTAATATTCTTTATTACCTCGTATCTTTCAAACAAATTGACAGATTTTTATAATTAAGACATCGTAAGATAGGTCATGGCCACCCAAGTGTTCCCTACCCTACCCTACCCCACCTACCCTATCCTACCATTGTGACACGAGAACTTTATATATAAGATAAATACTAGGTGACCCCGCAAACTTTGTTTTGCCATATAAACACCAAATATTCATCTACCCTACCTAAAACCCTTCCTACCCTACCCTACCTACGAGAAATTCAGTATGCAAGGCCTTTCGGGGGCGATAAATCGATCTAGCTAGGTTTCTTTTTTTTAGAAAACGTCGTTTTCTCTACTTTCACCCAAGCAGAGCTTGTTCGCCCAGGTAACTATTATTTAAGTAAAACTAGAGCTGAAAAATATTTTAGATATATATCCTGCTTATAAAGAAGATAATATGTATATGTATGATTAAGTAATGCATAACGTGTATATATATGTTTGTCTCGATACTTATCTATACGGTACTTAAACCTAAAAAACATAAAAATGGAAAAATAACTGTTACATAGCACCACCTTATCAGCGACTTGAACATTCTCAATATAAACGTTCTAGTAGTCAATTATTTATGACGTAACTTGTTTTCTAATGAATTATGGAATATTATCGTAGAGCTGCAATATTTGGATCTGGCTCCAGCATCTCATAGCTATAAACTACGTAGGTATCTACGTCAAGTAGTACAAGAAAGTTTTGATGAATACCCACCGCAAGGCTAAAAGCCTGAAACGATGGGTATGCAGCGTATCTTTGGTACCATAGGTACTGCAGATTTACGTAGGCGGCGGAGAACACTTCCAACACTACCAAGTGGGGCAACTGCTTGTTTGCCACTGTATGGCTTATAAGACTACAAGTAGGCAATCGCCAATTATCTTGGCCCACCCTGCAGTTGGCTTTCCGGTGCGCATGGCATGGCGCGCTGATGAGATTGAGATCATGTGCGAACATCTACCGCCCAGGTTTTCTGTACGACTTCACAACGTTATGTAAATGATTGGGGGCTTCCGCGAAAGCGAACTTCAGCCTATAAGCCTCAGCAACCAACACACTTATATTCAAATCGGTCCAGTTCTGAGTGGGGACGTTCCGTAGAAGTATCATGAGGCCTTGGAAGTCTCTTTCTAGCATGAGTCTTTCTTTCCAGTGGAGTAGGAACGCTGCGCAGATTTATAGCTGGAAGGTGGCGAAACTGTCTGATGCCGCGGGGTAGGTGTCCCACAGACGTACGGTGCAGGGGAGGGCTATTTCTCTGGTGAGCAAGTTGTTGAGATCTAATACTGCGCAGCCATTGTAACCAACTTCATAGCGGCCAAGAAGATTGGCGAGTACTGTACTATAGTATAATATTACTTACTTTCCAAGCGCGTCGTCCATATCACCCCGACTCGGCGTGATGCCCTTCCACCGGCCCTTGCAGCTAAGCGGCATCAGTTCATCAGCAGGATACGCGTTCTCCATATATGCATTATATGCGTGATAAAACATTTTTCTAGCCTCCTCCCTGTAAAGATATATTGTTTTTTAATTATGCTCAATGAATGCGACTCCTATAATCCTTCCTTCGAACGAACTAATTCATTATCATCATTAGTTCAGTCGAAAGACGTCGACTGCTGATCATAGTCATCATTTATGTCACATCGACCCGTTCAGTGCATCTCGCACTAACCGGATTCCCGCAACCGATAACTAGCTAACTTGACAGATCGAAAATCCCGCGCCGTCCTCCTGACCTCATCCTAATTGAAATGGGATCCCTGCAGCATGCCTATATCTTCCACATATATCTGTATGTGTATGACTATATAAGCCGGCATCTCCGTAGAGACCCCATTCTAAGTATATTGTATTTTACAAAACCCATGGTCTCAAGCATCATTTCTTCGGTCTACCCCTAATCGTGAATCAACGACAACGAGGCCCTCGTTTAAAAAATAATTTTGATAGTAATTATCTACTGTTAATTTATAAACCGACTTCAATAAAAGTAGGAGGTTCCAATTTGGTTGTATTTTTGTTTTATGTTCGTTACCTCGGAACGCCGTCATTTATAAAGCAGGTCAAAAATTATTTTTTTATTTGAAAGCCTAAGCAATGTCCTAAGCAATCCTTTGTCAAGTTTGGAGGATACATGGTATATGTATGTATAATTCTCCTATGTATAAACTCCACCCTGATTACTCTGTCAATAATCAGGGCGCGCGGGTAGCGCGGTTAAGACGAAATTAGTCACTACGTGCAATGTAAATATTATGAAGAATAAGACATTCAAGCTGTGGCAATATCTGTTAAATACAAATATTGTCACGGGTCCATTGCAGCCGTATGTCGTCCTCCACGGAAATATAATAAGAAAAGAGCGTTATTTACACAGAACAGATAAAAGAGATTTTATCTGTTCTGTGGTTATTTACATCTATTTGAACGATTTGTTCCGGTCGGATCCCCTCGATCTGGGGTGTAACCACAAGCTCTTAGAGTAAGGTTATTTTGAGATCGAGTAAGTGACAGATGTATACAAGTCAGATACATCTGTCCCTTACTCGATCTCAAAATAACCTTACTCTAAGAGCTTGTGGTCACCCCCCAGATCCCAACTATTAGGCCAGAGATTTATAGACGGACGACGGCGATTTTAATGCTAAGCATACGCATTGGGGATCAAGACTTACCACAACTAAGAAAAGGCAGCTCTTAAGGGCAGTTAAAGATACACATTCCGAAGTTGAGCACGATTAAACCAACGTACTGACCCACTGACCACCAGAAAATACCGGATCCTTTAGATTTTGTCATATGCAAAAACATAGCCGCCAATTACGCCTTATGAACTCGGACCACTCATCGATTATACTAATGCTTAGTTAAGAATTCCTATTCAAAGAAAGCCACTTAACCCTGTTTAATAAGAGTACAGATTGAGCAAGTTTTGCCCTTGATCTAGATAATATTACCGACCTTAAAACTCTGAGAAAAAAGCAACATCAGATAGACTCAGATGTAAACAAATATATTGTTAATATCCAACAATGTGCGTCTACCAAAACACCGCAATTAAAACGGGGATTTATCTATCCTAACGAAATTGGAGATTTATTATCTGAGAAATCGAAATAAAGGAAGCTGTGGCAGAAACTAGGTGCTCGCGAGATAAAACATCACTAAATAACTCACACAAATCTAAATGATTAAAGAGGAAAATTCTACAATATGAGGATGAATAACTGAATACCAACCTTCTGCAACTAACCAATGACAAATCAACGGATTACTCCCTTTGGCAACCCGCAAGAAATTTAAAAAGGCCTATCAGAGATAGCAACGGAAAAAGAGCCATAAAAATGACCAGAAAGCGTTAAGGTCTGCTCAACACTTTTTGCAGATATTCCAGAGTCGTATTTAACTAATAGAATGTTCAGAACACGGCAAGAGGACAAATATGCCTAGCTAAAATCCAATCAATTATAAAAAATAATGCTGAGCTAAGGTACCTCAAGCACTTGTGCTAGGCTCAATTTTGTACTTAAACATGTGACATCTTAGAACGCGAAAACAATAAAAAAAATTGCAAATTGCAGATGATAGTGCAATTATGGTTAAGGGATCAAGCCACAGAGAAGCAGAAGAAAAAGTACATCTAGCTGTGAACAAAGTTTATAACTGGACACGAAAATGGAAGACAAGACATTGAGTTCACAAAACAAACACTTGGGCTATCACAATCTACATAAATGGCATGCCAGTGTCTTATCCTACTACAGCCTTATACCACAAAATAGTAAGTATACAGAAGGGCCACTCCCGCCGTTTAGAAAATTGACAGCTAAACTTGACAGATTCACTAGGGTTGCTACTATATTGATTCCGAATTAAAAAAAAGAGTAGGTTGCCCAAGTTACAAACATAAATACATAGATTCGTCTAAACATACATACATCATATCATGGTTACATGCCTTAGAGGATAGACAGGGCATCAAATATCCATTTAATATCACGAAACATTTAATATTACGCCACATACGATGAATATTGGAGAGTAAAAAGACGTAGTAATAGTTTAATAATGATCCCACTTAAAAAATTCAATTGTAAAAAGCTTCAAGCTCGACAAAAATATAAATGTGAAAAAACAGGTACCTAATAAAATCAAAAAACCAAAGATGATCTTAAACAAGAAGAAAATTATGCTGTGCAGTCGGAAGAAACATATATGTAAGCTGTATGACTTGAACCTTATTATTATGACAAGTTCCCAATTTCATCTATGGGCTTCAAATAATTTATTATAATCCTAGATAATGAATTTCTAATTTGTCATCTTGAAAGATTAATGACCTTTATAACTTAAAAATAATTGAAAGAAAGAATTAAAAACCAAAAAGTAAATTAAATAATAAAGGTAACCCATCCAATGCAACCAACCTCGTTACAGTACTTAATGTATGAATGACGTGACAAACGCCTGCACAAAGCAATCATGACAGCCGCGACTGAGCTCGGTCCAATATTGCCCAATATTCCCTGTAAAACCGAAATGTCAAAGTGAGAGTGGCCCCTCTGTCTGCGGCGCGCCGCTGCTTACGTACTTTGTGCTTATAACTTGGCATAATTCTCGACGCCAAGTTGTGTTGGAAAGTTCATGTCAAAAAGAAAAGAAAGAAACTCGATATATATATTAAAGTATGTATTGGTTACTCAGAACGAAATCCTGTCTATCAATACATAGTAAAATAACCATATATATATACAAGCATATACTGATGCCAATTTGGACGTATGGTATCCAACTTTGGGACTGTACTAAACAAAGCATTGTCTAAATAAGCCAACCATTTCAAAATAAAGTCCATAGGGATGCTGTAAGCATTTACTCAGTTACACTGGTACATAAGAAATGACGACCTCCACCGTGACCTTAAAATGGAATTCATCACCACCAACATCCAAAAGTTTGCTGAAGCCCATGAACACTGACTTCATCGACACATGAAAGTTGAAGCTATCCAGCTGCTAGACATCACAAACTTAGTGCATAGGCTAAAAAGAACAAAACATTTTGAATTAGTGTAGCATATAAAGTGAACGATTAATTGAAATAATGTTGTACATATAACACATGAACAGTGTTTTTATAAATTATATCAGACTAAGAAATGCTAAGGACTTGTCTAAAAGTGCAAATGGACACTATTCTTAGTTTTGACATAACATATTAAGAAAGAGATAAATTGCTTATAAATCTTTTATGCTAGATCGTAATTAATTATTAAGAATTTTGTTCTTTATATACTTGTACCTTCTTACTAATAAACACGGTATAAAGTTATACTAGGTACAACAAAGGTATAACCATACATGTTCATAGGTTCTTTATTCCGCGTTTATTAGTAAGAGGGTTACCCTCTTACAAATAAACGCAGAATGAAAATGTATGGGTATACCTTAGTTATACCTGGTATAACTTTATTCCGTGTTTATTAGTAAGAGGGTTAAAGTATAAAAAAATATTGTTTGTCCCAAAATCCGTTATAACTAAGGTGATTGGTAAAATTTTATGTAGGTATTGGTTTTCCTCTATGGAATCCAGTCTTATTTAGTTTAATCAAGGGTATTTTTTATAACAACCTTATCTTCATCCAATATTGGAGGCAACTCATTTTATTCTCTATATTATGACCTAGTTAAGATTGCGGGCTTACGCTGGATGCGAGACGCACGGGATCGATCAATGTGGCGACGCCTATGTCCAGCAGTGGTCATCTTTCAGCTAAAATGATGATGATGATTTTGATATAAGGTACTATGTATAACAATCAGTTAACAATAAATTCAAGGAGGCAGTTTTAGGGATTTGGAGAGTTATATGACTTGCATACATGAATCATATTCAATCTGCCTAGCCTTTTCCCAACTATTTTGGGGTCGGCTTTAATTCTTACCAAATTCAGCTGTGTACTAGCATTTTACATTCATGAATCATATTCTTATCAACTTTTTGAAGTCTATAATATAATATATAAAATGTTTAGGTAAAAGACAAGACTGCTGCCATACATTATTCCATGTTTAATCAGCAGCTACATACCAGCATGTCAAAAAAATTACTTTCAATTTGGTATAATTTTATGTAAACAATGATCCGTGACTTAATAAATTTAAACTTCATGCTTTATTCCTTCTTTTTTTGTAAATAGATAGACATCTTGATAAACTTGGCAGTGGCCAACACAATCTGCTAATTTTACAGATTATAATGAAAAGTATTGTAAGATGATTTTAAAAATAATGTCATTATTCATTAAAAAAAAATGTGCCTTCCTTTTGATCAGAATAGGCAATAACATGTCTAGGTGTGTAGATATTTTGTTAAATTGCAGCGTAATGTTTTTGGAGGGAAGGAAGGCCACGCACTGGGTGGACTGATGACCTGGTAAAGGCTGCGGGGATCCGCAGAATGGGAGACGCACCGGACCGGTCAACGAAGCGGCGCTTGGGGGAGGCCTATCTTCAGCATTGAACGTCTTTCGGCTGAATGATAATATGTTTCTTAGTGTCTACTTCTTGACAGATAAATAAATAATATTTGTGTTAAGACAAGACTTACTTTGCTAATATTGGATCAATCATATGAATCAAAATAATAACTAACAAAGTAATTTATTAATTTTATAATACCTGTGTCATATAAAAACAAATTCAATGTTATTAAGTAGATATAATCACGTAGAAATTATAATAATTACTACTTAGGTCTTGGTCTGCTTCTGGGTAGAATGTACACATCACATCACACATCATCAGCCTATTAATGTACCCACTGCTGGGACACAGGCTTCCTCTCTATGAGAGGGAATGGGCCGTAATCCACCACGCGGGCCCAGTGCGGGTTGGTGGATGTCACATGTATTCGAATTTTTGGTTCTAGGACAAGCCAGTTACCTCACGATGTTTTCCTTCACCGTTTTGAGAGCAGTGGTGATGAAATAATTACACAAAGTAAAGCGCCTGCCTGGACTCAAACCCACGACCTACAACTTGTAAGTCGCGGCCGATACCACTGGGCCACCACTGCTCCACTGGTAAAATGTACAATGTCTATTTATTAAACAAAAATCAGTAGTTTGTTTTGCAATCCTTGACATATTTTCTTAAGGATAAAATGGTTAAAGTAGGTAATGCATTAGTTAATAATAGGTAGTTTGCTCAGAGCATTAAACTTAATATTGGTTTAGTATGGTAACATTTAAGGGAGGGTACAGATATCTACCAGATGTTAACGTTCAGCAATGTGCCCCAATACATGGTGCATAACGTTTTGTGAATTCTTTGCTATGGTCTGTATTTTCTGATAGCTACAACCTGGGGGTCTTAAGGTTGAGAGCAAATAGACAATTTATATGCAAGTTTGCTCCATCATCTATCACATCATCGCTTACCATCATGTAAGGCAGTGGTCAAACACAAGCCTATCTTAACTACCTAATAAACTGTGTTTGTTTTATATCTATAAAATAATCTCTGGTAGTACTGAGGACGAAATATGACGTGTTAAAGTGTCATACAATGTAATAGGTAATATCGTTTGAGACGGCTAGAGACACAGCAAAAGAGGGCCGATAGCACTAACCATGGAATCAATGAAGTCATAACATTGCTCTTGATCTCAGTCCTTGTTACAGGACTTTTAAATTCACTTTTTATACCCAGTACATTGTTTTAAATAAATCACTGTTTAGGGTTTTAACTGTATGCCTCTACTTGTGTCTGCTATTGACAATACTAAAACATCACCAACCAATCAACTTGATAATTCACTGCCTGCACATACTGATAAGAAATGAGACATCATCATCCTGATTTTATTGTTCATCTATCTAGCAAACAACATTGCTTCACAAAATCTACATCAAGAATCCTGATTTATAACCCACCTGCATATAATAGGAGTGTTAAACTCGCTCAAGATCTAGGAAATGACTTTTATGATCGGGCTTGTAGGTAGGTAGATAACCTACATACAAACCCAATCAAAAAAAGTTGTCAATTTTTAGAAATAAGCTAGGAGCTGCTACACAATATAAAAAAACAAGTTTCATTGATATCTAATTAGTGGAAACTACATAATCAGTATTTAGCGTGTGACCTAGATAAAGATGCTAGAGGAAAAATGTCTAGAATTCTAGATGTTTAAATAGCAATTGATTAATCACACATTTAATAGGTAAAAATCATCACAAACTATGAACCTTGAAAGAGTACTGCAGCTTCATCTATTGAAATCTGACTTTTGTTAACACATAAGTACATTAAGTGCTGCCAAGAAATTAGCCATTAGTTTGGTCATCTTAACCAAAAAAAATTATGAAAATCTGTTAATTTTCCGAAATCAGATGTTGAAGTCTCGGCTTAAGAATTTTATAATAGCTGAGTAGGACCTACCCAGACTTAAAACAGCCAGTAACTTAGTTCCACATATGTAAATTGACTATCAATATATTAATTGTTACGTGTTAACAATGAGCTGGTTGTATTAGACCAGTAATGTCTAACAATGTTTTGTGTAAATGGTTGTCACTTTCTCTAAAAAAAAATAAAGTGTTGACATTACTTTGGGTGTAAATTATTGCTCTGTAAAACCTTAAGACCTTACACACTCCAAAACTTCATAAACCTCAGAGAAATGACTTTGATTACAACAGCTGATAATGAAAATGTTTATAGCTTAATTCATTGTGTAACATAATAAATATTATTGATATTTGGTGCACACTAATAATCGTTTTTATTTTTATCGATTTTCTCTGGATATATTTTATACAGATGTTTCTAATAATAATTGTCCTCGATGACTGATTTCCACTAAACATTATGAAATGAAACTGGTCTACAGTTATTTGTTCGAATCAGCTCAACAAATGTTAATTAAAACAAAATTTACCTTAAACTGTGCCGTTCTGCTTTTGACATACGCGATGCAGCTTCTTCTTCCGTTCTCACACATATTATTGCTAAAATAAAGACTAATAAAACACGATATGCCATTATCACCATAATCACAATATTTTCAAATGACTAGTACTCTTACCTACAAGTAAACTAAATAACAGACAATCAGTATACGAGAATAATTAATGTCCAGACATAATTATGGCTATAATCTTTACAAGAACTAAAAATTCTAAAAGAAGTCTTATCAGTTTTTTTATGAGTTGTCTCTGTACCTACTACATATAAAAACTAGCAGTACACCTACTACTACTACAAGTACTACCTACAGTCGTCCATGACAGTTGTCATTTTGTCAACTTGTCAAAAATGGTCTTGCGTGGATGAAGTGCGGTCCAGTTTTGTCCATGCATTATATTCTTGATCGAAGCATGCGTATTTTAGTTTCAGCTTTTTGAGAAAATACAACGACCAAGTTTTAATAATTAGGTTTTTGTAAAAAACATAACGAAATAGAAAAAAAAACAAACTATAACTGTAAGATATTGCAAAATGCAATAAAGCGGCCTGCAATTTAAAATAGTAATCTTTGGCCGCCTGTTTCATGTTTGTTTTTAACAAAAAGGAGGAGGTTCTATGTTCGACTGTATATTTCTTTTTAGGGTTCCATAACCGAATGGTCCAAACAGAGCCCTATTGCTGTCACTCACGTGTCCGTCTGTCCGTCGTCTGTCACACGGGTTTTAAACTTTTATAGCCAAATGGTTGATCAAAAAAATTTCGTCTTCAAATTTTCACTGTAAGTACCTATACAGGTAAGACCGCACTAAGCGTAACTACGCGTCAGCAGAGCGACCAAAAATATTTTTTTTGTTTGAAATTCTATGAGATAAAAGGCACTACGCGGCAACGGAACTACGCGAAGTGGAACTGCGCGACAAAGTAGACCAAGTTTCGACACGCAGTGGCGCATCGCGTAGTTCCGCTGCCGCTAGTGCGGTATAGCAAATGGCGCGACACTGCAAGCTATTGCAAGTCTTACGTGTTTGGTACGTAAAATGTTTTTTTGTTTTGTGTATACAATTAATTATTCTTGTTAGTCAATATCCAGAAAAAATATGACCTCCAAAATCAGCCTAACATGAATATTACCAGAAAAAACAACGTTTGAAGGAAATTGCCGAACAACTGGGCGTTAAGGGTAAATAAATTTCGTATTTTTCTGAAGGCCGGAACTACGCAACGCACCCTGGCGCGTCAAAGTTGGTAAGTTGCTTTAATTTGTCGCGCAGTGCCACTTCGCATAGTTCCGCTGCCGCGTAGTGCATTATATCTCATACAAAGAATATTGGGTCATGACGCGTCACGTCGCTCCGACGACGCGTAGTTACGCCTATTGCGTTATACCTTAAGCATCTTGTTGATCCAAACTCATACAAATTCTCAAATATATTTTGAAATGTTTTCGAGGGGGATCACTCACAGCAAAAGAGGGACATGAAAAATATTGATCTGCCCCATCGACTACGGTATCGTTGTTTAGAGCTTGTGTAGTAGATAACTACATAATGTATTTTCTGTTTAAAAAAATATTAGAAAACAAAGGAATGAGAAGCCACCAAAGTCAGCTTATGTTACAAAATTTTGTTCCGAAGAATTTTTAACTTGCCATTGAACCTATGTATTTCGGTGATAATGTTTACTATTACATGAATTTTACTAACAAATACCAATAGATTGAAAATTAGATTTCTTCTTTGAAATTCTTTAATTTTTTTCATTACTTACAACCAACTAGGTTTTGCAGTTTGGTACGGAACCCTAAATGTGCGAAGTCTTTTTTTTGTATGTACTACAGCGATATCTGCTTCAATTCTGGACCGATGTTCAGCGGTACCTCGTGGATCTGGAAAAGGCGTCTGCCTTGTCTTGTTTTGCCTATTCACTGCCAGCGGAGTTAAGCTAGAATGACAACATTCAAGGGCTGCTGGAGTCACAGATCCAGATAGAGGAGGAGCAGATCCAGATAGTTGGAATATTTGCGCCGTATTATGTCACCCAGGCCCAGCCAGGCCGCATTATTATATGCAGTTCTGAAGAAGCAGCTGAACATCAGCCAATATTCGACACCACCACCACGTAGAAGTGATACATGTTGTCAAAATTGAGACACGTCCACGTCTCAATTTAACATACTTCCTTTGGCTGAGGCATAATGTCACCGCTCCCAATGGTTACAGTATAGCTCTCGCCACTGACACCACCCCCTCGCTTGCTTACGCCGCGGAGCAGAAGAAGAGCACACCGCAAGAGGATGCACACGGCCACGCCGAGGCTACGTACGCCAACTGTACTTACGTGTACAGTATATCAACCTGCATCAAGCCGCGAGTGCCTCGTGTTCCGAGCAGAGATGCGGAACGATCGCACTAACACAAAATACTTTCCAGCCTTCCGAGAACTTTGATCGCGCAACAAACGCCGAGGAAAGAGAGGCTCCAACCACTTCAATGATGGTATTGCACAGTGCACGGTCCGACTCACCCTTGGCCTTGAATAAATAATTTTGTTTGATTGCTAAACTGAGCCCAGGGTCTTTAAATAAATTAATGTATACTAATCCTGGTAATATTAAAATGTGAAAGTTTGGATGGATGGGCGTTTAATCAGCCCAGAACCTGACCAGGCTGAACAGAATGTTTTAGATGATGAAAGGCACACAGTTATTTTATAACTTGGATTACACATAGGATACTTTTCAACCCAGTATGTGCACAGAGATAGATTAAAGTCTGTAAAAGCACCTAAGTGGGCTACTTTTAGCCCGGTATAATGTTCCCTTAACTCCTCGAGTGCCGGAAACTTGAATCCACGCGAGACACTTATTTCGGTAATTACGATATTCAAACGGTTAAAGGATAGTAAAAATCTTTTCACGCGTCCGAAGCGCCGGGTTCTATCAGCGTCGGACAGGGACTCAAAAAACTACCGGGACTTTTTTTAAACTGCGGGCCACACTAGGCAAAGGCAAAAAATAGGGGTGAATGTAATACAGTGTAAGGCAGTGGACGTGCGGCTGAAATAATGATGATGACGATGACTACCTTGCATACGATGTGATCCTGAGTGTTGACCTACCCGTCGGCATTAATATCGTTATTTACGCAGCCGACACCCTGGTGTTAACCGGCGAGGACACCTTTGACGAGACCATCCAGCTTTCCGAGCTCGGGGTGGCAAGAGTCGTGGCGTCGATCCGCGAGCTGGGTTTGGAGACAGTACTTCATAAAACTGAGGCTATGGTTCCATAAACTGCAGAGGGACAGATTGCCTAGCAGAGATCGCGGTATGCGATAAGGTCGCCCGTTGTATATTTTTTAGTTTTAAGTTTCTTTTGTTCCTGTATTTTCTGGTGTACAATAAAGTTTATATAAATAAATAGCCACCCAGCTCGTCAGCGAAAGTTGGATGTACGAGCCCAGATGGTTTGATACAATAACTATCTTGGGTTAACCCTGGATGGTCGGTGGGGCTTCAAAGAGCATTTCGAGCGCCTGCAGGTCTCTCGCGTTGTAAAGGTAGTGGGTACTTTGCATAGACTGCTACTCAACTTCGCGGGACCATGGGAAGAAGTACGCAGTGTCGTGCGATCGATGGTCCTTTATGGGACGCCTGTTTGGTCAAGCAGACTATCGGGTGTCCGACGCTGCTGGACTAAATGGTCATTCGTATAGCACGAGTTTACGGAACGGTATCCTTTGAGGCGGCAACACTCCTGGCACGCTTTCCTCTGCTAGATATTCTGGCGGATATGGAAGCGAGGGTTTGCAACCGATCGCGCCATCCACCAGAATGGTGATATCGTGCGAGAAATCGCTGTACTCAGGCAGAGGTGGCAGTAACGGTGACATGCGCTCGAGCGGTGGTGCGAGTGGCTACAGCAGCCGCAATTTTCACGCAAGCGCGTTGTCGAAGCTGTCCTGCCGCTATTCGAAGCTTGGCTGAAAAGAAAAGAGCGATCACCTACAGTCTCAGTCAGGTACTGATCGGGCACGGTTGCTTCGGTGAGTATCGGAATAGAATTGGGAAATTTGCGAGCGTTCGATCGTGCTCTCGTGGCATTTCTCCAAAAGCTCTACGTTGGAAATAGTCACGGGCTAGTAAATTCCGAGAATGCGACCATGCGACGAAGACAGTGGTTGACGAAAACTTTGAATTGGCGTTAGATGTGTTGTTTTGTATCCTTCCACGTTTCGCACCCATAGAGCAGCACCCAATCGCACCTACTGGGCCCAAAATATATAAAGATGTAAAAATGAAGGGAAAATTAAGCTGGAGTCCGGCTCCGGGGCGCTCCGCGGGCCTTTCATGCAGTGCCCCGGGCCGGTCCAGTCCACCAGCTGGACTGACCCAGGCCATAGCCTGACCGCGACATTTTGTAGCAAGCTACAGTTTAAAAACAGTCGCGGCAAAATATCGCAAGAGCGGTCGCTTGTATTGTTGACCGCGAGTGGTTAACTGGGTGCGGCCTAACACTCACTAATCACGGCATGGCTCTTTATAAAAATGAAGGGAAACTGGAGCTGGGTCGCTCCGCGGGCCGGTCAGGCAGTGGCCCGGGCCGGTCCAGCTGGCGAACTGAACTGGCCCAAGGAGGGACCGGCCCACCGGGAAAAGTCCCGGTACTCCCGTATGGCCAGTCCGACCCTGGGTGCTATTATAGTTACATACACAAACTGAATCCCTTTTTCCCTTGGGGGTAGGCAGAAACTACAGAACTCCACCTGCTACGATGCCTACATACTCCTTATGCTTCATTTACGTTCATACATCTACCCAGCCGGTTATGAGTACAGCGCAACTGGCCTTTCTAGTGAAAATCACCATTATGATATATGTCATTTTAGGGCGTCCCGTCCCGATGCTTCCACTCATGTTGAAAATATAGCCTTTATAGTAAATTAGCCCTTGTTAATTCACCATTCAAGGTGTTATAACTATTGCACTGGTTTACAAATTATTTGGGTCCGTTGTTACACTATCAATACAGTATCGTGTAATTGTCATGACTATACTAAGTGGATATCATTAATTTATTACCTAAACAATATATCCATGGCATGGGTATGAGATGGGCAAGCAATGGCAAGCGTGTAACTTTACCTTTACAATACTTTCTTTAAATTGTTGTTCGTCACAATAGACAGAGTACGCCACTAGCGAAGTCACGTGATGGACTAGTCTCCGCCATATTGCATTTGTACGGTGGCGAGGGATCATTTACTAATGCCCAATTTGTAATTGTATAAATGCTTTAAATTATTTATGTACTCAGAACTGTTGGTGTCTGTTTACTTCAGAACTTGTTTTATGTTTTAAGTTTGGTTTCAATCCATATAAAGTGTATAGTGTATATAAAAATATAAAAATTTGTATTGGGTTCCACCATTGAAATAACCAAGTAGTGACCGAGTACCTATCAGAAAAGGTTCACCGACAGCGCATTGCAGACTGGACCAGGTATCTTAAAAAAGTATTATATTTGGTTACAGAGCATCTAGGTATTGTAATTTAATGTTTTTGTTGATATTTTTAAGCTGTATTGAATGCCGGTATCAGTTGTTTACTTCAAAACGATAGTTTGTGAAAAAAAACTTTTTCTATATGAATGAGATGCACATTTTACTTGTATCAATAGCACAGATTTGTGTAAATTGTGGTCATACAAAGTTTTAAAATTACTTTCTGGTATTTGGAGCGAAAGTTCTGATGTACCTACATTCACAACCTATAGGTGGTTTGAGTTCATAAACAGTGTTGTTGGTCTTGGAAAATGGTACTGCTTATCAGCAGTTCCATGAATTAAAGTTATGTGACCTTTATAATCGTTGTGCATTATGTACACGTAGCTTTAGACAGCTATACCATGGAACGGCGCCATTTTGATTGCTAGCGCCTTGCCAGGGGGGGAGAAGGGCGGGTAGGAGGGGCGCCTCTCACTACATAAAATGTGACGCTCAGGCACTTGGTGTCTCTCTCTCATGATCTTCACAAAACTAGTCTTCTAGGTTGATGGGGACAACTTTTACATGTTTATTCCCAATTGTTGACACAACCCCTAAAACAAAACAAACACCTGATGTTGAATGTTGTTTTGATTTGACAGGTATTTTCACATGGGATGTAGTTTCATATCAACATGAATGGCAAAGTAAATGGTAATATGGATAATCCTATTGATACTTCTGCCCCAAATGAAACCGAAAGTTTGAAAAATGAGAAGGAAGCTGATTCTGAAGTCTGTGAGAATCCATCTAATATCTGTGAAAATAGCAATAACACTGAGGACAGTAATCACTTAGACAGTGAAAGTAGTCCAGGAGACACAACTCACAGCACTGCAGAGGATTTGGAAAATGATATTAGTAATGGTAGTGACAGTCAGGAACAACCCACAGAGTCAGCAGAAGACTCTGAACTACCTGACAATGAACCAAGCAATATAATATTTTTGGACAATAACTGCATCAACAGTAATGAATCATATCCTGAGACAATACCTGGTCGCCAGGTTAAATCTGATGCAAATGATGAAAATTTGCGCAAGATAATGATTGAAAAGAATCAAGAAGCAGAAGAGCAAGCAAGAGCACTTGGTAAAGGTACTACCACCATCACCCGCATTACTGAAATTACCCAGGAAGAGGTATGTACCATATAATATTCTTTGTATCTATACTTTTCTATTATATAATCAATTTATTTGAAAATTGTTCCAAGGGAACTTTAAACCGATGAAAAGTATCCTATGTTCTATTAAGTGGTAAGTCAAAAGGTAAAAACACATTTTCCTATGAAATTATAAATTAATAAAAAGGTTTAACAAAGTTTGAGGGCACCACTAATGTTTGAGGGCACAACTTATCATGTTAAATATAAAAAAAAAAACTGTATGTGTGCCAGCAGAGGGAATGTTTAAAGGATGATGATGAAAAAAAAAATGCTGCAAATCTGCCCTGGTATACTTTTGACTGACTTAACTATTTTTTAATTAAAAGTAATGATTGGTTAACTTACACAACTCTTGAGTACCAAAGTTAGAAAGACTAGGATTTATACTTATCAAAATAACTAGAATCAGACAGACGAAGTATATTCAAAACAATAAAATTATAGCATCATGTGAAGATAAATATTCTTAAATGGGTTGCTTATTCTGAAACCAATTTTCAAAAGGAACAACCAATGGGCTAGTGAATATGCGGTTCCTTACCTGCAAACAATCACACAACAGCAGCGCGGCTGCAGCTCTGTAACTGCATGTTTTTATGTTGATAAATCTCTGAGAGAATAAAATACTGAATCAACACTATTATGCGATATTTTACCTAAGGAGTTACTGCTCAATTGCGTTCGCGTACGAAGGAATTCGTATCATATGAATGCGCCCTAATAAAATTCTTCTGTAAATATTTTTTGTCGACTGACAAGAGTTTCATTGCTGTCCGCCAAAACCAATTTTAATTTTATTAAATGGCGGACTGACCACTTTATTAAAAAGACTGATTTTCGCCCACCTAAGCGTATATCAAGCCATACTATGATGAAATGATGAGATCTCCTGAGGCATTTTGCTGGTGGCTTTCAAGTTCAGGTCTTAGTCAGAAATTCGCCGCGAATCTGGAAGAATGTTAAACGAACGTTCAAGGTCTAGAATTCATTCCCGTCGTCCATTCCTGGTCGACTATTTCTAGACGGAACATGAGTAAAAACTCGCACGAAGCCAACTGAGTGTGAAATGCAGTGCCAGACCTTCACCAGCATCAGACCTTACACACATGAGTTCATAAATTGACAATAAATCAACAAGGGAACATAACAAGCATCTAATTAGGATATTAGAGATGATTCCTGTAAGAAAATAATAATTCTATTCAGTATGTCAGTTATATTTAGAAAATTTTGGACTTGTATTTTTTGCTTTATCAAATAAAAAAATACAAAAGGAAAAATAACAAAGATAAAGTGCATCAAAGTTCAGGAGTGAGAGCTTGTGACGTCACGCGAAATTTCAACACACTGCTTCGTCATTTTATGTTTACGTAACAAAATACGCGTCCAATGACTTTTGGTAATCTAACTGACGGACTAAATATTTTTATTCAGGGATATATCCTATTATAGGAGCTTGAAAAATAGAGGTTGACGCTATTATAACTATTTAAAACTCTATGAAAATTCTTTCACTGATAAAAGTTAGACTGTCGCTGAGTATCATAGGCTAATTCTTATCCCCAAAAACATAATGGGTCCTGTGGGAAGCCTTGTATAAGCAGGTACCTAGTTGCTTATACAAGGCGAAACAGTATAATCGCAAAAGCTCATCTGACTCAATTTGAATAATCTGTATTTCTTTCATCTTATGGTAATATATTCTCTAGCAGACTGAATGCAACATGACACTAGAATAGATAGTGCACAGGTTACATCTGGAGTTGTTTACTAAGCAGTCCTTGTAGAAACTAGGATAAATTTGATATGTTTAAACAATCCAATAAAATGGTAACATACCTTTAATATAATTAAATACTGAGCTGTAATTTCACAAAACGTAAGATGATTCGTAAGGCCATCAAATACTTTTTATCCAAGTAGTAGGTATATTAAGACGACGACTAACGCCAACGACCTTGAGGGAACAAAACGCGCACTCGTTTCACACCCGCGCGACCCAAAATTTAGTAGTTTTTTGTACTTTCCTTATTATTCTATGACTTTAAAAAAAAAAAGCTTCAGATCAAAATGTAGATAATTAAATTGTCTTTGATATGGTGTCAATTATATTAAAATACGCCCAGCGGTTTTGGTGTGATTGTCGTGTTTTTGTCCGATTTAGGCATAACTTTACAAATTAATTACACTATGTTATACGAATAAAACTCAAAATTTGCTCAGATGAAATTACTAAGAAAATGGTCTTATATAACATATATTTTTTCCAATAAATTACGACTAGCCGTTTAGACGTGATTCTCATTTTAAAATCAGCTACTCAAGGGAATCGGCGCCTTAAAGCACTTTTAACGCGGGTTAAGCTGCGGGTATTATACTGTAGTGTTGATGTATTAACCTTATTAAAATTTACAGAATTCCGACTTGGATTCGGATGTCGAGTCTTCAGATGAAGATATGTTCGATGGTGAACTCAGGGCGGAAGATACAGTAAGTATCAATTCAGATGACCAATCACAATGTCTTATAAAAATAAATGATAGTGATATAATAATATTAGAAAATGAAGAACAGGGGTCACCCAGTCAAAACGGAAATTCCCATGATTCTCAAAGTCCAGAAATACAAGAAATTATAAGTGATAATGATAATGAGGACTGTGTTATGACTGAAGAAAATGAGAAAGCTAATAGTGATAAAAAAGTACAATTGCGCCGTAGCAGTAGAGCTATAAAGCGCAAACGATACAACGACGATGTGGAAAATGGTATTCGTGAATCCGATCTTCAAGCAGTGGCATCAGGAGCATTTCAACGCAAACATAAGCCAATTGTTATTAATGACACTAAAGCTTTAGTTGAAATGGCAGCTAGGCAGATGAAATCTAACCAAAATCATAATCAGAAAAAAGAGCCGACGGTTGTTATAATAGACACCAATAAATTGACTTCTGAAAAAGATAAATCTGCAGTTTCACTTAAACCTTCTGGGCTGGCAATAAGTTCTAGTTTAAGTTCACAAAGTCTTTATCAAAGCATTGTAGCTCGTGGGACGACGGTTACACCAGTAAGCAGCAAGTCAAGTGCGGTAATGCAGAGCTCTTCACAAGTTCCCCAGCCTTCTATACTACCTTCATTAACTGATGATATGTTTGTAGTTGAAGCACCTTCGTTTATAGTGCCCTATGTTTACGAAAAACCATCAGTTAAGCCCTTTAGGGAATTTGTAGACCTGCTGGGCAAAGAGCTGGATGACCTGAAAGCCAAAGAAGATAAAGAGTTAGAAGAAAAAGAAAACAAAGAGAAAGAAAAGATAGAAAAAGAAAAGCAGGATAAAAAAGAATTAGGGGAAGACATACAATCTGAAGAGGAAGCGAAGCCGCAACCACTTGCATCCACAGATGCAGAGCAGGCTGAAACAGTGGATGACAAGAAAAAGAAGAAAAAAGGTAAACATTTCTATATTTTACTTCGTAATAACGTCGACAAGAATCGATCGTCTATTGATTTCTTACCAACAGGCAACACAAGGAATACTGCAACACTTAAATATAATACTTTAACATTGTTGAGCAACTTCTTTCCGATGAATACGGGACTTTAAGAAGTAAACTAATCAAGTTAACGTAAAACTCTAATTTTATTTCCTTCTTTCTTGTTATGTCTAGAAGATAGGGATATTCGCTGCAAATATCTTACATAGCAAAATCTAAGATTGGTTTCCTTTAGTAAAGGAGCGTCATTGATTAAAGAAAACTCATGTTCCATTAAGTGTTAGTAGATCTTGTCGCATGTGTGGCTGCTAAATGATGCGCGTCAACAGTTTTAGTACATAATTATTTTAGTATAATATTTAAAAATATTTCAGAAAAAACGAAACGTGGTGCCGAAGAAGACGACGTGTCTTGGAATGGTTCGTCCACTACTGATTCAGAGGAGGAAACGACAATGAGTGATGAAGAAAACAAGACTATTATTATTAAAGATAAGGTGGACGATTTAAAAGATGTTGCAGGCTTACTTGCAGATAAGGTGTCCTCAATCAAGACAGATAATTATTTTGATTGTTCCC
This sequence comes from Orthosia gothica, assembly GCA_949775005.1. NCBI lineage: Eukaryota > Metazoa > Arthropoda > Insecta > Lepidoptera > Noctuidae > Orthosia > Orthosia gothica. Next base: position 23,225,628 of record OX459039.1, read on the forward strand.
TTGGAAAGTTTTTTATAAATATTGGTTTAAGTCTTGTGCAAGAATATGTACAAAGTGATTTATTAAAACAACAGACCCGAAAATTAAATAGAGAAAAGAAATCGGGAAATAGCACTAAGATTACCGAAACTTCCATTGCTTCGCTCAAAAAGAATATTGAATTCAGCAAAGAAAATAACGCACCATATTCATTTACTCAAAAGAAATGCGAATTTTGTAGTTTTAAGACAGAATCTAACTTGGCAATGGCTCATCATTTAGAGACGCCACATATGAAGAATAATGTTTATAAATGTAACTTTTGTGTATTTGAAATACGAAGTCCTCATGATATTTTATACCATATGGAAACTGAACATAGTATCAGAGGAAGGTTAGAGAGAGCACCAGCGTACCACCAGTGCGCCAACTGCCTGTTCGAGGACAACGGAAAAGGAAAATTGGCCCGCCACCTTATACCTTGTGCCAAGAAATTTAAACCTGAAACGAATTTGGCTCCAGCTCTTGAATGGGAGCCTCCTGCTAAAATACCAAAGGTAAATGCAGGTTGTGATATTTTCAGTATGTTTCCAGTCTAAATTAAAATTAACAATCACTTTAAAATACTAATTCAATTTCAGATAACCAGATCCCGCAATAGTATGATGGGTTCTTACCAAAACACATTCAATCGAAATAGTATTGGCAGCAATCAGGGACGGCAGTCGACGAGCGTGTCCAACATAATGCCGGGAGTCAGTTCCTCATACCGGCCGCGGGGTCGCGCGCCCATATCCGTGCCGGCACGATCCCTCCCAGTCCACGGGGTGCCGATCTTACGTGGTGGCGTAATGGTCAGACACAATTCGCCCGTCCATATGAACTCAAATTATCCAATTGCTGTGAGTACCAACCTTTGTGAATTTGTTAAAAATGCCTATAACTCGTCGCAAAAACGAAAACTTTATTAGTTTGACTGTAATAATTTATTAGAAAGTTAATGGTTTACTCTTTGTTTTAGAATAATGTTAAGCCAAAATCGGTGCATCAGCCATCGATTTCTATTACGCCGTTGCCGCGGCAGCCACCGCCTGTGCAGCTGCCGCCACCCGCCGCTAACTCCAAGAGTACGTTCGTCATCTGCGAGATTTGTGACGGTTATATAAAAGACCTCGAACAGTTACGGAATCACATGCAGTGGATACACAAAGTGAAGATACATCCTAAGATGATCTACAACAGGCCACCCCTTAACTGCCAAAAATGTCAATTTAGGTAAATAGAACAATACAGATCTAATGCAGCTATTTTGGTGTTAGTTTTTTAGTAATCTCATAATCAATAATAACAATTTCTTGGCCTATTATAATAACGAATGTATTACAGGTTTTTCACCGATCAAGGTCTAGAGCGACATCTACTGGGTTCACACGGGCTCGTTACCAGTTCAATGCAAGAGGCCGCCAACAAGGGAAAGGACGCAGGCAGGTGTCCCGTATGTGGCAGGGTACGTAATTATATGTTTTACAAGCTTTATGCATTACCTAATAGAAAATAAAGAAATGAGTTTATAGTATTGTAGAAAAAAGAAGAGTTCTACTTAAAGAAGTGCGCGTTTAAGGCGGTACCCCGAGCAAAAGGCCGCGCAAGCCGTTTTTCGTGCTATTTTTAGGAGCTATCTACTCGTTATTCAAAAAGAAATATCAATAAATTTCTACATAATATTGGTTCTAAAATGGTAGATTTAGTTTTTTTGTAATTTTGTTTATATGTCACTAATCTCCTTTCAAAAGAAACACAAAAATGAGAAATAATTATTGATAGCATGCATCTCCTCGTAAAGTGTTCATTAATAATTTTTTGTGCTAACACTAATGGATAGACAATTTAATAACGAACATTTTGGTAGTAATATTTTTTTCAAAAGGTCAAAATTCGATTTTATAAAGATTTTATTCTAAAATCTGGGCGTATTCACTACTGTAATTCATGCGCCACCAGTGCCGCTAGACCAATAGGAATGCTCATATCGCATGCCGATTTTTTGGTCAGGGTACCGTCTTAATGACTCCAACTCAGCTATGAAGTTTTCGACCCTACTCGGCTATCATGTTTACGCCCTGAATATACTTTTTCAAGAAGCCTGCCAGCTTCCCCTCTAATATTTACGTTAACATCAAGTAACATGAAATTGATTTAAATTACAGGTATATCAGTGGAAGCTACTGAATCACGTGGGACGGGACCATAACCTGACGCTGAAGCCAGCTCACCTGTCGTACAAATGCACGGTGTGCACGGCTACCTTCGGGATGTACAAACAGTTTGAGAACCACGTGTACTCGGCCCACAGCGTGGTCGCCAAGCGAGTCATGGACAAGAGCAAGAGTGCGGCGCCTGCAAAGACTACTAGTGATTCTCTTCTGAAGCCATTGAAAATTAACGATGAGATTACTATAATACCACAGCCAGCAAAAGCAGCGTCCGCTTCGGCTGAAGACGACGATTAAGGTAATCTATCAACATTTTTACAATGATAAATGCTAGCTAAATGATTACCTATCTTCAATTTTAGTTGCCTACCTGTTTGTATTTCTTCTCCTGCAACCTTGAAAAGTTATTCTGTATTTTGGAGAAGGATTCTCAGTTGCGCCCATGTTTATGATGAAACAGATTTCTTTATAGATTTTCATAGCAACAGCATATTAGCAAAGCGAACTGGATGTGACCAAATTTCGCAAAGCCAATGAAAACTCACTTAAATATTAAAGTTACAAATTCAATACTTCGAAACCTTGTTTGATACCAATGCAGAAATACCTGCAGCCTATTATTGTTCAAGTGAATGCCGCAAGGCAAAGTGTGTCGCCATAAATCGACCAAGCACATGCGAGATGAAAGGCGTGATGTGGATTGCCGTCAAACTCTTTGCCTTGCCGAATTCATTTACGCAATTAGGCTGTTCAATTCAAATCTTGAATTTCCTCGAAGAGCTGCTCAAGCGTTAATATTTTAGCGAATTTATGTTCGTGTTTGCACATGTGGCGGTGGTGGCTCAGTGGTAACGGCTGCGACTTACAAATTGTAGGTCGTGGGTTTGAACCCAGGCAGGCGCTTTACTTTGTGTAAATTATTTCATCACTGCTCTCAAAACTGTGGAGGAAAACATCGTGAGGAAACCGTCATGTCCTAGAACCAAAAACTTGAAGACACGTGACATCCACCAACCGGCTCAGGGCCCGCGTCGTGGAATACGGCCCATTCCCTCGTACAGAGACGAGGCATATGTCCCAGCAGTGGGCACATTAAAAAGATGATGTTAATGATGATCGTGTTTCGATCAATCACACTAAAAATAACTGCTTTGGCGCGTAGTGTAAATTAAAGTGTCTCCTCCTAGGTGTCAGTCGCAGGCCCTATATTTTCTTCATCTATGCTTTGCGAAAAAGTAGTCTCTACTTTTTGTGCTTTAACGAATGTTTTATGTAAAAAATGCGAATGTCAAACTGTAGTAAATAGTCTATACAATAATAAGAGCTTTTATCATGCTTTTTGTTTTTCTTGCATTTCTTATTAAAACTCGTATCGTTTCGTCTCTATAGCTTGCGCCAGAATTTTGCGATTTTATTTTACTGAAGTTATAAATAACCACCACTGAGGACTATCTATTTTAGATTACTTGGCTTTGCCCTCAACTGTTCACTTGGTTACTGAGCTGTGAGATTAAATTAAAGGATATGGTCAATTGTCGCGTGCGTTGGCCTCGCTAGGCGAGCTATCAATATTTTATTTCTCTGTTGAAATGAGCAAGAGAAAGTTCGATATCATTAACGCTATACGATTTAAAACGTAAATAAGCTGCTAATAATCGGCAGCGGAACTGGATTTTGAATATGGTACAATATCAACTTATAAAGGAAAGAATTGTGCGTGAGAACCCCAAAGCGAGGCAGCTTATTGAACTTGTAGGTACCTCAAACTAGCGAAATGTTGAGTTTTTGCGATATTCAAGTATCGTAAATTCCAATAAATCCAAAATTATCAAGACCTGAAAAGACCTGCAGCCGTATTGCGTAAGTGCGCAAAGAGTTTAAACTATCCAACCGAGCAAATCGGCCAATCACACAAAACGGAAATCCACATCGCGTCATTCATCGCGCATGTGATTGGTCGATTTGCTCGGTTGGATAGAGTTTAAACTCTTTGCGCACTTACGGCTGCTGAAATATGTTGGCTAATTGAATTTAATGATTGATTATTTATTTTTGAATGACATCTACGAGTGCGGGGCAGCTTGTAATTATATATCAGCGATTTTAGAGGGTGACTCATTATTATGAGCACTTGTTTCATTGTTATTTACATGCTATGCAATATTATCCTCATGACTGTAAAATCTATATTTACTGCATTTTGTAGAAGCCTTCAAATAATTCATAGTACGCGGGCGTTTATGTGTAAAACATGACAGATACAATTTTAGATAGACTTGCGCAGTTATGATTGACAAAGTTTTTGTCTAAGTTCTAAAGTCGCCTCATTAAAAAAAAAAACGGTGACTTATATTAACGTACGGGTACTATTTACGTACGGGTACTATTTATTAAACAATGATTTATTTATTTAGTATAGCTGGCATGCCAAAGCTGGAGCCTATTTCCTGCGTGCCTATGTTATTTGTGTCGATCGGTGATTTTGCAAATCTAAACTTTTAATCAAATATTATATAGAGGTAGAATTGTTTATTCGTAGTAGGAGGTAATCTCTGGAAGTTCTTATCCAAAACTTTTTCACTATTATTAAGCTGCGCTGTCGCTGAGTGCCATAGACTCCTCTTAATCCCGAAAATAAGGTCGGTTCCCGCAGGTTACGACACGGGAACGAGCCGTAGGGAACAGCTAGTTTAATTAATTTATAAAGGTAAACCGCTGAACTACATGCCTCTTGACACTTGTTACAGAAGGAGGCGCCTGGAACCTTGCCGTCGCCGCGTGCCGCAGCGCAGCCGCGCACGTGGCAGCCATCGCCTGGCGTGATGGACCTTCACTTTACGCTCCACAGTTAGTGTACATTCCAACTCGGCGAAAGCTTGATTAAATTATACATAGTATTAGGCGTATAATGTTTCCTACACAATAAGACAAGAACAAGTATCGAGCAATCTTCGTAACTAAACCATGTTGTTACGGCGATGTAGGTATTTAGAGGTCTAAAGGAGTATCTAACACTGCCTAGGCTTTAAAAGCCAGTGATATATTGTTTATATCATAAAATCGATACGAAAGTAGATTTCAGTTTTGAACAAACAATGATGCACGGCGATCATTGTAAATTTTATATGTTGTAAATTTTGGTAACAATTAACGTACTTTTATATTATAGATAAATTGGAATGTACACTGATCACGTGGAGTATCAAACTCACGTAAATGCTAAACATACCTCAGCGAATCTTAGATATATATTGTAATTTTTATGTAAGATATAATTCCGTGAAGGGGGTAAAACGGGGTTGAAATTGGAACTTGTTTGATGTCCGGTTCCCATGAGGAGATATCCGAAGCGCGTTAGCGCGCGCTCCTTGCGATCTACGGACATAATCTAGTTTTAAAAGCGTACGTGAATGCGCGTTAACGTGCGGTCATGTAAAGGTTTTAGGGCACAAGGATCTCTAGACGTTGTGATTGTTTGTCATGGGAACTGGTTCGAGTAGAATGTATGAAGGTTGTGTTATTCCGCTGGTATATTGAGTCCGTCTTTTATAATATTACTTTACGAAAAGGACCATATTTAGCAATATAAAAACTTATCATGATGTTCGATTCTTTTACCATAGTCAAGCTAACAGCAATCAATTAATATTTGTTTTTTGTCAAACTGGACATTTATGTCAACAAGAAAGCTAACTTTTGTGACTTCAATATCGGATGTTTTACACAAAGCGGTCGTAATATAAATTAAGTTAACAGCGAAGATTAGATTAACAAAATATTTTTTCCAATTAAAAAATAAGTTTATTTAAAACAAGCTTTTTTAGCTTATCGTGGATTGTCATCCAAACCAAACGAGTATGCAAAATTTCATCTTAATCGGTTGACGATAACTGCTATTCAGGTGCAAGATTTGATCCGAACATACATACATTTATAAAAAGCTTGTAAAAAACTTTCAGGAGACGACTGCCGCAATAAATTTTACTTAGTAAACCAGGAATGGGCAGACTTTGGCTCGAGGTCCACTTTTGGTCCGCGAAAGGATTCATTTCTGTCAGCCAATGTTATTTAGACAGACTTAACTTTAACCGATCTTATTAAAAGATGGTACTACTGGTTGATAGATGACTCCACGTTTATTAAAAGTGGCCTGACTGTATGGCCCTCGGTCACTTCCTCAAGTTCATAAAGCCTTTTGATCGGAACGAATAATGCTGCGGTATGCGGTGCCGGGCACATAATCCTACTCGCAACAAAATACCTCATTACGTTTTCGATTTTCTTTCTTGCGGTAGTAGACTTCTGCGGGTTTTGTTGCCAATCTAAACTTCGTCAAAACAGTCAAGTTATGATAGACATAGTCAAAATTATGATGTTATTAAAAAAGAAATTATCGACAATATACACCACAATTACTACAATCTATTAATTACACTTTAAATTTATCTTTCTTAATTAAAATATTGTAGAATGTCATTTTTCGCTCGGTATTATTATCTTTTTAGTAGTTGTCATGTTATGCATGCATTGCTACCAAAGGTATATGTTTCAGGGTAAAATAAATATATATCGAATATCATAAGTAAAAACATAGAAGACATGTATGTCACTTCGATGCGGAATTGTCGTAGGTATAAATTAAACCCAAACCATCTTGTATTATTATTAAAGTTACATAACTGCATGTGCATGAATATGATTATGGAAGGATGCATACACATTAGCGATAGCGCCGTGTGTGCGCATGTTTTCAGCACATTCGTGGCGCATTCGCTTTTGTGAATGCAGCCTAGGGCTGTATTGTATGAGAGCAGGGAAATCAGATATTACAAGTCCCAATTTCCATTATTTTCGTATCTATTGTGAGTAGCTGTGAAATTTAAATATGGTCGTTTAATACGTATATTTATGTCGCTGTGTGATTTTTCTTTTTCGACGTTTTCTCATTTTATAGCAATAGTTGCTGTGTTAATACCTTTAAGTATAAACACATAGCGTAAATTAATATAATATGCAATGCCCAAATTTCTCTTTAATGGGCTGTATTTGATGTCTGAATGAATGCGTCAAATACTACATGATTGTGTTTAGGATGGCACAATCGAAACAAAATAAACACTGACGAATTATAAATTCTTTCATTGTAGTGAAACCGGAGGTGCGTGGTAAATATTTATTATTTAAACTTAGGTTGTTAAATTAGCTTTTAGTTAAATTGAGAGTAAAAATAATAACTTAAAGATTTATTTTCTGCAATTGTATTTTTCTTTTATCGAAATTTTGTGTTTCCAATTTGAGTAATTGTAATTACTTACCTGATTATTTTATGATTGTTTAGGTTTTGAAGATCATTTTAAACAGGGTAGATTTTTGAATTATGGCAGGTACCTTAACCGTTGCATCAACAGGAAAAACAGGTTTGTTGGAGACTGTCCTTAATTTTTTGTGTAATTTGGCTGAACTCACAGATTTTAGGCAAGTAATATAGTTATAATAAAGTTAATTTTCACGGTATGTTTTTCTATGATAATCGCCGAAGTAAAGTACTCAGACTCTTTTGGGCCAACTAAGGTTAGAGTACTAGAAAAGAAAAATTAAAAAAAACCAATTGGTTAAGATACCTGCTCTTAGGGCGGAGGCCCATTGAGAGCTATTTAACTAGTATTTTTGTAGATAATGAAAGCTACACTGCAATTATTAGATCTACAAGGTTTCACAGATATAGCAATATAATAGTTCAGCAATATAATAGTAAGCCATTCCTTCCTAACCTCGTAGATTTCATTGCAGTGTAGTTCTTCGTAATTACGAAATAGCGAACTAGCTAGTAGCCTGTAGTAAAATTCTCAAATGGGACTGCGCCCTTACTACCCCATGTCAAAAATGTACCAAGCCTAGAACACGATTCAAAAGTTTTATATCTTTTTGTTGTAAAAAACAGGTATCATTAAGTATTCGTAATAAAGATACCTTACCATTATGGATGTTTTATTTTTAAAATAATGATTATAGACATGGGCAATGTATTTCTGCCCAGTGGCAGCCCAATAGCCCTATATTTTAGTCAAAATTATTTATGATCGAATTTAGCCCATTCATAGGACTATAAAATTGGGATTGTTAAACGTGGTTTGATCTAATTTTACGTGTAAAATAGTATTTATAAGAAGAAATGATAACTATTAAACACAAAATGTTGTCGCAGTTAATGGAAACAGTATCCAAAAGGCTTCCAGTATTGCCATTTAACGTGACAATACTGGCAGTCCATTGGAGAAATCATTGGTCGAACGGATCACTTGAGTCTACTGCCTGGCGACGTTCGCGAATAGTATAGGAACAGTATGACACTAGTATTTCAACCCACAAACAGACAGGTAACATGTAATTCCCGATAAGGTTACATAATTTTGTGCCGTTTGAGAGTTTTCTATTTGCAGTAGCCGACCCAGCACATCCCATCGTGCTAGGATGATTGAATGGCGCAGGGGTGTGGATACATGTTGCACCCCAAACAAAGATATACCCAACATCCAAGGCATTATGGGTGGCCATTCTGTCCATTGACGCGTGCCAAGTCATTGGATTTCTATAACACCTGGCGGTGCTTAAAGCCGGACGGATGATGTCGTTAGCACTAGATTAGCAAATACTTGGGGCATACTGCAAGCTAGAATCTTTAGCACTAGGTTAGCAAATACTTGGGGCATTATGCAAGCTAGAGGGCAGCAGCCGATGACGCTATAAGTTTTTTCTACAGCAATGGAAGAGAGGTTATGGTTCTTGAAATTAATGAAAAACGTAAGTATTTTACATCCAACAAATGACTGTATTTTACATCGAATAAATACGACTGTATTTTACATCCAACAAATAAGACCGTATTATACATCCAACAGATAAAACTGTATTTTACATCCAACAAATAGGACTTATTAGTTTGCGAACTACATCCAACAAATAAGACTGTATTTTACATCCAACAGATAAGACTGTATTTTACATCCAACAAATAAGACTGTATTTTACATCCATCAAATAAGACTGTATTTTACGTCCAACAGATAAGACTGTATTTTACATCCAACAAATAAGACTGTATTTTACATCCAACAGATAAAACTGTATTTTACATCCAACAAATAGGACTTATTAGTTTGCGAACTAGCTGGACGCTAAGAGGTAAGTCTTTCTTTTTCTTTTGCCACGCTTTGTAAAAGTTGGGCCACTAGATGGCACAGTCTATACTGTGCACGTAGGGAACGTGTATTGGGAATCCGGAGTGTCCTGGCCAGAGTAGCCAAAGGCACGCTCTTGTACATGAGGCTAGGTGGGACTCGCAATTTATGTGACAGGATAAATAATGAAATTACCAATGAATTCATAGAAAATTCAAGGCACAGGGTTCCTCTAACTAAACTGGCCAGTAGATGGCACCAGAAGTATTCATAAACGATAAGTAAATGGAATTTCTGTCGCTTGCTATACCTATTTTCAGTGGTGGCGGTCACATAATAAAATAGTCTATGGTGGCGGCCTTAGGGGATGGCGAGCCGGTCGCAAACCAAAAACCTAACAAATGAGTTTTTTTTTATATCCTTTGCAAACATTTTTTCGTTACTCTTAAATAAACTTGGTAAGGATATTTTGTTTTTATAGTAATAATAATAATACCTTATTGTCAATTTTCTGTGTTTAACTTTTTAATTTTTTTGTTACCCATTGGTCCCACCAAATAATTTCGGACTGTTTTTAGGATAAGTAACACGTTACGATTAAAATGATGATAAAAAAATTATGCACAATATTATTGTGGGACGAATGGGATTGATATTTTTTCTTTCTTTTATCTTGAGATCGGCTTGTCAAGCCATTAGTATATGCGTTCTGTGCATATTGCGCCGCTTCGAGTACGGTCCTCCAGTGACAGCTGACTCTCTACTTGCTACTTGACTAAATCAGGATATGTCCCACACATGCTGTCTTTTCAGTCGACGGTGTTCCAGAGGGTTGGTCAGTACAGAAGCCAGACTGTTGACGCGGTCTTCAATGCGAACCTTTTAAAGTTTTGTTGGTAAACCATGGAGTTATTTTGGTAAACCATGGATTATTGAACGCCTTTTTGTCCGCCTGCTGTGCCATACACTTCTTAGTCCACTTTGCCAGTACTTTTTCTTTCGGTATATCTTTACTGCTGGTATTAAGCTTCGCCTCCGGTGTACACTTCTATGCTGCCTGTTGTATTAGGTTACTAGTATGTAGTGGTCGAGTCAATATCATCACACGTTTTTAGTGGCACTCATAAATAGAGCTTGAGTCAGTGTATTCTCTGAAAGCATCCCAGTCTGTTTGCTTATTTATAAGATTACTCTTTTTGATCATGTTATTATAGTACTGCTTATCATTCCTATTACATGTGTGTCATCAGAGCTACTATCGAGACAGCATTCTACCTTCAGGTATAAGTTCGAGAGGCCCTTATATATAAAGAAATCTAAGAGATCGGCAGCCTAATTGTGTAAGTGAATTCGGCAAAGGAAACAATCTGTTTCTTTCCCAAAAACGACTTTGCGCAATACAGAGGCCTTAGTGCGAGTTTTTACTCACGCTCACTCGTGAAACGTAAACGTCAATTTGTATTGAAACTGGATAAGCGCCGTCTGGGGACGGTAAGGAGAAACCTCTTTTTTTGTATACATTTTGACATAAGAGATCGTTTACGTTATCGCTATTGAGCGTGAATAAAAACTCGCACTAAGGCCTCAGAAAGTCGATTTTGGGAAAGAAACAGATTGTTTCCTTTGCCGAATTCACTTACACAATTAGGCTGCTGGCAATTTATTTGGATCTGTAGGCCAGTATGTTGGTTGTCCTGTGCTTAGTATTTGCAGCTTGTTTTTATCTAAGCTCAATATTAATTCCTTTCCTCTGGTGACAGTTAGAGGTGACCCCCAATGTACGTTTTTTTTGCGTTCCAGTTACCTCCAGCCAGGAACCTCTGACCAAGTGTCTTGAAATATTGTGTAAATCTTGTTCTTTTAGAGTAGTTATGTCTAGCTGGGCCAATATACGGCTGACAAGGTTATTGATCCCTTTTTAGCGTGCACAAAAACAGATGTTGCTTGTATTTTTGCATAAGGTCATGCTTAATACTTTTTCTTATTATGACGGCGGTTCCTGCATGCGCCGTTCTATCAGTATGTACAGTAATTATCAATTAAAAAGATGTTGTGTGGGGTTAGGTGTGTGTCGGCAACTAACAGGACATCAATGTTGTGCAGTTTGATTGTTGTTTGAATTTCCTGCTTGTGGTGCAGCAGCCTAATTGCGTAAGTAAATTCGGGAACGGAAACAATCTGGTTCTTTCCCAAAAACACACACATACACAAAAAAGTTGAATCTTTATTCAACTTTTCGGCTTTTCTTCTTTCTTTTTTCTTTCGGCTGCTGGAGACCTTTAACATTCCACGTTGCAATCTTTAAGATAGCCATTTATCGTACGAGTTTAATAAGTTATTATTACTGTTAAGTTGTAAGTAATGTCATCATGTTGCCCATTTGTTCAATTAGTTTATCTAGCTTTTCAGCTTGTTTTATGAGTATGAATTCTAGTTTAGATCCTTCTGTTGTGAGGTTGTACTGCCCTTTGGTTACGTCTGCGTATGTTTTACTAGGGTTAATAGTATTTCTGTCATAGTTTCTATATAGGTATGCTCTGTCATTGATTGTTTCTGGCGGATTGCCTTTGTCATATTTTTTCATGTCGTTTGTTACTTGGTTTCTAAGATAGTCACACTTTTTTTCGTAGTTATATTGCTCTTTCTTTTATTGATTTCTAGGAATACTTGACACCCTTTATAGTTTGCTGGATGGCTACCTAGGCATAGAGCACAATTAGCTGGTGTGTTCCTGTCAATCTTTGCGCAGTCGGCAGTGTTGTGATTCTCTGCACACTTTACGCATCTTTATTTAGTATGTCCGTACTGTTGGCATCGTTTACACTGTAGAATTGTTTTCTTATTTATTGGGTCTTCGATTAATACTCTGATATGTAATATTTTTTACCTATTGGGTATTTGGGTGCGGATCTAAATTTACAAAAAATGTTGATAGGGGGACTTTGTCGGGACCATATTTTGCTTTTAGGTATTATTTCTCCTCTTACAGCATTTCCAGTACCTATTCTCTATGAATTCTTTATTAGCTGCGTGTGGTGTTGTGGGATAAAGGTTATTAATAACTATACGGTATGGCATTGTGTCTCTGTTAGTAAATGTATGCGCAATCAGGCTGTTTTCCCTAACAATGTGCATTAGTCTTTTGTAGGCGTCTATGGTTGCACAGTTTAGTCTTAGCTGTTTGCTTGCGTATTATTATTAATTTTCAATGTGAACTCGGTGTCAGTTTGTTCACTTTTAATTAGGTTTTAAAGTTTGGTGATGTCTTCTATACCATAGAGCATAATAGGGGGAGGTTTACTTGGTTGTTGTTTGGTGGGTTTTTAAATCGTTTGAGCATCTAAGACGTCTATGTTAAGGGTGTCATATTTGATGCTAAGTGGTATTGCCGAGTTTCGAGGACAAGGAGGTCAAGGAGCTCGTGGCTAAATAATAAAAGCCGCACGTTTCGATCTTCAAGGTTAAGCAACACTTACAACACACTAGAACACTCACGAGGTCGGTCCGTGGATGGGTGACCATTTCAACATACCGAGCTTCCTCTGTACCTCGGAAAGTACGTTAAGCTGTTGGTCCCGGCTGTAATTTGAAGATCTTCGTCAGTCGTTACGAGTAGTCAGAAGCTTGAGATCTGACACCAGTCTAGCCAAGGGGTCTTATCCAGTTACTGGGTTGTGAAGGTCAGATAGGCAGTCGCTCCATGTAAAACACTTGTACTCAGCTGAATCCGGTTAGACTGGAAGCCGACCCCAACATAGTTGGGAAATGGCTAGGCAGATTGATTGGTATTGCCGAGTTTTTTTCGGATGGAGTGCGCTAGGTTCATCTTCGTTTATGCTGTCTTGGTACGGGGACACTTTACCATTCTATTGTTCTACAGCATCAATGCTGTTTATGCTAGTACCTACTGTTGCTACTATCAGTGTCGGTGAGGTCTCCATTTGATAGGTACTTGGACTTGTTATAAAACATACTCCGATGAAAAGTTTGCTGTACCATACGGGTTGGTGGTGTTGAATGATCTTTATCATTCGTCTAGTTTTTGTTAGGACCTACTGTTTGGCAGCATCGCTGGTACCCTATTGAGGTAGTATTTCTTTCAATATTGCTTCCATGATTTCCCTTTACTACTGCTAACACCAGACATTTTAGCAACTATTTTAGAACCAAGGCTTGCTGTAGCCTCTTCCAGCCAGTCACCTGGCCAGGTGTATGGTTATACCGCCATTGCTTGGTCGCCAGAGCCTCGTCTGTTATCTGGCAGGGAGCATTACGGAGTATATATCTGTCGCCTAGGGCGCGTGCAGGTGAGGATGACAATTTCGCCCCTTACTCCACAAATAATTTATATATATTTATATTACTTAAAGGTTGTTTGGGTATGGACTCGAATCAACAAGGAAAAATAAAGCGTGGCCGTCCCCGTCAAATCTGGCGTCGCGCTGTGTTGGCAGAAGCGGCGAGCATCGGAATGACGTGGAACGAGGTGAAAGACATCTGTGGATAACCTCTGGGATCTAGGGGACAGGACATTATGTCAAGTAAATCAATATAACAAAATACCGGCCAAGAACGAGTCGGACTCGCGCACTCGCGCGGTTCCGTATCAATATCGCATAAAACGGCAAAAATATCACGTTTGTTGTATGGGAGTCCCACTTAAATATTTAGGTATCTTATTCTGTTTTTAGTATTTGTTGTTATAGCGACAACAGAAATACATCATCTGTGAAAATTTCAACTGCCTAGCTATCAAGGTTCATGAGATACAGCCGGTGACAGACAGACAGACGGACCGCGGAGTCTTAGTAATAGGGTACGGACCCTAAAAACTAATTAAGCAGTATTCATTTTTGTACTCTGGTAAAGTTTCATCTGGCAAGGCTTAGGTATAAGTTTGTGAACTCGTAGCATTGCTGTGGTATCTGGAAACAAACTAGAGCCGAGCTAGGCATCCTAGCCACAAGTCTGGACAGTCGGATAGCGAGTGATCTAATCCGCCCTATGGCACCTAACTGTATGGTACGCAGGAGACTGAACTTCATAGGTTAAATTAAATATTACAAACCAACTTTACTGGGTTTTTTTTGCTAGCCTGAATTTTCCCATTCCTGGGCAAAAGCCTCCCTCCATTTCTATTTCTTCCATTTATTTCGGTGTTGGGCTTCATTTTGCCAATTCTAGAGGAAGCCATCCAAGGCGTCCCACCATCTTCTCCTGGACTCACCATCTTTCCCAGGCAGACTTGAATGGAAACGCCGGGAGGGGACGCCCTAGAAAGACCCTTATAAACATCACCTATAGACCTTATAGGTGATGTTCTTCAGAAAGGCCAGGTGCGCAGTACTAAAAATTGTGTGTATGACTAGATGTATGAATGTGTGTTAAGCAAAAGAAGTATGTAAGGATCGTAGCAGGTGGCGTTCTGTAGTTTCTGCCTACCCCCATGGGAAAAAGGCGTCAGTTTATATATGTATTTAGTAACTAATTATTTGAGAAATGCGTCGCAGATTTCTCTCGCCACAACGGCTGAACGGATCTGGATGAAATTTGGCACAGAGTTACATTATTATAGTCTGGAATAGAAAATACACTTTTCATCCCGGTATAATGTACATGATAAGACACAATTGGGATAAGAAATACCTTACACGCGGGCGAAACCGCTGGCAGAAGTTGTAATACAGTAGGTGCTTTACTTTGTGTTAATTATTTCATCACCACTGCTCTCAAAACGGTGAAGCTTTTCTATACTGTTCACCATCTTAAGGAAACCGATACCTCCTAGAAATTAGAAGACATGTGACATCCACCAACCCGCACTGCGTTCGCGTGGTGGGCTACGGCCAACTCCCTCTAACAGGTGAACGTTACCCCAACAGGAAAGTGACTCCTAGAGTGATATGAGTGGAACGTATAGTTAGTGCGTAATCTGCTGTGAATGTGCCCTACATAAAAAATAAGTGCGTGTCGCCGTTTTTGAAAAAAACGAAAAAAATGGTTCCTGCTGGGGTAACGTTGTTCCAGCAGGAAAATTCTAAACGAATGATCGGAATGAGAAATATTGTGCATGGGCAGAGAGCTTATAGTTGTGCAAGAATGTGCGCCGAAAATATAATTAGTGCGTCATCAGGTTTTCGAGATATTGCATTTCCTGCTGGGGTAACGTTTTGCAGAATCGTGTATCTCTAAAACCATTGTATGTGCGCCTGTAGAATAAACATACACGAGTAGCTCTTGATTTGTGCGTATTTGTGCCGGAATTAGATTTCAGAAAATACCTATAATTTTCAAGAAATTGCGCTTTTTTGAAAACCGGAAAAAAAATCACAGCGCCTAAATGAGAAAACGTATAAGCTCGCTGTAAACTGTATTCAGTCCATCTTGACGCTTGTAATAACCATAAAAAGTTTCAAAAGCATACATGTTTGCGTTATCGAATAATATTGCTGAAAGTCAAAACGAGGGTGTCATAACTTAGGCGGCTAAATACAAGAAACCGACTTAACCCAAGATAGGTAGGTGTAAACCACAAGTATGTGCGTTTAGTCAAAAATATATAGTGAAAATATTCAGCTTGGAATGTTTCCCAATACGTATATTTAAACAAAAAACAAAACATGTAAACAATGGCTGGTTATCCGACCAAATTCAAATGACTACGAAAAAGCGACGGATTAATACATAACGATGACCTTCTTAACTTTACTCACGAACCGGTTGTAGCGTGTTGTGCCTGAGTACACTGAGGTAGAAAAGTTATAAAAAAAATAAGTTGATGGATTATATTCTACTAGCTGTTTCCGTGACTTTGCACTTGATTAGGTAAGTATATTAGAAAAGTGTGCCAAGCTCTAAACTATATTCTTTATTCCAAATTTAATTAAAATACATTCAGTATTTTGTGAACACATCCAGATATTTGCCTTTATAATATTAGTAGAAAAAAGTACTTCAGAGACCAAAATATGATGGCGGCTGTTTTAAAAAAACAGTTCAAGATATGTGTGATAAATACCTACTACATAAAAATAACCTACAGATACAGTTTATAAATAAAAAGCCAATTAACACAACAGTAAAAAAACAACGTAGGTATCTACATACATTGGTTTAAACCTCGGGTTAGATAGATTAACATTGAGTTTTTAGGGTTCCGTACCCAAAGGGTAAAAACGGAACCCTATTACTAAGACTCCGTGGTCCGTCTGTCTGTGTCACCAGGCTGTATCTCATGAACCGTGTTATCTAGATAGTTGAAATTTTCACAGATGATGTATTTCTATTGCCTAACAACAAAACTAAAAACAGAATAAAATAAATATTAAAGGGGGACTCCCATACATCAAACGTGCTTTTTTTGCCGTTTATTGTGATACGGAACTCTTCGTGCGCGAGTCCGACTCGCCTTTGGCCGGTTTTTTTTTCATCATCAGTAGAACATTCATTTTTTTGTGCCATCCACTGACGTCGCGTCGCAAGGAGTCGCTTTGTCTAGCTAGTAAGTACTTTCTCTGTATTAGTGGGACAGAGACAGATACAGAAACGTCGCTCATGTGAAGTGCTTTTTTACTAGGAAGTGCGTTTGGGTTATCACTTTGTAAACAGTGACATGCGCAAACCAGTGCGTTCTAAAGTGTTGTGATATGACATTACGTTTCATACCGAGGAATATTACATTACACCATGACTCCAAACATGACGCGAAATGAAGCGCTACACGAGGTTATTGTAATTGTAATTACATGCTCGCGTACATACATCATTACATGAGATGAGATAGTGCGATATGGATGTTATATTGTGATGTGACAGACAATCGTCAAAAGTACACTTGCCAGTTGCTTTTGATAACATGTACTTATAGTCGATTTTCTTTCATAATTATCTTTTCCCCAATCTAGGCATAATTTAACTAAAGTGCGAGAGTCATGATTTTAAACATCACTAGGCAGTCCGCGGTGTCAGAAAAACAAACCTTATTCCATGAAAAAATACGGTTCTAGATAATAGTTCGCAGCCAGCGGACCGACCGGTGCATGCTCCTTCTCGCTTGAACATACGGCGAACGCGCGCCCGCACCGCCGCGCGTACTGTTTGAGTGTTGTGTGCCATACTTAATTTGGTCGAGTAATGTGTAATGCTACAGTACGCGGTCGGGATTTCGCAGCCAGCCGACCGACCGGCGCATTACTCATAAGAAATAATAAGAATATAATTTATATGTATATTTAAAATTTTATATCTTTTACACAATTAATAGGTTTAGTTAGTACCAATACTATACTTACAACTGATCTGTGATTTTCTGTGATTATGCAATTTTACTGTTTGTATTTTAGTACATAAGTAAATGAAAAACTGATTTGTGATTTTAAATAATAATGACTACACACGGTTCAAATAATTTGATTGAACTATGTGTTCTAATATTAAAGAGTTTGTAATTTGATCTGTGATTTCATGCCATAATTACTTTAAGAAACAAAATTAGGAGAATAAAAATAATAATTTCTACATCAACAACCTCTTTCATTTGTTATGGTCACAAGGTGCATTTAATGTATTTTTTAATTAGCCCCCCAAAATTTGGTCATACCAACAAACGTTTGAACGCGACTGTACGGACAACAGCTTAGGTTTAATACGTCCAATCAAGAAGGTCATCGATATGTATGAAGCCGTCGCTTTTTCGTAGTCATTTGAATTTGGTCGGATAACCAGCCATTGTTTACATGTTTTGTTTTTTGTTTAAATCTACGTATTGGGAAACATTCCAAGCTGAATATTTTCACTATATATTTTTGACTAAACGCACATACTTGTGGTTTACACCTACCTATCTTGGGTTAAGTCGGTTTCTTGTATTTAGCCGCCAAAGTTATGACACCCTCGTTTTGACTTTCAGCAATATTATTCGATAACGCAAACATGTATGCTTTTGAAACTTTTTATGGTTATTACAAGCGTCAAAATGGACTGAATACAGTTTACAGCGAGCTTATACGTTTTCTCATTTAGGCGCTGTGATTTTTTTTCCGGTTTTCAAAAAAGCGCAATTTCTTGAAAATTATGGGTATTTTCTTAAATCTAATTCCGGCACAAATACGCACAAATCAAGAGCTACTCGTGTATGTTTATTCTACAGGCGCACATACCATGGTTTTAGAGATACACGATTCTGCAAAACGTTACCCCAGCAGGAAATGCAATATCTCGAAAACCTGATGACGCACTAATTATATTTTCGGCGCACATTCTTGCACAACTATAAGCTCTCTGCCCATGCACAATATTTCTCATTCCGATCATTCGTTTAGAATTTTCCTGCTGGAACAACGTTACCCCAGCAGGAACCATTTTTTTCGTTTTTTTCAAAAACGGCGACACGCACTTATTTTTCATGTAGGGCACATTCACAGCAGATTACGCACTAACTATACGTTCCACTCATATCACTCTAGGAGTCACTTTCCTGTTGGGGTAACGTTCACCTCTAACAGAAAGGAATCCTGTGTCACAAAGTGGAAAAGTTACATGCTGCTTATGCTATGAATAGATGGAGGAATTTAGTTCTCTATTACCTGCCGTCTATAATAAATGTGTGTGCAAACCAATTGCTGGCATTCATTTCTGCTGCGAGGAAAAGTATTAAACCTGCATAGTCTCCCCAGCAGTGGACATGGTGGGGCCGCGCACTAACCTGACGCAGGCAGTCAGTGGTAGTACCATGTGGTGGCTGGTCGTGTTGGGGCAGGTCTTGCTCTGCGCCGAGGGCATGCACCTCATGCCCGAGCGGCATTACGGGCCTACAAGTGAGGTACGTGACTTATTCGATGTTTTTTGCATAAGTGTGCAGTGTCTTAGAAAAGTGCATTTTACGTGTTATATGTACTACGTTTTTCAGTCCCAAAGTCAGTTACAGGATTATGTATAAAATGGGCAGGATTTGTCCTTATTTTCTGTGGCACTCAGTCGGAAGTTGAGGAGTGCATTTGCAGTATACTTGAAATATTGGATCGCCTGTATCTTTACACCCGTAGAAATATTCCTATCTCTATGGTCGCACCATATATTTTTTTGAACTTGTAGTTAGCTTATGCGATAATATCGATAAATAATAAAATTATCACTTCACATCATTACTTACTTGGAAAGAAACCCTTGCAATAACGAAATTTGGGTGCAATTCATTTGAATAGGTCTGCCTTACCCTTGAATAGAGACAATACTTTGAGTGTGTGTAAATGTTTATTAATTGATGTATCTACTATAGTTAAAAGTGATACCGACGTACTCTCACTGTAAACATAACTAATGATAATTAACATAAAAACTTCCATATTCAGAAATCAGTGTAGCGCTAAATTGACAAAGTAGGTATGTTATGACCACGATAATTATTACCGACAGGTAAAATTTACGATCACTTTTCGTGTTTACCACGCTAAACATTATATATCGATACAAAACTACTTAGTTTATGTTCTTACATAATAGCCGTCATTATTATCTACCTAATTTAATACTTTTTCATATTTTAAGAAAAATATACTTTATGCATATTTTCGGTCGCCTGATCTTCGACGGTAATCCTGAAAGGTTACCACAATAACATACGGATTGATTTGATAAGAGTTTTGTAGAAAATGAACTTGATAGCACATAATTTAAATTTTTGCTGCCTTGCTCTCTTTATGTATCTAAATGTGATGTGAGCGAACTGTTTCTATATTCAAAGCGAAAATACATTTTATTACGCCATATGCGAGTTAACATCAAGTGTATTGAATTATTACTGCTAATTACATGGCGATGCCATTATTACACCCGAATATGCCTTAGCCGACCTGGAAAACTCTGAACAGACTCCGCACTCAGGTCGGCCGCAGCAAAGACAATCTCCATAGATGGGGTTTCTCGGATGATTCCGATTCTCGGTGCTTGTGCGGCGTCTCCTCGCAGACCATGGCCCACCTTTCGACTTGTGTCACATGTCCTGTTGTCTGTTTACGTGAGGACCTTATGACTACGTCAGCGGAGGGCGATGCCATGACTCAATTCTGGGCCAGGCACGGCATTTAACTAAAAAGAGTTACAGAGAAACAGTCTGTTTGTCATCGACACGCTAAGAAGAAGATGCCAATGCTAGACACTGTTTACCATAAATTCTTTTCGTTTCAGGTGAGCTGCATCGAATATGCATCACTAAATCGAGATAGAATTGGAAGAATGCTCAAAGAAGGTAAAGCCAGTTCTAGGTAGTAATTTTTTTAATATTTTATAATGTTTTTGGTAATGTTTTTATATGTTACGTAGGATGGCGTTCCCAGAATCCAATGTTCAAAATGATGTTCACCAAACGCTCTGCTACACTTCCCGTTCAGTTTTCACTCAACATGGAACCGATGTCGAGACGAGTAGACAATATTATTGATAATATAATACCAAGAAGCGATCATTTGTTAAATGAACACGCAAAATTAGTTCAGGATATAAACGGTTTGCGTCAGGTGGTCTTTATTGCACCTTTTATCGAAGATAACAAGGATTACGACGAATCGATCTTTCATGAAATTATTGAGACTGCACCGACTTCAACAGCTAGGCCAGTGTCTTTCAGACCACTCATAAGTTCCACTAGGTCACCGACGAGTGCCACCAAAGGAAGTTCGATCCCGATCATACTGCTGGGGGGCGCAAGTCAGCGGCAGGTGGTTAAGAGTCAGCCCATCAACTTCGCCAAGCCCACGGTGAGCCTGGTGGGGACGACCATCTCTCCTCTCATTAAGCACCCCTATCCTTTCGTGATGCACTCAGCACAGCGGAAGCCGATTAAAATTTGTATGTCGTCTGTCCCCTCAATGTTTTCTTCAACGAAACGACCGCCCAGTTTTTGGGACAGATTAATAGATTATTTTATACCCAGCCGTAGTTTAGGTAGGTAGGCTCCCTAGACTAATTAGTATGTAAGAGTTCTTATATTTTCCATAATCCTACTTAATGTTATAAATGTGGAAGTCTGTATGTCTGGATGTTTCTTCGTCTATCACGCCACAAAGTATTTGAATGAAACTTGGTACACGGCTTATTATCCATGACCTGAATTATTAGCACAGATAAAATAATACTAGTATACCGGTAGTGTGTTGCCGTGGGCCGACTATTACATGGAAAAATCCGCTGGTTAATGCTAGTTTCAATTAAGTAGTGATATTAATTTAATGTTCTGTTCATTTCAATCATTATTTATTAGGATATTTATTCAGATTTTTTGTCAGCATCTTACGAATGATCAATGTACCTACTTAGGTAGAATTTCTAATTATATAAAATTTCTATCAATGTTGTACTTAACGTTTATAGTTTTGTCAGTGTTTGCTAGACGGAAGGCGTGTGTTACATTATTGTATTCGTGTTCATAATAGTTACTCTACTCTAGATGCATGAACACTGGTATCACTGTGTGTCTGCACAGTGTATGCGTGTACTGAAGCCGCGAATCGCGTGTGCTACCTCTAATTACGAATGCCGATTATGTATTGTCTTCGTTCTTGTCTTTTTACACTTTTACGCGTCGGAATGGAAAAGTTGAACGTCTTATGTGTTATGACAAAATAATGATTTTTCATTGTGCCTTATGTCATTATAGTTCTTGTTGTGTTCTGGTAGATCTAGTGGGAACTTTTAATTCATTAATTAGCGCGACGTTATGTCATTGCATCTTTTTAACTCTCATTGTTTATTTACCTATAGAATAGCATCGTTAATGGTGGGTACAGATTATGTACGGCTAATCTTTAGATAGGTTGCTCAAGTGGCAGCTGCGCTTGAGCTGCGCTCATTTTCCTCAAACTTTTCATCCCGCAGCCGCGACAAGAGTTGCCGTCCGAACCAATTCATAAATACATAGCTGAAAGAAACTGAACGGTATGCCGTGGATAAGCGTGAATAACGGTATGCGTGAAAAGGTGGTGACTACCGTGCACAATCGATACGCAACTTTACAAGCAACAAACGTGTAAATAATGATATTTTGTTGAAGTGTATGTAGCTTCGCATAATTGTAGATTCATAACGAACGTGAAAATGAAGAAAATGTCGAGTCTGATATTTTTTGTTACCAATTAAAATGTTTCATTTGCGGTATATCGATGAGCAGTTTTATTTCTTCATGATTCCTAATTGACGTTAATTTTGAATAATGGGTAAACTATGTAGAAAGGTATGAACATATAATATAAAAATAACGCTCTATTGCAAACTGCAAATTCTAAATTGGTTCACGGTGAATAATTAAGTATTTCATGACAAAAAACGAAATGCTCTTATAAATATCTTATAATCTCAACAGTGTTCAGTAATTGATTAATTTCAAGATTTTTTAATCAAATGTATAGAAAATTGCTAAACATCGAGATTTTGATTTTGATTTTGAAGTCCTAAAGGCCCGAATTTTCAACAGTCTGAACTTTTAACTGTGGAATAAATAATGGCGGTTTGACAGCTTTTGTATAGAAAATATGTCATAAGGCCATTTTATTCCTCAGCAAAAAAATATCAGATTATTGAAAAATCGACCCGTAGTGCTTAAGATTTGGTTTAAGAATGTTAGAATTATCTACTGTTTGTATAATTTTGGCTGGGCCGGCGCGGTAGATTACGGCCTATTCCCTCTCACTAAGAGGAGGCCTGTGTCCCAGCAGTGGGAACATTAAAAGGCTGAGTATGATGATGTGTATGTCAGATCCAGGTATATAGGATCATGATTTGACCTACTTAGTGACATACCGGTGTCAGAATTATAGTCGTGGTCGCAGAATTTGGGATACGGGTAAACTAGAGAAATATCTCCTTAACTTCTGTGTGTCTGCCGAGTGTCACGGGCTATATTAAAATTGCAAATTAGAAAAATGGCGGATTGTGGGCGCCATATCGTGGCGGCCCAATTTTTTTTTCTTCCGAACCCATCGTGTCGGGTATCAAAATGAAGGGTTTTAAGAGGTGATTACAAAAATATATTTAACTTATATGTTTAAATGTACCTAATACTAAAAAAAATAACTAAAAAGTTTTGTAAATAAAAAAAATATTTAAAAATAACAAAAAACCCGACTGCTTAAAAAGGCAACTAAAAAGACGTAAACAAGAAGAAAATCATGCTGTGCAGTCGGAGGATACAATATATAGGATATATACCTATGCGCATATGTATCCTCCGACTGCACAGCAAAAGAAACTTAGAACTAAAAATATTTAATAACTAGCTGACCCGGCAAACTTTGTTTTGCCATAAAAACACCAAACATTTATCTACCCTACCTACCCTACCCTAAACTACCTACACTACCTACACTACCTACCCTATCCTACCCTACACTACCCTACCCTACACTACCCTACCCTACCCTACACTACCCTACCCTACACTACCCTACACTACCCTACACTACCCTACACTACCCTACACTACCCTACACTACCCTACACTACCCTACACTACCCTACACTACCCTACACTACCCTACCCTACCTTACACTACCTTCCCTACCCTACGTTACACTACCCTAACCTATCCTACACTACCCTACCCTACACTACACTACACTACCCTACCCTACACTACACTACCCTACGCTACCCTACCATACGCTACACTGCCCTACCCTACACTACCCTACCCGACCCTACCATACACTACCCTACCCTACACTACCCTACCCTACACAAAGCAAAAATAGCTTTTACAATAGCAATAAAGCTCAGATTGACTCTACGTTTTAGTTAGAAAACTTTTGTATGGGAAAAAGAAAAGGGCTGTTTTTTTTTTTTCGGCATTTATTAGAATTTTTCTTCCCGTAAAAATCATCTTTGAACTTCAACGAACATTTAAAAAAAAGAATTGGCCAAATTGGTCCAGGCGTTGTTGAGTTATGCGCTTACCAACACATTTTGCGATTCATTTTTATATTATCTATCTATACATATAATAAATCTGTAGAAAAGTCATTTTTGTACATTGAAGAAATTGAAACAAAAAATAGCCAGCGTGTGAAAAGATAAGTAACAGAACCCATTTCCATCATTTTTGAAATTTTTGTCTGTTTGTCTGTTTGTCTGTTTGTCTGTTTGTTTGTGCGCACATCACGTAAAATCTACGAATTCAATGCTGACAATGTTTATATACAAAAATTATACGCAACTTGAGGTTTAACTTAGTTTTTGTTTCATCGAAATCGGTTCACTCTATCAAAAGATATGATTAATTTAGTGAGTTCAAGAAGTAAAATATTACGTTACGCAATTAAGTATAGTACTTGCAACGACATCTTAAGACTAAAAATAGAACTAATGTTGATAGTTGAAATCTAAATCCGATAGATGGCGTTGTGCAAATGACGTCATTTTCTGAATCGCGGTGTTAAGATTTTCCGCGCGAGGATGACGTCCACCGTGTTTACTAGGCAAATTGGGTTTCGTTAGGTGTCTTAAAAGTTCTTGCGTGTGTCGTAAAAGTTCTTTGGTTGCTTGGTTTATCGATTTTCTAAATTGGTCGAAAAAAAAGTATTTGCTTATCTTATTGGTTTCGTTTGGTCAACTTTGGTCATTGGTTTGAAGTACGAAGTTAAGATTGTATTTGATTTACTTCGTAGTTTGAATCCAATAGTGCCAATCGTTATACAGTAAGTTAGTGTTGCCAATTCGTTGAGTCACGACCACGAACAGACGATACGTTGTCACACTAGACTGTTCGACGCACCGTTCTTTTAAGTTTGTAGGCTATTCAGTCATAAGTGTTGTTAGTTTTGTTTATTGCTTTAATTTTCCTTGAAAATGCCTCAAAGAAAAAAAACTAACCTTTCGCTGCGTAGCCGAAATGCGAAAAGGATGAGACTTTGTAGGTCTCAGGAATCGGAAGAAGATCGTGAAGCACGGTTATCTGCTAACCGAGAGCACATCGCTCTTTCACGTGAATCGGAAACGTTCACCGAAAGGGAGTCACGTTTAAGTTCACAAAGAACACGGACCGCGACTTTGCGGTCTCAAGAGAGTATCCAGGAACGCGAAGACCGGCTGTCTGCTGATCGGGAGCGCCACTCTCTCTCACGTGAGTCAGAGACATTCACAGAAAGGGAGTCGCGCTTAAGTTCGCAAAGAACTCGGACCGCGACTTTGCGTTCTCAAGAGAATATCCAGGAACGCGAAGTTCGGCTGTCTGCTGATCGGGAGCGCCACTCTCTCTCACGTGAGTCAGAGACATTCACAGAAAGGGAGTCGCGCTTAAGTTCGCAAAGAACTCGGACCGCGACTTTGCGTTCTCAAGAGAATATCCAGGAACGCGAAGTTCGGCTGTCTGCTGATCGGGAGCGCCAGTCTCTCTCACGCGAGTCAGAGACTTTCACAGAAAGGGAGTCGCGCTTAAGTTCGCAAAGAACTCGGACCGCGACTTTGCGTTCTCAAGAGAGTATCGAGGAACGCCAAGCACGTCTGTCATCTGACCGAGAGCGACACGCTCTCTCGCGCGAGTCTGAATCTCTCTCCCAAAGAGAAGAACGATTAGAAATAGCTAGACATAACTATGTAGGTGTACAAAGAAACAATGAAAGTTATCTTGCATCTGAAAGGGAAAGAATAGATGAACTAAGACGAGCAGAAACAGCAGAACAACGTCAATCTCGCCTAGAAATAGAACGAGCTCGATACCATATGAATAGAGAAACAAATAGCGGAGCTGATGAGTCCATGGAAAATGACGATGCAAATATTTTATTACCTTGGGACAATAGGGAAAAATCAGGGTTCACATATTCGTCTAGAATTAATTATGCTGGCTTTACTTTCGTGGGTGACATGAGAGAAATTTGTAATTTTTGTCATGCTTTGAAATGGAGGAAAGAGACAGATGGAATGTGCTGCTCAAATGGAAAAATTGTTCTTCCAAATTTCCAAGATCCACCACACTTACTTATAAGTCTCCTGAATGGCGATCATCCCCAGTCGAACCGTTTTTTGGATAATATTCGTTTATATAACAGTGCTTTCCAAATGACTTCCTTTGGGGCAAAACAAATAACGGAAGGACCGTTCATGCCAACCTTCAAAGTACCTACAAGGTCAAGTTTATCACCTTATTGGATCTTTGCTGCCAGAAAATGAACCCAAATTTCTCCAAATTTATTTTGTATCCGATTACACGCAACAGCTCAATGTTAGAAATCACAATTTTCCCCAGCTCAATGCTGAGCTTTTGGGTCAACTTCAAGAATTGCTGCATCGCGTTAACCAGTACGTTCGTGAATTCAAAGCTGCATTGGAGTCAATTCCACAAGGCAGCAATGATTTCAAAATTGTTATAAGTGCCGATAGACGTCCTGTGGGTGAACACCGTGGAAGACACAATGCACCCGTCGCAGATGAAGTTGCAGTTGTTTTAGTCGACCAGGAGTGTGAGAGACGTGATATCGTGTTGCGTACACGCGACGATCGCCTTCAACGCATTTTGGAAACCCACCGAGCTTACGACGCCCTGCAATATCCACTAATCTATTGTCATGGTGAAGATGGGTACAATTTTGGGCTGTACCAAGTGAACCCTACTACGAGAGTCACTAATTATCAAAAAAAAATATCTGCTCAACAATACTATTCCTACCTTTTACAAATAAGGCAAAACAGTTTCGTATATTTGCAACGATTTCGTGGTTTGTTCAGCCAATTTATTGTGGACATGTACGCAAAAATAGAAACTGAACGTTTAGTGTATATTCGCACTAACCAGCGACGGTTACGCGCTGAAGAATACGTGCACTTGCGGGACGCCATGCAATCAGATAATAACGTCGAAAACTTGGGTCGATTGGTTATTTTGCCATCCAGTTTCACAGGCGGTCCGCGGTATATGCACGAACGAACGCAAGATGCTTTTTGTTACGTCCGTAAATACGGCCGGCCGGACCTTTTTATAACATTTACAACAAATCCAAAGTGGACGGAGATTTGCCAGGCACTTCTCACAGGACAGGCGTCATACGACAGACATGACATTATTGCTAGGATTTTTCATTTAAAACTCAAAGTCTTGATTAATCTACTTACAAAGGAGAAAGTTTTCGGTTCAACTCTTTGTTTTATGTATAGCGTCGAGTGGCAAAAGCGTGGTTTACCCCACGCGCACATTCTTCTGTGGCTGGAAGAAAAAATTCGTCCCGATGCTATAGACAGTGTCATAAGTGCAGAATTTCCGGACTATAATGCAGATCCGATTTTGCATGACATAGTAAAAACACATATGGTTCACGGGCCATGTGGCCTCTTAAACAGGGAATCACCGTGCATGAAAGATGGTCAATGCTCAAAAAAATACCCCAGAGCACTGAAAGAACTAACTATGGCTGGGGAAAATGGGTATCCGCAATACCGGCGAAGATCACCGTCACAAGGTGGTTTCACAGCTACTGTCAGATTCCGTGGACAAGAAATAATTCTAAATAATAGTTGGGTGGTACCGTATTCTCCAGTTTTGTCAAACGCTTTTCAAGCACACATTAATGTTGAAATTTGTAATAGCGTCGAATCTATAAAATATATATGTAAATATGTTAATAAAGGTAGTGATCAAGCCATGATAGCACTAAGAAATAACAACCAATTTGATGAAGTGACAAGGTATCAATCTGGCCGATACATAAGCTCTTCGGAGGCAGTTTGGCGCATTTTGAGTTTCCCTATTCATGAAAGGTATCCGCCAGTCATCCATCTTGACGTGCACCTGGAAGGCGGGCAGCGAGTTTACTTTCAGCCAGAAAATGTGGCAGAAAGAATGAACAACCCAAGACAAACCACCTTGCTCGCATTCTTTCGCCTTTGCGAAAGAGACAATTTCGCTAAGTCTCTGTTGTACAATGAAGTGCCACATTATTATACTTATAACAAGCAGCAAGGTGTTTTTAATCGCAGGAGACGTGGAACTGCTGTAGAAGGCGAGTCCGGCATTTTTAAAGAACACGTGATTGGAAGAGTATACACGGTGCACCCAAATAATGCAGAGTGTTATTATTTACGCCTTCTTCTTCACACAGTGCGAGGACCTACTTCTTTTGCTGAGCGCCGCAAAGTGGACGATATAGAATATCCCACATTTCAAGCTGCTTGCCGCGCACGGCATTTATTAGATGGCGATCAGCATTGGGATGATGCTTTAGCCGAAGCATGCGTCAGTGATAGTCCACATCGTTTGCGCCATTTATTTGCCATTTTGTTGACATTTTGTGGCCTATCGGACGCTGGGCAGTTGTGGCAAAAATATAAAGACGCGTTTGCCGAAGATTTTTTGAGACAGCAAAATATAAATAGTGAAACTTCTGACCAAGTACGTGAAAGCTGCCATAATAGGGCTTTGCTGGCTATACAAGATATAGTTACAAGTATAGGAGGGAACCCCCTCAGTCAATACGGCTTGCCGACACCGACAGTTGGTGAGGAACGAATTAATAGGGAGTATACATCTGAAATAAATTACAACCCCGAAGAGTTAGCAGAAATATTGCGAAATGGCTGTTCAAATTTGACGTCAGAACAACGTCAAATCTTTGATAGAGTATGCTGTAGTGTAGAACATTCATTAGGAGAAATGCTGTTTTTAGATGCACCTGGTGGAACAGGTAAAACTTTCCTCACTAAAGTTATCTTGGCTCAAATAAGGAGCCAAAACAAAATTGCCCTTGCCGTCGCTTCCTCAGGAATAGCTGCCACTTTATTACCAGGAGGAAAAACTGCACATACAACATTTAAAATACCAATCGACTTGGACCGCACAGAAAACCCTGTTTGCAACGTGTCTCGCAATAGTGATAAAGCAAGGGTTTTACGCGATTGCGCCCTTATCGTTTGGGACGAGTGTACGATGGCAAATCGTAAAGCTGTGGAAGCTGTAGATAGAACGTTGCGAGATATAAGACAAAATGACCGACCGATGGGAGGCTTAACGGTGCTATTCTGTGGAGACTTCAGGCAGACACTCCCTATAATACCCAGAGGAACGAGGGCCGATGAAATAGGTGCCTGTTTAAAGAGCTCTATTTTATGGCGTAGTGTCATATTAACTAATTTGAGCTTTAATATGCGAGCATATTTGGGAGGTGACGCAAACGCGCAGGTTTTCTCAAATTTACTACTTCAAATTGGTAACGGCACATACCCGACTCAAGAAGGAGGTAAAGTAACTTTAGTCGAAAGCCTGTGTTCTTCTGTTGCCTCACAGCAGGAACTCATTTCCTCTGTATACGGAGATCCATCAGAGATCTCGAACCATGACGCTGCTTGGCTATGCCAACGAGCTATTTTGGCACCTCGCAACGACCAAGCAGCAGCAATAAATTCTCAAATATTGGTACATGTTTCTGGAGAAAGTAGGGAATATTTATCTATTAACACGGTTTTAGAAGAAGGAGATGCCACCCACTATCCAGTAGAGTTTTTAGACTCTCTAAATACACCAGGTCTTCCAGCACACAAAATTTATTTAAAAGTCGGAGTACCAATCATTCTACTCAGAAATTTAAGCCCACCAAAACTATGCAATGGAACTCGGTTGAGAGTAACAAATCTCCAACGAAATGTCATCGAAGCCGAAATCTTAACAGGTTGCGGCTCCGGTGATGTTGTTTTCATTCCCAGGATACCCATTATCCCCAATAATTTTCCGTTTACTTTCAAACGTGTGCAATTTCCTGTAAGCCTCTGTTACGCTATGACTATTAATAAAGCCCAAGGCCAGACGTTATCCGTTGCGGGTGTAGACCTTACTTTTGATTGTTTTTCACACGGCCAACTCTATGTTTCTCTATCACGTGTTAGCAACCCAAACAACCTTTTTGTATATGCTCCGGGTAATTCCACCGCTAACATAGTATATAGAGAAGCATTAACGTAATCAACTATACCAAAGTCAGGACTCTTATCTAAATCATCAAAAAGGTGATATACTCTTATCTAAACGACGTTGTTTTGCTCTCGACAACCACGCGAACGAAGTCGCGGGCACAGCTAGTAGATAACATAAAACCCGACTGCATAAAAAAGCAACTAAAAAGACGTAAACAAGAAGAAAATCATGCAGTGCAGTCGGAGGATACATATTCGCGAGCTGGCTGACCAAAACCAGACTTATCCCTCAAAATCCGGCATTTTTTCCATTTTTAATGTAGCCAGTGACACTCGCAAGGTTCAGACGAATCGATGGAAGTAAGAATCATAAAAACCGGTCCATGCGTTTGGTCTCTAGTACGCCACATAGGAACAAACATATATAGACTGATAAACACATTACCCTCCTTCGGCAGTCGGGTAAAAAAGCGTCTCGTCAACTGAGTATCGCTGTGCACGGCAGCACGTGATGACTGTGCCACCATCCTTCCTGCCCGGCGAGCATGGCCTACTGTGACATCGCTTAAGTCACACTTTTAATCACAGTTTGGGCGATAAACTCATTTTGTCTTAAATGCTAGCACGGCGGCGTAAGATATTTTCTTGACTTGTGGCATAACTTCTTGACGTATATTTTTTTCTTTTACGGAAATTTTCCAATTTTATTGCAGTTTCGGTTTAACCTTGGCCATACAAACCATTTATGTTCTGAGAAACATACGCACTGATTCCGAATTATGGGCCTCCGTATCTTATTTTATTTTGCATAAAACGCTCTATATTTCCAAAATGATATCTCCAAAACGGTATGTCCTATGCAAAAAATAACCAAAATTTAGCCCCCCCTTTGCTACCTCCATGTTAGAAGCATCCCAACATGAAATATAAGGTTTTTTTTTTTTACATTGCTTGGTTTTCGACTTGAACTACGGTCATGGCAAGTTATGATAAAATATGTCATGTCTTACAATTTGTCTTAAATGCTAGCACGGGACAACCATGTGACATAGTTTACAGGCGCCACATGCTTTTCTTGTTGTTGACTTCATAGTGCGACATAGTTTGAATAGGCGACCAAATAAAATAATACGTGAAAAAGTATGCCGTTCATACAGCTAAACAACTTTTTAATTTTGTTGGGAACAAATTAATATTGACCCACGACCATAGACTTATGCACACTTTATTTTTCTTTGTTTGTTTGATAACATATTTGTTTGTTAGAAAGATATAATTATTGTGATCCCTATTTTTTATATTTTAAATGTTTTTTTAAAATAAAGAAACATTTAAAAATGTAGAAAGTAAGAAGAATATGGTATAAAAGAAAATAATTATAAAAATAATAATAATAAAAATAAAAATAAGAACAACAATAAAAAAAATTAAAATTATGAAAAAGTAATAATATAAAATTAATTAATAATCCTGTAACATTTCAATTAATTAATAAGCATTGATCACCATACACACAAAATGAATTTATTGCCATTTGGTGCAGTAATTAGAGGGAAAATATATATTTTTACAACTATAAAATTTTATCACCACCTCCGAACGAAAGTGATACATTTTTCTAAATCATCTGTCAAAATGTGACATTTGTGACAAAATGGGTGCGCCCGTATTAGCAATTAAGACTCGATGAGTCCCAAATAAACGTCAGGAAATTTTCTCACGCCGCCGGTGCTATTATTTAGGACAAAATGGCGTTATCGCCCAAAATGCGATGAAATGTGTGACTCAAGCCATGTCACAGTAGGCCGTGCTCGCCGGGCAGCAACAAGAAAGGCATGTTGCGCCTTTAAAATATGTCACATGTTTGACCAGTGCTAGCATTTAAGACAAATTGTAAGACATGACATAATTTATCATATCTTGTCATAAATGTCTTGGGTACGCCCATGCTCGCTAGGCTGGAGTCACTTGCTGGGCGGGCAGAGAGCCCAAACTGAACGCCCGCGACCAAGTCCCTACCAATGTTTTAACTCTGCAGAGAGGGGACTGGGCATCTCATAACTGGCCGAACTTATCTAATAGTATGAAATGTATCTCAAAGTAACCGTTTCTTCACGATGTTTTGTTAATGGTGGTAAAGTATTTCTAATGAAAACATGTGCATTCGACAATATATCTGCTTTAATTTAGCGATTAGGCTTACCTACCATACCTACATTACCTACCATGTGCTTGTAACTATATTCTCACAGATATGCAATATTGTCTATTGTTATCCACGGTGTAATCTATAAAAGTGAAAGCGAGTTTTCTCTGAAGAGGAATCGGATCTTCACACATGCATTAGGTAATGAGACGTTGACATATATACAGGTAGAATCAAACCTAGTGGTGGCTCGCAAAACTCTACGGGTCACTGGCCACGGTCCACGATAGCAGGGGTGATGGGAAAGAGTGCTGCACATTTAGTTGTAAGTACATATATAATTAAGGCTATTAGTTTTAAGTTCTTAGCTGTCGCATTAGGGTAAAACCTGTAATGATAGTTTAAGCTGTTATAAATAAATAAATAAAACAAACTTCACAGGGGTAATTAAGTTTGATTCGGCCTATAATCCTACTCTAACCTAAGTAGTGCATGTAGCTTAAATCAAATCTCTTTTACTGTTCATATTTTTAAATCTGCCTAGCCTTACCTCAGTTATGTTGGAGTCAGCATCTAGTCTCAACTAGAAAGAAAGAAAGAATCAAAAAGTTACTTTAAAAATCAAAAGTCCGACTGCTTAAGAAACGAACTAAAAATACTTAAAAACCGCGGTCGGCGGATACATAGCGAGCTGACTGACTAAAACCATTTTGTGGGGCCGCCCCACGGCCCGTGGGGGACCCGCAGCACGG
Organism: Orthosia gothica; assembly: GCA_949775005.1. NCBI lineage: Eukaryota > Metazoa > Arthropoda > Insecta > Lepidoptera > Noctuidae > Orthosia > Orthosia gothica. Next base: position 23,258,780 of record OX459039.1, read on the forward strand.
CGCTGGTTTTCAGTGGTCGCCAGGACGTCTACTAGATGTAATAAACTATTTACGAGTGCCATAAGCTACTTCTGATCCCGAAAAAAAGTTCGGTTCCTGTGTGAGTGATAATGATAGGCCACTCGAGCGAAGCCGCGGTAAAAACCTAGAATGTCTGACGTTCGTCACAAACAATGGTCCCTGCGTACGCATAGATTAGCCGAAAAATAACAGTATTGATAAAACAATTCATTGATAAATTTAATTAGAGGAAGTGTTTTGTTATTTTAACCTTCTAACCTACTTATTATTTGCCTTGAAGACAGATAATGTTTATCTAAGTTTCTACTATCTTCACTTTATGCGCAGCTAACCAAAAAAATAACATGTGTGCAGTTAACACGCGTTAGAAGTGAAACTTTCTACTCTATCTCATTTTCTCGCACTTTAAATCCGTACATTTTTTTTTGGGTATATCCTCATGAGGAATCTGTCTGGGGAGAACGGAGCCTTCAATCGACTAAAACCCCACAGTTCCTACCGCTACCATGAGTCGAGGGCCCGGGATGCCCGGTATCGGCCCGCCATTGCTAGCGGGCTCCATCACCTAGTGCGGTTGATCCAACGGCCGCACATCCCGCATAAAGGAGCGCATGGAACGACTGCGCTCCACCTCTGTAGGCCTCACAGGTCGGGCGACGACTCAGCCCCAAGTTCGCCGCCCGCGGGCCCACGTTTTTATGGTGGCCGGAGATCGTTAAGCGCCCTTCGACGCCCGGTACTTTTCTGGTGCGGGTGGAGTGGGCGATATGCTCTTTCTACCTTTCCACCGCCTCTTTTGCATGCATCACCTGGCAAAAAGAGGTGACAGAATTGCACGCGTTCTCACTTCCGATCAAATCAAGATCAATTCAAGTGGGTTGAACTAGGGCCTGAAGCGAGAAATCGCCCACGACAATTGCCTAAACAAGCTCAGCACTCCTCCAGCTTATGCAGCGCTGTGTCCTCGGGACAGTGATGACAATCCTTTATCTGTGTAGATAGAGATTCATGTCACAACGGAGCTAAAGAAATATTCGTTTGTTATTTTTTGGTTTTCAGTTCGTTATTTTGTCGGTATTTTTTTGTTTAAAAGTTTTGTTTTGCTTTATAGTTTATGTGCTAAGATATTAGAAGAAGCTAGTTTAGCTTCTGCCAGCGGCTTCACTCGCGGTAATGTCGAATATTATCCCGAGGGAACATATTCCCGGGATGAAAGATATGCTATGTGCTATTCCTGACTATTGTGTGGACTACGAGAAAACCTTCGATTCGATCGAGACTTGGGCTGTACTCCAGGCTCTCCAACGGTGCCAGATCGACTACCGGTACATCGAGGTGTTGAAGTGTTTGTTAAAAACGCGACCATGTCAGTCCCTCTTCAGGATCCGACCTACGTCACCCTATCCTTCTCCAGCGCGGTTTGAGACAGGGTGACGTTATGTCTCTGAAACTGTTCACTGCTGCGCTGGAGGATGTCTTCAAGGTTCTAGACTGAAGGGGGCTTGGCATCAACGTTAATGGCGAGTACATCACTCAACTTCGGTTTGCCGACGACATAGTGGTCATGGCTGAAACCATGGAGAGCCTCAGTAAAATGCTCGATGACTTCAGTAGAGCTTCCGAAAGAGTTGGTCTTAAAATGAACATGCACAAAACCAAGGTCATGGTCCATGTAACATCTACTCCTATCAAGATCGGAGACTCTACAATCGAAGTTGTATAGACGATTATATCTACTTAGGACAAACTGTCCATTTGGGTAGGTCCAACTTCGACAAAGAGGTCAACCGTCGAATCCGACTCGGCTGGGCGGCGTTTGGGAAGTTGCGTGGTATCTTCTCGTCCAATTTACCGCAGTGTCTCAAGACAAGAGTCTATGACCAGTGTGTGTTGCCAGTGATCACCTATGGGACCGAGACGTGGTCACTCACAATGGGACTTATCAGAAAGCTTAAAGTCACCCAAAGGGCAATGGAGAGGGCTATGCTCGGAATTGCCTTGCGTGATCACGTCAGAAATGATGATATCCGCAGGAGAACCAAAGTTACCGACATAGCCCGAAGAATTGCCAAACCTACGTGGCAGTGGGCAGGGCACATTGCTCCCAGAACGGATGGCCGATGGGGCTGAAAAGTTCTGGAATGGCGACCGCGAACTGGAAGACGAAACGTTGGAAGGCCTCCCACTAGGTGGACCGATGACCTGGTTAAGGTTGCGGGAAAGCGCTGGATGCGAGACGCACGGGATCGGTTAAGTGGCGACGCCTGGGGGAGGCCTATGTCCAGCAGTGGTCGTCTTTCGGCTGAAATGATGATGATGATTCCTGACTATAATCTTATCTCTGTGCCAAATTTCATCTAAAACCGTCCAGCCGTTTGAGCGTGAATAGTAACAAGCATACAAACACACACACACTCACAAACTTTCGCCTTTATAATATTAGTGAGTTTTCATTAGAATCGGTTCACAATTGAAAATTCAGTGGGCAAATTATGAATAAATTCTTTTTATCTACCTTTCGGGGTGGTTTTTATTTTTCAAACTAAAATGGAACCAACTACTACTACTCATTCCAATAAAAAAAAAATGAAATCAGACCGCTCTTTCAAAAGTTATGCGTGACATACATAAAAAAAAAATAAGTATGTCGAATTGAGAACCTCCGTCTTTGTTATTGGTTAGTTTAAAAAAAAATGGGTAGTATTTAAACGCAAATAAAAAAATATCCTTTTTCTACGCAATAAGATTCCGAATTCCCATCAACTCCAACCACTCAAAATATCACTAAACACACTACAATTTATTTTCGCAGCGTACAGCGATTTTTCGAATAAGTCGACGTAGCCCCGCTGCGCGGGGCTCCTATTTCTGTCTGCAGAGTCAAAAGTAACCTAACCTGTCCGTGTCGGGGTGCCCTAAGTTCCCGAGCTCGCTTCGCTCGCTCTTGGACTGATTCTTTGACCATAATTTATTCGTAGATCAACTAAAATAGACTATGAAATATGGAAAATTTGCTGTGCAGTCAGTATTTATGCTATGTATGTAGTATTTTTGTACAAAAATAAATTTAACAGTATTGCATTATGAGGAAAAAAGTAATGTTATATTGATGTATAATTTCGTTTTACCTGCAGTTTGAGTTTTGTTAAACATTTAGTTTATTTGTAGTGAAGTAAGTTATTAGATGTAAATAAGAATATAAATGATGAGTATGTATTGTTAGGCGATTATTTATTTGATTAGCAATTTATAATATCCCAAAAAAAATATCAGCGGCAAATGTGGTATTTTTTATCCAAAGCGGATATTTGTAAAATTAGATGTGATGTGATCTTACGTCACGTTATTATTGTCGACACCAAAAATTCCGCAATACATCTTTAGTAACTTTTTCTGCAAACGGGCGGCGAGGAATATAAAATTAAAAAAAATACAATGGAGCTGTTTTCACTTAACTGTTCAACCTGAACCTGAAAGACAGAAATCCTTTTTACCCGACTGCCGAAGGAGGGTAATGTGCTTATCAGTTTATGAAAAAAAAAAAAAAAACAATTTTAGATTTAATTTTTATTTCATTCTTTTTAAAGTACATAATTATAACCTAGTAGTAGACACGCTTCAACCAACAATCTATCGAAACACATGATATTTTGCGAAAAAACCCAAATTCAAAGAGTAAAATGCGGATAACTTTTGAACGGGTCAACCGATTTTAATCAATCATAGTTACGAACACTCTCGACAAATTCGCCTTCCAACTAAAAACAAAATCAAAATTGGTTCATCCGTTCGGGAACTACAATGCCACAGCCAGACACACACACAAACACGTCAAACTTACGAGTATAACACCCCGTCGTTTTTGCGTCAAGGTTTAAAAATATAAATAAGTAAAAGCAGATTCCTTCTTTAATTTAACACTCACAAGCTACGTCCCTCCCTATCAAGGTTAAGTTGTAGTGATCGCAGTCACCCATAGGATGGGTCATCGATTTCCCGCGACACCTGATCTCTGTTTGTGGTTTAGAGAGCATACTATGCAGGGTACCATTAGAGTGCTTTCAAAACAGGTCACTTGTCTTGTCATCACGCTCTGGATAACCCTTCAAGGACAAGTGAAGTCCTCAAAAGACTATAAATACAGCGTTGATTCTATTTTCAGGTTGAAGGGTAATATTATGGTTTTCTATAATAGGTTACTAATAGGTGTAGCTAGCTAGAGGTTCCTCCAGTGGAAATTCGACCTCAGTTTTAGCACTCCTACATTTTTCTAGGCTTAAAAGTGAGTCGAGTCTGACTCGCGCACTGTGGGTTCCGTATAAACAGCGTCATTCACTAAAATAAATAGGTATCATTATTAACGATCATAAAAAATGAAAGCACCGAACTTTGCTCTAACGAAAGGACAAAATTTACTGTGATTTATTCGAAAACTGCTGTCCCCATACACCATGTACAAAATTTTTACTTTTCCAAATTCATTTTATAAGTTGGTCAATTATTACTCGTATTAAACTTGTAAAGCCTTGTTAAATGAAGATAGATGAAGCTGTGATAGTTTTCCTTTTAATTTCGTTAGCCGTCAATTTTTCACATATCCAAAAGCAACCATTTATCTGGCAGGGGGAGGAGACACTTGACTCTAACAAAAATTAGCAATTTTAAGCTTGATTTTACGCAAACGGATCCCTGAAACGATAAATAGTTTTGAGCGACCCATAATATTTTGAATGGTCTATCCAACGATACCCCCACCATGGGATAGACGAGAAAAAACATCCCCAGTTAACTAGTTATATGTTCATTAAAAAATAGTTTTTATTTTCCCACTTTGTCGGTGTGGTTAATATCCATGCCAAATAATAGCTGTCAAGAACTAAGATTTTCTGAGTTTAGCTGCGGACGGACGGACAGCCGAACATGGCGGAACTAACAGGGTTTCTTGTTGACTACGGAATCCTAAACGGCTATGCACGGTAAAATCAATTTTTATTACTTGTAAATTTTGTACGCAAAATACGCGCTTAGACGTGGAGTTGCGGGCACCAGCCCGTCTTAACCTAACCTAACCTTGTAAATTTTAACGTTCAAAAGTGCCGCATAATGGCCTACTTGAAATAAACACATTTGACTTTGACTTTAAAAATAGTGTTACCCGATAGTAAATTTAAAACACCGGAGAAAAAGTCTGATTTCCATTAAAAAAGTAAGTTACTCGAATTAAAAAAAATAAGAACCGTTTCATGATTACCAGAGATAATAACGTGAAAAAAAAAACATGATAAAACTGATGATTAGAAAAGGTTTCATAAATATTAAGTGTTGATTACTAACCGACATCAAAAAAGGAGGAGGTTCTCAATTCTTCGGCATCTTTTTTTTCTTGTATTTTCCCCGATTACTCAAAGACGCCTGGAGCGATTTGTAATGCTATATATAGCTATATATATGCTTCTTTGTTTGAAAGGGTATACTGCCCAGGTGGTGCCATAGTCATCAGGTCAGGATCTGATGATGGGATCCTGGAGAAATCGCGGGAACTCTTCAAATATTCTAGGCATACATATAGCGATTTTGGTACTTTCATAAACACTGCAATCATTTGCACTCAGAATGAAGTGAAGTGGAAATGATGAAGAAGACCACAGATGGCCACTGGAACTCCTTAATGCTAAGTATGTCACGGGTATAAGATATATCGAATAGTTAACTGAATATGATGAAGCAAATACTTATAAATAAATTGTACTGATGAAAATGGTAGGTACTGATCGAACTGATCTGATGATGAAGATGGAAGGTAGGCACTGGAACTCCAAAATAAAACAATGTATCCTAGCCGTGTTTGGACTTATTGGAATCGTCAAGAGATTTACTTTGGCTATAAATGATTTTCATGGTAATTGGAGGTACTTACCAAAATCAAAAAGAGATAAATTTAAAACATTTTAACAAAGAAATAAAACCGACTTCAAAGACAAAGACTACAAAGCGAAAAATAACTGTCTTTGCCGAAGTCGGGGTCGAAAAACGGAAAACAATAGGTACCAAAGAAACCAACTTTGAAAAAAAAGTTATTTCGCTTTGTAGTGTTTTGTTTTTGAAGTCGGTTTGATTTTATTTGTGCAATTATCATGACCAAGGTTGGTTTTTAAATTAGTTGCCTAAAGAAGATTATTATTTGATTTTTATCCGCAATCCTGAGAAGTGCCTAAAAATTGCCAACCAACGCTTTTATTTATTTTATTTATTTATTTATTGGCCTATCTACAATTGTTATACTGTTTATTCTAGTAATACAAGCAATATGATACAAGCATAGTATACAATATGATGCAATAGACACAGCATGCAAAAACAAAAATTACAACATCCATAAAATTACAATAACACTTACAACAACAAGTGGGTAGTTCTAGAAACACAATAGGTACAGAGATGACGAGAAAAATAAATAAAAATATGGTAACTACTTTTGATAGACAAGTTTCAAGCGCCAAGCTTGAAATTTTGAAGTGTTGTGGAATAAACATCTATTGATTCATCGCAATTATTAAAAAGCCTGCAAAGTCTGGGGATAGGGGAGTTGGATCCCGATACAGTTTTGCGGAATGGAGGACGTAACAGTTTGACAGGGTGACGCGGATAATTGTAGGGTAGGTTAAAATTAAATTTACTTAAATAAAAAAAACTAAACTAACTTAAATACTCTGAAGTATTTTAAAAATAAAAATTAAATCTATATTATCTCTTCGTTTTTTGAGTGAAGCTATGCTAAATTTTTCAAGACGTTTTGCATAGCTCGGAACTTTTTTGGCTAATCTCGCACATTAGGCAAGATGGTATAAATATCTTTTCTGGATCCTCTCTAACCTAAGACTATGTGTTGCATAGTGGGGACGCCACACAACCGCGCAGTATTCTAATACAGTACGTACGAGACAGGTAAAAAGATAAATCTTAGTTTTAGGCTTGCGAAAACCTTTAGCATTACGCAACACAAAACCAAGTGTCTTTGAAGCTTTTTTAATGATGTTATCCATGTGGGGAATAAATGTTAATTTACGATCAAGAACGACTCCCAAATCTCTGATCACATCAACTTTACTGAGGTACGTACCATTCATACTGTAATTAAAATCAATGAAGTTAGACTTGCGAGTAAACGTAATTTGGGAACGTTTTTCTACGTTAAGTTGCATATTATTATCCTTACACCAGATTAAAAGTCTGTTCAAGTCATCCTGAAGTAAAGTTGAGTCGGCCAGAGAATCTAAAACGCGGATTATTTTCAAATCATCGGCGAATAAGAATGGCGTGGAGTTAAAGAAGCAATAATGAAGATCATTAACAAAGATAATAAATTTTACGGGGCCCAGGTGGGAACCCTGCGGAACACCGGAGGTTATGATCATGGTTTCAGATTTATAACCATTGGTCACAACTTAAAAGGATCTATCCGTTAGGTAACAGTGCAGCCACTTAAGAAGAGAACCAGCAAAGCCGTACGCAGCAAGTTTTTGAATCAGCACTTCATGGGAAACTTTGTCAAAAGCCTTGCTGAAATCAGTGTATATGGCGTCGACTTGCTGGTTTGAGTCAAGTGAAGCAGCAATGTCCTCAACGAAAGCTACTAGATTACTACAGGTGGATCTTGCAGTAGTAAAGCCATGCTGGTGGTCAGACAGATATTTCCTAAATAGTTTTGTATGGCGGGGCATACTATTGCTTCAAAAACCTTGGCAAATGTCGGAAGGATAGATATAGGTCGATAGTTTCCTACCAAATTATCAGCGCCTGATTTATAAATCGGTACCACCTTTGCCAGCTTCCATTTTTTAGGGAAAATACCAACACTGAGAGATTTGTTAAAAATCAAGCATCGGGGGGTTGCCAGTTGGTCAGCGCAAGTTGCGATAAAGTTACGCTTCGCCGATGTTTCACTTTGACAAATAACAATTAGCAGAATTTTTGTATGATATCGTTTCATTTCGTAGAATTATTGTTAAGCTGATTATTATAATGACACAAAACGTTTGGGACATTTATCATTTGTCAAAAATTTCACTAGGCCACACAATATTAGACAAATGAAGTTTTGTCAGTGTAAAAGTTCCCTTTTCATACATTGATAGAATGATAAAATAAACTAATTTTAACAAACATTTTTTATTTAAGAATCTCATAAATAACATTTAACCTTTACATTGTCACAGTTCTAACCTAATCTAACCTATTTCTTTCGGTGAAAAAATGACTAACTGGGTGGAATAGGTTAGGTTAGAACTGTGACCTGTGCTTGAAAACTCCTTTTTGTCATTGTTTAACTTCGGGATATGGATCTTCGGGATGTTAAACTTCAAACTAAAACATTCTGCTACTAGAAAGTTGGCATTTTAACCCCCGCCGGAAAAAGAGAGTTGTTATAAGTTTCACGAGTGTTGCTGTGTATCTGTGTATCGGTGTATCTTTGTGTCTGTCTGTGGCATCATAGCGCCTAAACGGATGAACCGATTTTGATCTAGTTTTTTTTTTTGTTTGAAAGGTGATTTTGTTGAGAGTGTTCTTAGCTATGTTTGAATAAAATCGGTTCAGCCGTTCAAAAATTATGGGCGTTTTACTGTTTGAATCGAGGTGTTTTCACGAGATAAATGTGTCGGGGGTTTTATAATTTTGAAATTTTACTTGTTAAAGTGTCAATATGAAAAGCAGACCAAACGTACAGTTGGTAACTGTGAGGTTGGCAAATAAAACAAAATTATATGATATGTTGGCAAATGATTATTCGGCGAAATAAAATACTGCGAAACATTGGTTGGCAAGTGATAATCTGCCAAACAATTTTTGGCGAAAAGGCAGAGAACCTAAAAGTATGGGTAGGTACTTACGTTTAACTAATGCACAAATAAGTAAGTAAGTGGGAGGTTATTCATTGTCAATCAATGAAAAATAGTGTCTTCCTTTTGAAATAAGATTATATCAACTGCTAGCAGTCAGTCACAGTCATTTTAGAAGAATATGCTCACTCAGCTCACTGGATCATTAAAAATAAATACATATGTAAGAATTTTGAAGGTTTTTGCTGGAACACCATACAACATGCAGGCTGCCAAAAATGTTCAGGCTGTATTGAAGAGTCATGCGAATTTGGAATCAGGACCTACCGATAGTTTAGTTCTATTCGGATCAGTTTTGTTTGGGCACTAAATAGTTCATTGGACGTTGTAATTTTATAGCATTTCTATCGATCAGGTCCCGGGAGATCAACGTCCTTGCAGTACCTGTCTATTTGAATAATATCTTGTGCTTTGTAATATTGTCTCAACAATAGTGATTAAGTAAAAATATATGTATTCGAGAAACGTTTATTTAACTAAATATCCTCATAAATTACTAATTTAAGTACTAACATAGGTACTTAAGATTCCTTAACTAGGAACAATATAAAAATATAATTGCTTAATTAAGTACATAGAATTAATCAATTTTACAGAAGACTGAAAGAGACTTTTTCTTCGAAATGTGGCATATATTAGACATTTTCTCTTTATATTTTAGATTATGCATATACCTCGAACGGTATCTGCGTGCATCAAAGAAAAATCACATGCAATAGACAGCTATTAATTTTAAATTAAATAACATCACGTCTGTATGGTAAGAGTCAGGCAGAGGAGCACCGTGTTAGTGCGCGCAAATCGGCAAGTTGACATCAAAGAAGACGTTCAGCTCGATAAGAGCTGCCAGGATTAGGTAACCAACGTAGATGAGGCCGCACGTGATACCGATCTTCCAGTCCAGCTGGAACTTGTTGAGGAGCAGGCACCCGTACAGCGCGAATAGCGTCGAGAGCAGCGAGATGGCGCTGTAGGACAACCCTTTGGAGTTTATTGACACCTGCAATCAATAAATGTAAAGTTAGTCAAATTCTAGCACTATACCTATTTTGCACTAAACATTTTGGGTATATTTTCACTGTGCGTACACCTAAGGAGTGGCATTTGGATGCTTGATGTGTGTGTGTGGCTTTGTTCTCAAAGGCCCACCACCCTACGCCACCCTGGGTTAGCTTACTAACTCCGAGTTAGTAGCTAAGAAGCTATCAGCCATTATCTATGACATATTTTAATTTAACCTCGAACTCTGAGTTAAGTTTTTGACGTAAGTGGGCCTAAATAGTATCTAGGTGTTAAACAAAGTTGCTATCTGCCCCTGTCGGATTTTGAATTTTTGTTACGGTTTTACTAATAGAATGAACAAACTAGGAAGGTTTGTGTAAATACATTTTGCACCATTTTCGAAGCCGGGGTTGCTATAGTGAATAGGTTACTTCTAGGCAAGCGTGCACTTATTCAATTGATTGTTTCACAATCGTTACGGTAAGCGATGACGGGTCGACGATACCTGGGAGTGAATTGGTTGGAATGAATAGTAAAGAGTGGAATTCCCTGCCGGAGTCTGTGTTACCCGATTGCTACAACCCATACCTACAACCTCGGGGTCTTTAAGTCAAGTGTGAATAGGTTGCTTTTAGACAAGCGTGCTACATCATCGACCACATCATCGCTTACCATCAGTTGATATAGTGGTCAAGCGCGAGCCTACTGATAAGAAAAAATAGAAAAGAAATCTAGGCAAGCCAAAGACGAGAAAATTCATATAAGACATAATATTAGACGACGAAGTATAGTGGACAGAAGATAGGACTTACCCAATGGTGACCAGGAACGGTAGGGTAGGCCAGAGATTTGATCAGCCAGGGCAGACCGAGGCATAGCAGTATGTCGAACGTGTTCGATCCGATAGAGTTGCTGAGTCCCATTGTGCCGTGGCCTGCAAAAGAAATGTACTTATTAGTTTTGTTAATTTACACCGAACTAGAGATTGGAATAACCCAAATACTCCGAGTTCAAATCCGGTTTACTACCCAGTTGTGAAAATGGGCTAGATATGGATTTAAATTCTGTGATCAGGTTTAAAGTCTGTTGATTCCTTGTCCTCCAGTCGCTAATCAGCGTTGACATTTTTATATATAACTAGCTGACCCGGCAAACTTTGTTTTGCCATAAAAACACCAAACATTTATCTACCCTACCTACCCTACCTTACACTACCCTACCCTACACTACCTGCCCTACCCTACGCTACACTACCCTACCCGATTCTACACTACCCTACCCTATACTACCCTACCTTACACTACCCTACCCTAAACTACAAAAAAAAAATAAACCCATAAACCCATCTTTGAACTTCAACGAACATTAAAAAAAAAGAATTGGCCAAATTGGTCCAGGCGTTGTTGAGTTTTGCGCTTACCAACACATTTTGGGATTCATTTTTATATTATAGATAGATATCGGTACAACGGTAAAATTATCTACAGAAAGAATTAAAATATCTTCTAATCAGTCGCTTAACAGCGTCGTGTTTTAATTTTAAGTTGAAAGAAGATCATAAAGCACCTACTAGTATAGTAGTAGTTTACCTTGGACAGTGACTAACACACTGGACACCGCTTCAGGTAGGCTGGTACCCGCGGCGAGTATGGTCAACCCCGTAATACTGTCAGGCACATTCAGGGTATCACCTATGGAGTAAAATAAAACATACAAATTGGTGGCAAGGAGGCTTCAGCGATATAATTAGTAGATACAGATAACATAAGTGCACAGGCACAACATAATGTAATATTAATATATTATCACGCTAATGTGAAGTGGAAGGCGGGGATATAGCCAACCACATTTCGCCATGTATTTCAGGGCGAGGACATGGCTTCTACGAAAAATTTGTTTGATCTTTCCACGACGACGGCAGTATAACTACCCTCAGTAATGAGAAATATGAATCGAGGAGGCGGGACATAGCTTCTAGCCGGGCACTAATAAAGACCTAGGAAGCCATTGACATATTTCGAAATACGATTACGAAACATGATACATCTTACACGAAATGGGGATTGAACTCCAGAACCACGCTCAGCAGGCGCGCTTGCATTTACTAGACGAACGAGGCAGTAAGAATAAATTTTTCATGAATTCATAAATATTCGCATATAAAATAAATAGCAACAAGCATGGATTTACTGCATCACTGACAAAAATATCACGATATAGTATTAGTGTCGCAAATGCACATAATATTTATTAACCAATATCCGTTTAAACCATATTTAGCGCATGATAATGTCTAGTTATATGTCATGGGGTTGAAACGCTTGGTCCGTGGGGTAAATTTCTACGTAAACGCCTAGTTGAATTTTTGCGTGACCTAAGGGCTGGCTTTTTACTTGGTCAGAGGATAATCATTGCCTAACAACGTGGAAATGCTGCCAATCTTTTGGGCACAATACAATACCAGTGGACAGCGTTATGGAGGAGTTTTTCGACGCCAGATAGATAGATAATATGTTTATTTTTGGGCTTAGTTAGTTTATAATTTTTGATTTAAGTGCAAACCTAACCTAAAGTTAGTTACTAAGTAAAGGGTTTAACCGGGGTTTCAAGCAAAGCAGTCATTATTCCATTCACGAGGAAAAGACAACTAGGAAACCTAGGAGAGCCCTCCCTCAATGGAATAAAGCTGCCCTGGTCCACCGAAGTTTAATATCTGGGTGTAACGCTTGATAAAGAACTCAGGTGGAAAACTCATGTGGAAAATATTACGATAAAGGCCCTACGAGTGTTCGGCATGTGTCGCTCCACCTACGGTAAAACTTGGGGGTTAAAGCCCAAAGTGATACGATGGCTGTACCGGACAATGATAATACCTATTATCACATACGGCAGCATAGTGTGGTGGCCAAGAACAAAGCTTGCCTCGTGCAAAGCGCCACTCACCAGGTTACAAAGAACAGTGTGTCTCGGCATCACGGGTGCTTTCAGGACAACACCTACGGCAGCGATTGAGAAATATTACTATAATATTACTTAATATCCCTCCTCTGCATATGATGGTTGAATTCGAGGCAAGGAAGACAGGTAACAAGCATGATATCCGATAAAATGCAAACTATGTTAGTGTTTGAAAGGTCTTTCAAGGTCCAAATCCCTACAATAGAGGACTGGACGAAGGGAATCGATCCACCAGAACAAGATAGTCTGGTATGGTACACTGATGGATCCAAAATGGAATCAGGTACAGGAGCGGGAATATACGCAAAAGGTTACAAATGTAGCAGAAGCTTAGGGAAGATGGCACCTGTATTCCAAGCAGAAACATATGCCATAATAACCTGTGCTCAAGAGAATATAGATAGAGGAACCAGGATCTATCTATCGGAATCCATATATATTCTTAGTGACAGTCAGGCTGCAATCAAAGCCATGGCATCCTACAAAGTGGACTCCAGACTTATTCTGGATGCTATCCAGGCCCTAAACAGGCTTGGGAAGCATAACAGGGTAAGACTGATGTGGGTCCCTGGGCACAAAGGAATCCATGGTAACGAAGTGGCAGATGAACTGGCAAGAGAGGGCTCAGCAAATGATTTTGTGGGTCCAGAACCATGTGTAGGCATTTCGACGCGTCTCGTCAAAGCCACATTTAGGGAGTTTGCAGATCAAAGACAACGAAAACATTGGCTGTCTTATACCGGTCTACAACACTCCAAGAAATTCCTAGGCTCTACGTTCAAAGCCCGGGAATGCATTTGGAATATGAGCAGGGGGCAAATCCGCTACCTGCTTGGGGCCTTTACTGGGCACTTTGGAACCAACGACATGCTCATGAAGATGGGTCTAACCGCGACACCCATGTGCAGGTTGTGTGGGGAACATACGCAACGCATGGAGCACCTTCTGTGCACATGGCTGGCTGGTAAGCGAATGAGTCTCCTAGGGGTTGGATATCCAAAACCAGAAGACTATAGGCTCATATCTCCTAGTCTCGTTGTAAAACTCATGAAAAGAGTTTTCTACGAGATTGGAGAGGAGTAAGTTATCTAGGGGAACACAATAGATCCCATGGGTCGAAGTGTCCGAGTTATTTCTCCAGGGGTTTAACCAGGATCAATAATATTATAACCTTACATACATACATAATATCACACCTGTATGGAAATAGAGGGTACGAAGAGTAAACACGTATTCATAAAACCCGCGCCGAGCACGTACAAGACCGGACACTTGTTGTGTCCTCAGTCTGACGGCCGTCCAATGACGAGCTCGCGGCGACCGTCAGCGCCGACGGCCAGCGTAGGAGGAAATCAAGCCTTACACCCGCGCTCACCACGCGCAATATCAGCACACGCATCGCGCACGCCTCGCACCCGCTTATACTACTAGTAAGTGACTGGAGTAGGTACTGAAATACGAAACTAGCCGAAGTCACAGTGAAAATATATAAGCAGTATGGAAACTACCTACGCTCGAAACGCACACTAACACAAACATACGTGACCACTCGTCGCGACGCGGCACTTAGTACTGACATTACCTCTAAAGTGCCCGAGCGGTTGGAGTTGTGTGAGTGTGCCGTTTCGAGCGTTTGTAGGTAGTTGCCATACTGTTTGTATATTTTTACTGTGCCGAAGTGCGGGCGCAAGGCGTGTGCAGGATGGGTGGGTTTTTGAGGCGGGCGCGTGGCTTGTGCGGTTGGACTTCGATAAATGCAATTTGAGATCTATTGGTGTGTCATAATACTCAAATTATATACAACGAATTTCAAAGCGAGTAAGATGCGGGTGCTGACGCGCGTGGCGTGCGCTTAACGGGCGCATGTCCTCTGAATAATTATAATAACTCGCTAATCTATAGGGACCTGAATTTGGAACCTCAATTAATTGTATGGAAACTTTTAACCAGTAGAAGCGCCTGGCACAAATTCAGATACTTTCAAAGCTGTCCAAAGTAATACCTAGTACAGTGATCATCCATGCGACCAGATATGAGACTCCTCCGATCCAAGTTACGCACATCAGGAAGGTCAGGGGGTACAGGTTCGGACGGCGGTTGCAGTCGGGGATGGTCAGCCACAGTGCCAGGTTGATTGGCCACGAGAATACCCAGCAGAACTTCTTCCAGAAGGACACCTTCTCACTAGGCCATGACCACATGGAGTAAGTGCTTAGCGTATCTGTAATACAGAGAACAAAATTATTCTAGCAAATGTTTTGACAGCGGTGGGCCGGGGCTACCAACAGGCATTCATATTGTACGAGTATTAGATGTCATCTTATTAATATTATAAATGCGAAAGTGTGGATGGACGTTTGTTTGTTACTCAATCCCGCCAAAACGGCTGAATGGATGTATATGAAATTTGGTACAGAAATAGATTAATGTCTTGAATAGCACATATGCTACTTTTAATCCCGGTATAATGTTCCCTTGGGATAAGAATACAAAGAAGAAGAAGCGTTTAGTTATATTTAATCTGCTGTTCAGTAA
Source organism: Orthosia gothica (assembly GCA_949775005.1). NCBI lineage: Eukaryota > Metazoa > Arthropoda > Insecta > Lepidoptera > Noctuidae > Orthosia > Orthosia gothica. The sequence goes on from OX459039.1 coordinate 23,274,193, forward strand.
TCTGATTTAAATTTGGAAGGTCGGGCAAATATACTGCACTCACACATACTGTATTCCTCTCTGAATCCAGAGTCGGAATTCATAATCTGAATGCCGGCAATGAGTAAATCACTATCTGATAAAATCAGGATGTTCGGGGGCATAATGAAATTGTATGCATTGCCGGGCTTTCTTAATTAATAATATGAATTCCGAGTCTGGATTCAGAGAGGAATTCAGAATGTGTGTGAGAGGCCTTACTGGGATTTTCCATCTGGCATTTCTCAGTAGCAGTCCGGAGTCTCGATTTGTGTATATACAAACATATATATATTCAATAGACTCGCCCCTATTACATGGTGATGGGACCTTATATAACTGGCGAAATGCAACTCTACCCAACACTTCGGAGATTACTCGCGTGATGTTATGTTATGATTTTTTATTCTAAATCTGGTCACTGCGCCCATCCTTCGAGCAAATTATTCCAGTTCTTTTTTCCGTTTTAAATAACTTGCTATTATTACGCAACAAGCTAATCAACAAATGTTGCGTTACTTTCGCTTCGTGATATTTAATCAGTAAGTTTATATAAAATCTAAACACATTTCTTGCCCCATTAACGTACTCGTGAGAACATACCAAATATCTTCTCTACAATGCTTTGTGTTGGTGAAAACGAAGAAGATTCCCGCGTACATCACTCGGTTGGCAGTCATTGTTCCAAATAGGCAATTAATTGGTTTGATGTGGTATACCGTGCTTAGCAATAAATTTTAACTATGAACGAAGTAAAATTTATTGTTTGTTAGTTAATCGAAATCTCTGTAATTACCAATTTGAAGGAAAGCTATGCTACTACCGAGTGCCAAATGTTTTACCTATAGTTTATGATTTGAAATAGATATATAAGATGATATATATATTTATATTTAGGTATAGGTACCTATGTACAGTCAAGAGTCAAAAGTGCAGTCGTACTCTAACAAAACTAAAATGTCTAAGATTTCTTTAAAGAAGAAGGTCAGTGGTTCACTACTGATTTAATCTATAGTAGAGAGTCTAATCTAAATTAAATCTATCATTTGGGGAACGACTCTGTCCAGCAGTGGACGTCTTTTGGCTGAAACGATGATGATGATATAATCCAAAGTATAAAGAAAACTATAGTTTTCTTTCATTGAAATAAAACAGCTGAGTGATCGAACATATGTTACTTACACAACTCATAGTTTTATTACGAGTATTATCGAGCGATTCGAACTCGCGACTGCTTACTTCAAAGACAAAGTCAGCACTAAAACAATCAGAAACCTTTAGAATGTATACAATCGATTATCATCAATCAAGTTCAGTTTCAACTGGCCAGTTCTCCGCAATTTGAATGACAAAGCGTATATAGACAGGCGAACGATCAATTTACCGAGTACTAAATAGTAAGCGATGATTTCCGCTTGTTTGAATGAAAACAACTGCATTACCTGAATCGGTGGAAGCGTGTCTCTTCGCCTGGACTGCTGATTCCACGTCTGTGCTCTGAACATGCAGACTCATGCGACGAGCATCCAGAGCGTGGGGTTTTTCTAAAATAATATTAAAATGATTGTGAGATTAATCTGCAAGAACAATCAATGAGGTATTTTAGAAAAGATACGTTGTGTGATCCCTCTCTCACAGAGATGAGGCCTGTGGCCCAGCAGTGGGAACTTAAAATGTTGATGATGATGATCGAGTCGATGACGTTGAGTGATTCCTAAATCATGACGAATAATAAAATTATTGGGTTTGGGGTCCATTCACAGACACTAATTTTAGGGTTTATTATGGCCGTTTTCAGTTTACATTGAAGAACACCAAAATTAATTCTTAAATATTATGGATTTATAACACTCGGCAAAGCGCCAAGCGTTGAATTGAATTTGAAAACCTGCTGTGGGTTAGTTTATTCATTCGGAGGTCACCTTACGTTAATGAAAACGTGCAATATAATGTTTTGCTCCTTTTATCACCCCTGTCAAAATGAAAATGTGAAAGTCAACTTAAATCAAACTATAAGTACGGCACAAATCCTCGACAGTTAGGCAGGCTACCTAAGGTACCTAAGGTATATTAATCCCTGGCCAAGTCGGTGTATGTCCCGGTGTAGGTGGCATCCTCTTTTTTACATTTTAATAGTAGTTTTTTTTTTTATCGTCAATAGGCTTGCGGTTGACCACTATCTCACCTGATGGTAAGCGATGATGTGGTCGACGGTGAAGCACGCTTGCCTAGAAAAAACCTATTCACTCTTGACTTAAAGACCCCAAGATTGTAGCTATCGGATTGTAGCCTCTCTAATCCCAACCACTGTAACTCCTGAAAGCCAGAATCAACAGAAGTGACCATTAGAAAAGCAACAATGCTATGAATCTCGGCGAGGCCCGCAGAAGCGATCCTTTTATCTTGGATCCCGGAAGACAGTGGAAGAGTTAAAAGAAAACCTAATTTCCACTTTACCAAGCAGGATACAGAACAGAGGCCAATAGGCACATTGGACGGTGGACGGGAATGTATTCGCATACACCATTATCTTTATAATGCCTTACCATTTGTAAGAAGCGGTGTGATTTCTGTATAGGCTTTTGGTTTCTTGAAGGTGCAGCAGCCACTCCTGAAAAACGTTCCTAAGCAGCCGTTGAACGCCATCGCTGGAAAAACAAAAATATAATATTAATCATCATCATCAATATTATAAAGAGGTAAAATTATGTTTATATGTTTGGAAAGAGAAATCTCTGGAACTACTGATCCAATTACGGAAATTGTTTCGCTGATTGAAAGCTACTCTTTCGCTGACAATCTTTGGCACAGTTATAAATCTAACTAGATGACGCGATTGTTTGTACTTCGCGTGTCAAAAAACGGAGTAAAATTACGATTAATGATCATTATTTGAAACCACTGGAAACCCACCGAAATGTAGAAAAATGCCTTATGCCATATTGAGCTGTAAATACTGTATAGAAAAAGTAAGCCGAGGTATAGGAAATGTTTTCTTTCATTGGTACGTAAAGTTTTTAAATTGTGTGTGAAAAAGTGGCACGCTTGGTTTTCATACAGATGGAGGGAGTTGCGTTATCTAATAAGATTTATGTCTGTGGTCATAGGCTTTTTTATCCCGAAAAATAGCCTATCAGCTTGATAGTATCAAATACAGCGAAATAGGCCATGGTAGCAGAACCACGGGCGAAATGCTAGTTATGTATAATCATTTCCGATTACACAAATAGGTAGACAACTGCTTCATTCACTCTTCACAATTTGTCAGCGGTTCAGTCACCCTGTCTATGTTCATTCATTCAGTTTTGACAAGTGAACATCAAAATAATATTTGTATTGATTGCTGGCAATATCTACCTGAGCCAGATAAGAATAACAAACATTGAGAATATTAAACTGTTTACGATGTTATCCTACCTATAAATCTTGTTTTATTTTATCTATCTTTATAAATAAAAGATATCTTTGTATTTGTGTCCTCTATGATGTCCTCTATGCGTTCCAAAACCAATTGATTAAAAAAAAAGAAAAAGTCACCTTAAGAAGAAAATTGATCTAATTGGATGAATCTTTGGAGGGTTGTTCTGTACGGCCGCGAAGGTTCCCGGCCCGAAAAATCGATAAAAACATAGGTACTTTTTTGCTTTGCGTGGCATTGCATCGCAAACTGGTTACTTTTATTCTTAATATAATACGAATGTGAGTTTGTTTGTTACTATTTTAAGCCTTACTGGCTAAATGGATTGGGATGAATTTTGGTATACGGGTAGACCATATCTGTACGAATATGACATAGGAAACTTTTTATCCCGTTAGTATATTCCTGCGGTTCTGGGATAATACTCGACTATTACGCGGGTGAATCAACTGGCTGAAGATATAGTTAAATGAAGATGTATCTATTAAAACCCAGTACTTACAATTGTAAAAAAAGCATCAAGCAATACTAACATAACTCAATAGTATTGGGAACAATAAATTAAAATAGAAATCCGTAGTCATGAACATATCACTCAAGCATTCTGCTGTAAATCAAATCAGAATGCCAAGTAGTTTTTATCGGTTGTGTGTTTGCAAATGTAAACCATTTACCGGGCGCCCGGAGTAAGTAAATACACTTTATTGATACCAGGCGACAAATAATGACACACTTTTTTATAATATTTACAGGGTAATTATAGTTTATCTGAGTCTAATCTTTCTCACCCTCTGCAGAAGTTCTTATAAAATATTAGAAAAATGTAAATTAAGTTCGATTGCTCAAAAATATAAATATTTGCAGAAGATAAAACATGAAAGTCACCTTAAGACGGGCATGCAAAAAATGAAGTACATACCGGTAAACATACTTATTTAGATTTTTTTGTATATTGTATGTAAAATTAAATATGTGATTATAACGCAAAATTCAGTAGCGGTTTTATCCTAAAGCATTAAGACGGTACCTTGACCAAACAATCGGCGGGAGATATGAGCATTCCTATTGGTCTAGCGGCACTCGTGGCGCATGAATTACAGTAGTGAATACGCCCAGATTTTAAAATAAAATCTTTATAAAATCGAATATTGGTCTTTTAAAAAAAAAAAATACTACAAAAATGTTCGTTAATCAATTGTCTATCCATTAGTGTTAGTACAAAAATTAATTCATGAACACTTTACGAGGAGATGCATGCTATCAATAATTATTTCTAATTTTTATGTTTTTTTTTTGGAAGGAGATTACTGAAATATATACAACATTAAAAAAAAACGAAATGTACCATTTTAGAATCAATATTATGTAGAAATTTAATGTATTTTTATTAATTGATATTTGTTTTTAAATAACGAGTAGATAGCTCCTAAAAACAGCACGAAAAACGGCTTGCGCGACGTTTTGCCTTAATATATTTTATAGTTTTACGAATATAGTAGAAATTATCAAAACCAAACTGCATTATGAAATAATAATATTACAAGCCTGTTACTGACCCACTGCAGGGCTAAGAGCTCTTCTCATACAGAGAAGGCACGAACATTAATCAAGATGTTTGCTCAAGCCAAGCCGGATTGGTGATTTCATAATATTATGGAAAAGGTCTACGAAAAAATTGCCTAGTACCTACAATCATGTTCAATCACTCCTCATCCGTGTAGGGGAGTGTCAAATGGAGGTAATTAGCTGTACATTCCATATAATTTACCTAATATGTAGAAAATGTACATGAGCACGAGTATCAGCGCTTCGTGCCAGTAAATCACGTCGTCCAGTAGCGTGAGGATGAGTGCCACTACCGCCACGGCGTACATCACGCAATCCCGAGACACTGACCACCAGTCCAAGTCCACCACCTGCGAAGAACCAATCAGAAGACTGTCAAGCAAGGAAATTAAATCATATTTGGGTTATTCAGAAGGCTCATTTTACAATAACCTTCTGTTTTTGAACCGACTGCCGAAGGAGGGTAAAGTGTTTATCAGTCTATGTATGTATGAACGCGTTGGCCGATTTTGATGATTCGTATTTCGTCAATCGATTCGTCTTAATCTTGCGAGTGTCACTGCATGGCTACATTAAAATTAGAAAATAGAAAAATGGCGGCTCTCGGGCGCCATATCGTGGGGGGTTTCGGGTTCCATTTTTTTTTCTTCCAGTCCCATGTGTAGTATCAAAATAAAGGGTTTAGGAGGCGATTTCAAAAATATATAACACTTATATGTAATGTACCTAATTCGAAAAAAAATTACCAAAAACTGTTAAACAAAAAAAAAATCAAAAATCAAAAAACCCGACTGCTTAAAAAGCGAACTAAAAATAGGTAAATAAGAAAAAAAAATGCTGTGCAGTCGGAGGATACATCTGGTTTTGGTCAGCCAGCTCGCGAATATATATCCTATTTTCACCGGAATTATGTTTCTTGTGCTGGTTATAAAATATTTTCCAGTCCATATTTTATTTTTCTCCACAGGGATTTTTATGGACTTTTCAGGCAACATTACGAGTACTACCTACTTCCATAGTGAACATAATTCCGGTGAATGTACTTAACTGTTTAATTTTTTGCAGATTGGCCTCTAATTCCGCTTAAAAAATTTCGTTTCAAAAATTGAATCAAATCATTGATTACATTATATAAATGCACTGACACATGACCGAGACGTCTCGGCGGTCGCTAACGCTATTAACAATCGCGTCTATATTAGCCGACGAATTGACTTGTATTTATTGATCGAATTGTATGATTGAAAAATCACTTTTACATTGACCCCGTAGAGGAAATGCGGCAAATACATGCAATTTTTTGTTTCATCTTTATCTATATATGCGTATATATACCAGCATCTGTCTATATACTCTAAATAATCTAATTGGAGTGTCTGTTTGTAATACTAAAATAATAAGTTTTTAGTAAATGCATATGAAAGTAATTAATTCTAATTTATTTATTACCTTCGCAACTAATTCTTTTTTAAATTTTTGTTTGTCAGTCTGTTTATTCGGATAGACCCCGAAAAGGCTGGAATGATTATGACGGGACTTATACCGGTAGATTGATCATGTTATAAGGAGTAATTTAGGCTACATTCATTTTTGAAAAAGAATTGGTATTACCATTTTTAATGAACCCAAAAATTACTATTTCGTTTACATTACAGTAAATATAAAAAGGCCAATATAATAAGTTACAATTGAAATGTCATGTAATCAATCATTTATTAGAAAAAAGCTGTTTGAAAAGGTTATCGTAAAGAAATACTGAATTGACGATCGAGGTATACATAATGCAGTACATATCAGGTATTAGAACCGAGTCGCATGAAGTATAGATTGTAATAAAGTGTGTATTTAAATAGATAATTAATTCATTGTTTAGCTTATGTGCATGTCAGTCGAAGGTTTATAGAGATAAGAGATGACGTTAGAAGACAATAAGTATATAGATAATGCATTACAGAATTACAGGTATAGCACAAACAACACGTTTAACAGAAAATATAAGTGAATGGGTGCAATCTTCTTCCGTATCTTACAATTATGTAAATGAACCTTAGAAAGGAAAATAGTAAAATATATGTATTTACATCAATACACAGAATATTCAAATGCTATCGAAATTTTATGAGATCAATCCCTTAGGCTGAGACGGACTGGGTTTCAACTGCACTCCGAGTGAAAATTTGCAGTTTGAATGCATTTATTACGACTTGTAGTTGCTTTCTTTTTTATTCAGGTCTTTTGACCTAGCAGTTACTAAGGAGTAGGCTTTAGAAAGTAACCGTTTAGCGGCACTAAAGCGGAGTCAGGGCCTTGACTGATAGAAAGCGCTATCGCTGAATGTCGTATTCTACTATATCATCACCTTCCTGCCCTTGTCCCATGTTACTTGGGGTCGGCGCAACACGTTTTCTTCTTCCACACCATCCTGTACCCCGTCACTCCGTCACTGACGCCCTTTTCCTTCATATCACTCCTCACACAGTCCCCTCCCGCTCCATCCATCCACATCTATATTCATAACTCTTTTAGTAACATGCGTTTCATCCCTCCTCATCACATGACCATACCAGGACAAAGGGTTTCCTTTTAACTTTTCTGTCACTGAAGCTACTTTCAAACTGCCTCTAATGTACTCTTTTATCCATTCTCGTCACTCCGCACATCCATCTCAACATTCTCATCTCTGCTGTATGCAATCTCATTTCATCCATCTTTTTCACAGCCCAACATTCTGATCCCAATATTCTACTATATATCCTGCAAAAATGCACGGGGTATGTCATGGTCATGGAAGCAACGCCTTGGAAAAAAAATAATTACATTTCTATCACACCCGATATCTGAAAGGCTCACCAAATGTTGAAATGTTGCATGCGTTTACATTAGAAGCCGACCCAACATAGTCGAGAAAAGGGTAGGCAGAGATATATTGATAAGTACTTACTGTCCGACTACTTAAGACCTGAATGAAGCACAATTGCCAGCTCGAGACCGTGCACAGTGGCGAAATAGGATAAGGAGGTCCGACCCCAAATAAATGGGATAAGGTCGAGACAGGAGAAGAAGACGAAGTACTTACGGTCCCCGCGCAGAGAGCGCAGAAGGCAGGTACAGCTAGAACATTGAACACTGCTGACCCCACCACCGTGCCCACGCCGATGTCGCCCTCCGTCACGAAGGTGCCTACGCAGTTGATGAACAGCTCCGGGCTTGAGCTGGCTGCTGCCATGAATGTGGCTCCGGCCACATCCATCCCTATATTAAGACCTAGAAACACAAAGATCAATTAAATAATAGAAATAAAGCCTTTCATTCTGAATTAAGAGATATATCATACAAACAACAATATACTTCTAAGTGCTTCTTGGCATATACCTCCCCTGAAATTTATCTCTGGGTTCTCTCCTAAGCTACTCATCTCCACCAATTAAATAAGTAGCCATAAGCAATAATTATTGTTTAAAACTTTTAAACAGGCTTTGCTTATACTGTTATCCAAACCGAACGTGTGTGCAAAAAAATCAGCTGAATCGGGTGGGGATATCTGTTATAAAATTCTGTTACATGATTTGGTTCATACACACTATATAGCTAATAAACAAGGCACGTTAAAAAGCTTGTACAAAGGTAAATCTGACCAAAATACAGAACCGAGAACGAAAATGTAAAAAAAGATCAGGGGGGTGACCATAAGCTCTTAGAGTAAGGTTATTTTGTGTGTATACGACGTGTACACATCTGTCACTTACTCGATGGTATGGTCACTCACCTAAACTTTTTTTTTTTACATTTGGTCGTCCAAACTAGCTTTTTCACTACATGGATGTTTTACTACATGAGTATTCTACATATTCATACTATTGCTTCACCGTCGACCACATCATCGTTTAGCATCAGGTGAGATAGTGGTCAAGCGCGAGCCTACAGACTATAAAAGTATTTAACCCTGTGATTTACGAGTATTGATTAACATAATATCTAGATGGATCGTAAAACTGCCATGAAAATCGCACTATCTGTATCTCTATGTAGTCTAGTCACAGAGTCTAGTCTAAGCACAGAGAAAATTATGTTTATTTAAATCCTAAAGTGGCACGAAAACTTAGCTTTCGACAATGAAGGTTGTCACAAGGCTTCGTAGCAAATTGCTACGGCGTAGCTTCATGCTACGAAAGCCTACGAAATATTTCAATACTCATCTTACTTGAAATAAAATTAATTTAAATTGATAGAGATCGAAGTTCTTTAAAAAATATATATATTGAAAAATTGAAAACTTTCGTAGCATTGGTCTACGCCGTAGCAGCTTCCGAAGCATTTTTAATTAAAAACTTATTACTTTGCTTCATATTACTTTTCTGCTTATTTACTTCAAACGACGTACACCGTCAAAGGTAGTCTGCGTTTTTCGTTTAGATATTAGAAAAGGTTTTCTTTTACCTTCTCTTTGGTATCAAATATTCTCTGCATTTTTTAAAGGGTTTCCGTCGGGGGTATAAGGCGAGGGAGAACTTCCTACTGGCGAAACTAATTTAACTTGCCTTACCTCGGGCATGAACCCAGCATGCCTGCTAGACACTGGAGGTAGTAACACCAGGCAAGTCTTGAGATGGAATGTAATAACTGTCATTCTCTATTATAGTCCAGACTAAGTTAAAAACAACAAAATGACGATCTAAGAAGTCCGACGACGTTTCTCATTTTACATGCCCCGACAACATTGTACCATGTACGTAACAAAATGTTTTTTTAGATAGGTTTATTATAGATATATACTTAGGTTACCTTTCACCTTATACCGACGCCTATGCCACCTATGCAAAAGTTTTGCTTCTAGAACTCGCGGTATAATGTAAGTATGAGAACAAAACTTTGCCTTAATATATAGAACCTAAAAGTTCTAAAACTAAACAGTTTTTAGCAGAAAATTATATGGCGATGAACACCCAATTCGTAAGATTTACTTCTACGATTCATCTCAGGATTTTCCACTGATAGTTCCGGGCGCAAATGCAGGGATTGATATTTTATTTTCCACAAAGTTGGGACGAGAGCTAGTCTAGACTGCGCGAGTGGAGTCGTATCGATCCAATTGCTTATTTTTTATTTATTGCGAGGCCGTATTGGATCCAATTTCCAACATCACGCTGACGCAGATGGAGCAGAGCTGCAAGTGTAGATAAGAGAATTCAATTACCTTCGCACAATGTGCGTGCAATAACAGGCCAGCCCTATTCCTACGAAAACATCCGTCAATCAATACCTATTAGATTTGGAGTATGATATGGTCATATTTTGAATTTAGAACAATCCTGTCTTGAGCTTTTGCGGAAAAGTGCATTCGTTTACCACCATAAAAAAACGCGGAAGCAATTTAGTCCTATTACGACTAGGTATTACCCATTAGCCACAATTCTGTGAGGAGCAACGCATGTTCGTATTCTAGAACATCCGACGAGCACACCTTGACCTGTAGGACTTCAATGAAAAGATTGACATTGACACTATCGTGTACCTAATGTAACGATTTGACTTGTAATTTGAGCGAGGCACGGTAAGCCGGCACGTTTCTCAGTCTGATTAACCTCTTCCACCTCTAATTGATATGGAAGCTACGTGACAATTTGAAGCACGCGAGGAAGCACCGAATATACTCGTGTACAGCATGCAGCGACGCGGATGTTATGATTGGCTACTTTTGAAGAACTATTTGTTATCTGATGCCTTAATTTTTTTAATTTAATGAGATGGAGGGCAGATCTGAATGTAAAAGATGCCGCTGATGCTGATGAAGATGATGTGATTGCTAAAGTTGCCTTATATATGATCTAAGATAAATTTAGCTGTCAACAAAATTATGATTTCAAATCATAGATAGATATATACTTGAAATGGAAACCTCTGTAAAGTTATGTACATACATATAGCTTAACTAATATATTCAGTAAAATTCGTACGTTGGTTTTTCCGTTTTATTTCGAGCTATATATCTTTTTTACTAGCCCGTTATGGCTCTGCTATTCAAACTCCTATCTCTCCCATTTTAACCGGATTTTCAAAAAAGGAGGAGTTTCCATGTTCGTCTGTATGTATGTTTTTTACTTTGTCTTTTCACCGATATCTCAGTCAATAGTGTACCGATAAAAAAAAAAAAACCCGAATTGGTCCCATTTTGGTGAAGAACTGATGAATAACATATATACATAAACTCACGCCTCGAATAACTTCGGAGATATAGAACAGAACTGACAATAAAGGTCAGAAAATTTCTTGGGATTGCTGCAATCGCATCTGTGTTTATTATTTACACCATTTTATAACATAACATCACGCCGGTATGCTCTAAAGGGGTAATCAGATATATAAGTTCACCCTGGTACACGCACATACCACTGATTACGTTCAAGTTTCATGGTATTACAACAAAAAGAGTAAAATTGAAAACGTTTTTACAAAAAACACAACCGACTTGGTGGCCGAAAAATCGTTATAAAACGAAGAAACGAAATCGGAAACACCGACTGCCGACATTGAAGTTATTTTTCACTTTGTAGTGTTTTTTGGGCGACGTTTGTTTCTTTTTTTGTGATAATGTTTTTCTTTACACGATATACCCACAATATCATGAAGCTTCATAAGCTTGCAATTAGTATCACTGGCAATTAGCATAACATACAGTAGTACAGTAATATATACTCACGTTCGCATATCATCTCGATGGCTGGCACGAAGTACTGCTCGCAAACCGTGCCCAGCAGAAAGAAGCAATATATTGCCAGGATGCAATGTATGGCAATGTACCCCTGGAAATGAACAGCTTTTAGTATGTGATAAATACTATAAGTGAATGGAACTTAGGAATTGTATCCTCAGCCTCGCGATTCATATCACATAAAGAATCTGTTATCTATCTAATATGTATAAAAGAGAAAGTATGTATGTATGTTCCTTATTGACTCCAAAACGGCTGGACCGAATTTAATAGAAATTTTCAGAAAATCTTCAGATTGACCCAGCGGATAATCCTGTTAGCTTTGGTGGTGATTGGAGCATTTTTTAACTACGAACGCGGGCGAAGCCGCGGCGCAAAGCTAGTTATTTATAAAAATTCGCTAACCATTCATGATTGAGTTAAAAACAGATTCTTAATTAAAATTTTCTATGGCGAATTTTATTGAGAAGGCCGTTTGTCGTGGCCTTGTGTTTGAATGTTTTTTTTAAACTGCATCAGTCGTAAAACGATTAATCTAGTTTTCAATTAATATTTTGTTGTATGACAACGAATAATTAGTTGAAAAATATACGATTGCAATAGAGAAGAATATATGACGCTGATAAAATGCTAACACACACACATCTGCCGTATACACCAGGGAAAATGGGCGTAAATGATGTTATTTTGTTGTTAAATATAATCCTGATTGGATTTACTATTATATAAGGAATCTAGTAAGTCTAGAAAAAAAAACATTGTATTCGATATATTCTAAATGCGTCTGGGTACTATCAATAGGATATATCTGTAGCAGTTATAAAATGTGTCCGGTTTTGTAGTAATAAAACTTAATGCGACGTTAGACTATGTGCATATCGTCTTAAATAAATCTGATATTAAAATTGCTCTACTTTGAAAGTGTTGGGATTGGACTCCTTATATACCTATGTGGTGTTTTTATATGTATTTTAGGGCCTTAATGTTTTATTATAAAACTAAATACATTGTATACAGCCAATGTTAGCTATAAAACAAAAGACTTCATATAACAGATTATTGTTTCATTTCAAAACAATCGAAAATCATTGATATCTCCTAGGTGAAGTGGTATTCAAAAGAAATGTATTGATTTGGATGGATTATGAATTGGATTAGTGGGTAGAAGTTTAAAATACAGCAGCAATCGCCCATTTAGCATTGAAGTTTCAATCGCAGAATAAAACAATAATACAATTAACATCATATTAGCCTAATAAATGAAGAACACAACGCAAGCGAATGCTTTAGTTAGATACTTAATTATAAGAATCCACTAGTTATCATAACAGTTGTTTCGCCATAAAATATTATTGAGTATTAGGTAATTTCTTCTTACATGTTTCCTCTGGTAGCGAGTCATACCATCGGAGGGAAACTCGAGTATCGCGGCGGGAGTGCAGTTCCTCTCTGCCTTCTCAACGAGGGCGAGCAGTTTACGCGAATAGCGGGCTCCATCATTACCTGAAGGCCACAAATTTTCTATATAAAACACTCTTCAACACATAACTTCCCTAAATAAGAGATAAAATTATGATTACCTGAACCTAAAGAAGTATCTAATATATCTTGTTCCTCTATATCACTGGCAAACAACAAATAAATTAAGGGTATCCCCAAAACTAAAATCACTCTAATGACCGTCGCAATTCTGTAACACTTGTACTGTTTAGTCCTTATTAACATGTTTGCCATTTAAAAAATATCAAGAAACTGTTATTATTATAAAACTCTGATAAGTTTTGGTTACGCGGTAACAGAAGATTTTATGGTACCGTCAAATGAAATTGAAACGCTTAGACAGACACTCTAAAGTTGTTAGTTCAGTAATCATTTACTGGCACTTATAAATATATGAAAATAGACGTGTAGCTGCACCAGTAGTCGGAAAGTTACTGCACACAGTGGTTTCTTACGGTCCTTGATGAAAATAAATGATTTATCAATAAATATTATTATTAGTAATAGTGTACTCAGTACACATTCGTATCGCTTTTATCGACGGTACTGTAAATAAAATAGGCACTTTTGATGACTGCTAGTAATCTTTAGATTATTTTTAATTTCTTTGCTCACATGTGGAAATGATTATTAGATAACTCTGTACAAGATAATATTGCAAATAGTGTACAGTCAATATTAGATGAGAGTCGTTTTACGTTCTAAGTTGTACTGCTACATTGTAGCATGCGAGGACACGCTATGGATACGACAAGTTATAATTGTTGTTTGTAAACTTAAGGCGGTTCCTTCGGTGCAGGCCGCAGATTTCAAAGGAGAATGGGCATCGAGCTGTGTGAATCTGCCCCAAAGAGCAATGGTAATAAAATTTGAAAGATATTTTGCAAGAAAAATCAGTGCTACATAACGACTTTTTCTAGTACCAGAATTAAACGGATATATCGCTTATTAAATTTAGAGCTCTGTAGTTTCTCACTTATCCGAAAACAAGAGAAGTCATCATAATTATAAATGTTCCCCCTAAACATATCTCACGGGGAATATTTGAGGGAGTGGCATAATTGCCCATTTTCCTTTATAACAGTTTTTTGCCAATACCTGAGCAGTTTTATATGTTGTATGTTTGACAGAAACAATATGTGGCAATAATGATAAAACACCTACTAAATTATAATCTATCTATCTAATACCTTTAAACGAGCAATTCTTGTAGGTACATATGTATATAATACAATCTCAATCTCGGAAACGGCTGCAACGATTTTCATGAAATTTAGCATTCGGGGGCGAAGAATCGTTCTAGCTTCTTGAGAATAATTATTGAAAAAATGATTAGAAATTAATTAATTTTTTTATGAAAAAATTAACATGTGATAAAGAAATGAACGACGTGGTTTAACGTTCGGTTCGGCCTTTGTACATAAGCTGTCTTACCAAATATAACACAGCTCACAATGTTAGGACCCATTAATATGTATTAATGCTAATTTTTTATCCGTGGTGCTAGGCAACTGGGCTTATCCCAGTTGTATATGACCCTTTGTGCCTATTGGCCTTGTTTGTTCTGTCTCCTGCTTGATATGGAGGGAAGTGGAAATTTTCATTTTTCCTACTCCTCCGTTATTCTTTTCTGATTAATTTCGTTGCGGGATCCAAGACAGGTAAATTCATTCTCCGGGACTTCGTCGAGCTTCATTGCCTCGGCGCTTTTCTGGTGGTCGCCACTGTTGATTCTGGCGTTCAGGAGTTGCAGTGGTTTGGGAATAGTGCGGTGGGATAGTACCAAAAAAAAAAAAAAAAAAGCCTGTGAAAAAAAGATAATGATCTGAATGAAGTTTGGCACAGAGGTGGATTATTGTCTGGAATGGCACATAGGCTCCCTTTCACCCTGATAAAATGTTACCTTGGGATAAGGAAACACTTTTCACGCAGGCGAAGCCGCTGGCAGAAAATAGTAAAGAATAAGGACGATAATTTAATAAAAGAGAAAATAAATTAAATATGTAGAAATTAATGTATTATTAACGATCATTTACCTAATACAAGTGAAGTCAAATAACATACGTAGTTATAATTAGGTTCTGATAGATTACAACTGTTTGGCGACCGTTATGTTTGCGTACAAACTAGACAATCTTATCTAGCTGCATTGTAGTGATTGCATTTAAAATAGACACTTTTCATAGCTCTAGTAGAAGGATTTTCTTGAGTGACATACGACTAACACGCTTTTTGCATTAAGGAGCCTTGGACATCGCTAGACAGTCAGGCACCGGTAGTAAACTTATTACCTTTAAGCCCTGAAGATCCCCCATAGCATAAGCAAGGATTCATCATAATCATCGGCCTGGGGCAGTTTTTGTTGCATCTGAATGTCTTTATTTCTGATTCGATCACGAAAGTTAACACCGAGCATAGCTCTCTCTATTGCCCTCTGCGTGACTTCAAGCTAAGGTCAAGGTGATAAGGACCATTGTAGGGGAAAAGTTTCGATTCCATATGTCATCACGTGCAACACACACTGGTCATAATACTTTTGTCTTGAGACACTACGGTTAGTTAAACGAGAAGATACCGCGCAACTTACCGCAAGGAAACGTCCTTTAAGCAAGGATTATCGGGTTTTAATATTAGTACTAGTATAAGTACTGCAAGGATACAGTCCTCGTCTCTGTGAGAGGGACAGGGTCGTCTTATACTAGGCGGGCTAAGTGCGGTTTGATGGATGAGATACCCCAAGGTGGTGCAATTGGGCCTAAGTGCCTAAGGCCAAGTGGTACTAACTCTAAGTTAGTAGCTAAACCGGCCAGTTACTTAAGACATAATTATATTTGTTATTTAATCTCGTGGTCATGTTAGCTACTAACTCTAAGTTAAGTATTTGGTGCAAGTAGGCCTTAGTATATTCCTTTTAAGAGCAGAAGTGATAAAATTATTTTATGTACACAAAGAACAGTACCTGTTTGGGTTCTAACCCACGTCTCTCTCCATGGAATTGGACTAGATTCTTTGCGCCGAAAACGACTGAAAGTGGTTGCTTGTGTACTCGTACTTGCAAATGCCTAAATAATAGTAACCTACTAAAGCACCAATTGCACGCCTAACTAAACCTATTATTATTGTTATTTTTATGTCCCTTTCAAAATAATAACAGGCCAGAAACAGACAGTTTCGTCACCTTGGACAATTGATAATTTTGAGTGGAAATCTTTGGATTAACGCAGTGATTTTCCGACGCTCTAGAGATAATTAACTTAATAGGTTTATTTTCTGAATGACTGATAACTATATCAGGTGATTATAAAGATAATCCGCAGATTGTTTGAAAGAACCATAGAGAATTACGATGAAAGTGAGCTAACACATTATAATGATTGAATTTATGGATAGTTGACTGGTAGAGAATGCCTAAGGCATTAAGTCCGCCTTTGTACCTTTTGTGCATGAAGTCTAAATAAATAAATAAATAATAGTTATAAGGGTAGCAGAAGACTAGAGAAACGATAGATAAGACGAGAATATAGAAAGAAAAAGAAAGAAAGAAAGAAAAAGTGTCTAATTGTCACAAAACGACATACAATATAATTACATGCTTATGCTAAACCCAGTAGTACTTAAATTAAGTTAGTAAAGACAAGAAATAAATAAAACAATAATAACATGTACTACTAATATAATCACAAATTAATTTTGTCATACAATAACAACACCATAGTTCAATCCGAAAGTATCAATCGACTTCCTTGCAATGTCTTAAATCAGATCTCATGGAAATTACACATAGATAAAATATGTAGTAAGGTAACAATTTGTATGTTTTATTAACATATTTTGCAAATAATTCTTTAGATTTGATGGATTTTGTAGAAGATGAGAGATGTGACTTGACACCGGGTGAATACTGAGAATCACACAGCGGTCACAGAGAGTGCCGGGATCCTCATGAATTCATACGGGGAGCGTTACGAGATTCACAAGCACTCCAGCGCCCCGGCCAAAGGTAGCTGTAGAGCACCTTGTGAGTGTAGACAGTTAGAGTCTGATAGACCGGACTCACGCCGGAGCTGTGGTCACACGGTGAAAAAGATAGATTGAGATTGACGACAAAAATGTATTTATCGAAGAAGAAGACATATAATGCGCCGAACCCAAATAATTTTTAATAAGGACAGGACAAATGATGAAGAACGACGTGTAGTTTAAAAGGAAACTAACAGAAAATGAAGCAAATCTCGTTTCGAAAAACATGAATAAATTCAGAATACCTAATCGATAACATTATTAACATAACAGATAAATACAATGTTTTCGTGCCAAACAATAACATAAAACAGGTAGGTACAGAAACGTCCTAGATAATTATTTTCTTACTGTACACACTGATAAACCGAATAATCTCTTTCAAGGCTGAACAATAATGTCGTAGATATTATAATGCCTAGATCTGCTAGCTACCTGTGTGACGTGAGTAGTTCACTGAAAAAATATTCCATTAAAAGATAATCTGTGGATTAAAGGCTCACTCGAGGCGGACGGAGACTTTCCACTGTTTGTGAACAGAAGCGTCGTGTACTCACAACTCACAAGTGTTACAACTAATGCTCCTATCAATAACAAATATTTATCGATAACTTGATAGGATGTAACCCTCGAGACTGATGTCAGGTAGTCAGTTTGTCCTCCAGACTGTGTGACTTAGCAAATATTACAACTCCGAAAAAGGAAGGGGACTGAAAACCGTAACAAAAAAAAACCTAAATCCAAAAAAAAAAAACAACGAAGCGAAAAATATCTTTTTTTATCCAAAGTCGGTGTCTATTGATTTTAGGTTTTTGATTTTGTGTGCCGATTTTTAGGTAGATCTTAACTCATCCACTTTTTTACCAGATAAGTATGTTTGAGTTCTAGGTGTTCGGCAACGGAGCACCGGGCACCTAAAATTCTATCTAAAGGTAACAATTGAGAAATTTTAATGGGAAAGAAAAGCCCAAAACTACTCAATTTAAAAGATGTAGGTTGCACGACTGCTTGCTTGGTTGGGCTGCTGAAAGTTGCGCCGCTGCAGTCGCCCGTTATAATACATATTTTAGGGTGCCGTACCCAAAGGGACCCTATTACTAAGACTCCACGATCCGTCTGTCTGTCTGTCTGTCACCAGGCTGTATCTCATGAACCGTGATAGTTAGACAGTTGAAATTTTCATAGATGATGTTTTTCTGTTGCCGCTATAACAACATACACTAATAACGGAATAAAAATAATATTTAAGTGGAGTTCCCATACAACAAACGTGATCTTTTTGGCATTTTTTGCGATAATGGTACGAAACCCTTCGTGCGCGAGTCCGACTCGCACTTGGCCAGTTTTTTTTTAAGTTTGAGAGTATATTTGGATTTGTTGTCTCATTTTTTTTATCGATTCTTAAGCACATTATTAAAATCCACAGTCGGTGGACTACGTGAGTGAAGCCGCGGGCACAGCTAGATTCGGATCACTTCGTTGTCTGTCTGTCTGTGTTTTTCGCAACGTGAGTAGGTGTCAAGTTGAAATTAATATCATATATTCAGGTCTGTATTACCTTGGAGCTGTGAAAAATCTAACTTATAAATCATATCCATATTTAGACACTTACAAGGGAATCTAAACTTAGGCACCTTTAGCCTGGAATCATGAAATTTGGCAAGAAGCAATATCTTACAGAACCAGTAAAAAAAAAAACAAAATCGTGATTTTGTACCTACATCCCAAAAACAAATGCGATGAAAACTTATTTAAAGTTGTTTGCAGTTGGTTTACTGACTGTGACCTATATCGATTTATGGGGATAAAAGGTTTCCAACGGCAAAGTTAATTTTGTCCCTCAATTCAGTTTATCTTTTCGTTTGAGCAATGTTACAATGTTAGGTACGTTGTTGTTGTGTTGTTTGTCAATAATGTTATATGTAGGTTGTGGTGTGGCTACTACAGGTGCACCTCTGCCTAAACTATCGGGGAATAGGTTCAGGCGTGATGTTATGTTGTAGCAGAGCAATGTTCAGTGTTTGAATAATTTATGAATTTCAGTAATCTTACATTATATTATTTTGGTGAATGTAGCTGTTTGTACAGACCCTCGGTGCGTGGCCCACTGTATTTAAGATCATCTTTGGTTTTTTGATTTTATTAGGTACCTGTTTTTTCACATTTATATTTTTGTCGAGCTTGGTGCTTTTCACAATTTAATGTTTTAAGTGGGATAAGTATTACACTGTTACTACGTCTTTTTACTCTCCAATCTTCGTCGTATGTGGCGTAATATTAAATGTTTCGTGATATTAAATGGATATTTGATGCCCTGTCTACCTTCTAAGGCATGATATGATGTATGTTTAGACCAATCGATGTATTTATGTTTGTAACTTAGACAACCTACTGTTTTTTTTTTTAAATTCGGAATCAATGTAGTAGCGACCCTAGTGAATCTGTCAAGTCTAGCTGTCAATTTTCTAAACGGCGGGAGTGGCCCTTCTGTATACTTACTATTTTGTGCAAGGAGCCACTACCTTTTAGTTACGAGAACGTACTGGGTAACGGTACAGTTTCATCATCAGTCTTTCGACTAGCGAGAACATCTCTCAAAGGTCCACGATTGCACACAGTCCGATACCAATGGCTTATCGTGCTTTCTGAAATAAGGAATGTTCTTGCTATGTTAGTATGGTTACCCAACCACGGATCGAACAGCTGCAAATCTGGATCCGTGCGTGCGGTAGTTAATTCTGCGGTTTAAGAAAAAGAGGATAAGACAAATGAGATTAAAATACACGAATAACTAGCTAATGTCTTCCATAGACATGATCGCCGTGGAAATTTTGACGTGCGTGGAAATTTTAAATTAGAGACGTTGCCGGCGGCGAGGACACGGGGCGGTGCCGGTGGCGTGATTTGTAAAAATGTAAATCATGTAAAATATATTTTTTATGGGCAAATTGAACTCTCTCATAACATAATATCTAATAGCTTAAAACGAACAATTCTTGTATATATGTATAATCTGAATCTCGGAAAATGCTCCAACGACTTTCATGAAATTAAGTATGCAGGCGGTTTCGGGGGTGATAAATCGATTTAGCTAGGTTTCATTTTTAGAAAACGTCTTTTTCTTTATTTTCACCCGAGCAGAGCTCGGTCGCCCAGGTACTAATATGTAATACCAAGACCAAGAAATTGTGCATTAAAATTACAAATCTCATTTGGTTTCTACATCATTATCGTCAGTCTAAAGCTACATTCATGTCTCGCTCACTTCATTTATCTCGATAGACGGCAACTTTCATCTTTCTGCAACCAGCTAGCCTGTACGGTGCACGTACATGGTTTTAAAAATTGTTTAGTAAGTAAGGAGTTGTGCAATAAGTAGGCTCGCACCTTTGCACTTACACACGCGACCTGCATTAGATATTATGACAATCACAGCACGTAAGGTAAAATGTACCGGGTCCGTCTACAAAATTAGCCTCCTTATCTGTATACCTACATTATTGGCTAATCAAAGATTGTTGTAGCAGAAACAGCAAGGACGTGTGTTTCAAAAAGTTTTTTTTTTGTTCTTGTAAACAAACTTTAGAATTATCTAGAGAACTTGGTATCCATTTAGATCTCAATTATTTTATCGGCAAAGTCAACAACCAAGCATATTCTTAATATGGAACTAGGCTCCTATTTTCACATTTATATTTTTGATGGGAGCAAAACTGAGCAATTATCGGAATAACTATAAAAAAGAACCACCTTATCATCATACCAGCTGTCTCACGCGGCTTCGCCCCCTTCAACTGGCTAGCTACCTACCTACCCATCTACCCTATCTACCTTACCTGCCCTACATACATGAATGTTGCGTAACTTAAACCGTTTTCTCAGCGCACGCAACGGAAGCTTTTAAAAAGGAATATTTTTCCAGTTTTTGCAAAATTTTTAATATATTCTCTATAGCTCCGCTCTTATTCGTAGCGTAATTTTCCTCGATAAATGGACTATCACAAACACAAAAAGAATTTTACAATTCCAACCAGTAGTTCCTGAGATTAGCGCGTTCAAACAAACTCTTCAGCGTTATAATATTAGTATAGATTATATATTTATGTGAACTACATATACCTACATGTAACTGTAAAAGCCCGAAATACGGTAAATCCTAGGATTTGACGGTTAAACCTAGGATTTACCAATTCGTACTGGTAAAAGCCCGAAATTATCTACAAAAATCTTTGATTTCGAGCTTTTACCTGCAATCGCACGGTAAATGTTAGGATTTACCGCATACCTTCTCAAAACTCGACGATCGAGCTGTTAACGTAATCGACGAATAATTGCCAGTTATATGCAGTAGAAAATTCATTCAACCAATCACAGCAGATTACGCGTGCTTGACAATTTGTCACATTAATTTTACGATAATTTAGCGTCGTGAAACCGGACCAGAGACTTATAAATGTTGAAAAATTTTAATGTCTATGATACTCTATAATGCTTCGAATAGTCGAATTTGCCGAAAAAAATCTAACAAACATAATACCAACTTTGGTGAAGCTAATCAGTCAGTGCATAAATTGTTCATAATTTCGTATCATAAGTAGTATTCATAATAGTGTATCATAGACACTATAATTGTTCAAACATTTACAAGTCACTGACGTAAATCGTAAGATTTACCGTTTGATTCCTGTAAAAGCCGGCAATAATTAATTATCATAGATCAATCATTTCAGGCTTTTACCAGTCAGATTTGGTAAATTCTAGGTTTTACCGGTAAGTCCTTGTATTTACCGTACCTCGGGCTTTTACAGTAACATATACATTTACATTTACAGTAACTCCATTCAAAATTGTGGCTGTTATTGTCTTGACGTAGCTTCATCGGTAAGATATCTGAGAATACAAATAGATGAACAACTAAATTGGAAAAGTCTAATCTCAATCCTCTCGAAGCGCATAATGAATTTGCTGTACCTTTTCAGAAACCTACGATATGTATGTGACCCATAGCTACTTACCACGACCTATTGCGCGTTATGACAATCAGTGATTGTTTATGGGATATCTATCTGGGGAGGACGTGCTGAGACACATCTTAGCAACGCTGAAAGACGCAATTTTAAAAGTCCCGTTAATTAAAAATATACATTGCCGACCGCCGAACTGTACTAAATAACCATGGTCTTAGCATTCGTCAACTGTACATCGAGAAGAACTTACGAACTCAACAACCGGATTTGCCAGACACTGTATGAAGAGCATGTGTAGGTATATAAATAACCTAATTGTAAGCCAAATATGCCCAACGCTTTATTATTTTTTTCTAGATCCGTACATTTATAATAAGTTTAATGTCATCCTAAGTTTTCGGCATTATAGTTCACACATATGCAAAATATTTTACGAAAACAGCAACTCACCTAAAATTTTAATAGTACTGAAGACTCATTTAAAAGCCTTACATAGCAAACCTTCATACATTACATAATATAAATTACATACACTACTTACAATACATAAACTATATTCATTAAATACACTACATACGTTCTCGTACTCACACACACGCCAATTAAGCTAAATTAGAGTTAAGTGTAGCATTAACTTATTGCTTAGTTTATAAGTTTTATTTTTACGGTTAAGATTGTAGTTTTGTTTTGTTTTTTATTTCGCTAACTAAAGAGCCAATGTTTGAAACATCTCAATGTTAACTTGTTTGTTGCCCTATGGGTAACAGCAATGAGGAATAATAGCCCACTATAATACAGTACCAACTAACACAGGAGATATTGTGACTGATATTATTGGCCTTATTATTTTGTAATTATACTTAAGACCTCTACCTGAGATAACTTGATGAGTGTTGTTGAAATACATTGATATATATCAAAAAATTTACTACTTTGCCGGATCACTGATCCGGATTTGATCCCTCAGAGGAAAGCATAGCGCGTTCCGTAGTTTGCTGGTCTACTTTAAAGGTTTCGGTCCTCTAAGTTGTAACAGGTAGGACGCACTGATTGAAAACCCTATATAGTCTGTGATATACGTGACGTGCAGACTCGGTGAAGTTTCCCAAACGATTTTTTGTTTTAGCTTTCCTCTGAACTTTTAACTAACCTGCAGTTTTTGCCCAGGTCAACATTCTTTCGAACTTTCCATCTCGAGAGTATCACCATTGGTAACACAATCTAGGAGTAACGTGTGAGTTGTTTGTTATAGTTCATTCAATGCAGGGTATTCATTCATTCATACGGACATCTCAGCACATGAATATGTCGTCATCGCGGCAGCCACACCAAAACAGACCGGCCAGGTGTGAATACAATTAAAAGACTTTTTCATCATCATCATTTCAGCAAAAAATCGTCCACTACTGGACATAGACCTCCCACAAATGTCGCCTCATCCGTCACCTGTGTCTCCCATCCAGCGGGTTCCCGCAGCCTTAACCAGGTCATCTGTACACCTAGAGAAAACAACAAATGAGAGATGGAGGGGGCTAATTATATTTTTAAACTTCTGCCGGCCCTTGTTGCATTCTAAATAAAAATATGTAATGTAATTGAGAAGGCATTATTTCTGACTGCGATAGCGATAGCAGTTCATGCAGTTGTAATTGACATCGATCATGGAGCGACTGTCTATTCGACCTACACAGCCCTGTACTTTTTTGGGTAACACGATACCCCTTGGCCAGACTTATGTCAGATTTCAGGCTTCTGACTACCCGTAACGACTGTGAAACATCTTCAAATGACAGCCGGGACCAATGGCTTAACATGCTTTCCGAGGTACAGAGGGAACTATTATTTGTATTACGGTACTCTATAAATATAATAGCTATTGGCTTAGACTAAATCAGTGAACATCATCATCATCATCATCAATAGCAGCCTTTTAGCGTTCCCACTGCTGGGACTCAGGCCTCCTCTCTGTGAGAGGAGCCGTAATGCACCACGCAGGCCCTGTGCGGTTTGGTGGATGTCACATGTCTTATTTTTTTTGGTTCTGGGACATGCCGGTTTCCTCACTAGGTTTTCCTACACCGTTTTCAGAGCAGTAGTGATGAAATAATTGACACAAATTAAAGCGCCTGCCTGGGTTTGAACCCACAACTTGTAAGTCGTTGCCGTTGCCACTGGGCCGTCACTGCTCTACATATTTCGCGTTTATTATAATTAGGTATGCGTGGCTAAGCTTTATTATGAAATATAAGTTTTTAAGCTGACATGGTCACAATCATTAGAATTAATATTTGTTTCGGGATATTTACCATGTATATTTTGCATTTGGTTGAGAGCTCGATATAAATATATATACATACAATAAACAATAATATACATGGTATATATAATATACATGGTAAATATCCCGAAACAAATATTAATTCATTAATATGAAATTTTGAACATTATATTTGTATGGAAAGGGTTAATATTATTTTGCTTACATTCGCTTCTTAATTGAACATTACGAGCACAATTAGTATAAGGTTCATTATTCTTATGAAATGCTTACTTAACTATGTAAATTATTTTTTTATGGTGTCGTGGGGAGCTCATACTAGCATTCGGTTACCATCATTAAAGTCTTATCCCGGTAAGGTATAAATATTTCATAAAGGTTAATGAAATAAGCCTAAACATCAAACACCTCCAAAGTTTCCTCGACTGTCTTCCGAGTTCATTTTCAGGTCTTCATCAATTACTACTTATGTGTGCCAAGTTACAACTGAATCGGTTTATAGGTAAACAATCAGTGGATGAATAATCAATAATACCTTAGTTTTCTACCCTAAGGTGTGTATTTTAAAATTTTCAGGCTACCTTTAAACTCCACCCAATAAAAAAAGAATCATCAAAATCGGACTACGGTAAAAAGTTATTAGAGCCAGTGCTGGACAAAATAGATACTTTGCTTTAATTAAATACAAATCACAAAATACTATCTCGCATGTATTTAATATACGAAAAATAAAATATTTGTTAGTCATGTATTTGAAATAAATCATCATCCGCCTAGCCTTTTTCCTAATTTATTGTTGGGGTCGGCTTCCAGTCTTACTGGATTCAGCTAAGTACCAGTGTTTTACATGGAGCGACTGCCTATCTGACCTCCACAACCCATTAACTGGGCAACACAATACCCCTTGGCAAGACTGGTGTCAGATCTCAGGCTTCTGACTACCCGTAACGACTGTCAAAGATCTTCAAATAACAGCCGGGACCAACGGCTTAACGTGCTTGCCGAGGCACGGCAGAAACTCGGTATGTTGAAATGGTCACCCATCCACGGACCGACCTCGGCAAGCGTTGCTTGACCTTGAAAATCGACCCGTGCGGCTGTTATTATGTAGCCATGAGCTCCTTTTAAAATAAATGTAACATTATTTTTAATTCAAATACAAATTACAAAATATAGTCGATCATCCATCGTGACATTTGTACTAATAAACTTAATTAATACACAGAAGTTTCGTGAAAATAATTTCCAATTACATCACTTTTCTTTAAAATTTCTTTTCACACTATCTGCTCGACAAAGTCCAATTTCATATCGTGCAATCTCGTAAACGTAAAGTAAAGAATTAAAAGGTGAAGTTGTATAAAACTCTCAAGGGAGTAAAGCGATTTGAATTTGGAACGTCAAATAGTCGGAAAACTCTAAAAAAATGCCCATAAGGCATTGCAAACAGGTTTTTTAGAAAATCGATCTGGCCCGCATATGCAGATATAAAAAAAAAAATGGCGCGATTTCAAACAAAACAAAACTTCAAACAAAAGTCTTTCGAACAAAAGACTGATTTTCAGTGAATTTTATTGCTAATATTCGTGTTGACAAAAAATGTCGAGCGTTAGTGATCTAGTCCAGAGTGTATCAAAACAGGCGCTTTAGAGATTATTAATAAATCTACTAAAGTTGTCAAAAAATAGAAGGCTTGTTTTCACAGCTATAATAGTAGATTATGCACTAAGAGGATAAAGTAGTGTCTTATGTAGCGGGCGCCGTATGGGCAATTTAGAGTTAACTCCCGAGCAAAGCGAGGGAGTTAAGACAAGAAGCCTGAGTGCAGCGTGGGATCCAAGGTCGCCCAAGACGAAGGCACCTTTTTCCCCGAGGGAAATACTCTAGTTTTCACACCATCTACGAAACAATAAAAAGCAATAGTACTAGAATTAAAGTATTTATTAAACTTACAATTACAGTTAGTAGAGCTATTTAAAACAATTAAATGTTAAAGCTAATGTTTGATACAATAGACCAGTTGTGGAAAACAAAGTTATGTTTTTAGTCGGTATATTTATTGAAGTTGAGGTAGATTTTATTTGAGTATTACTGTTAAGAAAAGTTTCAGAAACTTGGTCTGCTGAGGACCATTTTGGATAGTGAAAGTTGGTGAAGGTGGTGCTTGAGGCAGCGGGCTAGATGAATAGTCCAATGACTTGCCTGGTGCAATTTCCATTATTATAAGCTACGAACAATATGTTAGTGTTTATATTAGAGGGGTGTAGAGCTTGGTACTTTTCGATAATTCTCACGTATTCTCCACGGACTACAAATGACAGTTCTTGATTTTATATCTGGCAAATGTACCAGCAACAAATCTGAATGTTTTTCGATATCTTCGATTTTAATGTTTATGATTTCATTTCCACGACAAGCGCTATTCATTCCAAAAATCAATGCCACCTGTAACAAAAATAGGTAGGTAGGTTAGTATTTAGGTAGGAAGGTAACTTACGTAATATTTTTTTTTTGTATTAATGTAATAACAACACACAAAGCTTACGAAGGTTTACAATAATAATTGGTTTACAATAATAATAATTGACAAGGCGAAGAGCAGGTAAATGCGTAGACCCACGGATCAGAATCTTGCTCATTTCAAAGCTCTAAGCAATAACTGCAATCGTCTGCGTCGAAATGCTAAGAGACGCTATTTCCACGAATCTCTGGTCGATCGGAAGCCTTCTGATGTCTGGAGATTTCTTAGGTCTGTCGGTATCGGCAAATCTCCCACTAATACCTGTAAAGATGTCGACTGTCGGCTCTTAATAGGCACTTTTCTCTTCCACCTGTGTCTCTAGACCCTTGTGTCAAAACTTTCACTTTGATTGAAATCTCAGAATTGCCGTTAACGAATTGCCCACTGTTTAATTTAAATTCTGTGTCTGAAGACGAAGTAAAAAATTCTCTTCTTGATATTTCCTCCTCTGGCGTTGGCCATGATAATTTGTGCTCGAGAATGATAATAACTATTGTCCCGCAAGTCCTGCCCATTATCACTCATTTCCTTCAGCCTCGAAACAGACACACATAATATCACTTCCCAAAATAAACAATTCGTCTTCTTTTTGTCACTTCAGACCCATATCCATACTTCCTTTCCTCTCTAAAGTTCTCGAGCACATCGTTCATGGTCAAATTTACAGATTCCTTTCAACTAATTCTCTTATCTGTCCTTTTCAATCTGGCTTCCGTAGAGGTCACAGTACTGTAACTGCACTTCTGAAGGTCACTGTCGACATCCGCTGGGCTATGGAGAGTAAATCTCTCACCGTGTTAGTCCTGCTTGACTTCAGTTTAACTCAGTGGACTTTGACATTCTGCTTGGGGTCCTTCAGTCTGTTAACTTCTCTTCCTCTGCATTAGCCTGGTTTGACTCTTATCTTCGGGGTCGCTCGCAGTGTATTCGTCTTGATGAGATGTTCTCTGATTGGTATGATCTCACTGCTGGTGTTCCTCAGGGTGGCGTTCCCTCTCCTTTTCTTTTCTTTATCTTCATAAACACTGTTACCAAGGTTATCACCTCCAACTTCCATCTTTACGCAGACGATTTGCAGCTTTACCGACACTTCTTTCTTGTAGACGTGGATTTGGCGATCGAGGCCATGAATAGTGACCGGGAGAGTTTAAGTAAATGGGCTACGGACAACAAATCAACCCATCCAAGTCCCAGGCTATGATAATAGGCAGTCGATACTATCGCATTGCGCTTGACATATCCAGTTTGACGCATTTCTCTCTTGACGGTTCGACCATCGCTTACACCGATACTGCTAAGAACCTTGGTGTCTTAATAGACAGTAATCTCTCGTGGCGAGCTCAAGTAAATGAGGTAAGTCTTAAAGTGCACTTTTCCTTTCACTCGTTAAAATCCCTTCTAAACCTCTTGCCCTTTATAACTAAAATCTATCTAGCTCAAACTCTAATTCAGCCGATCATCGATTACGCTGAGCCTGCTATCTGGATGCCACGCAGGAGCTCTTAAATAAGCTTCAGAGCTTGCAAAACCTGTGCATCCGTTTTGTTTTTGGTCTGAGGAAATACGACCATGTCTCTCAGTTCCGCAAGGATCTCAAGTGGCTCCCTATCCACCTTCGCAGAAACACTCGAGTATTATGTCTCCTCTATAATATCCTGCATAACCTTTCGTACCCTGAATATCTGCGCGATCGCTTCTCCTTCACTCGCCCTGCCGATGCCCCGTGTAGATCCCACCTTAAACATCAATTAAACTTTCCATCCCATAGTACTAATTTCTATTCCCACTCCTTCTCTGTTCATGTTGTACGACTGTGGAACTCACTTCCACCTAAAATTCGTGCTTCACAAAATGTATATCTATTCAAGAAACAAGTCAGAGTTATAAAGAAACAAGTTACAATATGGTGGAGAGGTGATCTCTCCACCATATTGTAATTATTATATATTATTATGTAAGTATTTTTATCTTCTATATATTTAGTTAAGGTATATGTGTTATCTATATATATAAAAGAAAGTCGTGTTAGTTACTTCACTTATAACTCAAGAACGGCTGAATCGATTTAGCTGAAAATTGGCAGGGAGGTAGCTTAGAACCAGGAGAAGGACATAGGGTAGGGTAGGGTAGGATAGGGTAGGGTAGGGTAGGGTAGTGTAGGGTAGTGTAGGGTAGTGTAGTGTAGTGTAGGGTAGTGTAGTGTAGGGTAGGGTAGTGTAGGGTAGGGTAGTGTAGGGTAGTGTAGGGTCGGGTAGGGTAGGGTAGTGTAGGGTAGGGTAGTGTAGGGTAGCGTAGGGTAGTGTAGGGTAGCGTAGGGTAGTGTAGGGTCGGGTAGGTTAGGGTAGGGTAGGGTAGGGTAGTGTAGGGTAGGGTAGGGTAGAGTAGGGTAGGGTAGGGTAGGGTAGGGTAGGGTAGGGTAGGGTAGGGTAGTGTAGGGTCGGGTAGGGTAGGGTAGTGTAGGGTAGGGTAGGGTAGGGTAGGGTAGTGTAGGGTAGGGTAGGGTAGTGTAGGGTCGGGTAGGTAGGGTAGATAAATGTTTGGTCTTTTTATGGCAAAACAAAGTTTGCTGGGTCAGCTAGTTTATATATAATTAGTTAAGTTATATAGTTGTTAGTCTATTTTAAGTTTCATTATTTCCTTCTAAACACTGTGTATTCTTATATCATCCAACTTTCCTGTCGCAGGTTTGCTGGAAGAAATTTCTATTGAGATAAGCAGTACCTTTGTGCTCTTCTATCTGTATTATTTATTTTCTCTGATAAGTGTTTTGTGTGTACATAAATAAATAAATAATTATTAATTAACTTAGAGTCGAAACATCATATAACAGTAGATCGCACACAAGCGATCGATTCATGAGCGGGTAGCTAAGTAGCTTGTACCTATACTCACCTATAGTAAGTATGTAGCTATTTTAGTTATTTATAATTGAATCAATAGGTAGGTATTTCCTTTTGTGGCAAGAAAGCTGTGGTCAGGGGCATCATTTAGAAACGTTTCAACATTTTGAGCTGTGAAAACTTTTGATTTCTTAAGACGATATCCTTCTGATTTCCTTTTTAAAGTGACGGTAATTTGGGGTATATGTATTAATTTGTATATAATTTTTAACCGACTTACCAAAAAGGAGGAGGTTCTATGTTCGACTTCTTGTATGTTTTTTTTTTTTTTTTTTTTTTTTTTTTTTTATGTATGTTCACCGATATCTCCGCCAATTGTGGACCGATTTTGAAAGTTCTTTTTTTGTTTGAAAGAACATGTTCCGAAATTGGTCCCATTTTAATTTGTTAAAGATCTGATGAAGAACTTCGGAGATATACAACAGAACTCTTCAATAAATAACGGCAAATCATTCGGGATTGCTTCAACCGCATGTCTGTTTATTGTTTATACCATTTCATAACATAACATCACGCCAGTATACTGAAAGGGGTACGCAGAACTCTAATTTCACCGGTTATGTTCAAGTTTCATGTTTTTCGGGTAATCTGTTCTAGCGTAATAGGTACTTACTAAACAACTTGCCTATTAGGTAGGTAAAACTAAAAAGGGAAAAATAAAAAACTTTTTTGCAAAAAAATACTACCGACTTCCAAATGAAAAACTACAAAGTGAAAAATAACTTTATTTTTGGAAGTCGGTGTCCATATCGCAAATAATCGGTATCTACGAAAGACACCGACTTCCAAAAATAAAGTTATTTTTCACTTTGTAGTTTTTCATTTGGAAGTCGGTAGTATTTTTTTGCAAAAAAGTTTTTTATTGATGCTTATTGTTGACTTGAGCATTGAATAGATGTAACATATGCTACTTGGCTTCTTTGTACATGATAGATACTGGAAGTATACTAAGCACTGATTTAGATACAGACTTGACGCCTTTCGTAGTTTTTTCCATTTGTATAAATCTTCGTAGGCGTATGTACTATTCCTTGGACTTTACTGGAAGTAAATTGTTGGCAATGCCAATGGCTTCGAATTTAATGTACTCCGGCATCAAATCACTATCGTCACTCGACATTTTTGTGAGAATTTGTATGTTGTTAAGTAATTTGTTGTATAACAAAGCAAAGCAATTTTCCAATATTCACGCCTCTTTTTAATTTATCTTCTCTTTTATTTATATTCTACTCGTGGTGGCCAGTAAAATATTCGAACAATTTATTTTTAGTGCAGATCTTAATGGTGAATGCATGGAATTAGTACGTACCTACTACTACTTTATGTTTCAGATTCAAATCACATTAATGACTAGCGGGTCATAATGAAATTCAGTACAATATTAATGCCCTGCTAGACCTCAGGTCTTAAATGGCTTACTTTAGGTTAGGTTTGCATGACATATAATTTGACATGGTCGATGCAGGTGGTATAAAAAAATACTTAGTAATAATTAAACTTTATGCTTGCAAGTTAACTCAAGAGTCCCTCATTACGGTCAGGGTTCAATATGCTGCTCGTGACGTAAGACACAGCTTTCACCCCTTTGTGATTAATCTATACTATTTCAATTCTACCACTCGTTTCTACTTGTTTTCATTACTGTATTTTTCATTTATCGTTTTCCTTGGCATTTTATTGGCAGTCCAGTCCTCAGAGAAATCAAGAGTTGCAATCGTATGTTCAAATTGAACTTACTATTGCAGTAAGTAAATATGTATAGTTAATTTATGTTCATAATTCAATTTAATTTCTCGAGAAAACGTACTACAATTGTATATTCAAACAAAATGTACCTGCAAGAAATCATGTACATTAATTGAAAACGATTCCTGCGAGGTTGAGAGCAATATAACGCAAAGGTCAATCAACTATAAATTCAATATCGCCGTACTGTAGCAATCAACTATCACAGTAAAAGGGCACGGAAAAAATCAAGTAAATCTTAACTAATATTATAGGTTAAATCATACCCTCCGTTTGGCATCGCTGCCTGTAGTCGGGTAAAATTTTATATAAAGAGTCTCTGGAAATACTAAACCGATTACAAAAAATCTTTCACTAATAGAAAGTTACATTATTGTTGAATGTTATATGTTATTTATATCCCAATACAGTATGCTATTCGTTTCTGTGGGATAGTCGTCAGGAGCGAAGCTGTGCGTTTTTCACCAAAATTTGCCTTTATTTTTATTATTTTCGCAGTTAAATAGGTTTTCCAATGTTTTAACACGTGCATTAAAATGCTACATAGAATTTTCCCCTTTTTCACCTATCTTTTACGGCAAACATTAAATATGGACAATTCAGACACGCTGATTAAATTAAAATATTTATGTCAGCGCATGATCACATAATGAATTACACTCCTTCTCATCATAATTACTTTCCCTTATGAGCATGTAATGTGGCAGTTGTGTTTGTGGATAGGTATAGCATGTAAATTGTTGCTCAGCGTTCATCTATTTCTTAACGATCGTTGTTTCCTTTACACCTACATAGGAGCAATACTGTCTTGTGAGTCACATCCATGATAGCTGGTTTACTACAAATGTTCGTGCTCAAATCTTTTAATTAAGCCTAATTGTTAAAGACGCGTGCCGCCGCCGCGCGCCGCTCGGGAAGGGCTTGTAAATTGACGTTTGACCCCTCGGATTATTAAAATCAGAGCTCAATGCGCCCGGACACTTCCAAATGCTGTAGGTGTATGTTTTCTTTGTTCTTAATAGGGTAAATGTGTTACGATTAAGTCATTGCTCTGCAAAAGTCACGTTACAGACTCCAAGGTGGACTGCTATTGAATGTCGTATTGATAGGAAAATTCGTCAAAGTTAATCTGCTCATTTGGGATTGACGAATGAGTTTGATCGAGTTTATCTTCATTTTTAAGAAATGGAACTGTCTCTTGAGGCGACCACCTTTTGAAGTAATAAGATGTTGATTATAATACAATAAGAGCGTGTGTAGCCGTAGTGGTCGCGTGGAGACGTCGGGCGACACGATGCCCGCGCTGGAGTCACTCCCGCACTGCGCCCGCGCGTCGTCCGACGTACGTGTATTGTATGGAAATAAATAATTGGCCCCCGTATTCTTCTTTTGACGAGCTCTCCGGCGGGTCCATTATGTCCGTTTGAGCGTGAGCGGCGGCATTCGGACGCCAGTGGCGACGTCCTCGGTCGCCTGCGTCGCGCTCTACACGATACCACTCCAATATGAATACCTCCGAACGAGGTACGAGTCCATATCTTACTATTACCGGGGTCTGGATCGAGAGGATCCTCACATTTCTAGCAGCCTGGAGATCCAGTCCGCGGGGCCTTCGATCCTGGTGAAGTGCGCGTACCAACACAGCAAGGTTATGTAGAAGGAGGTCGGAAGTGCGTCCAATTCCCGTCCAGCGGCTAGGTCATTCACGAAGTGAATCAAATGGAGTTGCGAAGAAGATTACATCAACGATTCAAGTGTTGAAAGTGAATGTAGTGTAGGTGAGGCTGCGGCAGCGGAGCATCTGCACGCGCCGGCGCCGCAGCGCGTCGTAAGTATGGAAGACTGACCGCCGCCGCCATGGCTACAGCACCACCAGGTACGAATACCAGTTTTGATATCCCATTTTCATACACAATTATTTACAAAGACAACTGCCCAGTTGTTTAACGGCGTAGGCGTTACATGTAAATAAAAACAAACGCGCGGCTTAGTTCAGTACTCAGAGAAAATGAATTAACAGGTGAATTGTGTAACGAACACGATGTTGGAACAAGATATCGTTAGAAATGGAACGATTGCCGGTAAACATTTGACGGAAGCTATTGACGAAATTGTCGAAACGCGGGCGTGGCTCGATGCTCACCCGATGGCTATTAGTCTTTCTGTAAACGAATTAGTGTTGATTATAGCTCAACAGCACGAGAGTACCTAGCAACCGCACCTTGTTTCACTGGATGCCAGCGCCCATTGTATAGGCTTCATCAAACGAGACTGACCTGCCTCACTATCGATAACATTCACAACATAAAAATGCTACTAGAGTTGTAGAAATGTTGGAGTTCGTAATCGAATCCTATTTGTAACGTTTTCGGCCCAAGGACAAGGATCTTGTTTTTTTGCTCCTGGATCCGGAATCAGGAGCGATGGTCATTGCGACAGTTAATCAATCGTGGGCAGTCGATAATTGGATCTCATCGATATCTATTTTTAGAAGGTCTTAAAGTGTTTGATCTTAGGGCGATCATAATTGCTACAGAACTTACCCACTTGTATACGGGTACTAATGGACGCGGCGCTGACAAAGATGTGTATAACGCGATGATGAATGATACTAAACGCACTATTACATCTTGTCGTGTGATTTGATTAGGTAAATTTGATATTATAGCTATTTGCCGCAGTTAGGCCATCGTTCTTAAAGTTAGAAGGGGAGGCAGACTCCGGCTCGGCGCCTCATCCTGTCGCTCCTCGCGCAAATTGACAATTGACCGCCGTCCACTCAGGGCTGTCAGCGTGCAAGGTTGATCTCTGCCGGCTTCACGTGATCTTTTTCTGGCAACTTCCGAAATCAACTCCTTGTTTTTATTTTGGTTATATTCATCGAATACAGCAATAGGTTCAAAACTTTAACAATTCAATTTTACAAATCTCTACGAAAATACGAAAAATTAGGCAAAAACCTCAATTGCAACCTTTATATATATATCTCCTTATATTTTATTCAAAATCATGGTCGTTAGTAGTTGGAGAAAGAAGTTTCTGTGCGAGAAAGCCATTATGTCCCTTGGGCCGTTGGGCAATAGAAAGAGCATCGGATCGAAAGACGACTTACGCGTCGCTAATGCGGACTTCCTGCCATCTTTGATCTGTCAATTTCCTTCATGGTGCACTGTATGCGAGTGTCTCAAACCGTAATAACGTGTGGTAACGTGCACAATTTGGCACGAAGACTGAGCCTGGCTACAAACGAGCTAACGACACGTATTTTCTAAAATCAGTTAATTCGGTTAAACAAGTTAGTGCAGCAGTAATTTGAGACAATTTGCTCACGATTGGCTTGTTGACTTTGCTATTTGAAGGAGCCGTTTTTAGAGTGGCACAGGATGTGCGTTTGTTAATCAAGCACGCCATAGCACGCGGCTCGCCTCACCGCCCGCCCGGTCCACGAGGCTCCGACCTCCGTGTCAAGTTGTCACTCCGATTTGAATATTGAATTCGTGGTAGGAACAGACAACTTTATGTAACTATTGACATAGTACTTTACTGGCAAGGATACAGTAGATTTTACAAAGTTTTACGAAAGGTATAGCCAATATACACCCACGAATACGCGCTAATTTTATATTTTGCTTCTATATTCAGCTTATCTTCTGGCTTAGTTTTATTGACTAAATTACTTATACATAAGTACAAAACACTTTAACAATTACAACAAGTCTTCTAGCTGAAGCACAGGAAGCACTTTAACCGAAACCAATTGATGTTTCAAGGAGACAGCATTCGTTTTAATTCGATGTTCGAAACTAAATATGTTGAACTCACAATGGAAATAAATTAATATATTGATATTGTTAAAGAAACATAATAAGAAGGGCAGAAAAAAATTAAGATATGAAGAAGAATATAATACGAGATGAAGGTGTAATTGGGTACAAATGATTTAGAATAGGAACTTACAACTGGCAGCGAGATCGTCGTTAGGACAAGCGACTAAGATAGAGATTCTACCAGCAGTAATTATTATTTAAAAGCCGCACTGTAAGGGATTGTCCACGTGATAGTAGCGCTCTCCAATTCAAATCATCATCCATCAATTATCCACAGACCGACTTCACACACTGCTGAGCATAGGCCTCTCTCTTCTTGTACCAATCACCACCTTTCTGTGCCAATCTCATCCAGGTTCTACCCACAATGGCAACAATTTGATCTGCCATTCCACACCGCTAATAAAACTCTGGTAAAGGTAGTGATAAGAAATTGAATATGGGAGAATCAAGGCCGGAGGAGTTTGTGGCTAACTTACAAAACGACGTAGATCTTCACGCAAGCCTTGCTTGCACTTCGTCGTGAAGGTTGCTTCACATACCGAGTGGCTCAGAAATCACTTTAAGCCGTTGTTCCTGGCTTTCATTTTAAGATGCGACAATCCCAACGCACTATTATCAAACCACTGCAACTCCTGAAAACCAGTATCAACAGTGGCAACCACCAGAAAAGCGTCGAGGCAATAAAGCTCGACGAAGTCTCGAAGAATGAATTCAACTGTCTTGGATCGCGCAACGAAATTAATCATAAATGAATAAAGGAGGAGTACGAAAAAATAAAAATAAAAAACTCTCCTCCTTAACTATCAAGCAGGAGACAGAACAAAAAAGGCCAATCGGCACAAATGGTGAAGACCAGTGGCCCTGTGGTATCGGCCGCGACTTACATGTTGTAGGTCGTGGGTTCGAGCCCAGTCAGGCGCATTACTTTGTATAACTTATTTCTTCACCACTGCTCTCAAAACGGTGAAGGAAAATATCGTGAGGAAACCGGCATGTCCTAGAACCAAAAATTCGAAGACATGTGACATCCACCAACCCGCACTGGGCCCGCCTGGTGGATTTCGGCCCATTCCCTCTCACAGAGAGGAGGCCTGTGTCCCAGCAGTGGGAACATTAATAGGCTGATGATGATGATGAGGCACAAATGGTCGTTTACAACTTTATTGAATTGATCATTCATTTGAAGGTGTTTGACAGTCGTAGAAGTCAGATAGGCCGTCGCTCCATGCAAAGTACCGGTATGCAGCAGAATTTGGTTAGAAGCTGACCCCAACCCAACATAGTTGAGCAAAGGTTAAGCAGATTGACGGCCGGAGAAGAATGGCATCCTAAGAAGGGGACAGGGATATAGTTATGTAGGTTGCAGAAGTATATATTTTAATAAGAAATTGCATAGGGTAAAACCAGGATAATTGCCCCAGGGGTCTAGTTGCCCCGATTGTAATTACTCTAGTTTCGCTGATGAATCGCATGCTATTTTATTAATCTATCGAAAAAATCTCCAACTACCACTAAACTGACCGTGTCTCAGGTCTGTCCGATAGCATGGGAAGGCAAAATGCGATCAAAGTCCCGTTTCTCGGTGGGGCACCTATCCTAAAAGTAATTTACTTGGATTAGGCAACTATCCCCTAAGTGGGATAGATGTCCCAAAATATAGAGATCCGCAAAAACTATAATACTCTGGCAATGATAAAGATAATGTTTTTTACTTTTCATAAATTGGTAGATAAAGTACCGGCCAGTTTTACAAATAAAGTATTTTGCTTTTTGTACTGAGAGATATAGACTGATTTCGAAAAGTGTGGCAACTATCCGGCTCTTGCCCTAACTCTGTACCTAATAATGAAAGTAAATAAAGGCGCATAATCATTCAGCCTACGTTTGCAAGAGTTCACAGATCACTTTTTAAATAATTATTACGTTGCTGCAATACGAATTCACGAATAGTTTACTATGAAACTTTTATCGTACTCTAGAACACTTATAGGATTTCTGGTTACTCGATTTTTTTCGATCACTAGGCGTGACGACTCTCAGGAATTTACTCTTTGGAACGTACATCGCGTAACGAAGAGCTGGTGGCCAGGCTTCATAGCCTTTCGCATCGGCAAAACGTTATTAGCCTATTAGGTCTTCTTCAGATTTCACTTTGGGGATCTTATTCCATCTCCCTTTCAGTACCGGATTACTAGACATACTACAGAGTGCATTGCACTTGGCCACTGTACTGACGAGTCGCACTAAGCGTTTCTCTTTCTCATTTATTATGCGCACAGCCGAAGCTTTAATAATAAAAAAAATAAGTATCTTCTGGGCTCGCAGACTCTATTTATTAGGCCCAATATTTGGTTAAGTTATGACTTCCATAGTTACAACTATTCTGCAGTTTATAAACACGTAAAATATAGAAAATGGATGAAGTCCCAACCTCTTTTTCTTTCTCAATTTTGGGTTAAAGAAGAAGTGTAATGAGTCAAGCTCTTGTCGTCAAAGAAACACCAATTAATTAGATCGCAACTTATAAAAATAAGAAAAAGGTAGATAATATATTACCCAATTTTACCGTTTTTTTATGTTTCCTGTCAGCGTTTTTATTTTCGATAATTGAAACTTTTGATTTTAGTCCCGGTTGTCACGTGTACCAAGCATACGCGGGACAATAATACCTATATTTTTTTTTCATTCCAACGTTCCCTTGGTGGTCAAATCAATACTTATAATAAATCTGTAGAAAAGTCGTTTTTGTACTCCGAAAATATTTCAAAAAGAAATAGCCAGGGTGTTAAAGGTTAATCAACAGAGACCATTTCTTTGTTTTTCTTATTCTTCTGTTGGTCGGTTTATCTCTATGTCTGTTTAGTTGTGCACGCATCACGTAAAATATACGAAACCAATGTAGATAACTTTTATATATAAAAAATATGCGTAACTTGAAGTATTATTTAGTTTGTTTCATCGAATTCAATCACTCTATCAAAACTTACTAAAATATCAACAAACGCAATTCAGATACTCGGACAGTTAAACTTCATGTTCGATAGATGGCGTTGTGCATTTGCGGTCATTTTTTGAATGGTGGTTTTAAGATTATCCGCGAAAGAATGACCCTAGAAAAAAATGGGTAGGTAGGTACGCCGATGACGGGAGCGAAGCCGCGTTATGACGTCCAGATTTTTATTTCTGAGTAGCTATGGCTACTCAGAAATAAAAATCTGGATGTCACTATGTGACAGGGTTATTGATGAAGATCTTGGGTTCACTAGGCGTGTCGTAACTACTCAGGTGCAAATTGTTGCGGAACACCGAGGCCCCGAGGGATAGGGAGAGCGTTCGCAGTGCCGGTAAACGGCGAAAAATTGTCATTCGTATCACCGGGCCTAGGGCCTGATCTGACGAGTGATAATTTACCATTACCATAAAAAATTTTGAATACGAAAATCGACCTTCCTATC
Source organism: Orthosia gothica (assembly GCA_949775005.1). NCBI lineage: Eukaryota > Metazoa > Arthropoda > Insecta > Lepidoptera > Noctuidae > Orthosia > Orthosia gothica. The sequence continues at coordinate 23,313,121 of OX459039.1, forward strand.
CTAGGCGGGGGCTGCTTAAAGGAAATTTGCACGCCCGTTCCTTCTTAGACAAACCTTCGCTTTTCATCAGGCTAAATAAACGTCTAGTGAGCATGGTTAACGAGGATATGGAGAGACCAATTCTCTTATGCACCAGGGCCCCTGGAATCATTGAACAGTTGGTCGGGATGTTCCACAGACGAGGATTTCGGGAATCTCAAGCAGCCTACAAACTGGCGATTTTTGACGATTTACAAATGTTATAAACTGTGTACCTGTTGAGGCAATGTTCAGCCGTCATCTCAAGAATAGCTTTATCAAGCAATACTGACACTAGATTATTAATATATTTTTTGAATTTATAACGAACTTATTGCTAATAAAAAAACAAAAAGTTGTTGTCCTGTATTTAACAGGTCCTGAGAGCATAAACAGTTAGGATGTTAAAATAATTATAGTGAGCCGATAAGATTAGATAAAAATCAATCGATGAAGGGTGACGCAAAGGGGGTGTTGTGTCGAGTTCCTAAGAAAGTAAGAAGTCCCTTTCTTCGTACAGTTGTCTGCCCGTGTGGTCAAAGAGGAGCCTCAATAAATCTTCTGAAATGGGTTCTTAGTACTTTCATCTTGCGTATCTGTAGTTAAATGAAATAACATTTGTTTTAATGTGTTTTTTCATAAGTTAAGGTGGTTTTATTAAATTATAAGGTGGTGGTTATTGTAACGACGCCATTGTTTGCCTTTGCCTATTACCTCCGTCATTAGACTATTTTTGTCTCATTATTGATTGGTATTGGTAGCTAAGGAAAATATGAGGAAAAATCTACCTTCATAGGTTAATGTTGATTGATTGTATCTCAATAGGGTTCTCATGAGAGAATATAAAAGCCCTCGGTGTAGTTTTTAAAACGTGATCAATGACAATGCCTATCGGAATCGCCTAAATAAAAATAATTTCAACATAATCGCCTGTATAATAAGGAATCTAAAAAAAAAACGTAAGGTGAATAGGTATTGTGTATTTAAAGTTTCGTCAATAGTAGGTTAAAAGGTGATTTCAGGATAGTGGCCCAAATCACAGATCTTTGATTCCAACATGAAAATATGAGTAAGCTACATATTCAACAGCATAACAAAACAAATAATGTTGATCACAGTGAATACCAAAGGTTCTGTAATTTCCGAGATAATAAAGCCAAATTACCAAAAACAAAGATGGTTGACAAAATTATAGATTTAACTTTGTAAGTCGTTGTTTAGGATACATAACATCATACATTAGGTGGTGAAAACTAGTACGAGTTGCCGGTTCAACAAAAAATTTGTAAGTAACCACAATTTTTACAACCATATATTTTCAAAATGGACGCAAAAATACTGCCAAAATCATTACATTTGTAAAATTATTGGTGGAAACAGGCTGCAAGGACATGCACAGTCTCAGATTAAAAACGTACGTACCTAGTTGAATTTTATTTGTACCCTGGTGGATACGGTGCTATATTTAAAGGAGATCAAAATTAACCTGGTTCTGAATTGATGTCTGCGGTAAGTATGCTACCTATTAGATCTAAGAAAAATAGGCAATATGTTGAAAACTGGCCTTTGATTTTCCTTCGTATACTTATAACCTGGGGGTCTTTCAGTCAAGTGTGAATATGTAACTTCTAGGTAAGCGTGCTCATCCGGCGACCACTTAATCGCTTGCCATAAGGTGAGATAGTGGTCAAACGTGAGCCTATCAATAATAATAAAACGAATAGATGTCCATTAGTTCCAGAGGTCCACCTCCGCAACTGCACGCCGCCGGCCATCGACGACTTCCCGGCTGGTGTGTTCACGGAGCTGCAGAGACAGCATGGGGCCATCGTCATCCATGCCTTCATCTCCATCTACCTGTTCCTGGCGCTCGCTGTCGTGTGCGACAAGTTCTTCGTGCCCGCGGTTGAGAGGATATGCCATGGTACGTACTTCATCAAGATCATCATCATTTCAGCCGAAAGACGTCCACTGCTGAACATTGACCACCCCCAAGTGTCACCACATCGGCCGGTCTCATGCGTATCGCAACCACCGAATTCCCACAAGCCTGACCAGGTCATCGGTCCATCTAGCGCTGGGACGTTGGATTGTATAACGGCTGTTGTTCTACTGAACTGTTCCTACTTTTAATAAATCCTATCGGGACCCTGCTGAGAATAGGTGTTTGGAGAGTTTACTCCCTTAAACCTTTATGAGTCAAGAGACGCAACCGTTACTGATCCCACACCTTTATTTGCAGCTTAGCATTTTTAGGTGTTGTGTGCCACACTTTTCGCCTTACAGAAGAATTACGTCAGAGTTATTCCTAATTAACATGCACTACCGAAATACCGATTCGGGCTCTAAGACCCTAGACAAGGCGATAGGCCACAGTTTCGATGATAGAATGTCACATGTCTTGGAAGTATGTCATAAATATACAGGATTGTCAAACACTATCGAAATGACAAGTGATTTATTTATTTCTTCAACAAATTTACATTTGTCTCGAACAGTGGTTTTAACAATAGATATAACACAACAATTTAACAATCATCACAAAGCCAGGGAAAAAACAACACCACATTCCACATTGGTCCCAACATTATCAGTCTTAATATAGTAATAATCATACCCAACAATCCAACCTAACATCAATTCAAAATCAATATGACCTAATTTCAAGAAATGTATGTCAATAAAATTAATTAAGATGGAATGTCATGATAGAATGCTGGATATATTAATCCAAAGCCACTAAAATATAATCACTCCCTTACATTTTGTAATTTTTCCAATCGCTAACCCTGCGATAAACAAAACATTTTACCATTTTGAGAGCTCATGTCAATCCCATACGTTTTTCTTTTTTTTTTTCTACAATCACTATCGCCGACAGAATGTCACTTTATCTAGAGCTTCATAGAGCTGCGCATTTATTTTTCGATAATATTATTTAACGGAAATTGCCGTTTTACAGCACTTAACATGACGAACGATGTGGCCGGCGCCACGTTTATGGCGGCCGCTACATCAGCGCCTGAGCTGTTCGTCAATGTCATCGGCACCTTCATCACGGAGGGAGACATTGGGGTCGGCACCATAGTCGGGTCAGCCGTCTTCAACATCCTCGCCGTCGCTGCGTGCTGCGGTATCGGCGCAGGAATGGTATACTCCTTTGATTTACACGTATATATCATCGAAGAATGCAATTTAATTATGTGTATTACTTTCAGGTTGTACCTCTAGACTGGTGGCCACTGACCAGGGACTGCCTGGCCTACGGCATCACAGTATCTATACTCATCTGCATAATGCACGATGAGTACGTGCAGTGGTACGAAGCATTGTTCCTCGTCATGCTGTATGGAGTCTACATCTGTATCATGTACTACGACAAATCTATTCAAAACTTTGCTAAAGGTCGGTATTTCTCAAAGTGATTAACTAAATAAAAAAGATTCATGCGTAATTTTATCACAGAAATGTGTTGTTACACAGGTAATTGGAACTGTGTGTCGGATATGTTGAAGAAAAATGAAAAGCAGGATGCCACTGTCGCTGTTGATAATGGTAAGTACACTAACTCTTTTAGAAGACTGTTAATATTATTAACACACTTGAAACCGATAAGATATCTCTTGTACTATTATTTAACTTTCCAGAACTTAAAGACGCTAAACAATCTTCACCCGTAAACAAAAATGATTTGTCTGTGGATCGACATCAAAACAATGGGATTATAAAAAGTGCGTTATCTCTTTGCCCAGATAAAAATGAAAAACATAGTGAAATTGAATCAACAATTTCTGTGATTCAAAACTTATCAACCGCCGACGGCGACAAAACTAAGAATACCTGTATTGATATTGAAAGTAAGGCCAATGAAGTGGAAGTTGCAAATCCTGAGGAAAATTCAACTGTAGCGAATGTCGATGAGAATAACAAAGAAGCAGAGGACAAATATGTGCACTCTCTGTGGAAGTGGCCCACTGGGAGGAGCTGGCTTACCAAGGTAACTTTAGTGACATAAACAGTTCGCAAACTTTAAAAAACAATAAATTCTAAAACACACATCATGTTACAGAGTACCTGGATAGTGACGTGGCCCATCCATCTGGTGTTCTTGTTCACCATCCCGGACTGCGAGCAGCCACGTTTTAAGAACTGGTTCCCCTTAACCTTCATGATGTGCATTGTCTGGATAGGATCGTTGTCATACATCGTAGCTTGGATGATCACTATTATTGGTAAGACCAGTATTTGGATCTGACACAAGACCATTGATGTTTATATAAAAAACTTGATGCTTTCACAAAATTGTTTCATTACAGGGGACACATTGATGATACCGGATTCTGTGATGGGCATAACTTTCCTTGCCGCCGGTACATCAGTACCGGAAGCTGTGTCCAGTGTAATAGTAGCGAAACAAGGTGCAGTGTTTTTGTAATATAGTGTTTTATTTAATTTGTTCATATGTATTTACTATTTCTTCATCTTGTCATATTCTATTATATCTTCTCGACGAAGTGCCGTTGGCATATTCAACATGAATACATTAACATTAATTATGTTTTCTTACAAATTCTTATATTCGAATTCTGAAATACAGGCCATGGATCTATGGGAATCAGCAATTCTATCGGCTCGAACACGTTTGACATCCTGCTCTGCCTCGGACTTCCGTGGCTCATCAAGGCATCCCTCACTCCTGCCGAGCCGGGTCACTACTGGGTTAGAAAACAACTATATTAATACATCAAAATGTATATTTAATTCACTTGCGACAAAACAAAATTCATGCATATGTAAGGTTGCTTTTTCAATGACTGCACAATATACTTATATTCCAGAAATTATTACCTTTTTTGCGTATTGCGAATGGAGCTTATAATTTAAACTTAGAAATGCTCTTGCACTGCGAAATTGCGAAACTATGTTATGATTAGCCCTGCGAATTGATATATTTTTTGTGATTAGTGTCGGGATGGTCGGCATAAATATAATTAAATGTCAACAGGTGAAGATAAACTCCATGGGTCTAGAGTACTCCGCTATCTCGCTGCTGTCGACTCTGCTGCTGCTGTACCTAACGTTCTGGTTCAATAAGTTCAAACTGGATGCGGCGGTGGGGCGCGCCTGCCTGGCCATGTACGCCATGTTCCTGGTGCTGGCCACGCTCATCGAACTCAACGTGTTCTTCCCGGTCAACGTGCGCACGTGCAAGAGAAGTGAACTCAAGTCTTAAGCTAACCAAGTGTTCTGGACATAATGACAAGACGAAGTGTAAGAAATGGTAGTCGTGATGTCTCTTGCAACTGTTTCATGCTCATGTGTGCTGAAACTTTAATGTGTACTTTATAAGCATTCGGTTACATTTTTATTAGAAAAACTCTCCGATCATGTCTCTATTGCCTACACTGTTTTGATGAAGACCAGAGAGCAAGCGCCATTTTCATTAGTTGAGTTCTTATTTAATGTTATTTATATAATTAAGCAGATATGACAACACGCATGTTTGTGCAAGGTGGATTCTTTCTTGATACGATGTAGTTTCCGTTGCCAATAGATGTAGATTAAATAAATGATAGTATTGAAGTACCTCAAGCATTTGCCAAGAGCATTGCTATCCACTTGAGTAGTTGCTGTAGTCTGAACAGTATTATGATATGTTTAGTAGTATATTATATGTTCTTCATGCGATATGAGAAGCAGGGCAAAATGACAATATGTTCGCATTAATTTTAGTAAATGTTTACATTATTTGTATCATAAGTATTTTGCTATATTGTCATCAAAATCTGTTATGATATTAAAGAAATTTCACGAATTTTAACATGACAAGTATTTTTAGTATGAGATAAATATTAAATCCGCGTTCTATAGTTTGTTTCGTTTTCTATAGCCTGTTAATATTGCCCTACTTAGTGTTGAAGTGCTTCTACTTTAAGAGTTATTTAGCTATATTGAGCGTTTGGTACAGGCACCGTCTACAGTCAACATTCTCTCTCTATCAGTAATCTCGATACAGATAAGTTGATGTAAATACATAATATACGATGTAATGTAACTTTCTTAAACTAATTAAATATATCTATAGATTTTTATTTCTTTTATTGTTTTATTTATTTGGGCCGCAAGAATCATAACGCGTAGAAGCGTTTGAAAGTTATGTCCCAGGGATTTGATAGGAGACTGTGTTTAAAAACCTTAATTTCGTATTCAATAAAAATCAATCTGCCAAAGACTGACAGACCAACTATATTGTAGGGCTGGCTATCATCTAGTCGTATACAGCTGAATACAGACACATGCCGTTACATGGAGCGACCTAATTTCATTAAAATAAGTTAACAATACCAAAAAATCCGACTGCATAAGAAGCGCACTAAAAACATGTAAACTAGAAAAAAAACATGCTGAGGGATAAATATTCGTAAGCCGGGTGACCTAAACCATAATCCACCGACTGCACAGCATGATTTTCTTCTTTTTTTTAGTTTTGTTTTGTCTTGTTTTTTTAGTTTTGTTTTTTTTTGTCGAATTACTTTTAAACATATAAGTGGTATATATTTATGTAATCACCACAATAAAATCTTCATTTTGATACCCCACTCGATGGATATGGAAGAAAAAAATTAAGACCAAACAATATGGCACCCAAAATCACGCAAAAACTTTCCTTGCATACGCGTAAAAAATCGTACAATGCGTGATAGAAATTAAGTCTTGGTAAACATCTAATGGTAAGAAAACTGCTGATCTAAAATCTTCTTTTCTTATCAGAAAGATCCTTATGACCAGAGTTGTAGCCAGATCAGCGACGCCACGTGGTCAATGAACTTGTTAAAATGCTGGTTGGATTGCTATCTACTATCACTAAAGTTAAGCTTGTAAGAATAATTACAATACACAAAACCTTTTTAACAAAGACACCCACCAGACTTCCGAAAAGAAAGTTATTTTTCGCTTTCTAGTGTTTTGTTTGGAAATCAGTTCATTCAATAGGTTTTTTTTTTATCTTTTTAGTTTTTGTACCTTATATTACCATGAAAATCCTTTAGAACCAGAGGGCTTCAGACACGACTGGGATATATTGTTGTTATTACGGAGTTCTGGCGCCTACCATCCGGCTTCGACACCAGAGCAGTTCCATGGAACCATGTTCATTAAAACCACTTATTAAAATTTGCTTCATAACAGTCATTTAACTATTCGGGATATCTTATACCCAAAACATACTTAACATTTTGAAGTTCCATTGGCCAACTGAGGTCTTCTCCATCAGTTCCACTTTGCCAAAAAATACTTTCTGAATGCAAATGCTTGCCATTTTGATGAAAATACCTAAATCGCTATATGTACGTCTATAAAATTTGAGGTGTTGCCTCGATTACTATGGAATCCTCTCATCAGATCCTGTCTTAGTGACAATGGGACCACCTCGAGACACTTTCAAACAAAAGAAAGTATTTTCAAAATCGGTTCATAATTGACGGAGTAATCGGAAAACATACACCAAAAAAACAAACATAAAGTCGAACATAGATCCATCTCCTTTTTGGAAACATCTATAGTTTCATTCTAAATGGTTAAATAGGAATAATAGATGGTTTTGCCAGAATTTAGAAATTTAATTTGGTCGGTTCACCTTATCGGTGACCTCCCACGTCTGTTACCGTCCAATCTGCCCTGCGTCACCAAGCGCTCATTGGAGTCGTTATTCCATCTCGAAACATTTCCAAAGAATTTCAGTAAACGAGAATGTACTATTGCTGATAGACGTTGCTTGATGCCGAGTTCTTGGAGTATGGTGACGTTTGTGCGGCATTCTGTCCATGAAATACCAAGCATTCTTCTCCAGCACCACATTTCTAGAGCGTTTATATTTTTCCTTTCCAGTTCTCGTAGTGTTCATGTCTCTGCTGCGTTAATAAATATGGGGATAATAAGCGCACGGACGAGCCTGATCTTAGTGGGTTTGGTTATACTACGATTCCTCCATACCTTTCATTGCCACTCTAACCATCGCCATTCGCCGATTCACCTCATCCACGCAACTGCCATTGCTTGCAGCCATAGCGCCAAGATTCTATAGGACTGAACTGCGTCACAGTTGGCAATCTGTGTCACACCCGGCGAATTGTTGTTGCTACGGTCCACAATCATAATTTTGGTCTTACTCCGATTGATCTTCAATCCGAATGTAAGACTCACACGCTCTATCTTAAGGAGGAGTGCCTCCATTTGGTCAGCACTAGTCGCAAACAATGTTGTGTCATCAGCGTAGCGAGAGTTCACAAATTTGTAGCCACCAATTGAAACACCATCAGTCCAGTCTTCGAGGGTGATTCGCTTAATAAGCTCGACGTTGTAGACGGTAGACGTTGAACAAAAGTGGCGATACGATACATCCCTGGCGAATACCAGCACCGGGATGGATGTTATCTGAAAAGTGGTTATCTGTTCGTGCAGTTCCTCCCTCGTAGAGTTCTCTAAGAAGGTGCACAAGATGTTTTGTTGTGCCCATTTCCAGTAGCGTCTTCCACAACGTTGGCCATATTACGGAGTCAAACGCTTTTGAGAAATCAATTAAGCGTATGTAGGTCGGCTTGTTGAATGCTCGTGCCTTTTCGGTAACCTGACGAACAATGAAAACCTGCTCCCTAGTTCAATTTCCCTTCACAAACTCAGCTTGTTCCTGAGCTATTTCTTTCTACAGGTGCGCCTTTCGCCGTCCGTTTAGGATGTGCAGTGATTGCAGTATTTTGCTTTAGCCAACTAGCCTATGAATATTTGCCGACTGCAGTGCAAACATATCCCTCTCTCTATACCACAAATTTCTATTTTCTGCTGGTCCTTTTTTAACTGACTTCCCAAAAACGAAGGGTTTTTCAAATCGGATGTTCATAAAATATTTTTTTTTTTCTCGGGCATTACTCCATCTTTTATATTACACATTTATATTTACACAATTTTTTTTTGTAATTTTTAACGGCTTTGCAAAATTATTATTTTTGTTCGAAAGAAGTTTATTTCCGAAATCTGATCTGATGAGAAGTTCGCAGTTATACAACAGAACTCTTCAATAAATGTCGGCAAATCTCTCGGGATTGCTGCAATCGCATGTCTGTTTATTGTTTACACCATTTCATCGGGTACGCAGATGTGTACAGTTCACCCTGGTACACTCTCAATCCACCGTTATGTTCAAGTTACATGTTATTCGGTTAATCTATTCTGGCATCACAGTGGGCATTATAGGTATCTTTTACTATAGAACTTGACCATTATGTACCACTAACAAGTGAAACATAACTACATGTTTGCAAAAAAAATAAACCGACTACCAAAAAAAAACAAAAATATACAAAGAGAAAAATAACTTTCTTTTCTCAAGTTCGTTTCTTTGGTACATATTTTATTCGTTTTGTAAAGTTTTTTTTTTGGTAGCCGGATATTTTTTTTTTGTGAAAATGTTTTGTAGGAATCTAATAAGTTTTAAAATCAGTACCTTATTATTGAATTATATTATTCATGCGATTAGGAGAATGTTCTATATATCCAGACCATATAAGTTACAATTAGGACCTCGATGATACACCCTAAAAGGAATAGCCGTTCGATAGTGGAATCAGATATACAACAAATACCTATAAGTAGGACATAGTTGGGAGATACAGCGTTGCGCAGCTTTTATAATTGAAATGTGCACTCGACGTCGATCGATACTCGGCGACTGACGCTGGCCCTATGTGATGTACCCGCCCTGCACTACATAGGTACAATTTATTACTCTCCTGTTATACCTAGGAGTAGCAAGGTATAAATAATGGTTTGGAGAGAGAAATAAAACAACGTCAAAATTGAGTATTAACGGGCTTTAATCTATTACAATTAAACTTTATTACACATACTAAGATCCATCGTTAACATTGTTATTATTCTTCCGCACGAGTTCCGGACTGTCACCCATATTCTGAAACAAGAATTATTATTCAAGAATAACAAGTTCCTGATCTAGGTCGATTGGAAGATTGTGCATTTTGTTATGTTAGGTCAGTTACACCAATTGCAGATAGAGTGACAGATCCTGTATTCAATAGATGCTAGATTTATTAATAGGACCTTGGAGCTAGTCGTTGGCACTGCAACAACTGAGTGCATGTGGACCAAGGATAAGAGGTTGTACGTCATAGTCTAGCTGTGACCCCATTACGATAGTAACAGGACTCCTGAGGCCTTAGACAAGTGACATTCTAAGTTCGAAAGCGTGGCGATAGCGACTGCAAAAAATCAAAAACGTATGGAAATGTCAAACGCTATCGAAATGCCACGTGATCAATCATTTTCATTTTGGCATTTCGAACTTCGCCATCGCTAACATCGAATGACACTTGTCTAGAGCCTCTGAGGCGTTTGACAGTAGCCTCAGCGCAGCGACCACACAGCCCCTAGTGGCTATGTGGTCGATGCCACTACAATAAAAGTTAACAGTTGGAAACCTTTTTGGAAATGAAATTAAACATTACTCTGCTAGGTTACACGTTACACCTTATCGTGATAATCAGGCTTTCTCAATATACTGCTTGACAAAGGCCACTACAATCGCGCTTAGCCAATAAGTAAAGTAAGTTATGATTGGTGTACCAGGACTACATACATCGTAAGCAGAGTGCGCCCTCAAGTGGTCGAGCACCATGGCGTGTAGCTCGATGTCGTGCTGCGTGAGACGCGGGCGACGGCAGTGCGGGTGCTGCTCCGGCAGCCAGCGGTGCACGATCGGCGTCAGCAAGTCCCGATGCACCTGAACATTGACACAAATAACCCTAATAGCCAATCCGTCGCTCACACGCCTTGACCACCAATTTGGCTAATCAGCCGCCAAGGGACGGGATGGCAATCTTGCACGTAACAGCTCTATAGGCGCGTCACCGACCAGCGGAACATGCAATAGATATAACGTATTTTATATGCGGTGTTGGTAGGTCGACTTGATTAGAAGTCGTTGGTCTTTATTGGCTGGCTTCTGAATGAATGGAGCAGAGTAGGTTTGGATCTGACTTTGAAATAGACGTCTTTATATTCTGTTATGAATGAAATCTAAGTCTAAATTTAATAGGTGCTTTTGAATCTCCGTTAAATCGCAAATTTATGTTGGATGTACATTTGTACTATTGTACATTCCATTCGTAAGAAAGTTGCAAACACACATTGCAAACTAAATCACAGTGACTTGCTTTGGCCACTAGGCTAGGGTAAGTGGAGTGGTTATCGCACTGCAATATATTAATATTATAGTATATTAATATTAGTATCCAGGAGTACAGTCCATTACTTTGCTTGCCATACAAAAAGCTGCAAACAATTGCTTTGCCTTCATGATAACCTTGTAAGAGCACATTTTACAATTAGGTACCAACTACAAATAATTTTCAAACATAACACATAATGCCAACCCTGTAACCCCCAAAGGGTCCGAAAGAGGTGAGCCTTATAGTACACCTACGTTTTGCTAGTTATGTTTAGGTCCACTGTAATACTCTTAGTTATTTTCACATTTAGCACATAGATACTAAATCAGAACATTTTCAAAAATGTGATACCAAAGAATTCAATACTCAATACCGGATCACCCAACGTGACCCAGCTACGCAATAACAGGAACGTGTAGGATAATATATTTTTAGCAAGCCCGTAGGCGTAGCAACAACAATTCTAAACGAAATGGCTTGTTCCAAAACGTTTAAAACAACTTACCATAGCGGGATCATTGGGCTCGGTGAAATATGAGACGATGGAGCCCACGACGATGCAGACAGTCATGCCGACAAGCGTATAATACAAGTAGCTCAGCCTGTACATGAAGAATGTGCCCGACCTGTTGATGTAACGCCATGGTTGTGAGTCCACATTAAAAAACGGTGATGTAAATAGTTCCTTGAGACAGGTATGGAAATAGGAATGATTAAGGAAGATTTTCTGACGCATATAACTATGTAGATTGTTATTCACCTGCCTACGAAATCAACGAAATACGGCAAGAGGATGTATATGAGAGTTAGTAGGAACGGCAATGTAGATTTCAACTAATTTTGCAACTTCCTCCCGCCTGTTTCCAAATAGGAGGAACGATGCGTAGAATTATTCTTGAGAAATTGTTACTATTATAGATCACTAGCGATTTATTTAATTGTTACTATTATAGAGACTAGTAGCAGAGTCTAATTTTTTTAGGTTAATATACATTATTTTTATTTTATCCATAAAAATTGTGCGTAACTACTAGGTATTACTTAGTTTTCATTTCATCGCAATCGGTTCACTCTATCAAATGTTAGTTATCACATGCAATTCAGATTGAACTCCATATTCGATAGATCATTGTGCATATGACGTCATTATCTGAATGGTGGTGTTAAGATTCGCCGCAAAAGAATGAACCTAGAAAATAATTGGTAGGTAGATAGGGTAGGGTAGGCAATGGTAGTTGACAGCAGCGAAGCCGCGCGCACAACTAGTAATAGCCACTGGGGCGTTGGCGACGTAGGTACCCAAGGTACATACGTGTTTTTGGAGTTTACTCTTAAATATGTTAATATTGTCACAGATCTTTAGCTCCTCCGGTAAATCATTCAACAGCTGTGCTCCCACCACTAATAATGTTTATTGCTGTAACTAGTCCGTGCAACTGCGGTTACTACATAGTTGGAATTTGTTTTTACTTCTTGTGTTGTATTTTATTGTTTTTAGACGGAACTCTATTGCTGTCACTCACGTGTATATCTGTCTCTCTGTCCGTCGTCTGTCACAAAGGTTTCACAGCCAAACGGTTGCAGCTACAGTCTTCAAATGTTTACAGTATATATACTGTAAACATTTGAAGACTGTAGCTGCAACCGTTTGGCTGTGAAACCATTGCTTATAAGCAACTTGTTGAACCAAAGTCATACATTGTAAAAAAATATATTAAAATATTTTTAAGGGCAATATAAACAACGCGCGCGCGGCGCGAAACATAATGTTGGCCTTCCCTATCGAGTGGGATATCGCTGTTTAGAGCTTGTTTACCTGTTTAGGAACAATGAAATAGGGGAAGAAGGTTAAAAGTGATGTTGATGTAGACTTAACAAACGAATCCGGGGCAGGAAATAGTTATGCAGTTTAAGCTTGAGAAAATGTTACATTTATTGCAAAGTAGCTGTCCCCCGCGTCGAAGTAGCGCTCCGTCCGCGTAATACTTCTACACAATATCTTTATAAGTTATTGTCAATGCCTATATATATTACTCGGTTGTTTAAGCGTATTATTGTAGAGTTTCATAAAGTTATATAAATTCAGTAGATTAGTATTAGAGAAAAAGTAACAAACCTATTTATATCTTTCCATCCTACAAACTTTCACGTTTTTAATAGTAGATTAGGATATAACTTAATAAGGTTATGAAAAAGAAAACATAAATATTTAAATCGTAGTTGACATTATTGAGAAATACAGCGAAGAAAATGCCAAATTATCCCTATCTACGATTTAGTAGATTAGATGTGAGATGAGGGAGTATAAATAAGCTCTTAGAGTAAGTTTATTTTGAGTGTGTGTAAGGGACAGATGTATATGACTTGTATACATCTGTCCCTTACGCACATTAAAAATAACATTACTATAAGAGCTTATGGTCACCCTTCAGTTTCAACTGAGTACAGCAGCTGAAGTTTTAGATTATCAGCCGTAGTGGTTAAGTTAAGACAGGCTGGTGTCCGCAACTCCACGTCTAAGCGCGTATTTTGCGTACGGTATTAGCTGTATTCTTAACCAATATAAAAAATAAAAAAATTGTGTTCTAATATTTTTATAATGGGGATAGAAAGCAACACTATCGCTGACTGTTATATTATAAGCTACTATTAATTAAGACAAAAATAACGGGTCCTATGGCGTATTTAGTACTCCGATTATATCCACGGCTGCGCGAATAAGATTAGATTGTGTGTATACGTGAATCGATCATTCGGCTTTCCATGTCTCATTTTTTTATAATTTAGCGAATTCTTTGATGTTTTGGTTATCGTATGGTGTAGAATCTTATTATAATTTTAATAATTTAACGAATTCATATTATGAATTCTTAGATCATTTAAATATCAAGTAATGTAATTAATTAGGGATGTCGATGATAGATATATGGAGCTGCATCACCAAACTGTATCCCACGATTGTATAAACATATTTTTTTGGGATCAAACTTATAGACATATCTTCACAAGCTTGGTTTGAGCTTTGCCGTATAGATTTGTTTGAGATTATGTTTTTTATACTACACCTGCTCGGAAAGTACCTTGATACTTTATCAAATTTACGGTAGAAAGTACGTCATTGCATATCGAACAAATATGCGGCGAGAAAACGCATCTGAGCGGGAGAGAAAAGTTTTTGAAAATCCATTTCTGACGTGGTTTTTCTTTTTTAATTTTGGGTAAGACTATGCGCTGGTAACCTAAATATCAAAAGCCAAAAAGTTTTTACAGTGAGTTTTTATCTCCAAGTTCGCAAAATGACACTGGCCACTAGCTGTGTGTTGGATGGTGTCAAACAATTTGAAAAAAATTGTAATAAATTAGTAAATTGAGGTGTATTGCGTATTTACATATGGTATGAGATCCCTTCTGTTTTATGTAATTTGGTATTATAATTGGTACACTTTCTAAATACACACGATGGCATTTTTTTAATTTTGTTTTTTTTTCAACAAAGCGTATCGCTCTTCGCCATGCGTGACATAAACTAAAGACTAAATCATACAATTGTCTACTATTCGAGTCTTCACAATGCGCGCGCTTATAACATATCTCAACTATGCGCTGGTAACTTAAATATCAAAAGCCAAAAAGTTTTTACAGTGAGTTTTTATCTCCAAGTTCGCAAAATGACACTGGCCACTAGCTGTGTGTTGGATGGTGTCAAACAATTTGAAAAAAGAACATGTGAAAATTGCAGACGCCATTGGCGCCATTTTCAATTTGTGTGTTGTTTGAGGATTTAATTTTCGTAGAAATTTATTTTCCTCGTAGGTGTAGTATAAAGCACTATGTATCACTCGAGAGAAAGTGCGATTCCCGATCTCGAGTGTTTTAAAGCCCTCGCCTACGGCTCGGGCTTCAAACGACACCCTCGACGGTAATCGGTCACTTTCTCCTCTCGGTGAACAATGTACTATTATAACAGCAGTCCAGACCTCTTTTGTGTCATGAGAGCGGCTTTGAACATCAATCACTTGGCTTTCTGTTAAGCTCACTATGATTAGTTAGATTAAAGTTTATTATTAAAAAAATCTTCTCACCTGTCAAACTCAACGGTAGTCAGAGTAGTCGACATGGTGGGTAAGGTCATGTTAGCGGGACAGCCTGCCACCGACACGGGTTTGGGGGTGAACACTATGTCGCCCCTCATCATTGCTGCTTGCGTCCCCAGTGAGATCCACCCCACCAGCATCGTTGACGTCAGTCCCCCAGTTAATGCTCCCTGCGTGTCGAAAACAAAAGAAACACACAGGTTTCAAATTTAGAATGAGTAATATCCTCATGATATGATGCATATCGGTTAATTGATGTTCATTTGTTTTATATTTACCTGTCTAAAGTGTTGATTCTAGACAACGTCAGAATTTATCAGTGATAACAAAAAAAACTACCGCTACCTAAATGTCATATGGGGCTGCCTTTAGAAAAAGTGTCATTGTATCAGTTTGAAATTTCGATATCACTTGGCAATCCCATAAATATTTTAACATTTTCCCAATCGCTTGCGCAACGCTTTCGTTAGTACGAGTATAATGTTACTTGTCAATCCTATGGTCAATCCACTACATATATTTTTTTACCAACTTTACTTCAATAATTAATTACTTCTATTTTTTAATGCACCTGCCATGTTATCTCTCCACCACCTTTGGTTGACTGGTAGAGAATGCCACACGCTTACGTCCGCCTATGTGCCTGTATGTTGCATGAAGTTTTGATAAATTAATAATTCCCCAATACTTTTACATTTCAAAAATCGTTATCGCTGATAGAGAATGTTACTTTGTCAGCCAAATAACTAACATTTTGTTTTCTAAAATTACGAATTTGAACCATAAGACATCAATCTTACTAACATTTTAGATTCAAGATTCCACACACTCTCATGTTTTAGAATATCGAAGTCCATTCAAGCAAAATATCCACTGATTTTTAATCGTGCATACTAAAATAAAGATTAAAATTCAGGTTACCGTAGAATTAACCCAGGGTAAGAACAAGCCCATTGAAAACAGGCCCAAGAGACTGCCTGCAGTAATCCCAGCCAGACTTTTCCCTGCTTGAATCAGAGCTCCCATATGTTCTACTAGGAACACCAGGGCCACACACGCGAATCCTGTAAAAAAACACCATGTGTTCACAACTCATACATAGTTATTACGACATAATTAACAGCACGTCGAACAAGACAGTTTTACGATTATTGGCTATTATAGGAGTATACACACATGATTAATAAACATTGCGTATGTTAACTAACTGCTCATGCATGAAAACGTTGAATGAATGCAAGGGGACTTCGTCCTCTCTCATTTTCGTGAGCACTAAATGAAATGGTTACAGTTCATTGGCCAAATGTTTTGTCTACCTTTCACCAAGGTCACCTACCTTATAGTTTATTTAAACAGAGGATGTACGCATTTTTCATGAAAACTTAGATGATTCGATTAATGTATGTAAGATAATATCTTACATGTTCAAGTTTCCTCTAAACAACGTAGGTAAGTCCTTCACCAAATAACTGGATCCTTGATAAAACTATCCTGCAATTAGTCAGCCACTTAACATTATTCTAAAAGATAAAACCCTAGGAAAATCGTTTACTTATTCTCAATTTAGGTCATCACCATCGATACATGGTGGACATCCCACCCATATGCACAAAACGTTTTCGGAACACTTTTATTATGCGTACAGCTAAGGTGTGCAATTCCTTGCCGGAGTCTGTGTTTCCCGATAGCTACAATCTGGGGGTCTTTTAGTCAAGAGTGAATAGGTTATTTCTAGGCAAGTATTTTTCACCGTCGATCACATCATCGCTTACCATCACGTGAGATAGTGGTCAAGCGTGAGCCTATAGAATACATATATAAAAAAAAAAAAAAGGTAACTTAAGAAACCACAAAATTCATAACAAACTGTTTGTTCTGTTGTTTATATTTTTTCCTATTAGTACCAGTAATTGTAAAACTAGCCTAGTGTTTATTAAATATCTACGTGTGTATTTATGACTGCACATTTTCCTACGGAGTTTCCCGCGTGACTATCAAACTTGACGATCAAAATAATGTGTTTACAACGAGAAATGAGTATTCTTTAAATGGTTTATGTCTGTAACTGGTTCTTACGAATAATAAGCGTGAATCAGGTTTGCGATTTCGTTTTTAAATTACCTAAACATTTACAAGCAACATTTATAATAATGAAAAGGTATTTGAGCTCGACGGATCTCATAGTACCGAGTAAGATGGAAAATCAAATGAACTTATAGTACCTACCAAATAAGATGGAAAATCAAATATCCTAAATTCCTGTTACGAACTCCAGACATGAAATTAAAAAGAAAATTCTTTTAAAAAGGGATTCAGTCTAAGACTTGTTTCCAATTACTGCACCGTCTGGGTTTGGAAAGGGAGAGAGTGTTATTAGCTAGGTGGAAGCTGGGCATACGTGTAGGGGGGGAATAAAAAGTACCTACACAATCATAGAAATACCAAAGGATTAGGTTTATCACAAAGGCAAAACTTTGGACGTGCGGTCCACGCAAAAGGACGGATTCACTGAAAGGTGAATTTTTATTCTAGTTAATTATGAACTTTCCTCGACTGGGTGAAACACATCATTACATTTAACTACAAGACTTTTATACACGACTTTTTATTTCATATGTAATTTCTAAGTTTATATTTATCACACGAATAAGTGCAACATCGTACAGAATTCCAAGAAGATTATATACACACCTATTAAACTATCTATCTTACCTACCTACTTATAGTTAATATAAGTCTGAAATCACCAACCCATCTTGAGCAAGCGTGGTGATTAAGGTTGTACTAGTCGATAATTCTTCCATACAAACGTAATCTGGCGATTACGCCACGGTTTGACAACGTATGTTCAAAATAAAAATGATTTAATGATTTTTCATCATTATCAAGCCCTGTATAAAACCAAAAAAAAAAAAAAAAGTTATTAACATCGAAAGTTCCATAATCAACACTAATTTTAGCGCATCTTTGGGCGGAAATAAATACCATAAGAAGAAGGAAAATTGCAAAACAGCCACCATACAGGAATAGATTAGTATCTAGTTAAACAACGCAAATAATTTTATTTTGGAAATATATATTTAGTAGTTTTTTATGATATCTAGACTCCCAAAGGTCTGTTTATAAAATTTCGCGCGCTCGTTTTCGTCCTAAATCATCATCATTTCGCAAGAAACATGCAAAAGTGCTAATTCGTACGTGAACTAGCGTTTTACTGCTCATCACAGCATCTATCTCTTTCGCACGTGTTGTCGGATGATTATCTTATGCATTTTTACCCCGCGCACAAAATAGTTCGTGACGTCGACTAAGGCAACCTTAATCTTGGTGCTTTCCGTTTATGAGAAGAGGCCTTTGCCTTGCTTTAGTGGGTGGGACATAAATATTTAGATAGTTATAAAAACAACGTATACATGAACTTCAAAAGGATTTATTAACTAATAACTGTGCCCGCGGCTTCGCTCCCGTCAACTGCCTTTTTTTTTTGTTCCGGGGTGGAAAATCCTCATCGGATGTCCTCCGCCCGGGGGGCGGCGGGGTCTGTCAGACTCCTACTGACTAAAAACCACCCCGGACGTCTAAGAGGGGCGCGCGTGGAACACTACGCGCCGCCACCTCGGGTCCTGATGTGTGGGGGGCGACGGACGTCCCCGAGTCCGCCGCCCCTGGACCCATTTAGGGTGGCTGGAAGAGGGCGTTGTCCGCCCTCCGCCACGCCCGGCGCGTCTGCTGCGGATCGGGTTAGCAGATGAAAACTCCCTCTCCCTCTCCACAGCCTCCTTCTGCGAGACGACTGTTTCGCAGAAGGATACCACCGCGTCCCAGGACTCCTCGCTGCCGACCATAGACTCGACTACGGCCGGCAGCGATAGGTCACTGCCTACTTCAGAGATGAGGGCACGGCTTGGCTCCTCCCAAGCGGCACACTCTGCCAGCGTATGCCGCGCCGTGTCCTCCCGGCAGTCGACGCAGTGGTGACACCGGGCGTCCGGCACCCTGTTTATGCGACACTGGTACTTCCTGAAGCAACCATGCCCCGAGAGCACCTGCGTCACCCGAAACGACAGGGAGCCGTGCCTCCTCCCGAGCCAGCGCTCGAGCACTGGCCGGACCGCCTCGATGGTAACGAGGCCGGCGGTAGGGCGTAAAAGCCTGTCCCGCCATTCCGCCACCAGGACCTCGCGGAGCCGCCTCGTAGGAGATCGCCCGTCAACTGCCTACCCTAACCTACTTGCCTACCTATCCTACTTGCCTGCCTGCTTACCCTACTTACCCACCATTTTTTTTTCTAGTGTCATTCTTCCGCGGAGAATCTTAACACCGCCATTCACGTCAAATGCACAACGCCTCTGTTGAACATGGAGTTCGACTGTCCGAGTATCTGAATGAGTGTTACAGAGACACGGAAGGCCCCTCGTGAAATTTTTTTTTTTTTTTTTTTTTACCTTAAGGTCCTCCCGTAGAACAATTTTTCGCTGCTGCCCCATCTAACTCATAGTTGCGTTTGATCCACGACTTTTAGACCACTCTGTATACTGGCTGAAGGTTAAGAAAAAATTGCTAACGTTTTCTTAAAAAATAAATATCTCTTAAAGTTACCTAATATCTCGTCACTAAAAATACACGGAACGGAAAACCAGCGGTGAAAATTAAGCAATAACTATATTTCGTTTAAGCTGTTTATCAAGGCGTTAATGAGTAATGATGCTATAGTAACAAGTCTACCGGAAAAGGAAGCCAGGTAGAGTGTAACTCATTCAAGTAATTAACATCACGATATGTGTCCATCAAGATAAACAAACGGTAGTTTACAACAATAATTATGTTTTTAGTACTTTATTTAAGTGTTAATTATAACTTAAATTGATTTACCTATGATTGAAGAATTTCAAATTGAGTACGGTACCTATTTGTCAAACTTTATCCTAGACTGAAAATCTGTCAAACTTTAGTATTGAAGTACGATTTAACGTACAGTGCGTTCATTATAACTTGTCCCGTGACGCGATTGGTAGCACTGTTACTACAAGATATTATTGGTGTCAATATTGAAACTAAGGCGTCAAGCAGACGAGCAGCACTTTGCTGTCGACAGAGGCAACTGCAGCTGTCGACAAAAGCAACACACACACAAGGCACATGACGGCAAGGGACAAGACTAAGTTATAGTGAACGGTCTGTACGTCGTAGGAAATATCGTTTTTTTAGGTATTTTCCTACCTGTTCAGGTTTCAAGTATAGTATTCCGCCAGTGTCACGTTGGACATTTCGTGTTAAGATTGTGCCTAATCGTATTTCAATACAAAAGTTTGACAGATAGGATAGAGTTTGTCAAATAGGTACCGAACTCAATTTAAAATTCTTCAATCAGTGGTTAATCAAGTGGCGAGCTGACTGACCAAAACCAGATGTATCCTCCGACTGCACAGCATGATTTTCTTCTTGTTTACGTCTTTATAGTTCGCGTCATAAGCAGGTTTTTGATTTTTTTAATTAGTTTTTATTTCTCCTGTAAACGTTTTGTTTGTTTATTGTACAAAACGGATCGGCCAGCATTATAAATTATCGGGTCCTTTGGTCAACTGTGTTTGTAAATATTTTACATACGTACCTATTACATGGGCTCTATTTTATTTCAGCACCAAATTGGTGCTTTCTGAGAATGCATTGTATTTTATTGAAATAACTTTAACTTTAACCAAATTTTATGACCGAATGACAGTGTAGGGGCAGCCGGCAAAACGAGAAATATTCAAGTCACCTGCACCCCGCTTTGTAAAACGAAGGAGTCCTGAAATCCAACCGACTGAATTAAAGCCTGGCACTGGCTGAAAAACTACAAACAAATATAAACTCACTCCTTTTTCCCATGGAGTAGATTCTGGATTCTCACATACACCTGTAGTTTGAAATGTACTTACCTACTTTTCAATCGATTCAGTATTTTATTTAAAGGTTCCTCTAATCCGAACTTATTGGTATATGAGGGGCTTAGAATGTCTTATTGCTGGGCAAATACCTCCTCCAACCTCTTCCAGGTATTCTATACCTGAGCCAGAGCAGGAGAAACAAAAAAATACGTACCAATAACCACCACAATCATCTTCATAATAAAACTGGCAGCCCTTTCTGATATAGGTTTGTTGTAAGCAGGCCGGATTAGATCCTCGAAAATCACGCCACACAAAGAATTTAGTCCGGTGGACATAGAGCTAAAATAGAAAATCAAACACTTTATAGGCTGATATTTCGAATACCAGATAACTTTTAGGCTAATAATAGCTTTTAGATTACTTACTAGAAAGAACAAAAATCAACCGTGAAAAAAAAGTTAATTCGAAGTTTAAACTCGCTAAAAATCAAAAGAGCTTGACAGATTTGTATTTATTTTTTGTTTTATCGATCGAAAACAATATAGATGGTTAAAAAATAATAAATTTAGCGAAAAACGTGAAAATAGTTTAGGTTTAGCCAGGTCGATGGGTTTAGCCTACGAAGTACTCCGGGTCGGCTAAAATAACAATATATTTGTTTGAGATGTGGATCGAAATCAGCTTTTATTTGTTTTTTTTTTTTGGGACAAGCTCACCGCATTATTCCCAAACCACTGCAACTCCTGAAAGCCAGAATCAACAGTGGCGACCAACAGGAAAACGCCGAGGCAATGAAGCTCGACGAAATCCCGGAGAGTCAATTTAATGTATTGGACCCCGCAATGAAATTAATCAGAAAAGAATAACGGAGGAGTAGGAAAAAAATTACGGAGGAGTAAAAAAAACCGCGGCTTCACCCGCGTGAATATTGTTTAATCATCCCGAGGGAACATCATCATTAAGCGTACAGCTAAGAGAGGAAATCCCTACCGGAGTCTGTGTTGCCCGATAGCTACAATTTAGGGATCTTCGCTTACCATCAGGTGAGATAGTGGTCAAACGCGAGCACATAGAAAAAAAGTCTTATAATAATACGCATAAAACGTAACTGATAATAATATGCTACTCCAGGGTATAATCTTTCCCTGCGCCTGATATCATCCAGATTCGTTTAGCCTTTCTGGCGTGATTGAGTAACAAAACATTATTCCATCCACAACATAAACAACTTTCACATTTATAATATTACTACTAGGAAATAGGGTAGGATTAAACAAAATCATATAACTGAAAATACGGCGTATCTCACCGGGACTATACCTCAGTGCTGCACTAAAGACTCCACTCATGAAGATACCAGGCAACGCAGGGATGGATCCAGTGATGGTCATCACGAAGTATGGAAGCAGCTGATCACTCTTCCTGATAGCTCCCGTGGTCATTGGATCACATTCTGCGAATGTCGCGTAGATGACTAGGCCAGTGTAGCAACATAGCGAGACGATGATGAATATACCAGCTGCCATTATGAAGATTGTGCTAAAAGAAAACAAATGAAAGAATATTCTTAAACAGATAGTTATGACGGAGGAATGCGAGTATTCACTCTTAAACGAGCTTATATCAGAACCATTTTTCTCTAGAAGAAAGACTACTCCCTTATCGCCACAGCATAATGGGGTCTAACAACTATGAAATTATAATCATCTGTTTATAATTCTAAATTAAATCTAAACTAGTCGATTACGTCATTGTCAAAGATGAAGACTTACATTCGGGCTCGTCTTAACGAAGACAAGGCTAGACATCTTTGCACCATGGCCTGATTGACCGAGCACGAAGCTAGCCAACTGAAGTAGTTACCGAACACGGTAGACCAGAAGGTGTGCCGAATTGTAGGGTCCACGTCCATGCTGCAAGCAAGTAATCAATAAACAAACTAGCTCAAACGTAAACATACTTGAGTGTGTCTGAAGCATTTTCGTATAACTTTCGAACAGAAACTGTAAGCAACCTACTCACTTGAAAAATTCAAGACGATCTCCCTTTTTGTTTATATCAATCACATTTTCTATTCCGCCTAAACGCCACGTACCGTAGGCAAGCACAAATATTACGCCAAAATACATAAGCACTGTTTGTAGAGTGTCTGTCCATACTACAGCTTTAAGCCCTCCCTGTGAAATAAGAGGTACTCAGATATTAAAACTGTTTTCTATCATAGATATCCGGATAGTGTAACAATGTGTGATACAGTTGACCTCGTTGCAGACCGTCCTAGACTAAAGTCATTATTTGTTACTGGCGGAGGATAGAATAGGGTCAACATTGAGATGAATATCATATCGGCGTAAGTACTTACAAGAGTGGTATAAAATATACACACGAGGCACACGATGGGCGTGATTAAATGTAAGTTAATACCAGTCACTGCAAAGAAAGGATATACGTAAATAACCTTAATTACGCGGAAGCAAATACATAAGAACTGAAAGAAATATAATACCTTGACTGAATGCCAGAGCCGGCACATAAATCACTATAGGTATGTACAGCATCATTTTAATTATAAATATTATTGATCCCAAAAGTCGCACTTTTTGGTTAAATCTCAATCTTAAATACTGAAAAAACAAACGCAACAAAGTCAATAAATGGGCGCATGAAATCGCTTGATTATAAAGTTATGCTTTCGTAGAAATAAATAAGTTTATCTAAGTCAATATTTTCCTTAGATATAACGACACAAATACAGCACAAATTGTATATTATATTGTAAAGTCTATACCTCATACGTTGAAGTGATCTGCAAATTATAAAATACAGGCAGGTAAACAACTGCTATAGTGAGTGACACCGCCCATTCCGAGAGCACTATCGTCCACAGCTGTGTTCCGTACGTATACATCTCAGCTGGCAGGCCCAGCAACGAGATACCCGAAATATAACTAGAAATAATAATGACAGTGGTTTAGCAAACATCACATTCGCAACATAACCTACAGACATTGTGAGAGTCATTGGCAAGGCTAGTAACAAACATATGTAGGTAATTACCTGGCTATCAGCGACATGGATATGGGGAACATTCCCATGGTCTTCCCGCCCATAAGATATTCAGAAGTAGTGTTCTGTTTTTTGCTCGCGAAGAATGCGAAGTACACCCCTATGAGAGCGGAGCAGAGGAGCATCCCTCCGAAGACGAGGTAGTCGAGCCAGTCGAAGTATATGAGCGTCATGATTTGGTTTGTGTGTCGAGCACTGAGTGAGACCGCGCGTCCGTCCACTATGACACTTAAACTCCATCTCGGTATATAATAGGCATTTACCGAGCGGAACTTGCAGCTGGAACGGTTCTATATTTATCCTTGGAAGGATCTCGGACTGACCCATTGGAGGGATGAGGTTGGCTAATTGACCAGTTACCGGTGTAGTCGCATCTTGTGTTGTCCACGTACGGATGGCCCACACAATATGTTAATGGCTGGCCACGTCACTTGAGTATAGAATTGAATGCACTGGACGCAATCTTCTGATTACCTGTGATTCATAGCATTCTATATTTAGGATCGTTAGGCCAGGAAAAATAAACAATACATTGATAACGTCACGGCCTTTGTAATTTGTTGTCGTTTCGTATTTGGACCTTAGGTTTGACTTTTTATTTATGATTTATAGATACAATCCATATAAAAAAATGTCCATGTTTGACATGTTATTTATGTTTTTATCTACTAACCATATACTAATTGTCTTTATTCAGTTCCTATATGCACCCTTCAGCTGCATCAGCCTATCCGTCTGAACCTCAAATCAGGCGAAATAGTGGTCAAACGCGAGCCTATAGATTATAAAAAAAAAAACCTAACAGCGGGTGAAACAAGTTTAAGGAAAGTCCAGGCCAGGCCCTGCAGTTTCGACATACGTATAGATATCGATGCCATCGCAAACTACCAATCACTAAATATGAGCGAAAAAAAAAATCGCTTGCCGTAACGAGGATAAGAATAAATGTAAGTCTCGACAGCCGAGATAGCGAACAAAATCGGCCACTATCTTGACTTTGTTATGTACGCTAACGAAAATCGTTGGTATTCATAGTGCGGTGATTTTATTGTAAAATATACATACATACATACATAAACTCACGCCTTTTTCCCATGGGGGTAGGCAGAAACTACAGAACGCCACCTGCTACGATCCTTACATACTTCTTTTGCTTCACACACATTCATACAAAAAAAACATGTAAAATATAATCAGTTAAAAAATGTATTATAGGACAAATTGGTGGACAAGATTTTGTCTAATAATGTTTAATTGAAAATCGGAAAAAAATAATTAATTAAATAATAAATTAATTAAAATTCATAAATATTTTTTTGTCTTTGAATAGACGGACGAAGTTCACCAACGAGCTCATGAAACATGTCCTTGTTTATTTTGGTAAAGTTAGAGAAATTGGCCATCCCCTAAATCCGAAGGATTTTCACTGTCATGCCGGTGTCGTGCAATTTTCCGTCGAATTAACATATCGCGTCCGTGTTCGAGCACGACCAAATCCCAAGCTAAATATTTTATAGCCATAATAATGATGTAATTATTATTTATTTATTGTTTTAGTAACCTCTAAAAATCAAGGCTAACGATCGTAGCGAACTTAGTGGGCTGACAAAAATGGTCGCATATTCATTATAGGAAGTTCGAAAATATTTCGATAAATCGATTACTTAGCGAAAATATTTGATAAGTTTGGGATGACAGTCAATAAGCTTTGGCATAAGAGATTACCAAAAATCGTTATGATCGAATCGTTAGGATGTAGTGACCGATTTTGGTCGTAAAGCGATCCCTATTTATGTCGAAAGTCGAGACTGCAGACCCAAACCCTTTCAATGATTTGTTTGCAATTAAATATCTGTGTCAGTATCTCGTCAGGACTGTGCAAGGTAATGACCGTTGTATGATTTTATAGTTAGTATATTATTTGTGTTTATGTGTGAATAACTGAATACTGTAAGCACTGACCGTGTTTATTTCAGAGAATTAATGTTACTATCTCATTATCTTCATAGGTGCACCTAAAATGGCTATGAGGAAGTAACTTAATAAAAGATATACTGAGTCATGAATCTCTATTTAAGGCGGTACCCCGAGCAAAACGCCGCGCAAGCCGTTTTTTGGGCTGTTTTTAGGAGCTATCTACTCGTTATTTAAAAAGAAATATCAATTAATAAAAATACATAATATTGATTCTAAAATGGTAGATTTAGTTCTTTTTTAAATGTTGTTTATATTTCACTAATCTCCTTCCAAATAAACATAAAAAATGAGAAATAATTATTGATATTATGCATCTCCTCGTAAAGTGTTCATTAATTATTTTTTGTACTAACACTAATGGATAGACAATTTAATAACGAACATTTTTGTAGATTTTTTTTTTCAAAAGACCAATATTCGATCGAATATCGAAAATCTGGGCGTATTCACTACTGTAATTTATGCGCCACCAGTGCCGCTAGACCAATAGGAATGCTTATATCTCATGCCGATTTTTTGGTCAGGGTACCGTCTTAAATCTATATATATTTCAGTTCAGGCGTACCTAAGGGTAAGGGACAGATGTATACAAGTTGTATGTCAAAATCCATGCAAGATGTTGTAAATAAAGATACATGACAGAGCATCTCTAGAACATAGAATACGAGGCTTGTCGTCGAAGGTTTTCAGGGAAAGGAAAATAGACGAACAATAAAAGAATCAAATCACCTTTATAATGTTTTATTGAATTAAGATTGATACATGTTTCTGGCTTAAACATTAAACAATTAGATTATTAAATAATTGGCTGTGCTCCGGCTGTAGGCGTGAGCGTCCAATAAATGTATGAGATATGAATAAGTTAAACACGAACATCGATCCAAGTGACTTTTGGTTCTACACATACAATATATAATGATTATAGATGTTACACGACATGAATTTCACAAACATTTAACATTCAGAGATGGTGGTTAACATACAAGTATTGATGGTTACATACGCATTAATTTTACCTACATACTATTCTAAAATACAATAGTAATGACATACATATAGACTGTGCCGTGCAGTAGGTTTCCATCGACTGTATCATTTGTTCAGTCGTTCTGCAAGTAGGTATATGCTGTCTGGTCCTTGCACAGACACAGTGATAGTAACTAATTATGTGTTTATAGATATTGGTTGGAAATTGGTTTGGTTGGAAAGACAATAATTTTAATCTAGAATGTAATATTTAGACATTTATAACATCAATGTTAAATTACAATATTAAAAGTGTGCCGTGCAATACATTTTTATCGATTCTATCGACTGTAAGTTGTTCAGTGCTGTCTGTTTCTTACAAGGACACTGCGCTCGTAACTAATTTTGTGTTTATAGATATTAATGATTAAATAGACACTGATTTCCACATATTAATCTAGAATGTTATATTTAGACATTTAAGACATCAATGTTAAATTGGAATTGCAAAACTGTGCCGTGCAATAGATCTTTATCGAACGATCAATTGTTCCGTTGCTCTGCAAGTTGTTTTGTGCTGACTGTTTCTTGCACTGACACAGAGTTCGATAAATAATACGTAGTTAAATAGACAATCATTTCCACTTATAGATCTAAAATGTAATATTTAGACATTTATGATATCAATATTAAATTGCAATAGTTAAACAGTGCCGTGCAATAAATTACTACCGAGTCTATAGACTTTTTAGTAGTTCTGCAAGTTGTTATGCGCTGTCTGTTTCTTACACGGACGCAATTTCCGATAAGTAATACGCGATTAAATAAAAAACCATTTCCACCTATAAATCTAAAATGTAATATTTAGACATTTTATGACATCAATATTAAATTGCAATAGTTAAATAATTGTGCAGTTCAATAAATTATATCGACTCTATCGACTGTTCAGTCGTTCTGCAAATTGTTATGTGCTGTCTGTTTCTTGCACGGACACAGAGTTCGATAAGTAATATGCGATTATTTACGGTTAAATAGACGACAATCATTTCCACTTACTTAATCTACAGTGTAATCTTTAGACAGTTATGACATCAATAATTTAAGTTTCTTAGGTATCTAGACTGTACCATACTGATCAATAAATGCGAGTTTTTTGTGGTGTCATGATCTTGCACGGACACAGTGTGATAACATAGACACATAATTAATTTCTATGGATTATAAGTTTATATTATAACATATAAATATGCATGTTTAAACGGATCTATCCGAGGTAAGAGATTTAATCCAGTGACATAGACACTTATTTAGTGTCTATGGCATCTGCCCTTTGACTACATGTATTTTCCTTTTCCCCATCGTTCTCCATCTTCGTGTGACGAAATCCCGACTTATTGAATAAGTTTTGAATAAGTTATGTTACTGATTATGGCTAAGCCGTAATTATGAATATGTTCTTAATTACGGTATAATCCCTACCAGTAACATAGGCACTTAACTTCTATATTGTATACATTTTAATAGATATCATGTAGTGTACTTACTGTTGTTCCTTTCATTTTGTCTTTTTTACCTATTTTGACAATCATGTAAACTTATTGATTTATTTCTGTATGGTCACATAATTAATTTCTAAAGTTTCTATATTGATTGCTATATTAATGTACTATTTATCATATATATTATATTATCGTTATGGTGATTCGGAAAATCTTAAAGAGTCGAACATCATCATCTTTACATCCAATTAGAATAGTCAAGTGGGGAGGAAAAAATAAAATCAATTCAGAAATCATTATTATGTTAAATAGATTTAAAAGACGACGATAATTAGTGAAGTTATGATTTTCCGAAGCACTACCGTTATTACTGCGAAGTTCGAAATCCTAAATAGGTATGTATAATGAATGTTTTGCCCCGTTCTTGATAGTTATTACTGTTATTCCCGAAGAATTTTTCAACTAAGCCTTTTTCCATTTGACAGATGTTGCATTCTCTACAGCATCGCGACACAATATTCGGCTATTGAGGTATATGGGTTGCCTGACAGGTACTAGACTCCGAAGGTTTGCAGGCTTACGAAGCTATAGAGCAATACATCTGAATATAACCTAACAATAATTCAATGTAACCCTAAACTATCCTGAATGATTTTATTAAATCGCTACATATTTAAGTAATATATTACAACTTACAAATAATAATACAAAATATACCTTTTGACGACATCTGTTTAGTTATAAATAATTCTAATACACAAATGTATGTACAATCGGAGGTATCTCTGGTGTATCTCATGAAATTTTTACACTAATAAAATAATCATAAAACCAAAATGATTTGAAAAAGGATGCATGGGGAACTAAACACATCGTTTTGATGGTATCTACCTACACGAAGCACATCGACAGGACAACTATTGGTACCATGAAAGATACACAAAAAGCGATTTCATTGAAAAAAATTTTTTTTGTTTTTTTTGTATGTTTTTTTTTTTCTTAATATTATATTTTTATTATTTAAACTCCTGTTATGTGAAAAAATATTTTCTTTTATTTATTGCAAAATAAATTTTGTGTTTCTATTTTTATTAATATGTATACTTAATTATTTAACTTTTACTACTTACAATTTTGGTAAGATGCCTATTTTAATATTCTTTTTATATTTATGTCTAATTATTTTTGTTCTTATATTTTCATGTAAAGTGAGAATATAATAATTATAAAAATGTGAACAAAGCGACCAGCCAAATGTTTTGAATTAGATTACCCAAAAGTATTGAAAATAAGAATGGAAGTGATAATTATAATAACCACAAAAACACAATTTTATAGAAAGAGTATATGTCTTATCTATTGCTTAATAAATTTTCCTTTACCTATTTTTATGTTTATTATCACTTGTAACTTAGGTTAGTAGCCTATTGAAATAATAAAAACTATATATATTAATTTTTATTTTTTTATAATTTCTTTTAAACAGAATTATTAATTAGTTATAAAAATGTGAAGAAAAAGGCCAGCCAGATGTTTTGAAATTGGAATATGTATTTAACATACCTAGAAATATTGAAATAGAATATAATAAACTCTTTTTTGAGATTTTTTTAATTCTATGGCTGTATAAACTTACTTTCACAGCTGTTTTTTTAATATACTTTCTGACTAACTATTACTACAAGTTATGTACTTATAAGTTAGGTTCAAGTTCCTATTTTAATATTCTTTTTGTATTTTTACCTTCTTTACCTATTTTTATTTTACCCAGTTCTACTTTATTAGTTTTTATTATAATTAATCATTTGAAAAAAAAAAATAAGTTACATAATTATAAAAATGTGAACAAAACGCCCAGCCAGACGTTTCTAAATTAAATTATTCAACTTATATAAAAGTGTTAAAACTAGAAGGTAACTATAATAATTATTATAACTTACTATTTTTATTAATAATATTTTCTTTTATCGATTGCTTAAAGAATTTTCTAAAAATCCTTTACTTCATACTTAACCAACTTCTAATATATTTTTGTTTTTTAAGTTCTTATGTTTACAGAATTATTAATTACCTACTTATCTAGAATTTAAAAAGACCAATCAGAAGTTTTGAAATTGAAATATTTAACGTAATTAGTAATATTAATATAGAATGTCATAAATATTATTTTATTCTAGAATAAATATTTTCTTTTGTCTATTGATTGATAAAAATACTTATCTAACTTACTGTTCCTCTTTCTATTTTTGTTTAATTTTTTTTTATGAAAAGAATAATGAAGTGTATAGAATTATAAAAATGTAATTCAACAAAATAACCAGCCAGGTCTTTTAAATTAAATTATTTAACTAACCCAAAAGTATCAAAAATAGAATGTAACTGGCGATAATTCTAACATTTTTTTTTTAATATTTTCTTTTAATTATAATATTTTTTTAACCTTTTATTTTTTTTATACTAAACTAGGTTAAATTTCCTATTTTAATATTATCTTTGTACTTCTACATATTTTGAAACCTCAACTTCCACCTATATTTTTTTTTATATATATTTTGATATGAAATAAATAATTAGGAAAGCATCTAATATTCGATAACATCCGTTAGCTGTTTTGAAATTAAATTATTTTAAGTACCCAAAAGTATTGAAACTTTAACTGATAATAATATTTTTTTATGTTTATAAATGGAAAGTTTTCTTCGATTTAAATCTTGAAAAATAAAGAACGTAATATACCTAATTTTATTACTAGTTTTAATCCAGTATTTGATTAACAATTTAGAATAAATTATATATAATATAATTTATAATAAAAAGAATTTCAATGAATACTTCGATAAAGTTACGAAAAATATATTTTGCAGGCACAATTAAATCCGGAATATGCCCTTGACCAACACGGATGACCTTGCTGACTTTTCCAACCGCAATTTTTGAAGTTTAATAAAAAACATTAATTTCTTTGAAATAATTGTAAATAACTGAGAATTGAATCGCTCTTTGCATAGCCATGGTACCATAAGTAATAAGGGTATGGTACACACTGTATTTTTCATGCAGTATTGAGAATAAGAGTGTACCCGAACGCTTAGCATCAGTTGTGTTAATTTGGAATCATGCATTTTCTAATTACCTATTGATAAAACTGTTGATAAATCGCAGCATTCATTGTATTAGAAGAACTGACTATATTAAACTCAAAATGTCGTACAATTTATTTATGATTTTGAAATAGCATTGGAAATATCTTCTCTTGAGATCTTCTTCAAGTTTAAGACTCATTAGCCCAAGTCCATCCACGAGGCAATAGCACCCGAGCTCCAGTGCCAAGCGTTATCAACACGAACTTGGCTAAGGTTCGCGAAAACCGTAAACCAAAACCAATGTTCTAACAATAATTCAACGATAATGGTTTACGACCGAAGCTATGGGTGACTAGATCAGAAGTCGCGTGTTCTTCGAGACCATTGCTACGAGGTCGGTAGCGGTGCTCGTCCGAATAAAGCTATTTTTTTTCTAAAAAGTTGTTTATAGTAATACCATTTTTCGATGTTTTTTATAAGTAGATTTTAAAAGGACTACACTTAAGTGTCCTAAATGGTTTTTCTGACTTTCAGATGTAAAATAACTCATTGTGCCCCCCGTCGTCCCATAACTTATTGCGCAACTACTCACCCAATTTTCAGAGCTGCCGTTAAGATGTAATGCCAATCTAAGTTCTATGTATTTCGCTTCGAGTTCGTATTCAAAAGCATCCGTAGCTTCTGTATCCAGCATTACCAATACGAATTTGACAATGACGTCCAGTGAAGGTCAAAGTCAATATTCTAAAACGATAATAGTTTATGACTGAAGCTATGGATGATGGGTCCAGAAGACACAATGTCCTTCCAGACCATTGCTTACAGTTTAAAATCCACTCAACTGCAGCATTCGAGTTCAGACTAGCTCAAATATTTGACAATGAAAGCCCATTTGACCGTTTGATTGTTGAAGTTTTTAACTCGATCCTAAAATTTTCCACTATCAAGATGAATATTGTGAATTTCGACTTCAAACCCAAAAGAATCGCATCCGAAACTTCTGCCAAGCGTTATCAACACGAACTTGGCTAAGGTTCCCTTAAAAGAGGACCAAACCCAAAGTTCAATAAGGAATTCAACGATAATGGTTTAAGACTGAAGCTAAGATTTACCCGTTCCATAGTCGTGTAAGCAACCATGAGTCCACGAAAGGCTACAAAACCATTTTTTAGAGTTCGAAGGCTACATAAGTATGTACAGTTTTTTTATTGTTTTATGTTCTGAGTTATTTCGCCTAATAAGTAAATCTGCCTGTCGGTTCTATTTCGTTATTTTAAGTCTGAAACAATCGCATCCGTAGCTTCTGAACCAAGCATTACCAACACGAACTTGACAATGACTTTATTCTAAAGGCAAAGTCAATGTTCTAAAACGATAATAGTTTACGACTGAAGCTACGGATCACACGATCCGTAGACAACAGAGTTCTACGAAACCATTGTTTCAACCCTGGATGACAGTGAAGACGAAATAACTAAAAACAATTTTGAGACGCTGAGGGGCTTTCTAGTGTTAGTTTCATGAAACTATGAATTTTGTGAGTATAAATGACTCTTTATTCCTCACATAAATGCTGTTAAAATACGTTTTCAACGGGTATAGAAATCATGCGTTAAAAATCACGGCAGACCTGAAGTGCGCGCAGCTACGCTTTTTCCCATCCCTTGGCCACGTCACATGACTTTGCTAGTGCGTAGTGAGTCGTCGGGTTTTCAAAGCCAATGTTAAACAGAAGTTCGAGGTCGTATTCAAAATTTGCCCATCTGTCGGTTTTAATCCGTTATTTTAAGTCTGAAACAATCGTATCCGTAGCTTCTGAACCAAGCATTACCAACACGAACTTGACAATGACTTTATGCTAAAGGCAAAGTCAATGTTCTAAAACGATAATAGTTTACGACTGAAGCTACGGATCACACGATCCGTGGACACCAGAGTTCTACGAAACCATTGTTTCAACCCTGGATGACAGTGAAGACGAAATAACCGAATTACAATTTAGAGACAGTGATGGACTTTTTAATCTTTTAAGGGTTTTGATTTTTATTTTATTTACTATCGATTATATTTCACGAGGTTTAACGAATTACCTCGATGCCGTAACCGAGTTCTTGTACAATGTACAGATATAGTTTTAAGTCTCTCTATGATGCTGCATTTAAACAAGTTTTTCAACAGATAGAGTTCGCGTCAAATATGTATACGGCGGCTCTAGCGCAGCTGCGCACTGCCCCTCCCCTTCTCCACGTCAGATGACGTTAATATTACGCATCTACTCGCCTGGTTTTCAGAACTGCCGTTAATTTTAAAACTTACTATATAGAAAACTTGCTTGAATTGTATTTTCAGTTGATTTTAGTTACACCGCATGACGGTGAAACCTGTAGTTTGTTTTTTTTAATACAGTGTGTACATGACCCTTATCATAAATTACAACTAACTACCTACTAATCCCGTGAAAATATCATCGTGTTCACTGCGAGTTATCGTGACTGCGTTTCAGTTGTGGTACAGAATGGTACAAATAGTCAAAGATTTTATTTACTTATCGGGTATCTATCACATTTTTGAAATAGAAAATTAATAAGCCGGAATTTGAATGCATTTTATTTTTTGTTTTATTATGAGTCCGCTCTTGACCTCGGTTTCAACTGTTGTGAACTTGTGAAGCAATGCTCATCCATTTAGATCTCATGGTCTACGTTCAAACTAGCGGGCTAGGTTATGGCAATTCTCCCTTTCTTTGAAGGTTGACAGCTGAATTATTAAACATTCGAATGCTGACATTAATATTTTAATAATTGAGTGATATAACCCGAGGCAATTATCAAGAGGAGTAGATATTATAATTTCATTGATTGAAGTTCTAAAATCTTAACTTGTTGTGGTACAATTTAGTTAGTTAATTAGCAATGTACTTAACAGCAAACACTCCACCAGCGCAGTGAAAACGATGATAATACTGCGGTATTTAAGCCTAAATACGAATTAAATAGAAATAAGGCGCACGCTCGGTCCGCACTTGGTACTTAGGTACCAGTGAATGATCCAGAATGGTCCAGTAATGGTGGACTCGAACTTGGGAACGTGATAAATTCAGCGTCGTCTATTTAATAGGCGACATCGGCTTTGACACCACTGTTCATTGTTTGAACGATTTTAGATGACTCCTACTATCCCCAAAATTAGTGCTCCCTGTTCTATTGTTGCGCACTTCTGTATCCAAAATTACCTATATGCTTATCGGTCGATTGATCACAGTCACTCTCAGATATGTAGTTGTATTATATCATTCTCTCCATCATTGATGATGAATCAAGCTTCGGTATTGACGCCTTACTTCTCCTATCTATACTTAGCATAAAAAATAATCAGCCAAATAGCGTCCAGTGCAGTGAATTGTCACATGCATATTATAATACATTATGTAAACAAAATGTAAAAATCACTATGTTCGGTTCCTGTGCTTTTTTATATATACAAATCTTAAATTATTTTAGGGGAAAATAAATGTATCTATTAATTTATAAAATTTTGATGTCATATAGACGTGAACGTATTTGAAGTTGATGCCAAATAATTAAAGTTCGGTGCTTAGATACTAAAAATTTACCCTAACTTAAGCCT
This sequence comes from Orthosia gothica, assembly GCA_949775005.1. Lineage (NCBI taxonomy): Eukaryota > Metazoa > Arthropoda > Insecta > Lepidoptera > Noctuidae > Orthosia > Orthosia gothica. The sequence continues at coordinate 23,348,567 of OX459039.1, forward strand.
AAGCTATTTTAAATACACACTGCTTACCCCTAGGTCGACTCGGCTCAATGGCTACGATGTCTCATCGCATATTAATGCGGATATGTACATCTTATATTCTAATAGACGATTTATATACATCTTAGGATATATGGACCAGATGATCCAGTAGTACATCCAATTATAATTCACAAATCCTATCTCATGAGATAAATCAGGGATAGTTACACTACCTACTTGTGTGTGAGTTACTGCTAAATAGAGTCGAGAGATTGGTATGGTTAGTTTTAGTAAGTTACAATAGATGAGAGAATAGTTTTCAGATAACAGGAATACAGCAACACTGCTTATCGAAGGTATGCTGGTAGTGCATTCTTAACCTTACGAGATGGACTATTTATTGGTTTTACATTTTGACGTGGATAATGTGGTCTTTTTACAGTACGGCATAACTACATATTATAAAAAAAAGTCCCCCGCCGCGACTTTACGCGATAAACTCTAAAATTACTGAACGGATTTTCATGCGGTTTTAACCAACAGAAAGAGTGAGAAACGAAGATTGTTGTGTATAATTTGTCACAAGCCGAAGGCGAAGCCGGGGTGGGCCGCTAGATTTTATATAAATATAATAATCAAAGTGGGGCAACTCACAAATAAAAGCTATGTAAGAATTCTCGTGATATTTTATTTTCAGATGGTTTCTTTTTTTTCATTAGTTAGAATTTTGTACTAACCTCTCTGAAATGTAAACGCGAAATTACACTTATGGCAACCCTATAATATATATAGCAAGCAACTATCTAGCAAAACACAATTCAAACGATGTAATTTGTTGTTAAAGGGATTACAATGGGGACCGATTATTATGTCGAAATCAGTGCCGCGACCACGACCGTCTGAACCACACTCTCGTTATATAGATCGTTCACACGTCGCGCGTCGTTCCTACATTATATTTAGATCAATATTCGTACCGAGATGGAAAGCGAACCCTGACACTTGGTCGAGATACACTAAGATGATGGCAATGGACACTAGTTCTAGTATCTTACGCGGAAACTATAACTATAATGAGCCGATCAGCTTAATGTTAATGATCAATCGTTTTGCATATCAAACAGTTTAATATAAATTGTCACGAAGGTGCGTCTGCAGATCATTAAATGCTAAGACTATGTTTAAGCCAGACTACCAACTTTAGAGAAATGCGGATCCGTGGAAGCTATATTTTTTATAAGAAAAACCTTTCGGTGTTTTTAATTAATATTAAAAGACTCGACTTCTATCAGTATTCAAAGGAATCGTCTAAGTTCATTCTGGAACTAGCAGTATGTACAATTTTAATTTTGAGAGGAAACGTTTCATTGGAAAGTTGAGAGCCAACCTTGATAAGTTCCATCCGAATCTTAACATTTTCATCTAGTAATTGGGAGACCATGATTTCCAAAAATCGTATTAAATAATTTGAAAACTTTCTACGCTTATTACCAAATTACACTACAGAGTGGAGTACTCACTATATGTGCAGCCCCTGTGTGCCTTATCAGCTACGAGCTACTGCGGTTGCTGCTGTGCCAGTATGTCTGTCACTAGACAATGTTGTATTTACCTTAATTACCTATCTAACGCTACTGGCTAATTCTCGACGAACATCCCTACGCATGCATTACATTACTTGACAATTTTTACACTAGGACTAAGATATTAAGTGCCAATTACATCTACCAGATTACAAATGTTGAATTATACAAGATACAGGATTTCATCCACCTACTTGCATAAGAATTACTTTCCATAAATCTCTACCATCACAGACTTTTCTCAATCACTTAAAGTCCTTTTACTTTAACTTGATGCCTTTGCTTTACCTGTAGAGCAGATGTTATCAATAATTTGACATTATTTAAAATTTTATTAATTTGGTAATGAGGCCATTCTGAGCACAAATGACTAATCATTAGAATGTTATGAGAACAAAACAGTGTATGGGAAATTACTTCGTGCGGTAGTAGGATATTTGTTAAAGATGCTGATATCATCTGTCGATGTAGAAACAAGTGTACAAGGAAAAGCGCCGGGGGCCGCTGGGACATAACTACAACCACGAACAGACAACATTAAATACTACGAGCCCCTGGCACTTCTCGATGACACATAGTTCTACACTGTTCTTGCAGAAACGTCTGGAGACGTATTGTAAGGTGTATGCACAAGTATTTTATAACATGTACTCCTACGTTCATAAGCAATCAAATTATGGATCAGCTGGCGAGTTCAAGTCCAGACGCGATTTCCGGCGGTCTCTGCCGATGGACAACTGTCCTGAGGAGGACCTTTGCAAGGAAGAAGACCGCGGACGCGCCTGGTCAGACTTGGACTTCTTCACCTTACTGCCCCCGCTAGCTGGTTGCTTACCTTTCAACGATGACACTGATATCACGACATCAGTGGATACTCCGTCTTGCTCTAAACACACAAATAATTATATCATCAGTCTCAGTAAGTTACTGATATAGCTGAAATAATAATTTAAAGGTGAAACTTACCAGTACGTTTGATCACTTCTCCGGCATTGTTTAAGAAGAATTTCGGTTTGGAATCTTTTTCCTTGTCCTTGTCCTTAAGAGATTCCTGATGAAAACAGAATATTATTGTAGTCAAACATACCCATTCAAAAAGTACTTAAAAAATCACTGTTAATAAAAATATTTTTACCTTTGATCTACTAGATTTGGAAGCAGAGTCAGTGCTTCCGCGCCACCACGGTCACTGGATCTCACAGAAGCCCCGTCCGGGCTCCTTACCGGGGGTGGAGGCCTCGGCCTCCGCGATTTCGCCTTCAGGCTTCGGCGAGCCGGTCCCCGATGTGGTGGCGCCCCTGTACGACACATATCCGTGTAGTGGATTCGATTTCAACAGGAAGCAAGTTTCGATGAATGCGGTGCTGTACATAATACATGATACTAAAAGAAATGCAACAACGACAAGGTAAATTTGAGCTACTCACGTCATGTCGACCCGGACGGTGTTATTGTTCTGTTGGTTGCGCATCGCTAGCGTCGACACCATCGGCGGGCGTTGCGGTTTGTTAGCCAGCAGGCGCTCTATCTCGATCATAACCACCGGGGTCAGCTGCGGGACAATCTGCTAACAGATGAATACTTACATGATATGCTCCTCTCATACTAAATTAATACCCTACAATAAGATTGTGTAGTACCTGTAGTGCATGAATGTTCTCCTTAAATTGCTCAACGCTGGTGGCGCCCAGCAGGAGACAGTTCACTGACTCATTCTTTAGGCACCAAGCCACGGCCAATTGGCCCATAGTGCAATCTGCAAAAAAAAGGTTTTTTTATAAATATATTATGATATAAATAAACTTAAGTAGGACATTAGGAAATTTACACACTAAGTGTATTAGCCAGGTTGGAGAGATCACGAAGTTTGTCTCCATATGAGCGAGGTTCTTCTCCAGTCACTTGTTCCTTACTGCCAGTGAGACGCAACTGTAACAAACATTTAATTTAATATGATGTTCAACTTTATCAATACTTGATCAATTTTGATTGATTCAAAACAAGTAGGAACTGCTACCTCAGGAACGGCAACATCCTCTTCGCACCAGCTAAAGGTACTATACTTCCTGTTAAATCGGGACTTAGCGAATAGCCCCGTGACTTCCTCGCGGCCGAGGCCCTTGCCTGTTGTGATGGCAGACCATGCCATCGTACCTAGTTACCACAATGTATGTATTAGTATTCACAATACGTATATTTATTACATAAATATTCGTAAATACATTCAGGTTACTTACCCACTCCGATCTTGTGATACAATTCGGGCATATAGAGCTCGGCTTTCTCCCTGCAGAACATGTGGTATTCCGTTTGCTCAACTATCGGAGTTATGCAGTTGAACTGTCTGCAGTTGCTGTATGCGTCCATAATCTACGAAATAAATGGCCAAGTGTTACTACAAACGGACATTCTTTATTGGCGTCAAAGAAGCCAATTAGTCAGATATTTCGTACCTCAGCTGGGGACCAGCGGGCAGTTCCCCAGTACATGACCCATCCTTGATTGATCACGAAGTTCATCGCACGAACGAGCTCTGTCGATGTACTAAGTTTTAAAAACTGTACACTCATACTAGCACCAAACAATTTATTTATAGGTATATGGTCTGAACTGACCTTCCATCGGGCACACTGGGTCGACTTTGTGTAGGAGCACTACGTCTATGTACTCGACTTGAAGCCGAGCCAGAGACGCCTTCACACTCTCAACAATGTGCTTACGAGAGAGGCCTCTTTCATCCGACCTGTTATTAGTATGAGTAAACCTAGTAAATGGAGAGTTTACTGTACGTTAGCAATTAGCGAGCGTGAAGCACATCGAGTGAAGCCACGGTGTATCGTTGTATTTGCAGCAAGTACCCTAACAGCAAATCAAAGCTTACACCACTCATCTTTACATTGTACAGAAAATACAAGTACTCCTTGGACGCTATACTAAAAATGTAACAGGGTATATTAGTAAATACAGAGCGACAACATCAATATTCTGGGATAGGGGACCAGGCAATCTTCTAACACAGAAGGGATGTCAGCAGGCTATAACATTTATATCAAGAAATGCAAAGGAATCGATTAGTCATAGGTGATCGGTTATGCTAATACACATCTAGCCGAAACATCAATCTATGCAAGTCTCACTACATTTTAATTACTCCTCATTCCACGTTGAAAATCTAGAAAAGTAAGTGACAAATATCTATGTTGTAAATCGTGCAATTAGTCAATCTATGTTCTATGGTATGATACATTCAAGTTGAGGAGTGGGACGTGACTATAGCTAGAGCTTACTTGGTGCTCCAGTATATTTTGGTTGTGATAATGATGCTGGTCCGTCTAACGTTTCGTTTCTTTAATACTTTGCCCAGTTCAGCCTCTCCTTTTGCTATTAAATGAAATTTTGTATTGTTTACTTCCGAAATAATTTAAGATCAGAAACACCAAGACACTGATTAGAGATCGCACTCAAAAATCTCGAGATTAGTTACTGTACAATACTTTACTAATTTGACTAGTTGTGTTTTCAAATTACACTAAACGAAAGCTACCCTAGCGCAACTACTAGATATTTGTAAGTAGGTTCCTATCTAAAATTATGGACACACCAAAATTGTGCAACAAAAGTCCAGAAAGGGATTTACAAGATTCATTTAGGCATATTGGTAAAAAATGCATTAGTTATACGTAGAGTGTAAAATCAATGATCTCTATAAAATGGAACTATGTAACTTTTCTCGAGATGTATCTGCGACACGTTTAAAAACGTTATGAATCAGTAAAATTTCAAATAATAAAGTTCAGCTAACCACAGTGTGCTTCAGACAAATCAAAGAGATTAATTCCATTCTCGATGGCAGTCATGATGACCTCTTCGTTACATTCTTCATTCAGCATGGCCCATATCCCGAGGCCGATGTTAGGCACCCTTAGGCCGGACTTCCCTAAGTTCTTGTAGCGAAGTCCTGGGGTCACCACCGATGGCATGGTGGTGTGGTTCCCCATATACGTTGAAACGTGCCGGGACACATTCACTTCACCAGCTGTATACAAATTGCCATCATGAGTCAGCTTCAGTGCATGATCTTAAATGCTATCCTGTTGTCATTTAAATTCTACATTTTTTATCTTTAGAGTTCTGTGTTTTATTAATTTCTGTTATTAATTTTATCTAGTTTCAGTGAAATAGAACCTAATTCTACGGATATAAATGTGAAAATCCAATAATCTATTTCCACACACGGCGCTAACTCAATTTTGTCACTATACGTATACATTGGGTTTGGTTTTGATGCTTAAATAAATTAATAAGAACCATAAAATACAAGAACACGTGAATTATTGTGACTTTGTTTAGGTTTTTCGAGCCAAGAAAATATCAATCTTTTTAATTTTACAGTAGGTACGGAACACGTTGTCCGTAGGCATATCGTCATGATAATATCGATCTTTCAGTCTTCATGGATTCATTTATGTCACCGGTCTGAATATTTCATGTAAATTTTTAGAGCAGGAAAATGCAAGACAATACCATTCTATAAATATCGGGAATTTTTTTGAATTATTGAGGAGACGCAGCTTGAATCGGTGTGAACGTCTATTTCGCCGATTAACCTAGTTCAGGATAACACACCGAGCAGGTAAGTTTGTTTATGTTCGTCCTATTTTGAAGACAAAAAAATATATATATTTGTATTTGCTGTAAAAATGGTTAGAAATTCATGTAGGTATACATTTGGAACCTACCTTGATCCAGCATCTGTTGTGAATTTGCACTGAAGTCGTCCATACAATCCAAGGACGCAATGGGTGCCCGACACCTAAACAAATATAAAATTATATAATTAGTTTTGTCGCCAACTCCAGTGTGTTGTGATCGTGATGAAATAATTCGTGATATTATTTTTTTAAGATTTCTGTAGTGTTCAGAAACTCTTTATACCTAATCTTTTGACGTCTTCCTACTCGACCTTCCTGGTGTAACAATATTACACAACTAATTTACTTTTTATTGAAAGTGTGGCGGTGTTTATAAATAACACCACTGAAGAGCTAAGAAAGTTTGAACCTGTCTAAATTTTGTAATTTATATTCCGCCAGTATCTATCTATTATTTCATCTACAATTCAGACGGTGTCATAACTTTTGTTGCGTGTTATATTTATTTTTGCCACTTCTAACCAGTGGATTGTAGCGGAGGTGTTGACGGCGGTCTCAAAAACATTGTATCATTGCAGATCGGTCGTATTAGGGCCATAATTTTTTTCTTTTTCTATAGTTTATAGACGTGACTTATTTTGTTTCTTTTTTTGTAAATTACGGAACGTATTTTGTTTTTTTTTATGTTCGTTTTAAACTTTAGAGCGAGATATGTTGATGATGTATCTAAGTCTAACAAGGTTTCTAACTAGGGGTCACTACTGATGATACAATATAATTTGATCTACCTACTATAAGCGAAGTTTGATTTACTAAATATGTAGCTAATTTTTAAATGAGTCTGATTTAAAGCATTTCCATGTTCTAAAGCTATGATTACGGCAGCAGTTTGTTGCCGTTTAGCGTGATTTCTATTATTTTAAATTATTTAATTAAGTATATTTACATGAAACTATATTTGAAAATCTATAATTCTTACGAAATTACTGTGACATGCATGAAAACCTAGAGACGTGATAACGCTATTTAAAATATTCTGTAACTTTAGAACCTAAACGATGAAACGATGGATCTTTAAGAAATACTGAACCGAAAAGGACGGAGTAAAGAAAATACTAGTATTATATTGAAAGCAAGGAAGTAGGTGTAAGGCAAGGTGGTGAAGAGACATTGTGACACAATAACATCGTATATCACCGTACCTGAGAGTCGCGGCTCGGCCAACTGTCTCCTCCCTCAGCATGAGGCAAGCCAAGCGATCGTCAAACTATCGCTGCTCATGTCTTAGGCGGCCGACAACTCACAACCAGCTACTCAGACACCATGGTTCTGTTGCGGTTACGTAACGTTGTCAATTGTAGCACCGGCTAAGATAAAAGCTTTCCGTGATACCTACTCGCATGCGAAGGTCGCGGTGCGCGATGCTGCGGAGTGCGCTCTCAGCGGATTTGCCATTGGGAGAAGACATAACAGTGTGATGAATACTGGAGTTCGCGTCGATGATCGCTTTAGGCAAAATGTAGTGTGGTCGCAGCCGCAAGTCATGCGAGTGTCGCTCAGCGCAATGTTGTCATGCAGGCGCTGGTGCGGCTGTAGCGGTACGTCTTCTCCCTGCCGGCGAGTCTGAGCATACAGTTACCGATAGATGGTGGGCATGGGGTTGGAGTCGACGCTGACGCTGTCCGGCGGGCCCAGGGGAGTGTGCGGGGTGCACCGGCTGATGGTGGACTCGCTGCGAGACATCTGCGAGCCCTCCTTGGCGCCGCCGACCTCGGGCCCCTTGTATTGCATCTCGGTACGCCTCATTCTGCTCCTACGCTTAGCAACGGCATCTTATATCCCTACAAACATCTTATCTGTAACGAAAGTTCATACGCCTCCTCACTCCGACGCACACAGAATCAACCCCACAGAGTTAACCGAAGGAAAGGAACGGCGGGTTTAGTTAAGTAACACTCAAGGAAAGTAGACACAGATACGCATGCAAGCCCTACGCTAACATCTAGTCAGCTAAGGGTACACAAAATCGAGTGATCCACGTTGAAATAACATCTAAGCGTAGTACTATAATCGCGTTTAACGTAAAGATTGCAGTAAGGACGCAAAACTGTCGCTTAGTGATCGCGAAACCGATCCGTTTCCACCAGGAGTGCCGCACTCACCAGGGTAGCCTGGAGGTCTACGTACTCAACATCTGACGTTGCGGTGCGACACGTCGTCAAATAAACTGCGAACCTAGTAGACTGTATTGCGGGTGCGGGGCGCGCGGCCATGGCACGGGGGTGCCGGTGGCGCCGCGCCGTGCGCCGTCCGCTGCGCGCCCTACGCAGCGCCTCGCGCCTGCGCGCTGTCACCTCACCGATCTGACCTATTTCTAGATTCAGGCCCGGCCACCATTGCAACTAATTCCTACTTTTGACAACTTTTCCATTTCGTTTGCTTTATAAATGTGAAGTATGATGTTTGGAATTAAGCTATGCCCGTCTAATTCTACTTTGACGCCTAAAACTAAGTATCGCTACAATCAGTGTATTACATAACTGTCATGCCCCGTGCAGTTGGCTAGATCGATCTAGGCTTCCTGGCTGAAGGGAGAGAGTACTGAGCTTGAAACGGTTTCACAGAGAGCGCTAGGGTATGGACGGTGAATTGGTACATACGTTTAGGTTTTAGGAACTAACATACTGACATGCGTACCTACGTGAATATTTGCATCTATGGACCCACTATAATGATCACTCAAATTATTTTTTTAGGCGGTTAGATTCACTTAAGCTGATAAAGACACAAAGACAGCATTATTGTTAAAAAAACCGGTCAAGTGCGAGTCAGACTCGCGCACCAAGGGTTCCGTACAAACCAATTCACCAAAATATTCTATATTATACTCTTTGCGCTGTAGCATGGTGCGGGCGACAGTTTCAATAACATTTTATACGCATTTTTTGTAGTTTAACGTCATACAGGTCATCAGTTAACTTGCGACTTAAAATGCCAATGCATTCCACAACTTTCATGGATAATCTTTTTCTGTCCAGGCTGCTCGTCTGTGGAATGCATTGCCTGACCCGATTAAACGTGCTCAGTCGTTGCCTGTGTTTAAAAGACTTGTCAAGGAACATTACTTATCGCTGTAATCGTGCTCTTAGTATTTTGGCTTACATTTTGTCTATGATTGTCATACGACTTTTATTTTTACGGTTTATATATCAAATATGTATTTATTTATGTATCTATTATATGGCATATATATATATTTGTATTTGTATCATTGATAATAAATATATTTTTGTTGGTATTGTTGCACCACAGACAACCCCATGTCATGTCCACGCATTCACTGTCCATTCCAGGTTGCCTGGAAGAGATCGCAGAATGCGATAAGGCCGCCCATTGTATATATTTTTTTACTAGTTTTAAGTTTCAATTGTTTTTGTTTTTCTGGTGTACAATAAAGTGTATATAAATAAATATAAATAAATAAATAAATAAATACAGGCAACTATGGTTTATGGAACCATGGTATTATTTAAAATGGTTTTATTTATCTTTTTTTAGTTTTGGTAGGTACCTCCAATTACCATTTATTACTAGCTTCTGCCAGTGGCTTCACCCGCGTGAAAAGTGTTTCCTTCCCCAAGGGAACATTGTACCGGGATGAAAAGTATCCTACGTGCTATTCCAGACTTTAATATATTTCTGTGCCAAATTCCATTCAGATCCGTTCAGCCGTTCTAGCGTGATTGAGTTACATACATACATCCACACACAAATTCATCCAAACTTATAGTTTTATTATATTAGTAAGATTTATTTTATGACGATTCTATTAAGCCCAGCAAACACGACTAGGATACATTGTTTTATTTCGGAGTTCAAGTGCCTACCTTGCGGCTTCATCATCAGATCAGTTCGATGGTACATTTGCATCAATATCATGTATTTATAAGTATTTGCTTCATCATAGTCGGTTAACTTCATCATATTCGATATATCTTATACCCGTTACATTCTTAGTATTAAGGAGTTCCTGTGGCCATCTGTGGTCTTTTACATCAGTTCCACTTCACCAAATGATTCAATCTGAGTGCGAATGATTACATTGTTGATGAAAATACCAAAATCGCTCTACATATTTATGACATATAGCATTTGGAGTTCCTCTCGAATTCTCCCGGATCCCATCATCAGATCCTGACCTTATGACCATGGTACCACCTTAGAAGCACAAAGTACGTAAGCGGCGGCGCGCTTCCTGTTTTGTGTTAGAAGTATACCCTTTCAAACAAAAGAAGAATTTTCCTAATCGGTCCAGGCGTCTTTGAGTAATTCCGACGAATTGAGAACCTCGTCTTTTTTAAAGTCGGTTAAAAAATAGGAAAGGAGCTTTGTAACGGTCACAACCCACAACCATTTAACACGGAATAAACACCTGGGTTTCGCGAAAATACTACAACAGAAAGTTAGTCACTCCTTGCTAGTACGAAAACCAGTGATAAAATCCAATAATAATCAATTAATTGAATTTAATAATAAATCAATGTATGTTTGCTACGATCAATAAATTTTGTTTAAACTTTTAAACACTTTTATTGTAAAACTAGCTGACCCAGCAAACTTTGTTTTGCCATAAAAAGACCAAACATTTATCTACCCTACCTACCCTACCCTACCCTACGCTATCGTACCCTACCCTACCCTACCCGACCCTACACTACCTTACCCTACCCTACCCTACACTACCCTACCCTACCCGACCCTACACTACCCTACCCTACACTACCCTACCCTACCCTATCCTACCCTACACTACCCTACCCTACCCGACCCTACCCTACCCTACCCTACCCTACCCTACCCTACCCGACCCTACACTACCCTACACTACCCTACCCTACACTACCCTACCCTACACTACCCTACCCTACCCTACACTACCCTACCCTACCCTACACTACCCTACCCTACACTACCCTACCCTACCCTACCCTACCTATCCTACTCTACCTACCCCCATGATTCAGCGCACGCAATGGCAGCTCTCAAAAAGGAATATTTTTGCCCGTTTTTGCAACACTTTTCATTTATGCTCAGCTCCTATTGGTCGCAGCGTGATGTTATATAGCCTTCCTCGATAAATGGACTATCCAACACAAAAAGATTTTTTCAATTCCAACCAGTAGTTCCTGAGATTAGCGCGTTCAAACAAACAAACAAACAAACTCTTCAGCTTTATTATATTAGATTTATTCTTCGTTCGGCCCACTGATTTTCGGCCCAAATGCCAAAATATAGTATAGATTTTTGATATTCTTTTGTTTCTGATTGGAATTTAATATAAAAAAATAAGTGCAAAAACTTCCATGCGTTGTTTGAGAGAGCATGACACAATCTCAACTGCCAGGGCACACACAAGTCAACGAATGACACATAAGTACAGTAAATCTTAGATTTACAGTTGGTACATAGTACTCACACATATGCTGTGCAGTTATCACTAAACGAAATTGAGTTTATACAATAAAAATATATGCATACAGTCTTCAGCAGGTCCAACAATACTTCAAAACAATAATGTTCTACATATCACTTGTTTTTGCGCCCTAGTGGTTGTGGAGCAGGGCTATGATTGAGCCAAGCATTTTTATCTGCGATGTAAGCGCCCAACTTATAATATGCCTGCCTGCATAGTGTGCGTTTTATACAAGTTTTAAATTTCGTCTCATTCAGTTATAGAATGGGGGGAGGAATTTTATTGTAGCATTTTATACAGTACCCCATGAAAGAAGAGGCTACTATAGCCAGTCTGAAACCTGGTTGAATTAATTGTTTCTTATTTCTACTAACGTAATTATGTCTGTCGCCGTTTTTACTAAAAAAGTATTTTTTTTGTTTGTTTGTTTTATCTTGCGATCTGTCTTTCACTATGAGCAGATAAAATGGTTCGGATGGCGTGTTAGGCTCTACTCTCAGTGGGGTCTGCCCCATCTTTACAAAGTCACTCTTCTGGCTCACTGTTCTGGTCGAAAATATCCCGCCGTATTTTAATCGGCGGATGCTTTCTGGGATTATAAGTTGTTCTGTGAGCATGTTCGGATAATTTAGCAGTCGGGATTTGTACTGGACGCCATGTGCATTTATCTCCTCATTGACCATAGGAATATTGAGGATTTCATGAATTTCTGTTGTTTTGATAAACCATGGTGGCGTTGGATATTTGTTTTAGTATATAATTTTGTGCCCGTTGCACTTTCATTATGTTGAAAGCGCTGGCTGATCTCCAAAGTTGGATGCCATATGTCCAGATTGGCTTCAGTATGGTCTTGTATATTAGAAGTTTGTTATCTATCACCAGTTTTGAGTTTTTTTTAAGTAGCCAGAAAGGACACAGACATCCAACACCATTTAAAACTAAATGATTGGCAGTGAACCAATCTTGAACCTGCCGTAGGGAGTTATTTACGCCGTCAACCTCACTGTTAAGTCTAATTATAAAATAAAATAAAGATGTGTCATCAGCAAATAATACCATGTTTAGTTTATTTTCCAACAACACGGAAGTTATATGCGTACTGAAGTGCAGCGATGAGTCCAGTATGACGCCCAAATATTTATCCTTAGCTATGACAAACTCGATCAATTCTCAATCTTTCTTTATACACACTTTAAACTGGTGACGAATGAGTACTAATATTGAATGCACCACTTTGCATCACAGGAGCTAGCGTGAAGCCTGTTTTGCTGATAACGGAAAGTAATGCTATTGGCCAAATGAGTCAAAACAAACAAAGGACGCAATATATAAAAGGGGTGGACCTTTTTTACCCGCTCTTTTAAACAGATTCCGGTGACTTCAGCTGTACCTATACGTGTAACTTGCTAAGAGCGGCTAAAAAGTGTTATTATAATAATACGAGTACATTTTCCATCGCGGAGAAGACAGAGAAGAGCGGTGGTTTAATATAGTTTATTGATGTTAAATATTTCAAAATACGTAACCCTTTTTAATAGCTGATTGTACAAACAAGTAAGTTTGGTACATACAAAAAAAATATGGGCCGTAGAAGGAATATAAAATAGGACGAAGCAGGCATAAAATAATTAAAATTATATTTTGGGACGAAGGAAGCATATTGTTTGGGACGAACCAGGATTTTGGCATTTGGGCCGAAAATCAGTGGGCCGAACGAAGAATAAATCCATATTCGTAGTGGTGTTCAGAGGAGGTTTTAGAGCGTAATTTTTCAGTAGTCGGGTTTTAGATTTTGAACTTATTTTTGATTTAAAGAATTTTGGGATTTTTGCAGAGCCACATCACATTTTTTTCTGTATAGGGTTTGTGGTTTTGCATGTGTATAGTTAATGCATAAGTGAAAAGGGTGGACTTTGCGACGCCGTAGTCGGGTAAAAATGCCTCGCAAACGGTACGCTTGACAGAAAAACAAACAACAAACCTACCTACCTTCATTTTAAAATCCCTGTTCAATGATACCACACATGATGGGATGGAGCGAACTTTTTTTTTGTTTTTGACTTCGTGCTCCCTAGAGGGTGCCATATTCAATTTAATGTAACTTCAAATAGCTTATAACTAGTGGACAAACAAAAATGAAACCTTTTCAAAAGTTTGCCCAATGTCAATACTTCCCAGAATTTGATCCTTATTAGCGATACATCGAATGGTATGTTTACCGTTTTACAGCAAGCGATTTTTTTTTAATCAGCGATTTCGATCCTGGCTAGAAATATTGCTTTTTAAAATCTAATGACGCAGTTTTAGTTTTCGTCAAAATCGGCCACGTGACTCCTTTGAGTATTTTCGCTATACCTCATAGTTTTGGATTTGGTCATCCACGCCCAGTTAAAAACTCAATCTGTATAAGTTGTATGACAAAACTTTAGTTAGTTTTTTTTTTTGCTATAATAAAAAAAGTTATTTAAAATAGAAAATATGAAACACGCAGACAGTTCCCGAACGAAAATTTAGATTGTCGTATAATGACGTAACTTAAATTATTGCATCATCGGTCCTTGATAATTGTGCAAAGTTTCAAATTAATCCGAAGTTTTGAAGGGGGTGAAAATTACGTTCAAAGATTCCGTTACATATATTCATAGACACATACATACCAAGCTAATATTAGCGTGTTAAGAGCGGACTCTAGTCGGTAATATAGTATAGTAATATAGTCTATTGCCGTCGCGTCACCTCCAACCTCACCCCGTAAAGTGCGAAAGGGACAACTGCAGCTCAGGCTGATTTTACCTACAAAAACTTTGACTAAAAGACGTTTCGTATTCTGCTGTTTTCTTCATGAAAACTGGTCTGATCTAAAAAATTCTTATAACAAAATTTAGAGGAAAAGTATATCTATGCTCCTATCATTTCCTTTTTTGTTAAAAACTTATAAATTTTGTCTGAAAGTCTTCTGAACATGGCGGTAAAAACGGGCATTTTTGGATTGTCATATTTCTTTTTGTGATTATGTTTTGGAAAAAAGGAAATGATAGGGGCACGTATTAATTAGACCCAGATTTTATGGGGAAAAATCATTGCTCTAGAGGCATTAACCACGAAGAAAACAGCAGAATGTTTTTGTATGGAGAAAGTTTCACTAGAGTCCCCTCTTAATAAAGATGCCATAGATTTCAGCTTGTCGTTATTTGATAATATTTAGTGGTAATAAAGATTTTGATATCAATATTCCAAGTTTAAATATCAACTATCCGTAAGTAAAAACGATTGCAAATGTGACAATTGACAATTATGTTTCTAAATGTGATAAACAACACGAAAAAGCCTAGATTTTACGTAATTAACAAACACCAGACCAATAACACGTAATATTCATTAGATGAGTCCTTTATCTTATCATCATCATCATCACCAGCCTTTTGATTGTTCTAACTGCTGAGACACAGGCCTCCTCTCTACGAGAGGGAATGGGCCGTAATCCACCACGCGGGCCCTGTGTGGGTTGGTGGATGTTACATGTTGACATCCACCAATTCGAATTTTTGCTTTTAGGACATGCCGGTTTTCTCACGATGTTTTCCTTCACCGTTTTGAGAGCAGTGATGATGTAATAATTTACACAAAGTAAAGCGCCTGCCTGGGTTCGAACTCACGAGTCACGACTTACAACTTGTAAGTCGCACACATATTTAACTTATCACATATGACTAATTAATAAAGTTAAATGTTATAAATAATATTTTTTGTAAATTCACGTAACAAACATAACATTAACATTATGACGTAACAAACATGGCGATAACCAATCGTAGCGCGTTCTCGTAATTATTTTTAAAATTTTATCGATTTTCATTTGCTTATAATTAATTGAAAATAAATATTTAAGAGCTTTTTGCAACGACTATATAATTTATGACGTAAACACTAAAAACAGGGGGGTAACCACAAGCTCTTAGAGTAAGGTTATTTTGAGATCGAGTAAGGGACAGATGTATCTGACTTGTATACATCTGTCACTTACTCGATCTCAAAATAACCTTACTCTAAGAGCTTGTGGTTACCCCCCTGAATATAATAAATATTTAAGTGGGGCTGGCCTGCCACACAACAAACGTGATTTTGCTGCCGTTTTTTGCGATAATGCAACGGAACCCTTCGTGCGCGAGTACGACTCGCACTTGGCCGGTTTTTTTTCCTTTTGAGGAACGGAAGGTTAGAAACTATATTATTTAAATTGAATTTGTTTTTCTTGGCAGGCTTCATTACGAATAAGGCTGTCCTATCGGCGGCCAAATATCTCATCAGATGACATTTAAGATTAATGACCCGGCAGCCCCGGGCGGCCCGGCAGGCTTATTACGTATCTTGCAACAGCAAAACGATAGCGATTTTTGCGCAATAATTGCTCTTCAATAAAAAAGTTTTAGAGGTATTCGCGATTTTTTTTTTTTTTTTAAGTTTATTTGACAAAAAGCAAGCGATACATAAGATTATGTATAATAGGACCTATCATACCTATACTATAGGTAATGGCGACTTTTATGACATTAAGCGTTTGATCGCACGATGATTGCTGGTTGCTGTTTCTTACGTAATAAGCCTGCGGGCGTACCATTATCACCTGTGTCATCCGTTGCAGGTTTCCGGACCAAACCTCCTGAGACTGCCCGAACCTGTAGACAGTACCTTAAAGACTAATCCCACTTCCTAAGCAGATACCGAAATATTCTTAGAACATTTTACACACTTTCACATTTTATTCGCTTTGCTAGAGCAAAAGCGCACATATTAGTGTAGTTTTGAACTTTTCTGCATAGAACATTCGGCATCGGCATTAGCAAGGGTGTTGACCTCCACTTACCCATAACAAGCGGTTGGACGGAATAGCTCATCATCTGCATTTGTACCAAGATCAAGTGTGGGCTCGTTCGGGTACTCGTCCCGGAACTGTCGCGGGATGACGTTGCACTCCGCGGTGACTGTAATGGTACAACCTGCTGATTCACCGCAATCGCTGTCCACCGATTCATCTGCACACAAAACAAACAATATTACCAACCAAATCATACAACATACTACTAAAAGCCGGTCTTTAAAGATCAGCGAGTCTAGCTTCCCACCCTAACATACGTGTGGTATGAATGAACACGAGTGAATGGAACGCATGACGTAACCACCACGTCGTCACGAGGCTAGGGTTGTGAAAAACCAAATAAACCGCTCGTTATCGTCTTTCAAAGGCCGAGCTATGGGAATAGACACTTTGACACATTGACTGACTTGGAATGAACAAAGAAATCGAAAAAAAAAAATTGGTATTTTGGAAAATTCCTTGTTAGAATTGCTTGTGTATTGTATAGTACTCGGTACCAAAAATTTTGTGTCATTGTTTTACGACCAAAACCGGATAAAATCGGTAGGTTTGGTTCCATAAAAATATCAACTAATTTCTGATATTTTCGCGTCACGATCACGACTGACCTGACCGCATTACCAACTATGTCAAATAAAATACTGAGGTGTTTCTTAGCAATCTGCCTGTTTTCTTTTTTGAACGATGGATTTGAGATACCGATTACACTATTTTCAGACACCAGAGAAGCGTCACACGAGGATACCATTCGAGACAATTAAAAATGCAGCGAAAAAAGAAACCCATAGCAAACCGTCTGAAAAACATGTTTTGAAGTGAACATTTATTAGTTTATAGAAAATCAGTTTTCAGAAGCAATGTATGTGGTGAAATCATTTTAAACGTGTTGATTTTTTTTACCTATAGGTAACATAGTATTCTGTCTATCAAAAAATTTGGAAATGAGGAAAAAAGTTGCCCAGACGCATAAAAAAATATATCAGATAAGTTTATTATTTTGTGTCGCACCCAATGATATTCTAGTAAACAGATATGTTATGAGCGCGCGCATTGTGAAGACTCGAATACGTCCTAATTGGGACGTATAGTATTTAGTCTATGTCACACATGGCGTAGAGCGATACGCTTTGTTGAAACAAAAACAAAATTAAATAAATGCCATCGTGTGTATTTAGAAAGTGTACCAATTATGATAACAAAGTACATAAAATAGAAGGGATCTCAATTTACTAATTTTTTTTTTTTTTTCTAATATTTGAAGGTTAGAAAAAGAAAAACATTGGTGGTCAGAATAATGTTTGTTTACATTCACACGCAAGTGACAAACACTAGCTGTCTCTTTTTTCTTGTTGGTTTTATCAAGCCATCCCTTTCGTCTCATGTAGTGAAATGTCAGATGAATGAAAAGTTTGTAGGTATGTGTGCTGTGCGGAACACTTTTTTTCGGTTGTTTCATGAGTGTATAACGTATCTGTTTACTAGAATATCATTGGTCGCAATTTAATATTCAGACAACTTTTCAATAGTAAGAAATAATTATAAAAGCCTATTGCGAGGACGTGTTGAGGAGCTCTGGCTAAATAATAACAGCCGCATAGGTCGATCATCAAGGTTAAGCAACGCTTGACGAGGTCGGTCCGTCGATGGGTGACCATTTCAACATACCGAGTTTCCTCCGTGCCTTGGAAAGGACGTTAAGCCGTTGGTCCCGGCTGTCATTTGGAGATCTTTGACAGTCGTTACGGGTAGTAAGCAGCCTGAGATCCGACACCAGTCTAACCAAGAGGTATCGTGTTACCCAGTTACTGGGTTGAGGAGGTCAGATAGGCAGTCGCTCCATGCAAAACACTAGTACTCAGCTGAATCCGGTTAGCCTGGAAGCCGACCCCGATATAGTTGGGAAAACGGCTAGGCAGATAGAATAGCGGCGCATTTACTTCTATCAGGCAAAACCCCCAAATTCTCAGATAATGATTAATAAAGAGTCTACCCGAAACCATCAAACTGAAAAAGAAGGGTTTTTTAAAGAAATTGTACAAAAGGAAACTAGGATAACGTTTGATAAATAATTTTTATAGAAAAAAAATAGTTTTTAGTCACTGTACGACACATTATCGTTGTCGTCATCATCAAAATCACAGTCCAGACCGCGTGTTCGCCGGGCGCTCGCCCGGTCTGAATTCGGCAAACGCTCCGCAGTGATTTGGATGTCTGGTGAGTTCCGGGAGTCCCAAAACGTTCTTTTCGTTTTAGGAGAGTGACATAAGAGTTACATTTATAATGTCTGAATACTTTTGGTAAAAAAATATAAGGCAGGCTGCTATGAGACAGGTCGGTTAAAGTTTTTGACATAATTTTAAAATGCGCTCAGGCCCTTTCGCGGCATCGAATTTTCGCCTCATGACTGATGACTGAAATTAAGTTACGATAATCATAATCAATAAAAGCAAACATAAACGTCTATTAAAAATATCAAACTGAGAACATTATTAAAGTGATATTTGATATTTTTTTACCTACTTATCTTATTTTTGATTTTTATTATTACAATCATCTAAAATAAGCACAACACGACAAATATACGGTATTTAATATGCTTAGTGGGTATATCCGGGTTTATCCTAAATAATACCCAGTTTTGTAAACCCTTAAGAACCCGGGTATACCTAACCTGAGTACCCGGTTCCAAAACGCTATTTCTCACCTAGCCGCGTTAAGATTCATCTAGTCTAACGATTTTATACGTTTGGACCGTAAAACGATCAAACATGGATTTGGTCGTGTGCTCTCGAACCTACTATTAGACATCAACGCCTCACGTTGCTGCTAAAGCTGAAAAATATGATGTCCTGCTCACTCCTTTGTCCTGAAATTTATTTGTGGAAGTCCAGCCTCCAGGCCACGACTTACCTCGGCAAGGACCAAATCTGCTAAAGTTTAATATGATGCCGTCAGCGTCGTCGATACTGTGGCTGGATTCAGGCTTTGTGAGCTGCGTACTGCAGGATTTCTTCAACATACTCTGCGCCCAAAAAATATATTTTAATTCACTTTTATTCACCAGAACTCCAATCCCCAGTTTTGAAAAAGCTCTTAAAATAAGTATTAACTTATTCTAGCTGAAGCCCGCGCGCGGCCGTCGATCCGGGCCGCCTTTGTTCCGAAGGGCGTATCGCGCGCCGCCCTATTTTACACACGATAACCTGGTTCCGATTTTCTAAAAAAGGTCCTAATTTAAATTATCAACTTAACCAAACACTTGAATTATTAATACAAAACCCCATTTTAATGAATTTAGATCAAAATTTCACAATTTGAGACACGAGCGGAACACGCAGCGAAGCCGACTTGTTGCAGCAAGGAGCGTGTTGCATCTATGCAATAGTTCCTCTCGGGCGGTGGCGGCGTACCCGTGTTATATTTTATAGGTCAATATACCTATATATTCGCTGCGCACACTCTGTCAGGACCCAATAATTTATGTCATGAGCACTAGACTATAGCCTGGCTGGTCGGAATCCAGGCTCGCAATTCGCTGTGCAGTTATTGATCAGCACCCTTCCGCCTCCACCCGACGAGACACCCACAGATTGTATAGATATAATTTGAAGGGTAGCCATATTTCATCTCGCACACAACGTTGCAAGAGCAGTTACCTATACAAGCAAAGAGCACGCAGTGTTTACCTGTACTCGCATTGTTCCTGTATTGAATTAGTTATTTGTTTATTAGTCTGTAGCCCGTGTATGTGTGTGTCTGCTAAACAGAGCCGAATTGAGCCTTGTTCGAGTTTGTGTAAACATTCAATTAAAGTGCCAATGCCAGCAGTAATTGCATAAACTACAGGGTTCTCTAAAGATAAATCCATCGGTCAAGAAAGGGTTCTTGAAAGATGGATGATCAAGTCGACGACCCGTTTCTTTACATGTTGTAAGTCACAATGTCTTTCCTGCATGCCCAAATACTTAATAGCTTGATGCATGTCCTCGTAAAACATGAGTTTATGGAGAAATACATAATATTATTACGCAATCGGGTCATTGTTAAACATTTTTCCTTTTTCTTCCTGTACCGTGGGTGTATTTACATGTTGATGTTTAATCTCACTAAAACAAACACCCTGTCTTTTTTTTTTAATTAGCTTGATAACATTTTTCCCATCTGGGATTTGAACCCGCACCTCCTACTTCCTACCGTGTCTAAGATTTCTAATGAGTCAGACAACGTAAATGATCAAAAACTTTTTCACGAAACACCCAACATCAAGAACAGACATGGTAAAGATATAGAACAAACATAAATTGCAATGTATTCAAAACTCTTTGTGCCCGCATGGAAATGGTGTAAATTGTCTTTGACGACACTTATAAAAGTATGAATGAGGTACGTTGGATGTCGCCGCGGGGCGTAGCATCCCCTACCTCCTAACAAACTATGTAGGTCATCTTAGAGCTCCTAGATCGGGCTGCGCTAGCTATCCTACAAGACGTAGTCTATGAATAAATTAAAATTACACTAAAATCACAGTAACAGTCTTTACATAGCGTGTTTGTACGAAAATCTGTGAAAAATAAGACAATTTCTACCGGTTTTCTTAGAAAAAACACTGTTTAAAAAAAATACTATAATATTTTTTTTTATGTGCTCGCGTTTGACCACTATCTCGTCTGATGATGTGTTCGAAGGTGAAGCACGCTTGCATAGAAGTAACCTATTCACACTTGACTTGAATACCCCTAGGTTGTAAATTATCGTCTTTACGCAGTTAATTGCGCAATTACGTCAAAAAAGCCACGTTGATGTATCTGAGGGTTGAGATGGACATATTTTTTTCATTGCACTTACACGCACATGAGCTTAAGAGCTAGATGCATTAATAAAATATTGTCTTAATAGGCACAGCGACCAGTTACCCGATGATGTTTGGTGGTATCTGGGATTGAGGGACGACTGTGTCGCAGCCTCGCAGCTTGCCGTTGCAAGTCACACAGTCGGTGGTGAGACCACGACGTGTTCATCCCCCGGAGACCCTCTACAGCCTCAGCGATCTGAATCAAAAATTAAAAATGTTTACTCTATGGCATGTAAGTACAAAACACTTTTTAAACAATAATTTTGGGTTCTCATTCCAACGAACTTGTTAAACTTGCCTGATTTTTATTATTCTAGTGACCATCTTAAATACCTGTGAAACTAACGCCAAAAGGGCCGATTTTACCAATAAAACTAATCGCGATTAGTTCAACTAAACTCAGTTTATGCAAATATAGTGTTTTGATAAGTTGAGACCTCTTAGAAACAACCTATCAGATCGTTGTATTTGCATAAACTGCGTTTAGTTGAAATAATAGCAATTAGTTTTATTGGTGAAATCGGCTCTAAGAAGGTTGAATTAAAACTTTGTTTGAGAGTACATTCTTTGAAGTGAAGCAACAGATTTAACTCTCAGATACCCATTATCCATTTGGGTTTTAATTTAGAACAAAAAACCAAAACAATAATTGCGAACATATTAACACAACAATTTTCAATCTTTGGGTGAAGTATCTCAGTAGCAACTGGGAAGCTTTCCCTACTTCGAAAACTAACACAAGAAACTATATACGTAAGCTACTTATCCACTAATCTGTCCACAGATACACCAGAAATCCTATTATATCCTATATTTTGCACCCCATAAATATTTAAAACCTGTCTTGAATTTACACAAAGAATGCGAAGTTCAAAGTTTCAAATTATGTTAATACACTGAATACAAAATGCGATATCAACAAGTGGTTGCTGAGCATTGTTGCACTACAAACAGCTGTAAGCGGCACCAACGTGATGGAATTTGCTGAAGACAACTTTGATAACATTGAAGTTAACTGCTTAAAATGTGGGATCATAGTTTTAGTGTTAAAAAAACCGGC
Organism: Orthosia gothica; assembly: GCA_949775005.1. NCBI lineage: Eukaryota > Metazoa > Arthropoda > Insecta > Lepidoptera > Noctuidae > Orthosia > Orthosia gothica. The sequence goes on from OX459039.1 coordinate 23,371,042, forward strand.
CAAGTGCGAGTCGGACTTGCACACGAAGGGTTCCGTACCATTATCGCAAAATTCGGCAATAAAATCACGTTTGTTGTATGGGAGCCTCACTTAAATAATATTTAAGAGAACGTGATTTATTTTATTCTGTTTTTAGTATTTGATGTTATAGCGGCAACAGAAATACATCATCTGTGAAAATTGTATTTGTCTAGCTAACACGGTTCATGAGGTACAGCCTGGTGACAAACAGACAGACAGACGTACCGCAGAGTCTTAGTAATAGTTCCGTATTTACCCTTTGGGTACGGAACCCTAAAAAGAAAAATGTCTTGTGTAATAAAAATTATATTATTTAAGAGAACTTACCTAAAAATGTTATAGCCACGTTGCATGGCAGCTGAGACTTATTCTTGATTGTTTATTACAGCATGGTTCTCATCTTAACAATTGCCCGGCTAGCACACTTGACATAATCACTACTTTACGACACAAGAAGCATCTTTAGAGACAAAACTTAAGGCGGTACCCCGAGCAAAACGCCGCGCAAGCCGTTTTTCGTGCTGTTTTTAGGAGCTCGTTACTCAAAAAGAAATATCAATTAATAAAAATACATTATTTTTCTACATTTTATTGATTCTAAAATGGTAGATTTAGTTTTTTTTAATGTTGTATATATTTCACTAATCTCCTTTCAAAAGACCAAAATTCGATTTTATAAAGATTTTATTCTAAAATCTGGGCGTATTCACTACTGTAATTCATGCGCCACCAGTGCCGCTAGACCAATAGGAATGCTCATATCGCGTGTCGATTTTTTGGTCAGGGTACCGTCTTAACCCATTTGATTTCTATTTGATCTCATTATTGGGGTGACGACAAATTATACAATAAGTAGGTATGTTTATTTATTTAGACTTACATTGTCTTATGTTGCCCTATGCCTACCTGTCAACCAAGGGTAGTAAGGAAACATAAAAAAATCATAAGTTATTTTTTATTTTTATTGTTGGTACTTGGTAGTTGATGGTACCAACCAACAACATATATTTTTTTTACATTCTTCATGCTTTTTGTTGTTAGTAATTTTGTCACTGAATTAGATAGAATATAGAATAATTGAAAGGAACTAAAACATTTGCCCGATGAATTGCCAAACTTAAGTGGCAATGGGCAGGGCACATTGCTCGCAGAACGGATGGCCGATGGGGCAGAAAGCTTTTGGAGTGGCGACCGCAAACCGGAAGAAATTGCGTTGGAATGCCTCCCACCAAGTGGACCGATGACCTGGAGAAGGTTGTGGCGATCCGCTGGTTGCGGGACACACGGGACCGGTCAATGTGGCGTCGCTTGGGGGAGGCCTATGTCCAGCAGTGGACGTCTTTCGGCTGATATGATGGTGATGAAAATATTTTATTTTAAAATTGATAACAACAGTACATTTAGTTTTAATTATGAATTTTCAAATTTAAGTAGGTATAAAATAGTTTTGTTTTTCATATAATTATTATCATAAATATTTCATTTTTTTTTTCATATAGTTAGTAGGACTAGTTAGGCGTTGACTACAAATTAATTTTAAATGTAATAAAATAGATTCATGATATGTAGCCAGCCTATGTAGGATAGGAAGTAAAATAAAAATAATCAGTTATTTCATACATTTTCAGCACCGCCGCCGGCGCCAGCGCATCGAGGTCGTTACAGGAGAGGTCGTCTAACCACAAGATTACCAACGGAAGAGTGGAAAAAAGGTACCCGAATACTGTCCAAATAGCGCTGATCATAAAATTGTATTAGTTCTTTTACCAATATCTCTATAAATTATATGTGTTATTCTGATGTAAGAGTTACATTTCTGTACAGTTTCATCAAAATCTATTTAGTAGTTATTGCGTGAAAGAGTAACAATCATCCATCCATCCATTTTTCCACACAAACTTTCACGTTTGTAATACTAGTAGGATACCTATTTCTATTTATTTAATTTATAGTGAAAATAAGAGACTCCCAAACAAAATTTGCTCGTAAATTAATAGACGAGAAGATAATAATAAATTAATCATTTATTATTTTTATTGTATTACTAGCTTCTGCCAGCGGCTTCACGAGCGTGATAAGTTTTTCTTTTCCCAAGATGACATTATATCAGGATGAAAAGTAGCCTATGTGCTATTCCAGACTATAATCTATCTCTGTGCGAATTTTCATCCAGATCCGTTCAGCCGTTTTAGCGTGATTGAGTTACAAACATACACACATCCATCCAAAAGTAAGATAATTTATATCTGCTATTTAGAGTACGCATTATGTATTTTAGGGTTCCGTAGCCAAATGGCTAAAAACGGAACCCTTATAGATTCGTCATATCTGTATGTCTGTCTGTCTGTCTGTCCGTCCGTATGTCACAGCCACTTTTTTTCCGAAACTATAAGAACTATGCTGTTGAAACTTGGTAAGTAGATGTATTCTGTGAACCGCATTAAGATTTTCACACAAAAATTAAAAAAAAACAATAAATTTTGGGTGTTCCCATACTTGAAACTAAAACTAAAAATATATTTTTTCATCAAACCCATACGTGTGGGGTATCTATGGATAGGTCTTCAAAAATGATATTGAGGTTTCTAATATAATTTTTTTCTAAACTGAATAGTTTGCGCGAGAGATTCTTCCAAAGTGGTAAAATGTGTGTGTCCCCCCCTCCCCCCTGTAACTTCTAAAACAAGAGAATGATAAAACTAAAAAAATATATGATGTACATTACTATGTAAACTGCCAGCGAAAATTAGTTTGAACGAGATCTAGTCAGTAGTTTTTTTTTTAATACGTCATAAATCGACTCGCACTTGGCCGGTTTATTCTTCTAAATAACTTGTTATATTTTTCAGTCAAAACTGTCCCTCTGAAGACCTACGGCATCTTGGAAAATCTTCCTGGTAGTCTTCTCCCGCGTCTTGCCGAAGAAACAGAAAAAGGTAAATTCACTTCGCCTTTGCCCGGCTCGGCTATTATTTTTCAACTACTAGTAGAAACCAGAGGTAATTAAAATTATTTTAGGCAAATCATTCTTTGTTTATAAGTGACGTACATAAACCATTGAGGTAATAATGTACATAAACCGATTAAACTGTTAATTTTAGGTTTTGAGTCATTTCGACTACTTCAAAAACCATTTTTTTGTTCAATAGTAATTTGTTTAACATACTATATTTTGCCTGGGGAGCCTATGTCCAGCAGTGGACGTCTTTCAGCTGAAATGATGATGATGACTATACTTCGTCTGTTATAATTATAACATTAGACAAAACTGATCCACCAAAGAAGAAATATTGTTCTTAACATTTTTCAGCACTTTCAGGCCGTCCTGATTAATCTTTCTCTAGCCCAGGGGTCACCAATTACTATCATAGGGGGTCCGTTTTCCAAACTAATATGACTATCGCGGTCTGTAAGGTTTCAAGCCTCATAGTCCCATCCCACCCATATCAATGAAGATTTGATGAGTTGATTCGTCCGTTTTCGTATCGACGGAGGTAAAGACAAAGCGCGGGTTGAATTACGTACTCAAGTAAATTATATTCTATACTGTTTACGCAAGGTCCACACAAAATCGGTCGGCGAGCGTTCCGAATCTGTACCACGGTTCGCCATTTGGTGACCTCTGCTCTAACCCTGATACCAATTATTTGGGGTCGCAGCAACACTTCTCCTTCCATACTTCTTCGGTTCATCTAAATTTGCCTTTGAAATTCATAAAAGCTCCGGATCTTTACTGAATCCTTTCTGCAGGCAAAGACGTTTTTTTTAATACATTGCCTTCGTAAAATGGGTCATAATGGTCTCATACCAAAAACAAACACAAATACAAAACAAAAGGGATCGTCCACATATTTATTATCTATATCCAAAGACCGTGTCTTTAGACAATTGGACAAAAGGTATGTCACTATATAGTGTGTGTTTGTAATGCAAAGCACGGCGCAATTGTAATGACAGTGTTACCTCTCTCTTCTTGTCCTCCTCAGCTTCGATGGCCCGTTGGTGGAGGAGCTTAATGTCAAGCTGTCTGACCTCCTCGGCCTCACGCGCCTGTGTTTCTTTTTCCTGTATGTTAATTTCCAAAATATGTGGTACAATAAATAAATATGTAGTAAACAGTAAATAACCCAGACACAGCTTCACACACAGTGTAGATTAGATATACTTTTATTTAACTAGTTTTGTAACGTTACTTAAACTTTTTTGTCTACGTCTTTTTTACAATCCAATTTACCAACGTTTATACTCTCAGGTCGCTTAAGCTTGCGGTTCTCACTGACATTTCTAACAGTTCAGTAAGTAGGTACATAATGTGTAGTGCTGATATTACACAAAAAATGCTTACCTAAGCTCTGCATAAGCAAGCATACAACTACATAGTGTGTGAAGCTGTATCTCAGTAATACATCCCAATCATCGCTATCAAACTTCGAGAATGACACTCAAAGGTAAACAGTACCTACGTATGCGAGCATGAAAACGCTTAGTTCATATTTTGTAATCATGATGCATGTGTAGAATTCGTTGTACTATCAGCCAACTTTACATCTGATCATTTTGAAAACAAAATCCCGTGCACAAGACCACAACATCTGCGTCCGCCCTTTTTGCGTTGACCAATAGCCATATTCCAATATGCATAGCAGTGTTAAACAAAAAAGGATCCGAGAAAAAAAAATAGTTTTTTGGCTGACCAATAGTAATAGAAAAAAAACAGGACCAAAGAAGAGAAAGTTTTAATGCTTAACATTTTGTTTCAAATAATTCTCGCCCTCGGGTATATCCTCCCTAAAGCGGGCGAGCCCTGCAAGCAAAAATAGTCTTAACGGTGATCAAATGTATAGTTTGCTGATAGTACCTACCTTTTGTAGCTGCTTCTCATGTTCAAGTTTCTGTTGCTCGAGCTCTTCTTCTGGTATCGGCGGGGTCTCATCTCCACTGGATGCATGTTTGTTCCCTAAACGGTACAGCAAAATATAATTTGTGCAAAACAAAACAACTCCGGTCACAATAATGTCACAGGGACCTACCAGTAGGAGGATGATAGGATATCCAAAACTGATGAGCCATCGTCACGACTGCACAACACGGTTAGATTAACTAGCACCTTATATCTGTCAAGGCTAAAATGCGTTTACGGCACGGAATAGCGAACGAATACTGAAACACGTATAAACCGTAAGATTTTATTCATAGAAGTTTATTTTCATGGTAGATTCACTACGGAGTTACGTTGTGTGAAACAGATTGGCGAGGCGCCAACACGCTGCGTCGCACGAGTCCCCGTGACCCGTCCCTTACTCCAAACTCGTTAAAATAACGGAATTTATCATATTTTATTATGATCACGAGCCAAAGTTATGTAGTTTATCAAATACATTCTATTACAAAGATGAGTTGATTGAGTTTTCTCCACAGGGATATTTTATAATGAGTTCTAAGAATACCTATGATAGCAAGTAACTGATAATCATTAGTCAATAGCCCAACCCACTCTGCCCCAAGAGGACCAAAGATACGAGTATCAGCTTGACATAGTATTATCCTTATAGACCTTAATCAATTAAATGGTTTAGCATTAAAATTACTGAAGCTCTAAAACTTATTCATAATGTAGTGTAAACTTACTCTCTAATTTGACTATTTGCCTCATTAGTTCAGTTAGATATTCAATTTGTACAACTAATAATGCCTTACCTAACTTAGTTTAGTATTAAATGTTAGCTAACAACACAATATTTTTTTCCCCTTTTACTAATAAACGCGGAATAAAGTTATACCAGGTATAACAAAGGTATACCCATACATTTTCATAGGTTTATACCTGGTATAACTTTATTCTGCGTTTATTAGTAAGAGGGTTAGTGTATAATGGTAATATGTTATGAAATTTCAATATTTAGTAGAAACTAGACAGTTTTAATTTAACCTGTTTCAAATACTTTCAGAACAAGTAAAATTTCAAAATTTAAAACCCCCGACACATTTATCTTGAAAAAACACCCCAATTCAAACAGTAAAAAGCTCATAACTTTTGGACGGCTGAACCGATATTATTCAAACATAGCTAAGAACACTCTCGACAAAATCACTAAATCAGAATCGGTTTATCCGTTTAGGCGCTATGATGCCACAGACAGACACACAGATACACAGCAACACACGTGAAACTTATAACACCCCTCTTTTTCCGGCGGGGGTTAAAAATGCTACATTTTGAAACTAGACTGGCTGCTATTCAGAATTACTAATTGTAACACCGTTACCATTAAGTAGGCCAGTAGCTCTGACCTCCTCAACTTTTTCTGTCGGAGCTGACTCCATACGCAGTTGTAGGTGCAAACAGGATGTTGTCAAGGGTGGAGCTAGCCTGGCAGCGCGCCAAACTCTACATTGCTACGTTTAGACTGGGACAGAGGGGTGAACACATTTAAAGAATGTTTCATTTTCCTTTTACGTCCCGAAGCAGGGTAATGTGAGGAAAGGCTCTTCATTGAATCTACGATTTTCCTCGTCAAATACATAACGAAATTCTTTTCCATACTATCTCCATTTTAACTAGGGCACACGTACGTTTTACAAAACAAGCAGTATCCCTGCGTTTATACGCATTATTCAAATTAAAAGAGGGGTGCGCTGCGGCAGTCACCCTTGCGACCTTGAACTTGAATGAAACAATGCAGAAATCGAAGAGCTCGTATGTCGTCGCTCGCGATAGATTTAGGGTCACAGCGTTTGTTTACACAGCGTTCTATGAGATCTATTAAAAATAGAACACGTCGCGTATATAATAGATGATAATAGATAATGACAATAGCGGTCATTGACCTATATTTTTAACGAAGGTTCTAGGTTTTAGGGGAGGTTCTATGGTCGATTTTGCTTGTTTTTTTTGTGTATGTTCACCGATTCCCCGTTCTGAAAATTTGTGTTTTAAGAGTACCTAGGTACTTTTTAAAAAGAGGGGTGTTTAAAGTTTGTCGTGTGTACCTGTGTGTTTGTGTATTTGTGTATCTGTATGTACCATCATAGCTCCTAAACGGATGAACCGGTTTCGATTCTTTTTGTTTGAAAGGTGACTTTATCGAGAGTGTTCTTAGCTATGCTTGATGAAAATCAGTTTAACCGTTCTAAAGTTACGGTAGTTAACCCCCGCCGGAAAGAGAGGGGTGTCATAAGTTTCACGTGTGTTGCTGTGTATCTGTATATCTGTGTGTCTGTGTATCTGTGTGTCTGTCTGTGGCATCATAGCGCCTAAACGGATGAATCGATTTTGATCTAGTTTTTTTCGTTTGAAAGATGATTTTGTCAAGAGTGTTCTTAGCTATGTTTGAATTAAATCGGTTTAGCCTTTCAAAAGTTATGAGCGTTTTACTGTTTGATTCGGGGTGTTTTCGCAAGATAAATGTGTCGGGGGTTTTTTAAATTTTGAAATTTTACTCGTTTTACTGTTTAAATTGGGGTTTTTTCGCAAGATATCGCGTCATAATTACGTGTTCAATAGATTGTCGATCTAAGCATGTCTACTACTATATTAATTATGTATTGAATTGAATTTTAAGATTTTACTTATTATCCATCCAAATACTAAGATAACTTAGCTATCCTAGGGGGTAGGCAGAAACAACAACATATATTTTCGAAGAGTGTTTTTTAGCACCTACGTGGGTAATATTTCTATCTTTAATATAAAAATGAATCGCAAAATATGTTGGTAAGCGCATAACTCAACAACGCCTGGACCAATTTCTACAATTCTTTTTTTTAATGTTCTTTAAAGTTCAAAGATGGTTTTTACGTATATATATACATATATTTTTTTTGTAGGGTTGGGTAGTGTAGGATAGGGTAGGGTAGTGTAGGATAGGGTAGGGTAGTGTAGCGTAGGGTAGGGAAGGTATTGTAGGGTAGGATAGTGTAGTGTAGGGTAGGGTAGTGTAGGGTAGTGTAGGGTAATGTAGGGTAGGGTAGTGTAGGGTCGGGTAGGGTAGGGTAGGTAGGGTAGATAAATGTTTGGTGTTTTTATGGCAAAACAAAGTTTGCCGGGTCAGCTAGTTCATTATATTTTTAGCCTAACAAGATTTTTCTGTAAAGAGAGCTTTTAGCAAAGATTAATTTTATTAGAAACTAGCTGCTGACCCCGGCTTCGTACGGGTGTAGGTCTAATTAAGAAAATTAAAGCTTTTCTTACTTTATTTATCTTTCATACAAACCTTGCCCTGACAAATTAAAAACAGAACAAGAAAGAAATAACCAAATAGAGCCTGCCGTTTTGAAGTAATGCGCTTACATACATTCGGCGATTGCTTTTACTATTATTATAACAAGCATAAAATTACCTGGATTTCGTATGAATTCGTGTTCGGCAACTAGTACTTAATCAAGCACTTTATGGCATTGGCGTACAGTACCTTTAGAAACATTTAAGATTACGTTAATTGCATTAAAGATTACGTTGAGGATAAAACGGCTTGGGAGTGAGCTGCTCCAATTAATTCAGTTTTTTTTTTATATTTTGCGCCATGAATTTTGTTATTTTTTTATAAATATTTTTTTTTATTTGTTTTTTTGCAATGACAAGAATATTTACTTTTTAAAGTATTATATTATTTTATTTTAATTATTGTGAATGTGAAGACTATGTGGATCATTATTTTGTTTTTAATTTATCTTAGTTTTTAATCATGGTCTGGCAGTTTGAGTAGTTTATGCGGCCTACCCGAATGTCCTTTCTTTGGTATTGTTCGTCGAATCGTTGAGCTCCTTAAATTCTGAGTTGAGCTGCTCGGTTATTGACAAATGCGTGCACTGACTGGAGGTCCACTCAATCTGGCTGGTTCTTTCCTCAAAAGACCATTTCAGACATCAGTCTACATGGTCTTTACATGATCGATCCAAGATTTTGTCAGAACTTTAGAAGAGACTGTGACCTCTGAGTTTGTTTCGGCCTTTCTTCTCAGAGTAGTCAGATAGGAAACGCCGACTTCATCTAGTTTAAAAAAAAAAAATGTTAGACATGTAAAAGCGTTAGCGTTCTTAAAACTTACAGAAATAAAATCATTTATCATTTAAATAATAATGGTAACTACTATGGAGCTGGGGGTACCATAAGCCCTTAGATTAAGGTTATTTTGAGTGTGTGTAAGGGACAAATGTATATGATTCATATACATCTGTCCCCTGGGCTAATAATCGAGCAGGCACAGGTGGCCATATCTAGTACTTCCACTCCAGCCTGATGATAAAGCACCAACCATCGTGTTTGGGCTCATTGGATAAGTTGACAAGCAAAATTTTCGTATTGTTTAGTCCAATACGTAAATCCTTTAATAAAGAGATTTTTAATTTTAATAAAATAGATATATGATTAGAAGATGATTTATTCGTGGATATAGACTTGAAATGATGACTTACTGAAATAATACTAAGGTTACCAAAGCTATGTAGCCACCAAAGCTGATTACCCTTTTTATAGATAGGCTCGCGCTTGACCACTACCTCACCTGATGATAAGCGATGATGTGGTCAACGGGAAACACAATGACCTAGAAGTAACCTAATCACTCTTGACTGAAAGACCCTATCGTGAAAAAAGATATATTCCTGAGGTAGGATTGGTTTCAATAAAAAGTAAGTCTAATTCTATAACGACCACAGGCTGAGAAACGTCACAAGCCTCCGTACCCTGACGTGTCAAAACTATCATAGTTCGACTGTAAAAAAGGTACAGGTCACATTTATCTGTGCCTCATTTATCAGGGCCGAAGCCGTCAGCAATTCATTCGCAAACATAGCAGATATGCAAATGGGTTCGCATTCTCTATTTGCGAACCCGCTTGCGCTTCCTCCTACACATGTGTACGAATGTCTCAGTTTTGCTTGCTTTTTATGGGATTTTTTTGAGGATCCCATATGGTCGATTCATTCTGCAGGAGTTCAATGAACTCCAGCACCTTGGGGTTGCATCATGAAGTTAGTTTAAGTACCTACGGTTCAAAGTAGAATTCATGGACTATGAAAATGGCGAATCGTCCGTTACCTTCGCAATCATGTGCGCAACTGGTCGCACGAATGTGTGGGAGACTACGCGAAGGATCGAGGTTCGCGCGCTTTGATGTTCGTTAAAAAACCGACACAGCTTGGAAAACCGCGAATGCAGCGAAAACTTTGCATAATCATTTGCAAATATCGTCCAACACTTGTGGGTTTGCGTATTCGTGCGAATGTGAGTGACCAGCATTACGCACACTCAAAATAATCAGAGCTTATATATGGTCACCCCCCTGATGTTCTTCAAAGAACATATGTCAACCGAACGTAGTTACTAGTATTAAGGTTAATATCGTACAATTTGCATATACTGTCGCAACGACAATATCAGTCTATCGTGAAATAAATCAATATCGCCATGAGCACCGGCAGGACTATTTTCTGAAGGGTGCTTCTTCAGCACCCAGCCTCAAATAGGATGGGATTTGATTTTACCCATTTTACAGAGACATAACTAATTTTATCGGGTTACAAGCAGAGAAAAAATAAAGAAGATTCCAAGAGCGAGCGCCGCGAGCACGAAAATTTTAGCACCTCGCCTCGGATACGTTAGGTTCTCTGTTATATGAGCCATTTTATTGTTGTTGTTTTTTGAAACATCGTGAGGAAACCGGCATGTCCTAGAACCAAAAATTCGAAGATATGTGACATCCACCAACCCGCACTGGGCCCGCGTGGTGGATTACGGCCCATTCCCTCTTACAGAGAGGAGGCCTGTGTCCTAGCAGTGGGAACATTAATAGGCTGATGATGTGATGTGTGATGTGTGTTTTTGCAATTTGTATTGACACCCAGGGTTGCAAGTGCACCTACTTGCACCCTCCTCCCGGCGCCCATGAGTATCGCCGTGTTTTATTGTCACATCACTATTTATAAAGAGATCTTACTATAGTATAGCAGCGTGAAGCGTCATCCCTTTAGAACCCACCTAGTATTCACATAGCTCTTCATAGACAATTATTCATATGCACTTAATTAATAGACTGATTTCTATAAAATTATCTAAAGTAGGTACCTCTACCCATTATTTAGCCTTTAATATTATTTGCTAAACTTGCTATAACTTGTGTAAAGTAAGTACACCAACAAAACAATAATTTAACCCTTTCCGTGCAAGTGGAATTAAAAGATTCAAGAGCTTTCTGCACACAAGGAAACTGCCTCCCAGAAGTTACTTTTTTTTTTTTTTTCTTTTTGTTCGCCCTTCTCGGGCAGGCTAAGGTCTTGGACCATACCGCCTTGTCTTCAGTGTAATTTTAACATTCTTTAGTGTGCATTAGAATACGGGTGTAACAGATTCTAATGGTTTTTGGAGTATTTGGCAGCAAATCGTATCGAGTCAGCCTTCCCAGTAAGCTTTGCGGAGGTAGTCAATACTACAATAAAATTCTCCGCTCCACTATCCTGAGATCGCTTCTGTCAATGATTTCACATATTGTCCAGTTGCGTAGACAGTGAGACACAAAACTACACCAATTTTATATCACAATATCCACTAGGAAACAATTTGCAAATAATATTAACAGCCGCTGAACTTCACTCGAAAAAATCCCGCCAAAAACTCCCCAGAAGTTACTACCTGCAGTTAGGGTTACCATCCGTCCGTATTTGTCAGGCTATTTGGCCTCTAGTCTAGACTTTGTCCGGCCTTCTAATTTGTCTGGATGGCAAAATTTAATTTTTTCGTACGACCACGGCTATTATATCCCTGGACCGATTTTTATGTGCGCCTGTTTAATTGTTCTTCTTTTGTGTCTGTAATTACGCCGGACGAGACTATGGCATACAAATGACTGTTTGACATATTTTCTACACAAAAGCTGTTGAACCGCCATTTTTATTTCTCAGTTAAAAGTTATCAGACTATTGAAAAATCAGACCTAAGAACATTTTCTGGTTTCATACTTTTCAGTTTGTGATGTTCTTGCAGTCGTATTTAGTCTATAAACCTATTTATTATATAACTAAAATGTCCGGACGTATATTTTTTTTATTTTAGTAAGTATTTTTTTAGGATCACCAACGAGTGTTAAAAAAAATTAAAAAAAAACACACACACTCACAAACTTTCGCCTTTATATTATTAGTGTGATACTCGTATCTAGTGTGATATCGTCTTTTGCCCACGATCACTCGATAGATGGTGCAATATTGCCATCTTGCGAGTCAAGATCATCAGCTTCAAGTTCGAGCGAAGAAGATGAACAACTTCCAAAACGACGGCGCCTGACCACAAGATCACACAAGTCATCGCGAGAAATGAATCATTCTTTTGAAGTGTTATTGCCGCAGTTGGTGAGTCATATTATTACCTACTTTTAATTTATTGTGTGCAAACTACGGGGCTATGTTATCCTTGTTCCACTGCTGCATCTGCAGATCCATCAGTTAATGTACTGTCAGATGATGATCCAATTTTCCGTCGAAATAAATGACATTGCCGAGCTAAATGTATCCATCAAAGAACCATCCGAACCTAAAGCTATTCACGGCAGCCAGCCGTGTTCACGGCAAATCTTTGTCTCTTCAGGTTATAACTTTGGTAGGTAGTATAAAAATATACACAGTATAGGTATTGTTTTGTGTTTTTTTAACCTCCAAGGCTATAAAGAAATATGTTATTGTGCCGGCGTTAACTGAGCTCTCGTTTAGCATTTGCAACCAGCAGTTGGACCTTCAAGCACCTTCCTTTACGTATATAGCTCTTCTTGGAGAACACTTTCACAAAGAATTCGAGAAAAAAAACTAGTTTCAATAATTTAGGTCGAATCGGTATCTTTTGGCTACACCTGCAGCCTAATTGTGTAAGTTAATTCGGCAAAGGAAACAATCTGGTTCTTTCCCAAAAACACACACATACACAAAGAAGTTGAATAAAGACGAACTTCTTTGTGTATGTGTGTTCTGTTTGGCTTGCCGGGCTTTGATTTATTTTGTTGAAAACGAAAGGGTTTCCACGGGAAGTAGAAGCGAGCAGTGACTGGCCCGTCCAGTTTTGTTTAGTTAGTTTTAGAACGTCCAGGAAACTTAGAACTAGGCAGATGCACGATACCACGTATTTTTTTTTATATATGGTACTGATATACTGGTTGAACATAATAATACTTACCGCGAAAGGGCTGTAGTTTTTCAATAATTTTGCATATTTATTTTTGTTTCAAACCTTTAAAAAGCGCCTTCCATCCTAGTTCCTAAACTTCCACCACGCCACGCCACGCCTTCCGCAAATAATTAATAAAATGTCGTGAGAAATAGTTATGTACTCTGACTCCTTTTCCAACAACTAGTAAACAACTAATCGTAGTTGACGTAAGTTGTGTATGAAGTCACAAGTGACTCAAGACTTACGGCAGGTTGTCTGATGCTATACCTAAAGAAAATAAACATTACAGCAGCTTACATTCCATTCAATCAGACACCTCAGCTTAATTTCTTGACGTTGGACGTTTTGGATTTCTTTAGCGAATAAGGTCAAATCCTCTATCCAGCACCTTTGACTCCATCCTTCATGTCCCCAGTTTTTGCAATCAAAACGATTTCATCTCTTACACGATCATCAAATGCTCAAGTTTTTGCAAGCATGGCAGTCTACTTACGCCTGGGCCAACATATTAGCCACAGACTCGAACATTTTAGCACCCCTCCTCGGATAGGTTACATCAAGGTTACATTCCGCTAAATTACTTTCCTCTATGGGCTAGATTTTGTTATTACCCGATTCCAGGCCCGTAGGGGCCCCGGCCGGCAAACGCCATTGCGACTATAAGGCCAGTCTGACGCTTGTGTTATAAATATGTATTTACCCAAGCATTTTTATCAATACCAATATATACAACAATAATAATATATATAATACTATTATAATGTATTAATACTATTATACCTCTTCAAATGTCATGATTACAAGAAACGTAAAATCATGACTTTTGAAGTCAGAGATTTTTATTATGTACATTAATTACAATATTATGAAGCTGAATAACTTTTTTAATAACTCAACTTCTAATTCTTAATTCATAGCAATATGGGGGATACACCAGTGGCGTAGCAAGTCTTGTTGCCCTTTCACCCGAATGCAGCAAAGACCAAAAGCAAGATGATGTTTCTTACAATCAAAATAAATATAAAATAGGAGAGTGGATTCTTGGCTTGATGAAAGACGATGAAGAACAAGCCAAAATGCTTAAAATATGAGACAAACATATTTTAAGTTTTAAGTTTTTATTTTTAGTTCATTGTTATTTTACATAATAATGTTAGAGCAACTCTAGCGATTTACAAAATTGAGGCATGGCCTTAATCAATTAGGTTGTACTGTCATCATAACATATTTGATAAGATGATTTTATTAAATAAAAAAGGACAATTTCTGACATCACAAAGAGAATTTGAGATTGTGGATTACATTTTACGAACATTTAATTTCACACATTAGGGCCCCAGTAACTCGAGGTCGCATATCATTAAGGATATTTGGGATGGGATTTTACACTAAGAAGATAAAAAAAAAGTTTGCTAATTTGAATTTCGCGGGCTAAACGAGAGAATTTGTGTGACCAGGGTATAAATTTTGAGATAAGTGTTGCCAGTATAAGAATCATGACTTCAGTGTTGCCAGTATAAGAAACATGTATGGTTATTAAATTAATTTAATAGTGGCGGTTTCAATTTTTATGGTGTTTTTGAGATATTTAATGGTTTATTGATTAGCAGACAAAACTACTAAAATTATACATTGGTTTCAAAATGTTTAGTAAGTAGGTGAGAATGTCTTCCGAGTCGTTCTCAGAAAAACGTAATCTTGAAGTACAGTCAAAAGCTTAAAAAAAAACAAATAATGTCTACGGTTGACGCCTTGATGATTTTTTCAATTTTTAATCAATTTACTCGAAAACTTTGTCCTTTACTCGTGATTAAATCAGATTATTAATATTATTATATAAAATATTCACAAATGATTTTGTTCCAAACATATTTGGCTTTGAGCAAACCAGGACGGAATACTTGTCGGGATATAATGCGCGTTTTATCATTCTGCATGTGCGTGAACGAAATGTCAATTTAAAAGAAGGCAGAAGTAAAGTAAATTGTGTTATTTAAAATGTAAAACACTGTTAACAACTTTGGTTTGTGATTGTGTGTGATTATATCAATCTATTTGTAATGAAACGAACAAAAGTATAGTGTCTGTTAGTTAGTTTTTGACAGCCGGCAGGCTCGTCGTAAGTGACTTACGATTGGCCTCCTATAAAAATGAACAATCGCTTAGATGAATCAAATTTGGTGAATCTCTCAGGGGATCTGTCTGCTTTAAATCAATTAGACACGAAGGAGTCGTTAGCGCTTAGCTTCCCATTCGACCACATCTACGCATGTCACTCGGAGGAGTCTGAGCGACGAGAGGCACATCTTGACAAGGAAATTGAAATATCTACGCAACCTGATGACAAGGAGCCAGGGGCTGCTGAGGAACCAACATTAGAGGTCCACAAACTCTCAGAGAGACTTACAGCTTCAGAATTTCAAGTCACAAGGTTGAAACAATTGCTTGTGTATCATTTGGATTTGATACAACAACAAAATGAACTTATATCTAAAAAGGACAAACAATTTGCAGCACTAAAATTGGAAAATGACTCCGTAAGTATATTTTAAGTACTAGAAAAAGTTTTTGTATATAAGGTAGGTGCAAAAGTACATACATACATTTTAATTTTACTGTATTTTGTTTGGTTAGAACTATAGAATTTAAGTTGCATATTTTTTCATCCAAATATGCCTGCCTGCCCTTAACCCATGTTACTTGGGGTTGGTACAACACATTTTCTTCCATACCATAATGTTTCCTGTCATGTTATGAAGAATTTAATACCACATCATAATAAAATAGGTACGTAACATTGAAGTTGATGGATCTTTGTCTGGTCTCTCAACCTTCATTACAAGATCTGAAAAACATTAAATTCATAAAGTGAAGAAGTTCGCTACAATGGCTCATGCAAAAGGAACATCATTTCATGCCTCGCACATTCGGTTAACCAACTTCAGGGCAGCCCAAAAGTTTGGTGAGGGTTATACTTCATGCCTGACTGTCACAGACATTAAAATAAATTTTTGCAGTTCCAAGGTTTTCAATATAAAAACATGACAAATAATGGTTATAATATCGAAAAAACTCCAATCAAACGCATTTGCGAGTTTCTGCTATACATTGCTAAAGTCCAACTATATTATTTCCATCAAAACTTGATGTGAATAAAGAACAATAAAAAAAACAAACTATTTTGGCACAATACTGTCCAGAAAAAAGTATCTTAATGAATACTGTTCATAATTCTACATTTATCTAGCACTTAATAAATAACAACAAGTAAAGTCTGATAAAAATGCTGGCAAAAGAATATAGTGTTAATATCATATAGATCAATGCGAATATCAGCTATTTGCTTTCTGGCTCTGCATTGCAATTGCAACTACTAACTAGCAAAATTGTCCAACATCTGTTTAAAATTAAGCAATACACTCTGGCTCACTTTATATATTTTGTATATTATTATTGTAAAAAGCAGTGCCATTCTCAAATGATTAATTTTATTACTTTGTTTATTTATTTAATTTTTATATAAGTGTTTTTATTCCTATGCTATTGTGTTAATATGCTTGCGTTCTTATGAGCTGTGCTTTTGATAATTGTTTTCTTTTATGATAAAGAGTAAAACACATCAGGTTTTAGACCACAGCAAAAATAAACTTAAAGAGGGTGTTTGCATTTTGGAAAGTCAATGAAATCAAGGGGCAGCAACCAAGTCAGGGAAAAATGGAGATTTGATACTGTTTACATACCAAAATTGCCCAGTAATTGTAAAAAGAGAAATATACATACATAAGCTCATGCCTTTTTCCAGTAGGAGGGTAGGCAGAAACTACAGAATGCCACTTGCTACGATCCTTACATAAATCTTTTGCTTCACTTACGTTCATAAATCTAGTTATACACGCACGCCGATTATGAGTTCTGTGCACATGGTCTTTCTGAAGTACATCACTATAATGTCTATGTATGTCCTTTTCGGGCGTCCACGCCCGGCGTTTCCACTCACATCTGCATTGTAAATACCTTTTGATTGTCGCCTTTCACTCATCCTCACAACATGGCCAAACCATCTTAGCATACTCTTTTCAATTTTTGTCACTACATCTATTAAATTTATAGATAATCTAGTCTCGACTATTATTTTTTTTGTAAAGAAAAGCGAACTACAACATAGTTTAGGCCGTTAGAGTACTTTCATAAAGGTAGTTTTTCCATGTACCTAGCTCTATTTTCAGTATTAGAATGCACTTTGCAATGATTAGTGTAAGTCTCTTTTCACATGCTCCGGTTGTCGGGTAGCCGCTACCGGGTAACCGGCGGCGAATGTATAGCCATGTACGCCGGTAAGTGTGAAAGCTAACGTTCATGGCTAATACACTTCACCGCCGGGTACCCGGGCACCGGGGTGTGTGAAAAGACACTTACTGTCACTAGATTACTCCTGTATTGGTTTATTAGTTTTCTTTTTAACAAAAAATAATTTTAGATAGGTATCTTACATGTGACGAATTTAAAAAAAAATACTGAAAAGTTTAAAAAATGTATAGGTATTATACTTTATATTATTTTCTTTAAAATGATTTATAGACAGTAAGAGAAATAAAACAAACTGGGATCTTTTTCGACTTTAATAGTGAATACCCTGTTAAACTATGTATATAACATTACATTTTCTGGGCTTGTATGTAAAACCTGATTATGTATTGAATTGAATATCAATAGTATTTTTTTTTATTTACACATTGTACATTGATATTTACAGCTTAAATCTAAGGTGACTCGTATGGACAGAAGGATAACTGTGAGTCAGAGGCATAACATTAACCCTGCACCCGTCATCAATGTCCCACCTCCAAATGCTCCAGGAACTGCCAAAAACGACGCCGCTACTGGTGATGATAGTCAGGTAAAAATTTTGTTAAATTATAAGTACCCAACTGTCATGGTGACCCAGTGGCTGAGACCTCATTCCTCGTACTTGAGGTTCTATTCCACTCAAGTAGGTTCCAATGTAAATTTTTTAAATTCATATATAGTTTCTGAGTTTATCTTCAACATTGCTGACAATGTTGAAGGAAAACTGGACTTATCTATACTTATATTATAAAGCTGAAGAGTTTGTTTGTTTGTTTGATCGCGCTAATCTCAGGAACTACTGGTTGGAATTGAAAAGTTCTTTTTGTGTTTGATAGTCCATTTATCGAGGAAGGTTATAGGCTATTTAACATCACGCTACGACCAATAGGAGCGGAGCATATATGAAAAATGTTGCAAAAAAATATACCTTTTTGAGAGCTTTCGTAGCGTGCGCTGCGTAAACGGTTAAAGTTACGCAACATTCATGTATGTATGTAGGTAGTAGCGTAGGTAGGATAGGGTACGTAAGTAGCTATTTAACGGGAGCGAAGCCGCGTGGAACAGCTAGTAGTTTATATTAGTCAGAAACCACCAACCCGCCTTGAGCAAGCGTCGTGATCAATGCGTGTGCCTTCTCTGTTTAAGAAGAGGCCTTTGCCCTGCAGTAGGACAGTTACAGGCTAGTATTATTATTATATAAAGCCAGAGTGTTTACTACAGTTTCGTTTTAATCCATCATGTAGCATTTTATATTATTCAGTAATAAACATTTGAAGTCATAAAATACAGTGAATATAAAGTCTTATTTGTATTAGTAGGATATTGATGTTAATATTTATAATTTCTAACATTGTTTTCTATTTCTTTTTCAGATGGTGTTTAATAGTCTAACAGATTTTTTGGTGCCAGATAATAGAACAAATCCATACAATATTTTTAATAATGATATTGCCAAAACAAAACCATTAACTCCTGACCCATTCGATTTGAACAGACCTTCAGAACCAGGTAACAGAATCTTGCTTTTAAAAGCTTTTATTTAGTTTCACCTATCCCGGTGTCTGTAATCAAAATTAATTTCGAACCACTGCCCGGTGTTTGATTGAGGTGAAATTTGCACATTGTTAGTTTCTTGTGACAATGTATTTTTAAATATTAAAGCTTGTGTTTCTCTTCTGTAAGAAAGCTATGGAGTAGGTACTTTCCACCTGTGAAGAACATTATTATGTCGGGTTTCTTGTTTTTTTTTAGTAGTTAGGTACTTGTTCCACTGCCAGTGACGAAGCGATTTGCTATCGTCTATTTTCTCGCTGAAGAAATGAACAAAAGATTCAGATCCCGTGTCAATAAAAATGTTGTGTTATGTTATAATTTATTTGCTTTAACAGTGAGAAATAGATACATTAGTGTTTGAAGTGTCCCTTTAGGCAAATGATTGTCTGTGTTAGGACACTTCAAAATGAACATATATTAATAGTTTATCGCCTGCTGTTCACACTGTCGCAGCGACAAGAGTTATTCAAAGATAATACTCGCTCAGCGATACTCAATCAACGATGCTTGGCGGTCAAAACTCACGCCGAGAGAGCAACCAACCAAGGCACTTGCCCTAGCACCGATGACCAGCGAGAATTGAGTTGAGCTAGAAACTAGATACGAGTTGGCGAACAGCGTGAAGCGAGTTTGTAGTTCCGATAGTTTTGTCGCTCGGCTATAAGCGAGTGTTCTTGTGCGACGACTATTAATATTTTTGACTCTTTTATTGACAAGGGAACTCTATCGTTTGTCCGTTGCTTCAGCGAGAAAATAGTAGATAGCTAATCGCTTCCTTGTCGGCGGTGGTGCAAGTGCCTTATAGTTGCATGTTGAAACTTTCAGTTCTTTCAGGTATTGCTCATAAGACAAATAGATTTATTTTTAATCTAATATTTACATAATTCTTCGTCAGCTAAATTTATTTTAGGTTTGTGGCTTTGGAAATAAGTGCAGTTTTTTATTTTATATAAGCATTAGCTATGTGGTATGAATAAAAAAATAAGATTTTTAACTAACTCTTTTCATTCCTAAGATACACCACTTAGTTACCCTACTTTAAAATTTCAACCACGCTTTAGGGTACATAACTGTGAATTTATCCCATTAGGTGTCTCACTGATTCAGTCCCGTGTGAGTTAATGTTTTTTAGATTATTCTGTGTTGAAATATTCCTGTGCATGTTTTTAACCTTTTGGTACTGTTATTACTTATATTTACATTTACACGGGAGTTTCTTTTTATTACTTTGGGTAACCTTAAAAAGGGAAAAGACCAGGGAGTGTGGACTATTTACCTCACTAAAACCACCCCGGTGATCACCATCAGCACGTAGAAGATTGCCCCGTGACCTCTCAACCGACCACCCCGGAACCAGCTCTTTGCAACGCTTGTTAGGGCACATGCCTGGAGAGACTTAAAAAACGCCTCTTAGCCTCGCCGTGCACGGCATAACGTGATCACTGTGCCACCGTTTTCCTAGAGGTACTTGGTGGGCAGGCAGGGTTTCGGCGTTTTAGGCATCGGGGCGGTTGCGTCCCTGACGTCTTCTTCTCCGAGCGGGATCGGTTCTCTCACGATCCCGGCACACGGGAGAACCTATTGCAAAAACAAATTCGAAAATTTTGCCTCGCTTTTTAAAACTTTTTCTGTTTACTCTATATTTAGGTGAGTTCGGTTTACTCTATTTACGTGGGGTTATCTGCTGGATCAGCTTACTGGATCGTAATATCCTATTTAGCTGCTATGACCATGAAAGTAATATGTTTTAAAATTCTAGTAGATCAGGCAATGAACTCCAACAGAGTTATAAAACTGGTATGATTTACTCGTGTTTTTTACTTTTAGTTACTATAACAGCTATTTTTACTGTCCAAATCTCTAAATCTATAAAAAGACTTCACTACACTACGTGGCAAAACTGGACCACCAGAAAACCCTTTTTAATCCCTTGAGTGCCAAAAAGTTGGTTTCCTGCGAGAAATAACATAATATCTTTTTAATTGTTTCGGCAATTACAGCACACAAATGGTTAAAAATGTCTTTGGGATGAGCTCGTGGATAAATGAAAACAGCCGCTCGAGTTGATCTTCAAGGTTAAGCATCGCTTGCCGAGGTCGGTACGTAGATGGATGACCATGTAAGCATACAGAGATTCCTCCGTGCCCCTGGTTATTTATTTTGTACATCTTTGACAGTTGTTACAGATAAAATCTGACACTAGTCTTGCCTGGAAGTATTGTATTACTCAGTTACTGTAACTGTGGTGGTCAGAGTTGCACTCGTTCATGTCAAATATTAGTATATCGTTGCATCCGGCTAGATAGGAAGGCGAACCAATTTTTTTGCCTTTCTTTTGTTCTTGACTCTAGTCTAGGTCAAAGGTGACAGATACAAAGTATATAGATGGGTAAAAGTTAGCTAGATTGTTTTTATGTGAAGTTTTTAGACATGAGTAAAAAAAGATATTTCGAAAAAATAAATGATGCGGCTATGGTAAAAACCTTTCAAATAAAATTCAAAGCGACGTTACGATGCTGGGAAATGTGCAGGTGATCGGCTGAAATAACCATTTGCAATATTAATGTCTTTGCGATCGATCTTTTCATTAACATAATATCGCCCTGTTGAAAATGGGAAACTAGAAAAGTGTGCTTGTAGTATAGATGTTCTATCTCACGAAGGCGAATCGTAGCAAAATGACTCTTATTTCGACGTCATAAAAGTCACGTTACCCGCCTTCGTGAGATAGAACGACTATACTAGTGTATTTGTAGGGAGTACAATTCCACATGGTGCAGGCAAAGGTTTATTATTTGGAACATTCTGCGTTTTACTTAATGAGTTATGGATCGATAATGGGTAGGGGTTTGTCCTTCGTACGTTTTATTTTATTCTTCTTTATTTCATTGACATTGATTAACTTCGAGATTTTTACCCTCTCAGTATTTATTTATAGATTACAAAATAAGGAAAGGAAAAGTAATTAATGCACGCAGCAGCGTTAGCTAGGGATCTGTCCTTTGAGATACTGGTTCCCGTCAACCAGGTAGAAAATGTAACGATGGTATAACTTACATGGTATCCACTTACCCTTGTCCTCGTGGTGGTCTCCTGGTCCCGTGTCCGGTCGAGGGTAATAGGGAAAAATATATATAATAAAGGAAGGGACCGGGTGCCATTAAGACGTTTCTACGTTTTTTTTTCTCTTTAATTTATTGTAAGAGTAATCTGTGGGTAGGTAGGAAGGAAGGTGGTGTGGGTGTAGCAGTGACTCTCGCTGACCATTTGTATCGTTTCTCGTTTGGCCTTGACCGACGTGGCATTCGTTTTAAAGTTTAAATCGACAGAAAGGGTATATTTCTCCGTGTCCAATAAAAATGTAATACCTGGTTTTACAAGAGGCTAAACTGCTGCTTTGTTTCAGACGTACCAACACTGCCAACCTATCTGCCTAGCGACATAGGCGTACCTTCGATTTTGGAAAGCAGCAGCCTGCCCGGCGATAACTTAAGCACAATGATTGAAAATAAGCGTTCGTACGCCAAAAAAGAAATCAAGACTGAACCTCGAAGCGAACCCCTGTACACTGTCACATCGAACAGGTTGTTCAGTATATTATTAGTTATTAGGGGCTAGAGTGTTAATGTGGACACTAATAACAAGTATATTAATTGGTTTTTGCTTGCAGCGGCAATACTGTGATCCAAAAAATTCAAAGGAGTCGAAGAAGAACATCTGGAAGTTTAGGCAGTTTAAGTCGGCTTCCTAAAGCACCACCACCTAAACCTGAATCTCCGGACAATGGTAAGTCTTTACGTGCTCAAATATAAACAATATATGTAACTACCATTACATAAATGCTCATATTTTTTAAGATAACTTAGAAGATTTGCTACCTATTTAATATACCAATTAAAAATATTGTTCTTTCAATTTCTCTTCAAAATTTGATGTATTATCTAATCTAATCTTTCACTTCATTTTGTTTTGTAGTTAATATGTTCGAAGATGACAAAAGCTTTGAGCGCACATTCAGTGTAAATAAGAAATCAAAAATGATCAACACCTATGGCAAATCTAAAACCTCGACTATTCCAAAGAAAACGCCTCTTTACACTGGATCTCTTTCGGATCGACTGCAGCTTATAGATACCACCCCTACTGGCGAAGACCCGTATCAACTAGGAGAAGCTGATATGAGGGAGCAGTCGCCGATCCCGAAGCTAATGCTTCAAAAAACTAATCACGGCAGATTGAAGATATGTTCGGACCTTATGGGGGACAGTACGACGTCATCTAGGCGTATATACGATGCGCCAGCTACTGAGACAAGTACTAATATGCCAAATAAAATAAAATTAGAGAAAAGGTATAATTTGCCTAACATTGTTCCCTATTCGGTAACAGCAACAACTACGCATACATCAACATATACGTCGAGCACAGCTACAGATGCGTTCACGCGTATTTCTTCATATCCGGATGTGCCCAAGCCGTCGCATACACCGAAGCAGGTTGCTACACTAACTCCTAAGCAATCATCGTCGCACACTCCGAAGCATACGTCGACGCTCACGTCTACAAATACAAGCACGCATGTGCCGTCATACACGCATTCGACCAGGAATACCACTTCGCGTCGTACAACGACCTCGCACAAGGGTACCAAGACCACAAAATCATCACATTCGGGTTCAAGAAAATCCTCACATATAGCATCGAAAAAGGCCGCGAATAAAACGTTTACGAGCAGCGAGTTTCCAAATACGAGCCCACTGTTGACGCCTCTACACATGGGCCCGGTCATGACCATCCACCCGCCCACGCATGGCAGCCTGCACGCGGCCCTCACCACCTCGCGGGCCCCTCTAGGCTCGGCCTCTCATACAATTACCGAAATTAAAAAAGAATCTCTTGAATCCCCGTTGTCGCCAACAAACCTGTTTATGCAGCAAATAGATACGGACCCCGTTAAGAAGGAGCCTGATTTGGACTGGCCGTTTAGTTACTCGTCGTTGCATACGGCGGGGACCGAGACCAGTTTATGTGATTTTTCGTATGGTGAAAACTCGAATTTGACAACTTTGCCAGCCTTAGATGTTACCGATTTCCGGCAACTTATCGATGGATCGGATGCAGCAGCAGCTGCCGCGGTAACTGCATTGGAAAATATAGATTCTCTCGATTACACTGAAATCGAGAAGATCGAAAACGAAAAGTCAAAAAAGAGGGGAGGACGGACCACGAGTTTAGCCACGCCTGGAGTAAGTAACACGTCAATAGTAGCAGTAAGTCCTAACTCTGACATGAATCAACCTGACGCAGTCTTTGGACTGTGAGCAGAAAATTATATGAAGACTTTCTCTAGTCAGTCGTAGTAGACATAGTCCATCAATCAGCTTTATTAAGTTGTGGCCGATTCATGCCAGCCTTCCAAAGAGTATAGTTAGTAGTTTTAGTGCCTGACAGACGCTAAAAATTCCGTCCAGCCTTTAATTTTAAATTTGACAGCTCAAAAACTTTTCATTTAGTCAAAAATTTTGTCAAGGGGAATCAAGGGGAAGATTTTTTTGTTTGTTTGTACCGAATAGGCTCCGAAAATACTAAACTGATTTTAAAAATTCTTTCACCTATGGAAAGCTACATGCAATTATAGCCTATGTTACTGCTATTCTCGAGTAACATAGGCTATAATTTTGACGGGTCAGCTAGTATATGGTAATAAAATGAAAATATTTAATTATACTGCTTTATTTACTACTGATACATAATTCGATTGTGAATTTTAATTCATGGGAATATCGGGGCTGTCGCTTCACTATTGTATGTGTCCTTCAAGTATTGCATTTTGTTGTTTATGGTTGCCCAATGATAATAAATTATGAAACTTGATAGGCGTGCTTATGTCAAATGTAAAATTATATGCTAGACGGATTAAGTTGAAGTTTCATTATGCTTATATTAATCATATTTTCAGCTTTGACAACAACGTTTTTAAGATCGATAATCGCTTTGTTCAGAGCAGTCTTGTCCTCTCGCTCCCTAAACGGTCTACCAGACTCGTCGCAGTCGTTGCTTTTTCTTCATTTTCATTCAAACTCGATTGAGAACGTGACTTAAAGATCTCTGGAGTTGATAACCAGCACGCATTCTAAATTGTGTTTGTCAAGTTTTCGTTCCTCTTCAAACTTTAGTTGTAATGCTAATATTTCCTTTGTGTTGTCTATCTTCACGGATATGCTTTGACTCTCTTGGGGTAATTTATTTTTGGATCTCATTATCTCAGTACGCTAAAAGTGAAATGTAAATAGGTCACAGATTATCTTTTACTTTTTTTGTTATGTAATATACCTTAATACTTAATAATACCAGCCGGTAACTGTCCTAATGCTGGACAAAGGGCCCTTCTCATACAGAGAAAGCACGATCAGTAATCACCACGCTTGCTGAAGACGGGTTGGCGATTACATACTTATTTTATTTCCATATACTATGCTTTCACTATTTTTTTTCTATTATTTTACTTATTATGTAGTTTAACTGTGCAATAAATAAAATAAAAACGGAAACGCTTTTTATTATAGTTTTTATATGATTAATTTATTAAAACTTTTGGCCTATTGTACCGGCCGTTAAACTTAAAAACAGTAACTTTGATAGTATACTTCCATGCAGCTAGATTCTGATTTGAATTTTACTGGCCTAGGAAAAAGACGTTCGGAAAGCACGCTCGCTGCCACAATTGGTAATTTTGGGCTGGTTCTTAAGATATGTTGGGTATTTAGCGATGTCGCTAGCTATCGGTTTTCCGATATGCTATTGCATCTTTAGACGGTATCGGCGCTGGATCATGGGCGAATGACATTAGGCTCGAATTCCATTGTTGGTATTCAGTGACAGGTTTTGGGCTGTTTTTCTCATTCTGACTGTTGTTTTTGGCTTCTGACCCAAATGACTATCTCGGTCTGTTGAACAGGCCAGGATGAAATACTTGTTGAGTTAGGATTTTATTTGGTGTATTCGTATTCACGTCGAAAATTCTTTTATTTTTACTATGTCAACATTACTTTTCCAAATGTTCGATGACATTTCGACATGTTGGCTTGAGGTTTGAAATTGAGGGTAGGTTGATATTTTTTTTGGAAACTTGACTAACTTTTTTCTGCACGCGTCTTCGCGTGTTGACAGTTGACGCTAGCTAGAGATAGTTTTTTTTATCTCTAAAGATATTCTATTAAAATTATTGTCAACACTACTGACTTAAGATTTAAAATTGAGGGTGGGTTGATAAAACCTTGGCAACTAGACTGTCACTTTTTCTTTATCAGTCGTGTGTTGACAGTTGACACTAGACAATTAGCCAGCCAGAGATAGATTATAACGATATTCTATTATAATGCGATGTTCCAGGAGGAAACCCTGGACAATCGACGTGGCTTGGGAAGCAAACGTGGCAGGAAGAGAGCGCTGTCAAGTGCAGGACTTGGCAAAAATGCGAAGCAAAATTTATCGAAAGTAGTCGGGCCCAAGCCAAAGACAGGCAAGGGAAAAGGTAATGTAATAGAATAAAATCATTTGCGGCAGAACCTTTGGGCTAATATTTACGTAGCATGCTCACGCTTAGTAGTATAGCCGCTGGCGATCGTGATTGCTGTGCGGAATATGCGCGAGCAAGCTCCGCCACGCATATCCACCCATTAATTTAACCCTAAAATACAAAAATGTCTAATAAATTGTAAAAACAACTACCGTAAATAGCCGCCGCCTTTGCGATCTTATGACTTGGAATTGACTGCTAAGCGCCTAACGCGATCAAATCAAAAGGGCTAAGAAGTTTGGCGTGGACCAAGTTACATACAAATTCAAAAAAATATTATACTTAGCATGCGTTCAAAAAATAAAGCTTATTTTATTATGTCTTCACGTTTGGTTTACTTTTATGAAAATTATTTAAACAATCTGTTTGAACTGTGTAATTAAATTTTCAGCTGTGTCTCGCGGCAAAAAATCCCCGCTACCGGGAATGATGACGAGAAAACCGTATCACACTCTGGTAGGAGACCCAGACCTATCGTGGTACCTCGGCCTGGACCCCGACGTTAAAATAGAAGATGTTGATCAGGGAGACTGTA
This sequence comes from Orthosia gothica, assembly GCA_949775005.1. Lineage (NCBI taxonomy): Eukaryota > Metazoa > Arthropoda > Insecta > Lepidoptera > Noctuidae > Orthosia > Orthosia gothica. Next base: position 23,398,231 of record OX459039.1, read on the forward strand.
AAGCCTCCACTGTAGAGGTAAAAAAAGGGCCAGGTTGCCTTTAAAAGATTTTTATACTTTTAGACAACGAATGTAAAGGTAAAAAATTAAAAAAATGTATTAAAAATAACTTTTTAAATTTCAGGTACCTAGATGGCGAGAAAAGCCATACACTAGTTTATATAGCTTAGAAGGCACAGAGAATTTAGATGATAAGATTTTTGAAAAGCGGCACCAAAAACTAGAAGCTGAGGAGCGGAGACAATTAAGGTAGGGTTTTACCTAAATATCAATAAATGTTTGTGATTGTGGTTATAAAATATTGGCATCTGAAAGTCTATTCAATTTGATTAATTGTCAAATCATCAACCGATTTCTATACTATTCTATTTATCAGCCGAAAGAAGTCCACTAATGAACATATTGATCATTATTTTGATCAGCAAAACAGATTTATTAGTTGGATTCCTTTTAAACCGGAATACTTTGAGCACGTTAATTATTAATGTTTGTTCAGGGTTTCATATTTACACTGGTGAGCTTTTAAGTGGGCTTGAATGGCCAAATCCGAAATTATGAGGAATAGCTAAAAATACTCAAAGGAGTCACAGGGTCGATTTTGATGAAAACTAAAATTGCATCATTGGGTTTTGAAAATTTATATTTGTAATGCCTTCTTTGCAAGCCATAGTGAATATAATTAATGAAGCTTTTAAGTTAAAAGGGATGAGTATAAATGTGAACAAGACTAAGGTAATGGTGTTTGAAAGAGAAGTCAGTATATCGGATAGTGAAGTGAAAATAAATGATGAGAGCTTGGAGCAAGTGAACGAGTTTATACAGAGTGAGTTTTTTAAGTGGGCGTGGATGGCCAAATCCAAAACTATGAGGAAAAGTAGCAGCAAACACTCAAAGGAGTCACAAGGCCGATTTTGATGAAAACTAAAATTGCATCATTAGATTTTTGAAAAATCAATATTCCTAGCCAGGAATCGAAATCTTTAATTAAAAAAAAAACAAAACACAAGCTGTAATATTACACCATTCGATACAGCATGTGTTTTTTTCAAAATGAACGGGTTCGAGTTCGAGGAATATCGATTTTTCAAAAATCCAATCATGCAGTTTTAGTTTTCATCAAAATAGGCCTCGTGACTCCTTTGAGTGCTTGCCGCTATGCCTCATAGTTTCGGATTGGGCCATCCACGCCCACTTAATAATCGCATTCTGTATAATGTTTATTTATTATTTGGCTTTTCAACACTGAGTACACTGTTACTTTATAAATTTGTACATTTCAAACTTAAGTCTAAGTGCCTCATCACTTAAAGAAAAGCACAGCATGCACTAAATTATGCGGTGATAAATACAGAATTTATTAATAAAAACAATAAAAAAACTATTAAAAGCTAAATTGATTGCAATAAATTAAATTAAGTAACATAGATTAAATCAAATTAAATTAGTACAGTTTAAATTTAATTAGAATAGATTAAATTAAATTAGTATATATTTTATTATTTATGTAAGATTAGGTACTAGAGATACCCACTAAATGGCAAGCGCGACTTTTTTTAGACCAGGTACAGTGATGATGATGATGTGCACAAGTGTTGATAACATTGGAGCGGATGTGGAAAAGAGAGTGAATTCATGGAATATAGTGAATGGTGCTGTACATGCCGTTGTCACCAGCCAGTCGATGTCTAAAGAGGCTCGACTTGCTGTTAACAAAAGTGTGCTGGTGCCTACACTTATTTATGGAAGTGAAGATTATAAAATACATGAAAGTAGAATGAATGCAGCATTAATGTGTTCTTTGTGAAGTGTGTACGGTGTAACTTAAATGATAGATTGCGGAATGATTTAATAAACCATTGTTGTGGTTTAAAAGAACCTTTGTATTGTCAAACATTGGAAAGATTATGCTTAGACGGTTTGGCCACGTTGAGAAGATGGATGTAAGGCGACTAACAAAAGTTATTTACAAAACAGACGTGATCTAGAAGGACATACATTAACCTTATTGGTGAAGTTCCTCAAAAAGGCCAAGTAGCGCAGTGCGCATAACCGGCGTACGTTTATAACTAGATGTATGAAAATAAATGAACCAAAAGGAGTATGTAAGGAGGAGGAAGAAAACTCACCCTGTATATCCTCATTTCGTTCCCAATATAAATTTATTTTTATTAAAAAAGTGGGTATTCTTTGGGTGTTGTTTTCATTAAAAGTTAACTTGACTTTATTAGATTCTTCAGAGATAAAAAAATACACCGTGGCATTATAATCGTCTTTTAAGATGGCCCACTCAATGTATCCGTCATAAACTTACTCTACGCATAGATGCGATCAACTTCTTAAACGTTTTTTTTCTTTTATTCAGTCTTTCTGTCCGTCCGTCTGTTTTTCTGCCAATGTGTATGTTTATTTGTCAAAGCCTTTGTTTGTCTGTCAATGTGCCTGTTTGATTGCCGAAGTTTCCGACTGTCAATCTGCTTGTCTGTTTATTTTTTCTCGTCTTGTTTACCATAGGGCCAGATTCGCTATCTCTTATTGACCAAGCGAGCGCGAAGCGTCTCCGTTTTAGCTTTGACGAAAATGCTTTCATATGTCCGGATTTCCGGCGGATGCCCAGCTGTTCTCCAGTAAAGGTCGCATTTCTCAACCGATTCTCGTGAAATTTTGTGAGCAGGTTCGAGATCTATATGGAATCGAAAAAAAATCAACTAGTTGTTATTAAGTGGTGAAATTGGCCCGGACATAAGATATTGATTAAGCCAATAATGTTTCTAGCTAAACCCGATTATTCGATATAATAGTTTTCCTAGTCTAAAATATCTATCTGGTTTGGCCTTAGATTTACATATTGGCCCAACGCAATTTGAACGATCTACTTTACTCTAGGAAGGACTAGTTGATCCGACTGGGTTAGGCCGGTAACATAAATATGATTTGTCGTAGGTATATATAACCCTAAGTGGATACGCTTATATTAAACTACGCAATAGCAATAACTTTCGAAAGTAAGTTGCTCACCGGCTGGCACTTAGTCTAGTGCTGCCTCGGTCACAACTACTTATCGAACGTTATTAAAGTTGCAATTATACTTTCTTTTGTTACGCTTACGAAGGAAATAAAAAAGTAAGTGTTTACAGGGAACTCGAATCTAAACAGACTTTAAACTTCTTAATATTTTCCCAACCTGTCATAATATTGTCTTTTTTGTTCTTAGGACCGTATCTGGTCCAACAACAGCAGATACTAAAATGTTTTTTTTTTTTAGATGGCATATGCGACGGATACGCGAGCAAAGGCATGTGGAGCGTCTTCGACAGAGGCAGCGGGACCCCTGGTACAACCACTCTCATTACCAACCCTCAGTGTACACGATCTGGCCGCAGCCCCAGAGGGATGTGCGCATGATCGAAATTACCGACACTATCCCCGTCATGGCCTTCGGGGAGGACCTACCAGACATACCGCCTGCGTAAGTATACTTTGGACACGAAATGAGAAAACAGATTCAGTGCCTCCGTGAATCGGTGTGTGTTAAAGGCACTCTGTTATTGTTGGGTAACTAGATGCCCGCCCTGGCTTCGCACGTGTGTACAAATGAAGAAAATTATTTATTTATTTTTAGGGTTCCATACCCAAAGGGTAAAAACGGGACCCTATTACTAAGACTACACTATCCGTCTGTCTGTCTTTCTTTCTGTCTGTCACCAGGCTGTATCTCATGAACCGTGGTAGCTAGATAGTTGAAGAAGAATCAAAATTTTCACAGATAATATATTTCTGTTGCAGTTTTAACAACAAATACTAAAAATAGAATAAAATAAATATTTAAGTCCTCCCATACAACAAACGTAATTTTTTACCGTTTTTTGCGATAATGGTATGGAACCGAAAGAAAAGTGCGCCAGTCCGACTCGCACTTGCAAAAAAACTTTTTACTTTTGTTTTTACAATTTCAAACAACAGAAATCGAATTAACCAAATAGGTGCAGCCGTTCGGAAGTTATGCGCTTACATACACCCGGTAATTGGTTTTTATTTATACATTATGTGTTACACTGCTAATAATATTATTATTGTTCCAGTGACTTCGTGTTACCTTGGGTGAGAACATCAAAACCTTTGAAGAGATCGAAACGTTCGAAGACGCTTCACTGAGTGTTGGCTGACTGCGAAATATTCGTCACTGGATCAACTGGATGGAGTCTCACCATTTTGCCTCTAGACGCCGTGTAACAGGCGATGGATATCTGTTAACTCATCTGACTACAATATGATGTTACGTCATCACTTTAAACAGAGACGCAATTAATATTCGTTGTGCTACTGTGTCATACGTCGACTGGTTAACAGGAATCAAACATTGAAGAGAACTATATGACTTTTGGGGTCTACGGGCTGAATAGTCGACGGTCTCACGCTTCTAGCTTCTAACAAATAATCTTGGCTACCAGTCGAACTAGATAACGTTGTATCGCCCGAAAAACTATTATGATCTGTCGAACAAAATTATTGGGGACTCCAATAACCTAAGGCTGGACTGGCAGGCCAGACTAAATGTGCCGTTACGATTATAATAGTACATTACAGCCGCGGTTTATAATGAGTATTTTGCTGGTCGCGCTGATTATGGCCGACAGCGCAGCGTAGCGCAGCTCCAGGCCGACACAGCGCGGTCAGCGTGCAGCACTTGATAGACGAGCTGAGATAAAGGCCGAGACCGTAGGTCGAGGCTGACACAGCGAGGACAGCAAGGGCTGCAATGATGGCCAAGCTGAAAGGCCTAGAGCGTAGCTAGGCTAGCTCGAGGCAATCATAGCGTGACCAACGAAGCAGTCATTGTGGGCCAAGGTTTGTATAGTGCTTTACTCAAAAATGCAAGTACCTAATCTAAATAAAACCAGCAAGTAATTTAAATAAAAAATATATTAATTAACTAGAATTTCAATTAAAATGACAATTATGAAAAGAAGAGTTACTAAAATTCAACACCGGCTTTCCCGGTTTGATATTACTAATAGTTTGCGATAATTCTAATGCGGTGTTTGACTGCTGTATTATTTCTTCATTTATTTCATAATTTTTTTCTTCATGTTTTTGAGCAATGGTAGTTGGAACTATACAGCCTAATATGGAATAAATTTTGAACCTATCTCTATAGATACAAACAGCTGTGTTTTAAACAAAATCTTTTTGGATCTGATTTTTTAAAACGTTGAAACGTCAAAATAAAAACATTGCCGGCCTTTTAGAGCGGTCAGCAAAACTTTGCTGGCCGCTCCTTGAAACAGAACGGCAAGGTCGACTTTGCTCAAACAAGGTTGTCAAAATAATGACCACATTACATGCATTTCTGAGTAAAACTTTTTATCGTGAAGTACCAACTATCATACCAACCGCAATGTAGTCAAGTAAACGATACATTCTCTGTTTTAGGTAACTTATAAAAATGTGGGCTTGTAAGGAGCTTGATTGATGGGTATGGATTTTCTCAAAAGTCCCAATGAGTTCTATTGTTTTTGTATAAATTGGGGGCTAATTTCTCACTACTGTAGTCAGATTTTTTCTGCGTTTAAGGCCGTGCTTGATTTTTAGGATTCCGTACGCAAAGGGTAAAATTGAGACCCTATTACTAAGAATCCACTGTCTCACCGTCTTGTCTGTCTGTCACCAGGCTGGATCTCATGAACCGTGATAGCTAGACAGTTGAAAATTTTCACAGATGATGTATTTATGTTGCCACTATAACAAAAAATACTAAAAACAGAATAAAATATATATTTAAGTGGGGCAACAAACGTTATTTTTGTTTGCCGTTTTTTTGCGATAATGGTACGGAATCCTTCGTACGCGAGTCCGACACGTACTTGGCCGGTTTTTCATACTGGTATACTCGCGCACATCGGAAGAAAATGAAAAACCACTTACGTGTTGCCTCATTTTGAAATTTTGATTTAACTGTGTCCATTTTACTAGATTGTTACTTTTGTACAACAAATATTTAGTCTCAAATTATTTAACAATGATGATTATTAATTTATGTTGACATTTCTAAGAATTTTAAATGTGTTAATGACAATTTAAATATACGAAATGGACAATTTTAATTGAATTTATTGGAATGCATTAATGTTTCTTTGGTTACATTTGATTCAATATTTACAAAAGTGCAATATGGACTTTCTGCCAATAAATGAATTTATAAATAGCTTACAGCAGATACGCGTGATGATTGATTTAATACAAAATCGATCGGCTTAAGACCAGTGGTTGTCTCTAATAGCATGCGTCTGACTCGAATTTTTAGACAAAGATTAGAACGTACTTGAGAAATCCTGTTTAAATCTACTCAATTGAACTCAATACAGAAACCCAGCTTAGCGTTACGTTAACTTAGTAAACTATTATTTTAATTTATTTTTTCACAATGGTTTAGATGAGCTTAGAGAGACTTTAGCTTACCAATTAGCCACAAGAAATTTCAATAGTTTTTCAGATGATCAGAAACTAAAATTAATTTTAAATGTCTTATTTTTTTCTTGTTTCTTTTAAATTTCTCGTTAAAAGCGTTAGATAATCTGTTAAAATCTGCTTACTTACTTATTGGTGAGACTGCCCTGAGAATTATTGCGAAAAGCATTCCTTTATACAACCTGTTATGCCGCTCAGCCGCAACTGGGCACGTTTTTAGCTGTTGTTTTAACACTTAACTATCTAAGTAGTTCATTCGATAAACTTAAAGCTCTCTAAGGCTATGTTTGTGGAACGGCGGAGTAAGCTTTGCATTGTAAAGTCCCTGCGCCCGCTGTTGTGCAAACGCAGCTTAAAGGACACGTCGCAATGGTGTCCGTATAGGCAACTCTTTAGGTCTGGACATACCAGTGCGATATCGCCCTAAATAAATGTATAAATTTAGGCGTTGTTTTTCCTTTTTGTAAAATATGGAATGAATTATAAATGAACTGAAAATTTAAATTGTAAATAGCGAATATATAGAATATGTTCACTTGATTTGGTAAGGGTTACGTCTGAGCGCGAATGTTATTATTTATTACTTATGTAACAATACACGTTTTGGTATTTTAAATTGAAATTAGTGCGTCGTATTTCATTACCATAAAATTTATAACGCTAAATAGCTAACATGTAAAATAACATTCAGTCATTCATCATATGAATCTTCGACCTTTTCTGTCTAACCAAAATTTAATTAGGTTTTTGAGACTGTAATAGATAGGTTGTTTTTTGAGGCTTGTTTATTAAATTGCAATAAAACACGTAAAATAAATTTAATTTCCATGGTATTGTATAAAAGATACAACCAAAAATGAGCCTCATCGCTGCTCAAACGTTGCTCGAAAAAGTGGTCGAATATGATTACGCTTCATTCGAGCCAGCGGTGGCCATATGTCCGAAATCGTGATTATGCACTAATGACAATATCTGTTAAACAAAGCTATTACCATGGCAATTAAATTTATTGTTTCGTGTTTTATTTCATTTTAAAAACCAAACCTCTAAATATATTCATTTCTTTTACCAAACGTATGTGTCAACGGAGTAAATCGACTTAAGGAGTTTTCTTTTTTGTGTGGTAATGTATCTGACAATCCACTGTAACAAGAGCGAAAACCAATTGATTTTGAATAATAGCTAAAACGGAATTTTTGGGCACAACTAGGTGACTCGGATGAGCTCCCGTTTGGTCACATCGATATATAATCTATACCAATATTAAAGAGAAAATATTTTTTTGTTTGTTTGCACCGAATAGGCTCCGAAACTACTGGCCTGATTTTAAAAATTCTTTCACCTATGGAAAGCTACATTATTCCGGTGTAACATAGGGCATAATTTTGACGGGAACGAAGCCGCGGGGTCAGCTAGTTATCTATAAAGTTTAAATATTTTTTTTATCATCACATCATTAGTAAAATATATCTGTCAAATTTCTATTTTTTTAGTAAATTAACACAATAAGCAAACTGTAAAATGCAATATTTGCGCTTTAATAATAAACATATTTGTGACGGGCATTGTACTTCAAAATTATAATATGTAACTTGTGAATGCTTTGAACTAGTTGATGAAGAGCATCAAATGTTAAGTTTATAAGTAGGGCTCCCATACAACAAACGTGATTATTTTCGCCGTTTTTTTGCGATATTGGTACGGAACCCTTCGTCCGCGAGTCCGACTCGCACTTGGCCGGTTTTTTATATTTTCTTATCGCCATGTAATTTTTCAACTTTGGCAAGTGGGTACTTGGTTATAACGGCCAGAACTTAAAATAATCATGTTACTCGGACAGTCATTGAATGTATTACATAATCGTCGTTACATGTAAACGTAATAGTGGTCGTTCGTAAAAAAACTGTAACCGCTTTTTGTATCCGTCATGTTCTAGAATTATGAATAGGAAATCTAGCTAGAAAATTACTGTTGTTGTTCTAGTACTTTATATAATATTTGCCTATTAAAAAGACACGCGGGAGATAAAGAAATCTGTGATTCTAGAAGACTGCGCGGGGAATAAAAGTAGGGCAACAATATTACTTGGCCTGTGGAAAGGAATAATTATTTCATTTTCAATTGAGCGGGGCGACGACACAAGATGATCGTCCATCATGGACGATCATCCTGAGTCATGAGTATGTATTTTATTGTAGAATAAATACGTGTAGGTACTTTAAAGCGGATTCAAACCTTACCTTACCATTATCTTATGATTTCCTAAGCGATTATACAGAATGAGTTTTTGAAGGGGTTTTGGGCGCGGATGACCAAATTCCAAACTATGAGGAATAGCGAAAAACACTCAAAGGAGTCACGATGCCGATTTAGATAAGTACTAACATTGCATCATTGGATTATTGAAAAATTAAAAATCCTAACGAGAAATCAAACTCGTTGTTTTCACACCATTCGATATTGTCGCTACTAAGGATCAAATTCTGGATCAATTCAGTAATGACATACGGAAAATTTTATGGAAAACGCTAATGTTTATCAAAATATTTATTTTTCCTACGTTAAGTACCTCCCTATTAAACCTTAAGAGATGAAATGGTGGCCATTATTTTCAACAAATAGCCGAATTCGATAGTTTGCCGTATGTCATTTCTGCCAAGCTTTTTATCCTTATTGGCGACACTGTCGGATTGTGTAATAATACAGCGTGTTTTTTTTTCAAAATCATCGAGTTTGATACCTGGCTAGAAATATTAATAAAACTGCATACATGGATTTTTCAAAAATCCGTATATGCAGTTTTAGTAGGTATATGCAGGCTCCGTTCATAATTGGCTCCGTGACTCCTTTGAGTTTTTTTCGCTATTCCTCATAGTTTCGGATTTGGCCGTCCACGCCCACTTAAAAAACTCACTCTGTATATCTTCAAACTTCAGAATGACATACATTCTAATAAATAAATTTTGGTCCTAATAATATTCACTTTTTAAACGTAAGACGGTGTTTATTAGGCATTTCTTTTAGTTAATGAGGTAGATAATTTTAATGTGTAAATACCGAACTCTGTTATTAATCATCTCTATGATTGTCAAGAACATAAGTGGTTGTAAGATAATGGTTCATTATTTCATGTCAGAGTGTGGTTTAAGGTCATTCTCTTGATTATCATTGTTTAATGTTCATCACTAGACTTCCGAGGCTCCTCGTGACGTTTTATGTTAACAAAGTAATAAATATCTCTAATAAAAACGCAATTTTACCATTTATAAAGTTACTTGGAACAGAAAATTACTTCATTAGATACATAATTTAAAAAAAATAAGTACACCTAGCTTTAGCTATAACCATGTATCGGCGCCATTTTGATTGCTAGCGCCTTACCAGGGGGGGAGAAGGTTGGGTGGACGGGCGCCTCTCATTACATAAAATGTGACGCCCAAACACTTGGGGTCTCTCTCTCTCGTGTTCTTCACAGAACTATTTCTTTATTTGTTTGTGCACAACTTTTACATTATTCTGTATTGTTGATACAACCCCTAAACAAAACAAGCAATCTAATTTTAATGAAATGAAATTGTTTGAAATACTCTTACGTAATGAATTTTGATTAATTAATGTGGTTGATTGCGAAAACGGAACACTTTTTAATCAATTATTTTGTATTATTTTGAACCGTGATATTTGCTAAATACATTCCTTGCAATAACTTCAAAACGTTTTTTTGTGTGTAATGTTTTTTTTTTTTATTATTCTCTGTGGAGATAATTTCGGCCATTCAATGTTATTTCTTGTAAGATTTTGTTTGTTGCTTGCGACCAACTTGTTCCAATTAGGAAATTTGTTTTATTAACGCCTCTTTATTCAAAAGAAATTCTTCCGATAGGTAGGTACCCGAAAGGGTGTAGACATTTTTTTGTTTGACAAGAAGTCAATCGTTTTCATCACTGAGACAAGTTGTTAAGGTTATTAATGTTTTCCATATTTCTATGTGTGCGTGCATCCCTATGTACATACTATTATATTGATAATGCGCGAAATTGCGAATTTTTACACTTTATTGCCCGATTTCTTTCATATGATAGAATAGTAAAGACTTACCAACATCGTACCGGTTAATATTATCAATCAGTTACTGCCAATACCACGGGGTTTCAGCGCTAAGAAAACTTTGGTTCAAATAAATATCGCTACATGGCGCGATATGCACCGATTTGTTATTGAATTGTGTGTAAAATTAACATTAATCAACTCTCCTAAGCACAGAATTATGGAATATTGGGCTGAGCTAATCTGTAATTCACATTTCGAAGATTACTTGAACGGATCATTTAAAATTTATACCAATAAATAGCTCGGTTTTAAATTTCTGAGGCTTTCCATACGATTGTTTAAATTTGTGTGGTAACACATTTTGGTGCAATAAAACTGCAAAAACTGTTTAATTGAAAGAAAAAAATATTCAAGAACCGAGTAAACCTGCTAACACCATCTGTATCCGTGGAACGGAACCGAACGCGATCGATGTTACTTGAAAAATAATCATCTAAATCAGACGAAAAATGCTAGTTTCTACGGCAATGTTTCTTTGTATAGGATGAGGCATACGTATGCTAGTATTATATTATCTGTACCTATACTTATATTTTTACTTCTTTGATGGGGTCAGCACGTCGCTACAGAAAATTAAAAAAAATGCTTTTTAAATAGAAGCTTTGAATACTAATCTAATTTGCCTTTCAATAAGTCTTGTGTCAAATTGAGTAACATTGTAATATAATAATAGGCTCGCAGGATCATCTTTAAGTAGATACAACTTCCCCACCTTTTGTCAAGTCTCGTTCTAAAGAAAAATATAAACGGCTATAATGTACATAGTTACAATTTAATTTGTTCAGTCTGTCTGCATTTGTAATAATCTCAGTTCCAAGAGTGTAGGAAGTATTTTATTAGCGTTCTATTCTGGTAAATTGAACATAATACAGCCAAACAAGATATTGTAGTATTTAAGACTAATTCAACCTTTGTTTAAGGTGCATAACTTGAACGAGGCTGTAGTCTCCTTCATTACTGCGTAAGCCAAATATAAAATGTTTAATTAGCATTATAAAAGAAATTGAGCTTCTGGTATTCTTTAACTATTTATTGGGGATAAATTCATTTTGTAAATGAGTCATTTAAATACGTTACATAATTATTGAATCATCATTATGTAGTTATATTTTAAACGATAAAAAGTAAACGTTGTAAATATTTTGGCAAATAAATTAAGGTCCTTTTCATTATTACGTGATTACAAATTAATTTTAGTAAAAATACAATGTTTTGTGGTAAAAAAGATTTATCTAACATTACTAACACCGTTCACTTATGTTACAAGATTTAGATAAACCTAGTCTGCAAAATTCCGTTTTAATAATAAAAAAGTAAGCAGTTTTACAGTCACAATATTCAAAAATCTCTGCAAAGTTAATATGATTGACTGTCGTAGGTTATATTAAACATTATGTAAACTACAGTGAAATAAGTGTCATACATTGTAGTACACTATACTTACCTGCGTCTAATAATAATTAATAGAGTAAGTACCTTAGTTTTTCAGGAGTATATGGGTATGGAGTAATAAACCAGGAGTCTATTTACGACGTAGGACAACTCTTAAGTAATGTAGTGTGTGTAAGGGAAGTGATGCTTTAATGTTTGTGTTGATATTCTGTGTTTGTTAGTTTGTCACTCTTCAACATTTTGTGTGTTAGTCCACATACAGAGGTAACTTACGACATGAATGGACTTAAACTTTCTCTAACACTATGCAACCCCAAAAAATTCAACGATTCTGACGAAATTTCATGATTCTAAGCCAACGGCAGTACCTACCCTATACCTAAATTTAGAGGGTGTCGAAAAATGTAGCTTTGCCAGACAATCCTGCAGTAATCTTATATACTATTTACGTAGTATCTATAATTCATGAAAATTAAGTTTTATCAAAGAAACATGTACCTGCAGATTAAAGCGCTGTATTAGGGTAAAACCAATAATTTCATTGCAGTCGGGGGACGGTTCCTTGGACAAGTTATTTACAGGTCCCCCGACTTTGCTGAAAAGATTGGTTTTATCCTTTTGCCCATTCAACATTAAAATCGTTTAGCTTGTTATATAAGCTTTTATTTAACTTGCAATATATGTATTTATTTGTGTTCGGGTCAAATATTGCAACTGAATTATAAAGCAGTTATCCTCCACCGATTAAGATGAAAATGTGCATACAAGTTTAGTTTGGATAAAAATGCATGGTTAGCTAAGTGACGTCATTCTAAATCCAATATGGCGGACGGCCCAAGATGGCGGACTAGTTATTTTTTGTGCACTGCCATGATCAGGTACTAAATGAAAGGGTTTGCTGAGAAGAATAGGAAAAAAACCTTGTGTTAATTTTTTTTTTGAAATAAAACCTAGATTTGTTTAAATTTCAAATTTTAATTCACTTTTGACTAGTTAGGCGTTTTTTTATATTTTTTATTGATACAGCTAATTGTTTGTGTGGTCTGGTATTCGTATGTGATAACAATATTTAACTTATAAATAGGTAAATTTTGTTGCATAGTGTAATCGGAAATAAATTATCTATCCATATGAAAACAGAAAGTAAGTAATTTAAGGAGAAGAACAGAAACCCCATTTTTACCGTAAAACACCTTTTCTCGTGAACTGACACTATTAAATGTTTATTAAGATCAAAATTGTTCTGTCGTCGATTTTTTGTTTGTTACATAAAAATATCGTCATAAGTATCTATATTATTTTTGTAATTGCAATGTGTAAAAGTTGGATGTAAATAATCATGATAATGTTGAATGATATCTTTAGTTAAGACCGTATTGGTCTTCCTATTATTTTGAATGTAATTAATAATCTATTACTTTAATGTAATTAATAATGTATTGTTTTAAATGTAATAAATAATTGGACGTGTAATTAAATGTTAGATTTTTGAAATTGTTTTTCATGTGTCGGGAACTAAATATGATTATGTTGATTTAGTATTTATGTCGACGATGTCCTGTATTCATTTTCATCAAAAAAAAGCCACAAGTAAGCGTTATGATAACAAATTTATTTTTAAGTAGGCGCGTGCTATTTATTTTTTGCCAATAATCTCTTATTGTCGTCTCACTAAAGTGACTAGCTCTGTTGGTTTGCACGGGGTATGCTTATAAAGCGTTTTATATGTAGGTATTGTTTAATTAATAAGGAAAAAGTAAAAGGCATATCGATGCCCGGGCGTTTTAGTCCGCATTTCTATTCCATTATTACTTATTTTTAAGACTTTAGTTACATAAATAAGTCATTTTGTTTTTTTTAAATTATCACCCAGTTTCTGGAACGTAAATTAATGTAATTTTGGTATGCGCGCGTGAACCTAGCGATTAGTTGAATGATTTAATCAACAGCCATGGCGTTTGATTTATCGTTAATTTTCTTGCCAGAAACAGGGCGTACCTATGTGTTATTGATAAAAGACCAATATTCGGTCAGTATTTATATTGCTCTTGATTAACTTGGCAATCAAATCAAAGTAAATAAAGTTAATTGACGCTTATTTAGATTCACATTCAGGTTACTTGTGGCTGTAAAATTCGATGGACTTATGTTAAGTTTAAGTATTATGTAGAATATAATTGTTGTTCAGGAGTTAGCTTTTTATTATATTTTCTTAAACAATAGCTGTTAGAGTGTAGCGTTACAGTGCAGTTAAATTGTCCCACTCAAGCATTGTCAGTGTTACGAAGTAATTGTTGAATGTTTTCGATTAGAACCAAGTTTTGCTGCACTGTCCTCTTGGCATAAAATAATAAGATCTCATTAATCGTTAATTAATTGGAATTTAACTGTTCTAATAGATTATATGGAAGTACAGTCGGGTACACTTATCATGAAATGTAGGTACAGAATAAATTGGTTACTAGCTGATTAGCAATATTGTGCGTACCGACTAAAAATTGCATATCAATTTAAGCAAAATGTGTAACATTGGCGACTTCAGTAACATTTGTCTGAATAGCACCTTACTGTTTTTTTTTTGTAAAAACTAGTTGTACACACTATTTTGTTTTATTTTGATTATTTCGACGAAAATTATGTAAATTAATCTGCTGTGTAGATACTTTTATAATGTGGCATTTATTAAATAATCTTAAAATATGGTCTGTTTCTGTGTACAAGTTATATAACACTATTAAAATTAGGTAGCTTAAATATTTATCTTCCCGTACATTTAAGACTCTACTTTTGTTTAATTACGAATTCATGTGATACTTCAGACTAAGTGTATAAGTACATGAAAATAAAGAACTTCAACTCTAGAATTTACTCAAATTTTATTTTATTTGTTTTGTCTTCTTGATTATAGGCAATTTAAATAAAACAATCATAATGAGTGAAAAATAAGTGCATTTAATAAAACATTGAGATCATACACATTGATGTGGGTTCACAGTTTGTAGATTCGCATCGTAATTCATTCACATAGATATATCTAAGGTATGTAAGGAATGGATAATACACAATCAAGGTATCTATATAATCTAAGTACACCAATAACAGTAGTAATAGATAACGGACTCTGTGAAGGAATCACGCGATACATTGATGATCAACATAGTTATTTCTAACATCGTTTAGTTAACGTCAATGATAGTTATTCTAAATACGAATTGAAAGTACGACATTAGGCTATTTCCATATTGTCATAAAGCAAGACGGACACATTGTAACAGATCGCACAATGTTTCTACTATTGATACAAGTTTCCGGCTATCACAACATAATGACAGTACGTTATATTCGCTTCACTCAATTCATCATCAGCCTATTAATTTTCCGACTGCTGGGACACATGCACAGATTACCTCCCAATAGATTCCGCATAGAAGACAACTTACGCGCACCACACATCAGTTTATTTAGGCTGATATAACTCAGTGCACGGTATGATCACTTTAGTATCGACCAGACATTAGAGCTGTGGGGACGCTAGCGATTTCTAGTTTTAATTATGTTTAAAAAATAGTTATCAACGGTTTGCCTTAAAAAAAGACGAATTGTGCAGTAAAATGGTGTGGAAAATCAACCAGCCCTTCAAGTTCAAAAAAATATGGGATAACATTCCACCGGTAGGCAAAGTAATAAATATTGAACAATCTAAAAAAGGTCAAGTTATAATGGTTAACAAATCAAAATTGCACATTTTACAGTCGTTGATGTCTTTAGTGAAAGTCCCTTTCACTCAATTATTATATTGCTATCTTTTTCCCACCGAAGTAAAAATGTTGAGACAAATACGTTTTTTGCTTATCGAAAAGTATCGATGATTGATATTTAATTAGGTATAAAGGAGAATAAAATAATTTTGTTAAAATTGATTATTTAAAAATTAACAATTTAGTTTATTTTTACTTTGAACTAATAGTGCTCTACTAAAAACAAGTGCTCAGTGTGACCCTGTTTACATAGGATTACAATTAAATTAAATAACTTTTGGCCAAAATCAAAATCTTTTCTCGATCGATGTGTTTTCTTTATTATTATTAAAGTAATTATAAAATCGCCACCTACGAAATTTTACATAAAATACCACTCTGTTTGAAAAATATCGATATTTTTATCAACATTTAATGCGTATGTCCCATCACTACGACAGATACCGTGACTTTGAATAGCCAAACACGGCGCACTTGTCACTCCCCGCGCAACCCGTACCTGCCGCCAAATTTGGTGAACTCGGAATCAAACAAAACAGTAGGCAAGCGGTATCTATTGGGTGGTAATCTGTGGACACATGTCTCCTCTCTGTGAGAGGGAATGGGCCGTAATCTACCACGCGGGCCCAGTGCGGGTTGGTGTATGTCACTTTTTGTCTTCGATTTTTTGGTTCTAGGACATGCCGGTTTCCTCACGATGTTTTCCTTCACCGTTTTTAGAGCAGTGGTGATTACATAATTTACACAAAGTAAAGCGCCTGCCGCTTCACTCAATTACCTTAAAATAAATAGCTTTAAGCGTGAGCATGAAGTTCATTTCTCTTTCTCTCTTACATTTAGATAGGTATACACACACACTTGTTTGACAAGCTAACATAAACTTTTGATACCAGAACAATTGAATATAGAGGTTGTTGTTGTTTTAGTCAGAAAATCACAGCAGTTAAAATAAACTTTTATAAAACAGCACGTTATCTAAAGCTAGTAACTGCAAATTCATAATTCGCATTAATTTGGCCTTTAGCCTTGACAATCCGAAACGTGCTCTGACAAAAACTTTGTCGTTTTTAAACCGACAGTGTACGTCCTTATAAGAAATAATCACTAATAAAAGCAAGACAACATATATATCTATGTAATATTAGTTTGCAGCTCTTTTCTAGTACCTATTATGTCCTCGTTCTTTCATGGGCCAGGCTAACATGACTTTTAGAATTAGCCATGACTGAACTAAACTTAAGTTCAGCAATATATGCCATAATAGTAGAAAAGAGCTGAAAATTAATATAACATAGATATACATATTTATATGGCTACTTACTACTGTACAATAATTAAATTATTCTGAACTCATGTCCTTCAGTCACTTAGATAAAAGAAAAAAAAAATTTTTTCTAGAACTATCTATTAAACCATTCTCAAGATAAAATGTTTACTAACAAACGAAAACAGCTGTTTTTTGGGCTACCTATCACTATGAAATTGTTATTTTCTTACAAAATTATTATGTTTTTACCTATAAGTCCCATCAGATTGTCATAATTTTCATTTGTATTTGTCATTTAAGTATATGAGAAATCTATATAATAAAATGTAGGTACAAATCGTCAATAAGTAATCAAAAAGATTAGAATCACCAGAGAATATTGAACTTTCTATCAGTGCCAACCCTAACGAATTTCAGACTTGACATCCTGGACGGCAAACAATTGGTCGGTCGTGAAATCCTAATTTCGTACCCAAAGGGCAAAAACGGGTCCCTATTACTAAGACTCCGCGGTCCGTCTGTCACCAGGCTGTATCTCATGTACCGTGATAGCTAGGCAGTTGAAATTTTCACAGATTTGTTTTTTTGTATTTAAAATTCTGTTGCCGATATAACAACAAATACTAAAAACAGAATAAAATTAATATTTAAGTGGGGCCCCCATACATGATACAACAAACGTGTTTTTTTTGCCGATTTGATAATGGTACGGAACCCTTAATGGAACGGAGACCGACTCGCACTTGGCCGGTTTTTTGATTGTTTGACATCATCTCAAATTTAGAAGAGCATTAACCAAACATTATTCATAGTAATTGAGCATCATTTTAATTTAGTTTTGATATTCAATAAGGTGTTAAGTTCCACTTGTGTACTTACTCCACGCTGCATGTTGCTTATCACATATCAGTAAACTGGCCGAATATAATAAACTCTCTCTACTCAACGAAAAATGTTATAAAGTAATAAAACGAATTCGATATATACCTAATGTTGCGTTTGACAATTTAACAGAGTTAGTACAGATGAGAGATAGATTGAGAACATAAAATATCCCAGATCAACTATGATCTGAAAACATTTTTATTTTAATCTTATCTTTTAGTACTAACTAAAAGATAAGATTAAAATAAAAATGTTTAATAGGTACCTATATCGAATGAATGCAATAAAATCAGTAATTTATCATAAGCAAATTAAGTTGAGATGAGTACTGTCTTATATTAAATTTACATTTAAAGTTTTCTTATCCAATCTTATAAAGATTGTTTCACAAAATATGTAGACAAATAAATTCAATATTTTAGCAAAATACGATACAATAAGTCTACTCTCAGTGTCAAACATTTGTGATTTCAGCAAAGCACAATTTACTAAACTAATTCTGGCACCATTTCTGCCTGTATTCATTTAATTACAAAGGTACTTAAAATTATTACTTTTACTATAAATATTAAACATAATAAATCCTCTAAAGGACCGCTTCGTATCGCAGATTACTCTTGAGCCAAGAAATACACATTTAGTGCAGTTTTTTTTACCAGTATCTTCTAAATATCTATATACCTACAAATATGAACTACTATGGCAACCAAATTATGTAAGATTAGCAAAACGATACATCAACTTAATAAAAAATAAGCATAGTTCGTGTTTATATCCATTGCTTTGCCTGCCTGAACAAATTAATAGTTAGACAAATTCATTGATAATGACAAGAATAAGGATATCATCCTTAAATCAAAAGCATCTTAATCATAATAAATTTGATAGTGGTACCTTCGGTATAATAATAATTTTGTTATGGAAATTGTTATTCCAAATATTTGCATGCTGTGTTCAATCTCGGCAAAACATGTCTGCTCTATTTTTGTACTGTAAGACCCATAGAAATATAAAATATTTTTATACGAAGTTTTACGCAAATAAATATGATTTGATTTGAAAACATTAAATTTCGTTTGTAAGTTGTGTCAGTAATTAGACAGCCTCCCATAGAAATATATCTATGCAGCCTCCATATCATCTTTATCATCGGTACTTTCACAATATAAGTTAATCTCAGCCTCTACACATTCTTTAAATAGGCTGTCAAGTTCTGCAAGCGTACTTTTGCCAGCAGGAGTCTCAAGGTACTTCTCCATTTGTGCAAGGCGTTCTGCTTCTAACCTTTTGCAACCCCTGGTTATTTGTGCATCATCCGCCTTTCCAATGCGGTCGACATGAATGCGGTACAGATGATTTTCTCTCCTTTGCTGTAAAGTAGGAACAGCGCTAATTATAGTGGAACTTTATATTTTTAGTCATCATAATATGCAGCAGATATTTTCAATAGAAAAAAAGGTAAAGTTTGTAAGACAATTTGTAAAACAAATAATTAGAATAATTTCTGTAAGGAATAATATATGGAAAAATTACCTTTTTAGAACAAACTATTTCTTCAGGCATTGCAGCATTATTCTCGGTGAAAACAAAAGGTTTGAAAAACGACCTTCCAGGGTCGGGGGTAGCAGTGAACCAGTGCACATTTACGTTTGTAGCCGTGAGACATGAAACCTGGAAAATAACCATATGAAAAACTATGTTCGTTTCTAATACTCATTTAATCTAACTTCTTACTAATATTATAAATGCGAAAGTTTTGATGGATGGATGTATGTTTGTTACTCAATCACGCCAGCACGGCAGCCGTATTGCGTAAGTGAATACGGAAACGCAAAGAGTTTGACGATATCCATAGATTCTTCGATTCGATAGCGGACAAACTCTTTGAGTTGCCGTATTCACTTAGGCAATACGGCTTCGGATCTGCACAGAGATAGATTATAGTCAGGAATAGTACATAGGATAGGTACTTTTTAGCCCGGGAATATGATTCCTCGGGATTACTTTCGACTTTCACGCGGGCTAAGCCGCTGGCAGAAGCTAGTGATACAAAATTTGATATCTACCTGGCTTCCGTAAGTAGGGAAAGTGTCATCAACACCCCTGCAAATGCGGCTCTCCCTGTGGCTTAAAATGTTCATCATGTCTCGAACGTAAAATTGAGATGAAGCAGTATATTCTTTCAACAACATTATACCCATTCGCTCTCTGTCTCCATCACCACCAGATGAGTAACATCTCCTGAAGTCGAATTCACCCTGGATAATCATTACATTTTAGTACCTACCTACCTATATTTCAGTCAAAACGTTTGCTGTACATTTTAGAACATACCACTCCATCCCAAAGGTGCAGTTGCTTGGTTTTTTCTAATAGGTTTTCACATTGTTTGTCCATTTTTGTAGTAATAGTGAGACCATTAGAAATACTTCTGAAACCAGTTGAAATTTTTTCAGCAGCCCACATCTTGCCGCTGGTTTCCAGAACCCAAGCTTCTTTTGGGTCTGCGATCATGAAAGAGTTGTGATAGAAGTGGCTATCATCATACTCGGAGCATGGACCACCTTGACCATACTTCTCAAGGAGCGATGTAATAATATCCACAGCGGCTTCGGCAGTATCTGCTCGCTCTAAACCAAGTCTGCAGAAATAGGAAAGACTAAATTCTTCTATAACTAACAATTCATTAACAGATCATGAGCAAGGCAGTCATGCTAAAACCATAATTACAAAATTTATGAATACATCAAATAATTGGTGCCATTTAATTGTCTTGATGTTTGAACATATTATAGACTAGCACTAGCGGAATCACGATGCCGACGCCAGCTTCTATAGGTATAGTCCTCTTTAAAAGTTTTAACAAAATTGCAAAGAGATTCAAAACACAATGTTTAATATATCCATGAACTAACCGCACTAAGTCCATCCCTAACAAACGCCTCAGTCGAGCATCTCCTTCTCCTTCATTGTTCTTTGTCCAAACTGCTTCGTTGCCAATGACCACATTCTTATCATTAGCGCCCATCTCGGCCCCCCACATCCATGCTGGTTTGCTCAATATGATAGAGTTCACTGGAGACACCCCATCTATCGTTATATAAGTGCACTGCAATATGAAGACACCATGTAATAAATAAATAGATTTGGACTACTTTGGTATAACTTGTCTAGCCCACTGCTACCTCTTGAACTGGCACGAAGTAAAAATCATCTTTTTTCCAAAAACAGATAGGGGAGATCTTTTAGATCCAATAAGCCTCACCTCGGTCTTCTTGAAGAACCTGGAGAGACAAGGGGATAAGAAAAACCGAATTTCGGTACCTACTGAAACCTTTACACCCTAAACAACACTTCTACTGTGCAGGCAACCATCAATCGAATCAGCACTCCACAGCGAAGTCTCACGTTGAGGAAATGCTTTTGAAGTTATAAACCAAATACATATTATAGGTGTCTTTGTGAAAACTTCGCCAAAATCGGGCAGGCACTTGCTATGTACGATGACATTAAGTCAAAGCTTCTAGAATGTTAAAACACCGTAATATTTAATTTACTTTGAACACCTCCACACGAATGAGTAGAAGTTGTCCACAAGCAAGGGTACTGTCTCCAATACTGTGGTATTTTTTTCTAAGTTAGCTTAACGATAGCTTTTATCGGTGGGATATGCAGGTGATACATCTAATAGCAATTCTAATCTCTGGGAAATTTTAAGGCGACACCTTATTCGTCATCAAGAGAAGAAAAAAATCGAGAGTTGGAGCACAAATTACGAGCAGTTAACCCTTCGAAAACAGAACTAATAATGTGTAGATTCGTAGGACCTCATAGACTTCCATATTTTTTCAACATTTTTGTGTCCTTTATTTGAGTCATAGGGGAAAATAATATATTTGATTTGAGTGCCGAGTTCAAAATATTCTGAATTATGACACATTATGAGGGATAAAGTTCGGATGTAGTACGTAGATAAGCTTCCCTACAAGATGTACTACGGCTACTTCGGAACCGAAATTCACGGATACGGTTCGGATGTAGTGTAAAAGAAGAGGTCAAGTACATAGTCATCCCCAATCTTATTGGCCGTACTGAACATAGGTTTTCCGAGGCGCATGGCACGGCGCGCTTCTATTTTAGTATGAGATTTACTTCTGCCTAGGTTTTTCCGTATGATTTGCAATATGCCAGTGGATAATCTTTTAATGTACCTATTTCAAATTAGAGTGCTGCTGCTAAATCAATTCTCATTCCTCTTGAGTTAGCGCAGCGCGCGGTCCTGAAGGTAGCCAGTTTTCGACCAATACTCTATCCTACCTTTGACCTTTACCAGAAATGCAAGGTCCTTACCGTCCGCCAAATGTTCATATCTACTCGTACTCAGCACGATTTTACAACAGCACAGTACTATAATTGCAGCACTCCAATTTAATTGTACGTCGGTCGACAAAACCGAGAAGAAGAAACAGGGTATGTACTGTACCTCAGTCATGGGCAGCCATTACACATTAAATCCAGAAAATTTTAATAACAAAACGAAGCTTTATTTATTTGAACCAAATTTTCTTTCTTCGCGTTGGGTGGTTAATTGACGTGTCACAGTGTTTGTAACAAAACTCCTCCGAAACGGCTGCCGATTCTTATGAAATTTTGTTTGTATATTCAGTAGGTCTGAGAATTGGACGTTAACTAGTTTTCATACCCCAAGTGATACGGGTGGCCCAAACCAAAATTAAATTTTTTGGGTTTTTTTTTGCATACATTTCAGCCATTGTAGCCAACTTCATTATGTTAGTGGTCAAGCGCAAGTCAATGATTAATAAAAAAAGAAACAGCCTGGCCAAAAAGATAGTGGTTTACTGTACTTTAAGGTAGTAGTTGATAGCCAACTGCTCCGGTACAAGCATCTCAACTACAACCTCAACAAAAGCACAATCACACTCTACCAGTGCAAAAAAATTATAGGAAAACATGGAGGCACTCTTCAAAGATTATGTTGTGGCTGTACACAACCGTAGGCATGCCCATTTTGATGTATAGTGCACTGGTTTGGTTTTCACACTAACATCCTAAACTGAGCTATTGAAACAAAATACATAATATTTGAGTGCTACCTGGCTCTAGAGAGTATATCGCTATCCAATCAAATAATCCTTCAACAGATCCCTAAGCAATGATGCAGCAGATGAACTAAAGAGCAAAGATAGGTTCCAATATGTAGTGCTAGACCCGTACTCACTTCTCCTTCCTTTGTCACAATTTTATGCATGGCTTTGCCCACGGAGCAAATCATATTAGGTCTGTGGATTTGCCAGAGATCAATTATTGAACTTCATAACAACAAATGGTCACGGGCAACAGTCTACAGGTAGAAAAAATGGCTCAACTGAAAGTAATACTGCAACTAAAACTAAACAACTTCTCAGCCTAAATAGAAATAACCTCACAATAATCATAGGAACGATCAGGGGTCACTGTCCCCTTAATAAACATCTATTAATATAGGTGCTAATAAACAGCTCACTGTGCAGGAGCTGCTTTAACGGCTAAGAATCAGCCAACAATGTCATCCTGGAATGCTGGGCTTTAACCCTCAGAACAGTGAGATCGCTACTCGAAGCCTGTGAATCCCCCAGGAAGTTTCTGCACTTTTGGGCAGAGCTAGGCTAACCAGGAGGAGGGCAGAACTCCCATGCACAACCATGGTAGTCTATGTGCAGGTAATGGAGTCTCGACCAGTATCTATCACCAATGTATTAAGATACCTAAGTAGCTAGTAGATAATAATTAGGGACTTACTTTTAGTTTTTTATCTCTGATTCCGCCTTTGATAAAAACAACTTCTTGTACTTCATGTTGGGGACGGTCCGAGTTTTTTCCGAATATGACTGAATTGTTTTTGGTAAGCGGCGGCAACACAACGAAACAATCACAGGATTTAGGAAACTTGGACAGCATTTTTCGTGTTTTTGATGCTAATTCGCAATAAGCAAGACGGTAGTAATAGTACCGCAGTGGAACATATAATATTTTGCTTTATCTAGGGCAGCAGACTGCAGTAATAGGAATACAAAATGAAAAATCGCTCTAAATAATTAATATGCCCGGATATTAGAAAACTAGACCAATCAATAGTATTGATAAGGTGACAAGGATCTAGAATCTTATAAGTTGCGCACCATCGAAGTGATCAATAAAACATGACAATAATTAAATTAGTTTAAAGTGTCTGTAGTAATTATTCCACAAATGCGAATGTGAATTTATTTTTTTGCTTTTTGTTTTGACGCTACACGCAACAGAAACAGACAGATGTCAGATGGTCAGTCTAAGTCAGTGGTCAGATGCCTGCGACAGCTGTCAGTATCAATTAACAGTGTTGCCATATGTACGGATTTGTACGTACACGTACGGAATTTGGGGTATTGCATACGGATATGTGTACGGATTTTCAATAATACGTTATAATACGTACTCTTGTTAAAATGCAATACATAAAATTCACCAAAACATTGATAAATCGATATTTTTTTGGCATTCGACAAGAAATGTATTAAAAAAATAAAGAACGTACGTGGTTTTCTATGACGGGGCATTACCGCTTCATGTTTTATCTAAGATATCATTTTGCACGGTTGACGTTGATTGCAGTAGTGAATGAAAGAGATAAATATATTACGATTTCTTTTGCTCGCTTTTTTTTTGTTTTTAGCAAATATACCTTGTTTTGATTTGAATTTTGACAATGATATGATATTTTTTTTTAATAAAGACATGTTTATGTAATTTCTGCTTTTAATGACTTTTTTTTGTACGGAATTCCAGATTTATTGTTCGTACGGAATTTGTACGGATTTTTTTGGCCAGATGTACAGATTTCTGGCCCCTACAGTATGGCAACACTGCAATACAGTAACTATAGCGCTTGACTGGTTAACTAGACTTTTGAGAAATGTATGAAATTTTGTCGATTTTGGTCTACTTGTTAA
This sequence comes from Orthosia gothica, assembly GCA_949775005.1. Classification (NCBI taxonomy): domain Eukaryota; kingdom Metazoa; phylum Arthropoda; class Insecta; order Lepidoptera; family Noctuidae; genus Orthosia; species Orthosia gothica. The sequence continues at coordinate 23,423,097 of OX459039.1, forward strand.
AGTCACAAAATAGAAAACAAGCCGCCGCTTAGATACTTTGTGGTTTAGTGCTCGCCAATCTTCTTGGCCGCCCTGAAGTTGGCTATAATGGCTGCGCAGTAGTAAATCTCATACAAACCATGATAAAAACACAGCACCGATCCGTGCCTTGCGGTTGCGCGAACTATACCTTTGATTACCTTAAACCTTGGGATTCTGGGTTGGCCAACCACCGTCTACTCGATTTTTTTGGACTCAGACCATGGACACCTTGGTCAGGCGATTGTTTCGATTGTGACGGGTTTTTCGACGTTTAGTGGTGATCTTTTCAAAAACAGCACTGATCCGTGCTTTCGCCAGAACCGTACCTTTGATTACCTTTAAGCTGAGATTCTGGGTTGGCCAACCACTGTCTATAACGATCTTTTTTGGTTGGTGCCCGACCAAGGACACCTTGGTCAGGCGATTTTTGCGACTGAAATGTTTAAAGGCAGATGAGTGATGATAAAGTTACGTTTAGTGGCGATCTTATGAAATGTACGACCATCGGCGATTCGTTTAGTCGATTTTTGCTCGGTTTGGTTGATAGAGGCGTTGACGTTACTAGCCTTACATTCAGAGCCCACTACTGCCATTACAAAGCCGAGTCGATTGAACTGGTTACAAAAATGTGTAATAGATGGCGACAGTAGTACCATACCTTGTATGTATTAAGTTGTTTTGATTTGAACTACGCGGTTTGTTTGTTTATTGAAAAGACTTTCAATAAACCTTAATCTAAAATTCTAAACTTTAGAACAAGTATTCCTAGAAGAGGCTTCTCTAGTTCTTTAAATAATAATAAAAAATTAAAAAATATTTGTACCAAATATTTACACACAGTTATTAGATAGATCTAATCTAATACTTTTAATCTGAATCTCGGAAACGCCTCCAACATGTGTTGGTGAGTATGTGTATAGGTAAGTGTAAAGGTATAGTGGGGAGGTGTGGCTGAAGATATGAGTGTACAGAGTATGGAAGATATTATCAAATCAAGCAATGTTATGGTCGCGAATTTTGAGATTTTTGTGAGCTTATTTGTAAATGTCTGCGCTAAGTGTGTCGAATTGATGTCTGGCGAACGAGGATTTATGCTGTGTTTCTGGGGGAATGTTGGTACGTTATTTAGGAAAGCAGCCAGGCACTCAGGAGACATATTGTCTCCTGAGTACTGAACCTCAAACCAACTCCACTCAACAAACTATACCTGTTGGCTGACTTTGCACCTCCAATAGTACGAAGGGATGTCGTATGCGCGCTTGAGAAAAAATACCAGGAATCCGATGCCCGACACCCTCTCTACGATCACACTACAACCCCGGGTAGACTTAAGAGTCGGAAGAGATTTCTTCGATGCACACGGGCCATCCAAGACCCATCGCCTATAGTGAGAAGCAGGTTGTGGAGTGAAGCTCACCTACCACCACCCGACATCTTGAAACTCCAGGAACACCTGCCACCTGGACTGCAGTAGCCTATATGGAAAGCACTCAATCGCTTCCGCACCCAAGTAGGCTGCTGCAAACACAATTTGGCAAAATGGGGTTTTATAGACCCGTCTGATACCCAGTGTGAGTGCTGTGCCCCATTGCAAGATATGGCACACATGCTGGAGTGTCCCAAGTGCCCATACACCTGCACTTTGGAAGACCTTATGCTCGCCACTGACGCTGCAATGGGGTGGGGTGTGCCACCCCATTGCAGCGTTGCAGCGTTCCGACGGTTGACATAGACAACCCGGACTTTTTCAACCTTCGTCTGGCCGTCGCCGGTTGGGGTCGAAACGGGCAGTACCGGTCGAACGTCAAACAATCGACGATCGTCAACTTAATACCCCAAGCCAAATGCAAGAAATTCTACCCAAGCCTGTCGCAACGACAAGTGTGTGCGGCGGGGTACACTGGCGAGGACACATGCAAAGGAGACTCCGACGGTCCACTCATGACGGTGTACGGCGGGAAATATGAAGTAGTGGGTGTCGTGAGTGGGAAGAGGGCCGACGCGCCCTGTGGGACCTCTGTGCCGTCGCTCTACACGAGTGGCACCTACTGGGCCCAAAATGTATAAAGAGTTTTCCTTCGACTCGAAAAGAAGAAGACTGAACGAAGCACATAGAGCTGACGGACTGAAAGCACCTTACATTCAGAGTACCTACAGTTGATTAGTCGGAGAACGGAAAGGCACAGATGAAACTGATACAGTATTCTGTCAAATATTAATTAGCAGAGTTTTTTGTATGGCAGCCCCACTTAAATTATAAATTTTATTCTGTTTTTAGTATTTGTTGTTATAGCGGCAACAAAAATACATCATCTGTGGCAATTTCAACTGCCTAGCTATCACGGTTCATGAGATTACAGCCTGGTGACAGACGGACAGACATACGGATCGCAGAGTCTTAATAATAGGGTCTTGTTGTGGTTTTTGTTCTGTAACTCATATGGTGTACATATTAAAGAGTATTCTATTCTATTCTAATAAATTTTCACCCTTTGGGTACTTTGGGTATCAGTCTCATAGTCCTGGAGGTCAAGTCATTAGTAGATAAGTACCATCGTAACCCTGCATCTATTTGTACGCCAAGATAATTAACACTCTCAGTTCTTAGGAGTGTTGGACATTGACACGGAGATGAAAGGGCGTGTGCAGCCAAAAAAAAAAAAAAAAAAAAAAAAAAAAAAAAAAAAAAAAAAAAAAAAAAAAAAAAAAAAAAAAAACTACCTAACTAAAGCGTTTTCTATGCCACGTATTTAATTTTATATATTTATCCAGTTGATTTTCGTAATTACCATTATTACTTACCAATCCATTAACCAGATAGTTATAATATATAAATTCAAACGCTTATCTTATTTAAATAATTCGTCTGCTTACTGGTAAAATATGATAAATTCACTATTTAAATACACTGAGTTAGGAATGCAATTAATAACTAAGTAAGTTTTCGCGTGTTATCTGCCTACTGGTAAAACCGTATAAATGTAATGTCCAATGGCTGCAGCGATAGATAATGAGTTTGTAAAAGTGATATCCTACCACATTTTGAAAAAAATTACCAGCATTACCTAATAAATAATCTTATGGCTTAAGCCCGTTTCAGTTTATACAGATAAATAATAATAAATACGGTTAATTTTTATATTTTATAGTTCGCCGCGCTCAGCCGCTTGGCTGAGCTTAGTCGACCTGCAGGATATGTTATGTGAGAACACCATTGTAATTTGTCGTCTAGAGGAAAACTGCAGCCTAATTGTGTAAGTAAATACGGCAAAGGAAACAAACAAAAAAAAAGACATTTTTGGGCAAGAAACAGATTGTTTCCTTTGCCGAATTCACTTAAACAATTAGGCTGCAGTTTGATTTATAAAATGTCCAGCTTGTCTCTATTAATATGATGTTGCATTCGCTACTTCTAACATTCGATAATGTGAATTTTTGACACACTTTGAGTACCTACTTTTGTTTTTAGGTTTCCGTACCCAAAGGGTAGAAACGGGACCCTATTTCTAAGACTCCACGATCCGTCTGTCTATCTGTCTGTCTGTCCGTCTGTCACCAGGCTGTATCTCATGAACCGTGATAGATAGACAGTTGAAATTTTCATAGATGATGTATCAAAAAATACTAAAAAGTTAATTTAAAAATCTAAAAACCCGACTGCTTAAAAATCGAACTAAAAAGACGTAAACAAGAAGAAAATCATATTGTTGTGCAGTCGGAGGATACATATTCGTGAGTTGGCTGACCAAAACCAGATGTATCCTTTCGTTCACGTTTGTTGTATTTCCATACAACAAACGTGATTTTTGATAATGGTAAGGCGCTCTTCGTGCGCGAGTCCGACTCGCTATTGGCCAGTTTATTTTTTCATTTAGTACCAAATTGTTTGCAGTGTACCAATTTTGTACCTGATGAATAGAGTTATCCAAATCATCATCATTTTGTGACCACCGATCTTTTTTAAATATCAAAGATATTAAGATAACACTATTATTGGTTGATTTTGTGGTAATTGGGGCAAATCGTTAATGCAAACCTAAAAGAAGATTGGACCCAATATCGAGCCTTGAGAAACGCCCATTGTCATTGCCGATCCTATTGAGTTTACGCCGTTTACCTGAACATAAACTTGTCTGGCTTTCAAATATGATCTAAGTAAGTCAAGAGCCTTATGTCTTATCCCATAGTGCTCGAGCTTCAACAATAGCGTCTCATGATTAATACAATCGAACGACTTCGAGAGGTCGTTTGTATTTTTTAAATAATTATTTGTTTACCTAATGCAAGAAACGCATTTTCTAAAATAGGTCTTTAAAGATTTAATCCCTACAATCCAATGCCGAGATCTCAAGTAGAGAGTAGTAGTAGAGACTCAAGCGATCAAAGCTTGAGGCCCAACACCCAATAAGAGACACCAGGACACGGGTCTTGTCATTTATTATTATTTATTATTATATACTTTATTGTACACCACTAAAACATACAGGACAAACATTTACAAAAACAAGTGTACAATGGGCGGTCTTATCGCACTAGGCAATCTCTTACAGACAACCTTTCTGTCATTATAGGTGGTCTTAATAATCCATCCGAATTCTCACTGACGAGCGATTCACTGTGCACTATTTTTGATTCTATCTTGGTTTAAATCGTAATAAAACCAAAATTATATTAAGTAGCACAAAATTCCGTTCTGGGAACTGGTAGGGCTCAGTTCGACCAAACTAGCCGAATAGGAATCAAACTTGTTTCCTACTCAGCAGGCAGTAAAGCGTTTTAGTCCCTGGCTAAATCAGTTGAATTGCACTTCTGCCGTCGCTCACTAACACTACTGCTGAAACCCGACCGGTACCTGCCCCACTCCGCTGAGGAGAAAAAAAATATTTTTTGCCTCTCATTTTGTAGAATCTTCGCGTCTGAATCCTGATGGCACCCGAGACGAGTATGTCGAATATTCGAATCCAACAACATATCGTTACAAACGTGGGTGCTGCGCAATCTCGACATGAATAAGGCTAGCGGCCCAACAGTATACCACATTATCGCTTACCATCAGGTGACACAGAGGTCAAGCGCGAGACAATACAAAAAAAAAAGCAATTCTTCTTAGAACCTGCGCGCTTGATTTGTCGCCGAACTTGACACGCAAGCCAACGTACTGCCCGTGCCCAAGAAGGGCAGTCAAGCTGCCCCACTCAACTACAGACCCATCTGTGTAACGTGTAATACTCGTAAGCTCCTGGCATGCATAGAAGCTAACGACATCTTTAGCAACCGCCAATACGGCTTCCGCCGAAATAGGTCTACTGGGGATCTTCTTGCGTATGCCATTCACATCTTGAGTGAGGAGAGGCAGGCCATAGAAGCAATTGCCGTCTCCCTCGTCATCTCGAAGGCTTTAGATAGGGTCTGGCACGAAAACTTTATTGGTAAGCTTTCTCCATTCGGCCTGGCCAGTGGTCTGTATGATTGGATTGCAGTCTGCAGACTTCGGTCCATTCGAATGGCTATCGACGGCTGCTCGTCGGACCTATTAGATTTTAATGCCGGGGTCCCTCAGGGGTCACTACTCTCAGCAACATTATTTTTGTCACACCACGAACTGCTAAAACCCGGCCATATACTTTTGTATTTAATTAGTCATGGGACATATGTATACAAGTCATATACATCTGTCCCTTACGCACTCTCAAAATAACCTTGCTCTAAGAGTTTATGGTCACCCCCCATGTGATCTGTAATACAGGTTAACACCTATAAAATACATCAGCTCCGCACATTCACTTGACCTCAAAATATTTCCACCTAAATTGAATTTATAAATTGTTCCATAAGTCATGTTTGTGTGTAAAGAAATAAAAATTAAGAATATTAATTACTAGCTTCTGCCCGCGGCTTCACCCGCGTAAAAAGAGTTTTATCATCCCAAGGGAATACAAACTATCCTATGTCCTTCCCAGGTCTCAAACTATCTCCATGCCAAAGGCGATCGGCAGGCTTGTATTGGATTTTCGTACCGCTAGTAAAATTTATATCATTAGTGGTTTAAGTTGGGCGTTGATATGTCAGTCGGGACATTGACTTTTACATATATAGGTTAGTATAATATAGTTCACCTATTTATAATATTAGTATAGATTACCGAAACAATTAACAAGCCGTTGGATATCGCGTAGATCCACGTTTCGGGCACTTAAAGGGTTAAAACTATAACAATTTGTTTTAACTAAAGTAGTTTAACACGGAAACGCTAACACTAACTTAACTTCTCATTGCATTTTATGGGGCGATTGCGATGCTTCATAGTTCGAAAAAGTGGCCTACCTATTCGTTCGACAATCGCGTATTATCTGTTAGCCACAATCTTTTCTACTTCATGAACTTGGAACGTAGTGATTGATGAAGACTTAAGAGGTAGTCACATACCTATGCCTAGTACGGTCCTTCCTTTGCTTGTATCCGTATTTACATGTGTGAAAAGTACGAATCGAATAAGGGTTTCTTTTCGAGTCGGTGGTTAACTTTTTAAATTATTTAAACGATCTTAACAGCGTCGGTGGCGTCATTTAGGTCCTCAAAGGTACAGGTATAAGGGCACTTGTGACACTCCAGTATGTGAGTCGTTTTCTGGAGCGGGCTTAAGGTACTTAAGGTCCAGAACTTGACCCAGGCTTTTCTTTGACTTTTTAGTTGAAAGTAAGAGCCACCTACTTCAGTTTTATATATTATTTAATATGAACAATTTTGAACTCATCTAGGTATCTACCTATGTAAACAACTACATGATTGTAGAAATAGGTGCCTGTTTGTTATATCTAAGAACTCACTTCCAATACAAACTTAGTTAAAAATAACCAGGTGTATTTTGAAGCAAGTATATTCGCCGTCAATTAAAATGTTTTCGCCCTCCGCTCGGCCAAAGAAAGCCGTGCTCGTAAATCATTTATGTAAATCAACAACAACAATGAAGCAAAATAATATAGAGACTGCTCTATGGAACGTCGCACCGGATGTACTAGCGACTTCCCGCCGGTTTCTGACGGTTTTACCTCCTGTTTCCGCTACGGTGGGTAGGTTACCAGCGCACCCTGCTGAGAACTTCGCTTGTGCTCTTAAATATCATATAATCATATACTTAAGTTGGGCTATTTATGACCAGGTAGACTGTCTGTGCCCGGAGTTTTAGGTAGCGTACATAAACGTACCCACGTATAGGCTATAGTTGGTTTATACCCAGTTAGGTAAGCCGTTTTAAAACTCGGTTTATCGTTTTCAGAAAAATGGCTTTTGAAATGTGAACTGTCAGTTTTATGTCTCGTCTATGTTATCCAGCTAGACTGCTCATTCAGTAGATACGTACTCAGGTATACCTAGTTACCAAAGTGGGTACTTAGTACTTATCTACCTACCTAATAGGTACTCTTTTCGTTTGTTATGCTCTTTGATGTTTTCTTATTGGTATGAAATGAAGCACTCAATTTCGTGATATGTCTTTAGGTTTTAGTGTGTTTTAATTATTTTTGTACACACAAATATTAAGTACTTAGTATATTAGATAGTTCAGTGCAAAGGCGAGCTGTACTCAAAGTTGTAACGTTGGTTGTTGTTGGTGACATTTCTATTCGCTTGAAATTAAATCCATATTAAATAAATATTACAGATTAGATTTAAATTAGTTTGAGTTGAACTACTTAGTGGGCGGTGCAGCATATTTGAAATACTGCAGGTAACTTGGAATACTTAGATATCTAAATCAATATATACGCTGTGTCCGTAAACATATCGACATCAGACACATGAAGCCAACGTGTACCATACCACGTACATACTTTGTGACCAAACACAGGAAACCATCTTGACATGTTTGCTACCAGCAACACGGGAACGAGACGTCTACTAGAATGCAATCATTGATAATCATTTATTATGATACGTAAAATCTTTATCATAAATTATTATTATTTATGGTTTTATTTTGAATTAGTGAATTCTAGAAATACCTTTCTAGAATTAAAAATGTGACATGGAATTTTATGTTATGATGACATGTTGTTAATTTGGAATCCCGAAAGGGAAATTAATTTTGAATAGTCCAAATTTCACAGTTATCACACAATTAGTACAGTGCTTAATGTGCGGATTGTGATTACTGCAAGAACAGTAACTAAGAACAGTAAACTGTACGTTCAAACTAAACACTGATCTGTGATTATTGTGACTGATTACTTAATAATTATTATTGTAGGTTATTCTGTTAAAAATTTTGTTTACCAAAGACTATAAAACAAAAAGGTAAGTTTATTCGTTTCTAAGAAAAACTGTAACAATAGTTAAAGAAATATGTTTATATTCCAAATTACCTGCATCCTAAGTAAAATAACGCTTTTGGAGTTTTTATTTTGATAGAAATTTTTATATGGATCCTAGTTTATGTTTCCTTTGATTGTTTGTATTATTAAAGTTTAATAACTTTCTAATAAATTAATGCATTTTTGTTTATTATATCTTTTGATAGACTGAACGGATTGCGATGAAACAAAAACTAAGTTACTCACAGTTTTTATATATAAAAGTTATCTACATTGGTTTTACGTGATGCGTGCACAACTAAACAGACAAACCGACAAAAAATTCAAACATGTTGGAAATGGGTTCTGTTGGTTAACTTTTAACACTTCTTTGTCAATATATTGTCTGTATTACTGTCTTTTTTTTGGCAATATATTGTGTACAAAAACGACTTATCTACAGATTTATTAAATGTACGTGGGACACTCAGAAAGTTTTGCGAAACTAAAAAAAATTGTTCTATACGTACATATATTTTTATTAAATCTTTTCAAAGTACTTTCCACCAGCCTCTATACAAAGATTCATGCGCCTAAACCAGTTTTCAAAACACTTTTTCCAGTCCGCCGCAGACACCTCGTTTACAGCCTGCTCGAACGCAGCCAGCGCATCTTCCGGCGACGAAAATTGTATCCCTTTGAGCTGATTTTTTATTTTTGGGAATAAAAAGAAGTCACACGGTGCTAGATCAGGGCTGTAAGGAGGGTGACCCAGGAGTTTGACTGGCGTGCTGTCCAGGAAGTCCCTCGTTTTGAGTGCGGTGTGCGCAGGTGCATTGTCGTGGTGGAGCAGTAGCCCGCGGAGCCCTGTGTTTGGTCGCTTGTTGCTTATAACAGAGAAAACTTCTGGCAAACATTTGGTAGTATACCATTCGGCATTAATGCTTCTTTGATCCCGTAAGGGAATTGATACCAAGTGGCCAGTCAAATTAAAAAAGCTAGCGATCAAAATCTTACCCCCGCTTCTAGATCGCTTCACTTTGGTAGGCGTTGGCTCATTTTGAAACACCCAAACAGTCGACTGGCGCTTGGTTTCTGGGTCGTATTGATAAATCCAGGACTCATCACCTGTAACGATGTCGTAAACACGCCGAGACGAGCCTGCTTCAAATTTGTTAAGCATATCACGGCACCATTCCACCCGGGCCTGCTTCTGATCATCGGTGAGGTTGTGCGGCACCCAGCGTGATACTATCCTCCTCACGCGAAGATGGCTGTGTAGAATCTCGTGAACGCTTCCCGATCCAATCTTCAATATGTGTTGAATCTCCTGATATGTAATTCGCCTATTGTCTTGGATTAAATTTTTCACTGCTAGCACGTTTTCTTCGGTAACAGCCGTCAAAGGGCGACCGCTTCTTTCGTCATCCCCCAAAGTTGGTCGACCGCGCTTGAATTCGTTATACCAACGATACACGGTTGCCTTGGAAGGGCCTTCATCCATGAATGCCATTTGAAGTCTATCGTACGATTCATCCGGTTTCAGGCGACACTTGAAATCGTATAAAATCATAGCTCTAAAATGTTCCCGGCGCAGATCCATATTTCAGTGAGACACAATACTTTGAATTAACTCGCAAAAAATGTGGAGGGAAATTTTGAAATTGGAACTTACTTATTTTTACTTATAAATAATCATATTTTCGAAAAACATTATAACTGGCCAGTCTCCCATATATAAAAACTTTTTTTCGCAATACTTTCTGAGGGGCCTGGTATATATTGATTCACTGTCAGAAAGCTACACAATCGCTCAGTGCCATAATTCACTTTATCCTGAAAAAATGCACAGTACCTGTGCGGTAAGCTACAGGAGCGAAGCCGCGAGACAAAGATAGAATGCAGATAAATTAACTTAAAACTATTCATACCAAAGCAAAGAAACCATTTTGCGCTAGCCGCTCGCCTCATTCCCTACACTTTTATGCCAGTAAGTTTTTAGTAGGACTGATTTATTTATGCATCATTTATCATTCCCAAACTTCGGATTGAAGATTTGACATTCTTGACAGGCCTCATTTAATCTTCTTAAGTGTCTAATACACGCTCTACTGAACTCCGAGTCAATTCAGCACTGGGCTGAACGTTCCTATCAAAAAACTGTAATATTATAACTAAATTATCAGATTAAAGTATTATATTAAAAGTGGAAATAAAGGAAGTAAGAGCGAATGCCAAGGAAAACAATTTACGATCTAATTAAAAAAAATGCGGTGTTTACAATCTGAGGGAGAAAATTTGTTTCTCTTTACACTTAAGTATAAGTATGAATTCTCTCGAAGTAAAATTTAATATTTCCTTAGTAACAGTCTATTAATGCAGAGTGTTTCACGTTTCAATGAGTTTTTATTAAAATGTGCAGGAAATTAATCGGTATTTAAGTAAAATTCCCGTAGCATGTATGTGTTCCTGTTGAGCATGTTGTCGGCAAGTAGGTTCACACCCATCAGGCGCCTTGCTGCAATGCAGTGTCCCGTACGTGCTTATGTTTACTCGCTTATGTTTGTATGATAATAAGTAAATAATGCCGCATTTACAGTGAAAATTTTAATGGATTTTCGTGGCAATTTGAATATATTTTAATGAGCGCGCGTGAGCCGGTGTGGCTTCCGGTCCTCTATAATTATATCAGCACTTAAGTAAAACCGGAAGGTGAATCTTCCGCCTTTAGGGGCTTTTCTTTTTAGGCTTAACTTTCAATGCGAATTTATTGTTTTTAATTTTTTCACATCTACAAAATCGCGAGCTCTCGGAAATTCGCGTCCATTTAAAGCATTTCAAGAGGGTATGTACCTGCTTCTTTGTAAAGTGTATGTAGTGCATTTGCACAGACCTCAGTAACATTGTAGTGGGGCTACATTGTGTTATTTACGCGCCGATGCGTCGTATAAATTCATCGCGTTATGGCTGTGTCTAAGTGGTTCCCGGCCAATGCACCCAGTATTACAGCTTCCGTGCAACTTGTGTCTACACTACCTACAGATAGCTGCCGGATTTTGAAGAGCTCATTGTTTCGGACTTAAAACAAGCTCAGCCGCCGCGCCGAAAATGATAGCTGGTTTATTATGTAAGTGCTTAAAGGCTAAAGAAATAAGATAGGTAACGGAAAATTTACTTCATTTTAAATCCCTTTTAAATACACAGAAATTATGGTTTTCAAATTTGCGTAAATTGATCAGTGGAAGTTGGAACATCGTGATTCGTGAAATATGTTGAAATAAGTTTCTTTCGTCTCATTTGGCAATATGGGGGACAAGACAAAGACGTCCTGTCTCTGGATCGTGTAATGGACTACTTAAGTTCGTTTTGTGGCTGCAAATGCTCTTGTAGGATCTCCCTTCTTGAAGAGTCTTATAAATATCAGTAGATTTGGTATGGTATTTATTCACTAATACCAAATACCATACCAAATATAAAGTGAAAGTGATATCCCCGATTACAGCCGATTATGTTTGTACCAACAATAATTAAAAAAAGAATCTATTTAAAACAAGCTTTAAATTAACTAAAAAGTACGAAGTGTAATATCGCTTGTCAATACACATCCAATAAGCCAAACTCGATGGTGATTTACTAGAATAGCAAACATTTTGATGACTTTTAGTACAGTACCTACCAACCAAAACATAGACAAGTACCAAACTTTAAATGTGAGACCTTGAGTCTGTGGCACCTCCACTTCTAATTATAAAACCACTTAATCCAATTACGCACATACCCACCTATAAATCCTTTAATAAAACTAATTGAGTTCTGAAGCACTTAACTAGTATACGTAGTTAGTTAGCACCGCCAGCACTAAGTCGCCTTACTCATCGCTAATGTAATTTGTCAGAGAGTCATTGGTGTGAATTCCTCCTACTCAATGCATTCAGGTACGAGTACCTACTCTGCCGGGCGTGCCGTGCTCGAGTGCCTCTATCTGACGATTGGCCGATTTTAATTTTTTGATGCCATCATAATCAGCAAAAAATTCTCTATCGATCTGTCTAAACAGTATTTTTCTACAATTAATAGATTCCGAATAAAAAATAAAAACCACACAAATTGCTATGTTTACATAACTATTTTTGATAAGATTATGTCATTGATTTAAACAATGTTATGCGAAAGTGCGCAAATAGATCTATTTTTAGGGTTCCGTACCCAAAGGGTAAAAACGGGGCCGTCTGCCTATATACCAGGCTGTATCTTATGAACCGTGATAGCTAGACAGTTGAAATTTTTCACAGATGATGTATTTCTGTTGCCGCTATAACAACAAATACTAAAAACAGAATAAAATAAATATTTAAGTGGGGCTCCCATACAACAAACGTGATTATTTTGAAGTTTTATGCGATAATGGTACGGGACACTTCGTTCGCGAGTCCTACTTGCACTTGGCCGGTTTGTTGAGAACTGAAACTCTTGTATTATAATGATCGGCTTTAATATTTCGCGGGTTTTTTGTTTTTTATTTATAACTCAATATATGATTTTCTCAGATAGGGGCTCTTTCCCTAAAGGACGGTCGCACTGCTTAGTTTGTTTTCGTTTGACTGGTGACATTACAGTTTGCAGCTTTTGGACGGACTCGTAAGCAGTCGTTCCAAGTAGATGCTAGTATTCAGCTGGATCTTTTTAGCCTGGTCGCTGACCCCAATATAGTTATAGTATATGGTATCTAGATACTTCTTAGCGTGACTTGCCATACTTGAACCGAATGTGTCGTAGTCACAGCCAACTAGCTGAAACCCTGATCAAATGCGCCAGACCATTTAAATATTTTTACCGAATATCATGCTCGTATTGGTGATAGATGGACCAAATCAATAACAAACAATCCTAAAAGTTAACATCAGATTTCTAATTTCAATAGATCAAAATTGTTATTGGGCAACCGTTTGTCCTGGTATGGTCATGTGATGAGGAGGGATGAAACGCATGTTACTAAAAGAGTTATGAATATAAATGTGGATGGATGGAGAGGAAGAGGAAGGCCAAAGAAAAGATGGATGGACTGTGTGAGGAGTGATATGAAGGAAAAGGGAGTCATTAGCGTAACTGGGGACAGAACGGTATGGAAGAGGAAAACGTGTTGCGCCGACCACAAGTAATATGGGATAAGGGCAGGAAGATGATGATGAAAATTGTTGTTCTCATACAAGAAAATGTAGGTACTGTAAGGACTTACCATTTGAGAAGGCAACCTACTTGCCTATATTAAGACTGGCAACAAATAACGTCTTGAAAGGGAACTGAATTTCGAATATAAAATAAATGAAGTTGTCATCGCTAGACTTTTTCCGGGTATATAAAGGCTCCTCTGAGCATTGATGTATTGGTTCGATAGAAGGTGCCTGAGGACAGGCACCTTGCTGCTGAAATATAAGTAGAACAGTGATTCCTGAGTTTCATTCAAGTAGCTCTCCCTGTCTACCCCCTCACATATTGGTGGAGCATGCCGGATAAAAAATCCCAAAAAAAAAGATAAAAGTTATAAAATATATTTCGCGTGTATACGGCGTACAGTATACTTAAAAGTGTTTAAAGACGAAAATTCGCGTTGTGCACGGCGATATACAGTGCACGAAGCCCTACCGGCGTACATAAGGCGAGATAATCGACGACAGAGAGTGCTGTTACCTCTCATTCCCTCCCATAAGCGGATGGAAATATAAGAAAAAAAGCGGAATAAAAGCTAAGTGGTTTTATTATTTAGTATAAATGAACTTATGGAAAGCATGATGGATCATTATTATTCAGGCACGGACAGATACTGCTTGGAGGAATTCTTGACCGAATTCGAGTCAGTGGCTGAAGTAAACGAATGGAGAAAGAGTGACTATAGCCTGATCTTAGGAGCTTTTTTACGTGGGGCTGCATATCACTTCTACCATATGATTTTTAAATATGATATGGACTTTGCAGTATTATGCGATCGCTTGAGGAGTGAATTCTCAATATTTCACCGCAGATGTCGATATTGCGAACAGCGCATAATAATCGCTGAAATAAAAGCGGATAAAAAACAACCTGATGTATTGTGTGAAGATCTTAATGCACATTTATTTTCTAGTATGGTGATTAAGGACGAAAAAACACAAAACAATATTCAGTGCAGTGAGAAAACCGTTGACCACGTTGACGGAGAAGGCGACGCAGTTGATGGCGATGGCGATCACACCGACGAAGAGAGCTGCATCTTCGAGGACGATGTTGACCAGACCAGCGGAGATGACGGCCTCGTCGATGTCAAGTTGGAGGCAGAAGCTGTGTTCCTGGGCGAGCACGCTGACGGTGGTGACGACGAGTTGGAGTCCTTGCCCAACAGCGAGTGCACGGACGAGAGTATTGTAATGTATCGATCCAGTCCAATTGACTCAACTAATTCCATTTATTTTGCAGAGACCAATGATGAGATTTCGTTAGAACAACTAGTTGTTGTTCCATCTGAACACCAAAATGATCTTGTTGTCAACATACACCAGAGTCCCATTGATTTCAAACATAATATTGAAAATAATATTGAATTTTCTCAATCTGACATAAAACGAAATTTAATAAATGTCATTGTGAAAAGATATAAATTGTCAGCCATTAAGAAAAGTTTTCCACCAAAAGAGATCCGTAGGAAAATTAAAGGAGTCTTTTGTAAGGTTTCTTATTGCGCCAACATAAATTTAAAGAAGGCGATCAATAAAAAGATTATAATCCGATTTAAATACAAGAGAATTTATGATAAAACTTCTTGGAGTGCTATGTTTGGTATAAAGAATATTACTAGGATTGTGGCAAGGAAGAATTCCCATAATATTTGCCTTAGATGCAATATTGTTCAAAGATGTTTGCATTATGATCACATAAAACAATTTGATCTCGTAAAATGCAAGTTTTGGAAGTTTTTTAGAAAGAAGTTTAGGTATAATAGAGTGTTGTAAATAATTTATTATGTAAACTGATTTATGATTGTTGTATTTTGTGCTTTATTAATTAATGTTTTCTTTTCATGTCGTGCAAATGAATATGGTCCAACCTGAAAGGAATTTGCGATGCGCGCTGGGCATCGAAAGAAACAATGATTTGAATGATATATCTGTATATGTTTTGATGAAATTAAATAATCCCCTGTCTTGTCTATATTTACTGAATAGGATTAGCTTATGAAATTGCAGACAAAGTCCAAATACAAATCCATAAGGACTAAGTCTACAACGGTCAAATATTATTAGAAAAGTCTTTTAAGCCCCTAAGGCAAATAAATGCTATGAAAGCATATATGTCATTTTAAGAAATGGTTTGACACATAGTCCCACAGATAATACAAAAAAGGATAGTGTCAAAACCTTGTCAAAAGTAAAGCATAGTTTTCATTAAATGAATTGGTTGACATAGTGCTATAAACAACATAATAAAGCAGTATTCACATCATAATAATTAAATAATACTCTATGCGCCGTATTAGCCACAGATTAATTAGGCCGGACCATAGATAGGAATAGTTATTTAGAGATATAAGGTCCATTCTAAATAGAAAATTGGCGAATATTAGAGTTAGGCCTAGAATACATGTAAATAGATTAAAACCTTTAATTGTTAGAATAGAATAGATAAGAATAGGTTATGGTTATTTAAGGTTTATATATAAGAAAAGGCCTGTTGTCAATTAATAAAAAAAAATGAATGACAACTATCAAATTTGACATATTGAAGTTAATAGGGATGGGAAAGTAGGAAAAATGTATCGATAGTTTTCTTGTCGAAATTTTCAAATAGTATCGATATATATAATAAAATTATTTCTTTCCGTTGCATGAGCTGTTGATGTGCTGATGGGTTGTATGCTGCTGGGCGAAGAAGAGGCTGGCAACATTAACTATGCATCGAAGAAACGACTATTTATATAATGAGCAAGTTTGTAGGTGCGAAACTTCCACCAGGCCCTAGTGATAAAATACAATAGATGAGGAGTAGTTGTAACTGAATCCGACTTTGCTAACGGGGCATAGCCTTTGCAAAGGATGTCGAGTTGACATCATCGGTCCAGTTGATGACTGTTATTTAAAAAAGTAAATATATTTATGATATTATGCCCTGGTGTAAGTTTGATGAGTAGAATTTAAATTCGATGCGATCCAGCCTTTCCTTCTCTGGCCTGATAAACGCACGAGATCGAAATATTGTATCATATCTGAATTTTTGAATTTAAACCCCATCCGGGTCGATGTGAGTTGACGCATCATTCTTATTAGTGTTAGGAGGACGCCTTGTACCTTTTTCAGAGGTTTTGGCCAAGGAGGTTCAAGCATGACTGCGTTGATTTGTTAGTGCGTATGTGCACGTCAGCTGAAGTTAAAAGCACATATCGGAGTATCCGATAACTCGTTTGTCATGATTAAGCCTTCCCCTTTTAAGGGTCGTACCTCAATTGTTCTTTGATTCCTCTGTTAGGTAAATGTTCGGGTTAGGATAAGGTAGGTTTCATGTAACCTTTCAAGACTTAGAATAGAAGCACTTCATATGATTCTGTGCGTCTATTCGTAGGGGCGTAGCTCATGTAAGGACTTACCATTTGAGAAGGCAACCTACTTGCCTATATTAAGACTGGCAACAAATAACGTCTTGAAAGGGAACTGAATTTCGAATATAAAATAAATGAAGTTGTCATCGCTAGACTTTTTCCGGGTATATAAAGGCTCCTCTGAGCATTGATGTATTGGTTCGATAGAAGGTGCCTGAGGACAGGCACCTTGCTGTTGAAATATAAGTAGAACAGTGATTCCTGAGTTTCATTCAAGTAGCTCTCCCTGTCTACCCCCTCACAGTACCTATCTCGATCGCACTTGAGGGGACTCATACAAGAAATAATGTAGGTACCTTCGTTGATCGCACTTAAGACGGTACCTGACCAAAAAATCGGCATGAGATATGAGCATTCCTATTGGTCTAGCGGCACTGGTGGCGCATGAATTACAGTAGTGAATACGCCCAGATTTAAGAATAAAATCTTTATAAAATCGAATTGTGTGGGCGCACGGTTGGCGCAGTGGTTGAGCGATTGACTGCTGCGCTGCGTGTCGCGGGTTCGATTCCCGCACGGAACAAATATTTGTATGATCTACAGATAGTTGTTCCGGCTCTGGGTGTTGTGTATGTGAGTTTATATGTTTGTAAACGCACCCACGATACAGGAAGAAATTCCTAGTGTGGGACAATGTTTTTTTAAAAAGAAAAGAAAAATAAATTATGGTCTTTTGAAAAAAAAAATCTACAAAAATGTTCGTTATTAAATTGTCTATCCATTAGTGTTAGTACAAAAAATAATTAATATACACTTTACAAGGAGATGCATAATATCAATAATTATTTCTCATTTTTATGTTTTTTTGGAAGGAGATTAGTGAAATATATACAACATTTAAAAAAAAACTAAATCTACCATTTTAGAATCAATGTTATGTAGAAATTTAATGTATTTTATTAATTGATATTTCTTTTTAAATAACGAGTAGATAGCTCCTAAAAATAGCACAAAAAACGGCTTGCGCGGCGTTTTGCTCGGGGTACCGCCTTAAGGCGAGATAGTGGTCAAACGCAAACAAAGGAACAAAAAAATATGCTCGTTTCTAGTCAATTATCTCCGTTGCATTTCAGATTGCAGGTCTACTCCAGCTTATCCCCCATTCGTGTTAAGCGCGCTTTGATTAAATATCTCAATGTAAACCAGCCACCTTCAACAATAGAATGTCTATAAATATTTTGTACAGATAGATGGATTACGGTACAGACTTAAATCCGTAAAGGGTCGGCCTATAATCTTTCCCTAGTATCTTTTTCATTCTTCTGAATACAGGACGTGTCGATGTTACCCCACTTGTACGAAAATTGAATAGAAGATTTAAGCTTACATAGAGTTTAGTGTTATTTTTATTTAAGTTCTACTAGTTCCTTTCTCCTGTTTTTACCTTCGTTTAGACAGAATACCGAATGTTACCTATCTATACTCAATTTACTTGTAAACACATTAATTCTCTAACTAAATGATGGTGAAAACTGCATCAAAATCCGTTGCGTACACTGTCAAACACAAAACGTGATTTTATTTTATAATAAAATTTATAGATTTCTAGGAAATATGAAATTGTTGACACTCCCGGGAAGCCAATAAAATTGAAAAATGACATGCTCGCAAACATGGATTTATTCAGTTTTATACATTTAACTGTAAATAGATTTTATAGTATTTTTTTTAAATTCGCTTTTTTGCAAATGTAAACCTAGTTCTGTTGAGAATACAATTTGATTGTGACTCGAAATATGGATATCAAAAATATATTGATTAGGTACTTTAATTATGTTATTGACGCTGTTTTTACAATACACATATACTCATACAGTTTTCAGCAGGTCCAACAATACTTCAAAACAATATGTATATATATGTTCTGCTTAACGTCCTATTACGCCCCCCAACTCCCCCAATTTATAATATACCTGCCTGCCTTCCAATTTTTACTAAGCCTTTCTCTATGAGCTTTTAATAATCTCAGTATTCTCTTCAAACAAACTAAACTAGGTATTACATCGTAGGTAGTAATAGGAGAGATAGAAACTGTAGGTACTTCCCTGGAAGATCCTCTTAACAAGAAGTTCAAGAAGTTCGTCGCGTGCCTCCAGTACATCTCAACGGCGTGGTTCTTAATTTGGTGAATAGATTTAAATACCTGGGTCATATTGTCACCAGTGACCTACGTGATGATGGCGACATAGAGCGCGAGCGCAGGGCGTTGGCAGTGAGGAGCAATATGCTCGCCCGTAGGTTTGCTCGCTGTACGGCAGACGTCAAAGTGACTTTATTTAAGGCGTTCTGTCAGTCCTTTTACACGAGCGGCCTGTGGGTGTCGTAGACGAGCCGAGCCTACAACGTCCTGCGCGTACAATACAACAACGCTTTCAGGATGCTATTGCGGTTGCCACGACGTTGCAGTGCATCGGGAATGTTTGCTGCAGCTCATACGGATGGCTTTCATGCTATCATGCGTAAGAAAGCGGCTTCCTTACTGCAACGCTTACGTGGCACTCGGAACGGCATCCTGAGAATGATTGTTGGCAGAGTGGACTGCCCCATCCAAAGACACTGGGTGGAAGTAGGTATAGGTTTATGTTAAATAGAATTAAGTACTAATAACACAAACATAGCATTTAAGCACAATCTCTCACAAGTTATGGACTACTGTAGGTCTGAAATAAAGATATTTTATTTTATTTATTTTATTTTATTCTTAACTACCGTTATAGAGTTAATATAGGAACTATGTTATCGATTCCCGTATGTAATACATAGGCAGTTCATATTTTATGAAACTAGCGAAATAAACCTCACTGTCCTGGCCAGCAGCCTAATTGCGTAAGTGAATTCGGCAAGGCAAATGGTTTGACCGCCATCAATCGACCAATCACATGCGAGATGAAAGTCGCGATGTGAATTTCCAACTATATAATATGTTACTTGTAATAAAGTCTATGTTGTACCTACATGCTACAACATTGTCTTTAAAATGAAAATTGGAAAAATGTAACTGTTATGTTAACCAAATAAATTTTTTTTTTTTTTTTTTACAAGTTCATTCGTCAGTGCGTAACGTTCATATCAGCCAATCAGTGCTCATATTCATCGTCTTTGTTCATGATACGCTTGTTGATGACGCATTCAATTATTCGTATTAGTAGTATATAAAACACTACAAAAACAATTGTTTTTTATTCGGTAGTCGATTTCTTTGGTACCTATTGTTTTTCGTTCTTGACACCGACTTCAGAAAAGAAAGCTATTTTTCGCTCTGTAGTGGTTTGTTTGGAAGTCGGTGTTTTTGTAGGAATTTATTTTTCTCTTTTTGTTTCGGTACCATAAATTACTATGATAACGCGCATTATTAAGGATAACTTTAAAAAACTTGTCAGATCTTGATCAATTACATTTGACTACATGAGAAGCACCAGCTATTACATAAAAAAAGAATCATAACAATCGGTTCATAATTAAAGAAGAAAAAAAAACATTTTCCACCTGTGACATAATATTCTTCTAATAATATACCTAACAGTTTATGTAGAACTGCTTCACAAACTGCAGTAGGAAACCTTCAAGCTAAACAGGACGCACTAAGTTGATTAACGCGCTTAGTTAAACACTGAACAGCGGAATAATTACATTAATTCCATTAGGGAATATTATCAGGGACATAATAAAAGATATCTTGGAACTATTCCCATACCTATATACAATATTATGTTTATTACGAGAGATAATTTCTAGTCATGAATATGAAAAACTTTTCCATCCATTTTCATTAGGTAGTTGTTTCATTTTCGTATTAAAAGTTTTCTTTTTAATATTTCTGACAACATGTTTCATACCTATTTAAGTGCAATTTGTTTTTCCTAGACTTGTTCCTTTTGATACAGCTGCCACCAGTTACTAAAGGTAAATCATGCTATGTAAAATATACAATCATCTGGTTCCATCTACCTTAGTTCCTTTAGAAGCAAACGCTTCAAAGATAGAGGAAACAGCGAACTACTGAGGAGGTAACTCGCAATCAAGCATCAAAAGGAAAATCAGACTACCTTCCCATAAGTTTGAATGGCACCTCTGCAGCCTATTTGTGTCGCTTTTTGAACGAGGAGATTTGAGATACAAGTATTTTTTTCTCAGAACTACTACGTTATTTAATCTAGAACATTTCATAAAGAGAAGTTCGCTGCAAGTTACATCTTAACTTTAAATCCCGGTTTTATTTGATTTTTTTTATCAGGAAATTAACTTTTCTGGCAGTGACAAGATGTCTGATGAGATACATATATACATACATAAACTCGCGCATTTTCCCCGTGGGCGTAGGCGGAAACTACAGAACCCCACCTGCTACGATCCTTACATACCTACTTCTTTTGCTTCACTCACGTTAGATGTCTGATGAGATCTTTGAGCAATATTCATTTATTAGCTGATAGGAAAAGCAATCTCGTACGACACTTATCAATATGAGATGTCATGCACGAGTGGTCGGATCGGTATACCGTTCAGCGACGCAACCGAGATTTAAATATATTGCTGCTCAAAGTACGCGTTCCAACGTATTGCGTCGATATGCGGAACTTGCGTCTAGAGAACAATACAATTTTGTACCAATAAAGAAGACAATAACCGGTTACACAATATTTTGCTTCATTTCCTTCTCTATAGAAATATCGAAAAGTTCTCCTGTAAAGCAAGAATAAATATTGAATACATAAATCAAAACTGGCATAACTTTGATATCTTAGATTACATATTCTCGGATTTCAGTATTACGAGGATTTGAATCGTTCGTTTTGTTCAATTTTTTGGTTCGAGTTAAATTTTCGCTGATTAAATAATACCACTTAAGATTTTCAGAGACCCTTGTTATGTATTATTTTTTAACTAAGTAAGTAGAGCTACTTGCTTGTTCGTAACGGTGGCACGTTGGTCGTTCAAATTTGTTTGGCCCAAGACTTAGCCACTTCCACGGCATCGTCGTAGGTGGCAGCGCATAGATCACTCTGGTTGCATATTTTGGGGCACAGGGGACAGGACAAGAGGTGGGACATTGTTTGCGACCGGGCACAACATGCACATCCTGCCGCTGTTTCTTCGAGGTAGCTTCATTTTGCGTGGTTTGTTGTGGTACCTGCTTAAATAAGTTTAAGTAATATTGTTATTTACTAATGTCATCAGAAGGCTTGAAATCAAAGGGCAATGGCTATGCTCCGATGACCTAGTTGAAGGTGCGGTAATCCGCTGGATGCGAGACGCACAGGACCATTCAATGTGACCTTGGGGAGGCGCGTAAGTAAAGATCAATTCTAGCTTCCTGTGTAAGTATTCATCTTTATCGGCTTTTTTTACTCACAAATTCTTCCAACAGTGTAAAATAAGTCGAGCTACGAAGCACTATGAAAATATTACGATACATTGTAGGTAAATGGGTATCAACCCGGGAACATAATCCGGGACACGATACATCCTTCAGCAGGCTTGGGTTCCCAATTTAGGCTCAGACCCTGTTTTGTGTAAAAGTATTTGAACTTTACCTACCGTAGTTACAATAATATAACCCGAATAATATTGATGAAACTGACAGTAATAAGTTTCTTAAAGAACTTATAGTTTAGAAAATCCTTTTATTATTATATTAGATTGTCATTGTTGGGAAAAGTAGAAAGGAAACTTTTGAACTGCAGTTGATCAGTAGTAGGTACCTTATAATAAAAAGTAGGAAAGGAAGACTTTTGAACTGCAGTGGATTAGTAGTACCTTATAATAGAAAGTAGGAAGGGAAGACTTTTGAACTGCAGTGGATCTTAGTACCTTATAATAAAAAAGTAGGAAAGGAAGACTTTTGAATTGCAGTGGGTCAGTAGTACCTTATAAAAGAAAGTAGGAAGGGAAGACGTTTGAACTGCAGTGGGACAGTAGTAGCTTATAATAAAAAGTAGGAAAGGAAGACTTTTGAACTGCAGTGGGACAGTAGTAGCTTATAATAAAAAGTAGGAAAGGAAGACTTTTGAACTGCAGTGGGACAGTAGTAGCTTATAATAAAAAGTAGGAAAGGAAGACTTTTGAACTGCAGTGGGACAGTAGTAGCTTATAAAAGTTACAACAACAACATTACAAAAAGAAGACAGTATAAAAAAACCGGCCAAGTGCGTGTCGGACTTCGCACATTTAGGGTTTCGTACCATATTGCAAAATGTAGTTGGTTGTAATAGCAAAAATGAGGGAAGAAAATTCTGATTTCTAAATATATTAGTATTTTTAGTAAAATATACGTAATAATAAATATTATCACCAAAATTTCAAGTTGATAGGTCAATTGACAAGTTAAAAAACACTTCAGAACAAAATATTTAAAAAAAACTTACTTTGGTGGCTTCTCATTCCTTTGTAGTTTTTAAATTAATGGAAAATAATTAAAAAAAAAAATATTTATCTACTCAACGAGCTCTAAACTATGAAACACCCCCGACAACTTTTTTCCCATCCCCCTTTCGCTGTATGGGAGCCCTCCTTAAAAACATTTTCAAATATTTTTTGTCAACTTGTATAATGGTATGGCTTTGAGTCAACAAGATAACCATATACTGTGAAAATTTTAAGACTGTAGCTTTAACCGTTTGGCTGTAGAACCCGTATGACAGACGACGGACAGACGGACAGACAGACGGACATGTGAGTGACAGCAATAAGGATACGTACACCTTCGGGTATGGATCCCTAAAAATGTACGGAAAATTTGGATATTTGACGTATTTCTAACTGGTTCTTAATAATATGAATTCGTAATCAACTTTACAAGTGATTTCAAAACTCTTATAAGTACCGCTGCGTTGTGGTTTTGAAATACTACTTGACCTTTTTACAGCTCAATACCCACTACGTATTATGTCCATATTGCTTGCAAATGAGGATTTATCTTTTATTAGTCTTTGAAAAACTTCTCTGTAATATTGACATCAATATATTTTCTTCTGGGTATTTACCTGTCCTATTTTTGATTTGATAATATCACACTAAAAAGGCGAAAGTTTGTGAGTGTGTGTGTTTGTATGTTTGTTACTTCTTCACGCTCAAACCGCTGGACTAATTTTGATGAAATTTTGTTTGGAGGTAGCTAACGCCTTGAATTAACACAAATGATACTTTTTATCCCCGCCATATGTTCCCTCGGGATAATTTTCGACTTTCACGCGGGCGACGCCGCCGGCAGAAAGTATTAATTCAATAAGCTGATAATTTAAAGTAGTGAGTGAATTGTTTAAAACCATTTCCAGTTATTTTTTTAATGGTTCGTCTTAGTATGATTACATGTAATGTAATTCTAGTTATCCTTATCCTTTACGATGACCTCAATAATCTCATGGTACAAGGGCAGGAAGAGCAGTGGTACACCAGTCGTATCGGCCGCGAATTACACGTTGTAGGTCGAGGGTTCAAACCCAGGCAAGCGCTTGGTTTGAGTAAATTATTCCATCACCATTGCTGTGAAAACGGTGAAGGAAAACTATGTGAGGAAGCCGGCATGTCTTAGAATCATAAATTCAAAGACTTGTGACATCCACCAACCCACACTGGGTCCGCGTGGTGGATTACGACCCAATTCCTCTCACAGAGAGGAAGCCTGCACGCACAACGGACAAGTGTGGAAAATGGGGTCAATCTATCCTATAATAAGGGCAGGAAGATTACACCACTCATGTGTAATTAGGTGGGTATTTTCAGAACCATCATCATCTGTAATCTCCATCGCCTGGTTACTAACCAGTTCAAAGAGGCATTTGTTTATTCACGGTGCAATATATGTATATATACCTATTAGGTTTTGTCAGAGGTTTCACCCGTGAGAAATTCGGAAATTAACCCAAGGGAACGGGGTATAAAAAATAGGTATACCTTATGTCCTTTTCCAGGTAATGGTCTGTCTAAATTGCCATTGGCCATGGTTTGCAAGGTATCAATTATCGACCGTCGACAAGCTGATTATCACATTATAACACCGTCTTTTGCCAGTGACTTCGCCTGCGTGATACTAGAAAATTATCTCAGGACAACATACTCCCGCGATAAAAAGTGTGCCGACCAAGGTTTTGGTCTACTTACGAAGCAAGTAAAATAACGAAATCTGTTACCTATTTTATTATATTCTTATCTATACCAATATTATAAAGAGGAAAGATTTTTTTGTTTGTTTGTTTGTACCGAATAAGCTCCGAAACTACTGGACCGATTTAAAAAATTCTTTCACCTATGGAAACCTACATTATTCCCGAGTAACATAGGCTATAATTTTCACGGGAGCGAAGCCGCGGGGGTCAGCTAGTTTGATATATATGTACGTCAATAACGGCAAAACAAAGCGATTTGTATACTTATTTTATATCTATATATCACCTATTTACACATAAGTTTAAAAAAAAAAACAGTTTGTTAAGTACACTCTAAATCCTTAGAGCCGTTGAGGCGTGATTGATTAAACAACATCTAAACGTACAGACTGTCGTATTTATAGTATTAATAGTACGTACTACATGTATTGTACAAAATATTCGTAGTAGGTATGATTTGCTATCGAACTGCCGAGCGTGACTATGCTTCATAAACCATCATTGGCACGATACTAACAACTGGAAAAAATCGACCGTTTTGATATTTGGGTTGGGTCTTTATTTTAAAATCATGTAAACTTGTTTGCTGGGTTTGAATTGCCAGACTAAAATATTCAGGCTAAACCGATTTGTAGATGGCTTTACAGATAAGGTTAAAGATAGCTTTTAGATAAGTATCTTTAGATTTAATAAATTCTCTACTGGGCAAGTAGGCATCGCAGGCTCGAAAATGATTGATTTTGGAAATATTGTCATGTCGTCTAGGGGAATGTGTTTTAAGCGGTTTATTTTACGAGAAATCTGTTTGATTTTGTTCATTTCAAAACAATGATAGACAGAACATGGTGTGAGAATGTTACACCTTTTCTCTGTTCCAACTCAAATAGGAAACGGTGAATATTCTAAAAATAACGCTGTCGATTGCCGAACAGTTATGGATTAAATGGTTGGAAGAGCAAAAATAGTCCACGTAGCTGCTTGGGCACTCGAAACGATTGTGGCGTTCAAGCTGGAAGCTTTCGGGGTTTAGGATCTGAATCGGTGCTAGACGGAGCGTAGACTTCATCAGTCGATTCTATAAATATACCACATTAAATAAATGTTAGAGCAGTGGTGGCCCAGTGGCCGTGACTTACAAGTTGTAGGTCGTGGGTTCGAGCCCAGGCAGGCGCTTTACTTTGTGTAAATTATTTCTTCACCACTGCTCTCAAAACGGTGAAGGAAAACATCGTGAGGAAATCGGCATGTCCTAGAACCAAAAATTCGAAGACATGTGACATCCACCAACCCGCACTGGGCCCGCGTGGTGGATAACGGCCCATTCCCTCTCACAGAGAGGAGGCCTGTGTCCCAGCAGTGGGAACATTAATAGGCTGATGATGAAATAAATGTTTAATAGAAAAGCTACTTGTATTTTTGAAGTCAGTTAAAATACATATTGGTATTGATATTATCTTTTAATGTGATTCCGCATGAATGGAACCCTATTTGGTGTATTGACACGGTCGATAGGCTGGCTCCCATACCTACACAACCATACGGTATTCTATTCATATATCCCTGTGAGTCGCGTGTTACTAGTCACTTAGATTTCCCACAGACGCAACAACTATGATCTCAGACTTGGCAACTAAACCGGTCATGACGATTTCATATAATAGAAAGAAACTGAGCAGACGTAGTAACTTTATATCGTGTTTTGGTAACTGGCCTAATTTTGCTGAACTTGGTGACCATAATTATAAATTTCAAATATTTATCTGCAAGTAGTAACTGACTTAGTCCCACATGAACAAACCAATCTGCAATCGGGAACCGCAATTCGTCTAATGACTTCACACGCTTCACATCCTCCGCAGTACCCGCCGGTACTGCGTCTAGCCCAATGTCAAATGCGGCAACCACTGCACTACTACACTATAGCAGAAACTATGAATATTTGTTGCTACAACTGGCAACCATGAAAGAAAACTTTTAAAAAGTCGGTAGTTGCGTCAACTAACTAGTTGTTCCGTATACGGACTGCCTTATAGTCGTACACAGACAGTTTTGGAGCTTTGCTAGCTACGTCTATTCTTACTAATCGGGACTGCACAGAACCGTTCAACAGAGTTCACGACAACAGACTAGGCTGCTATCTTGGAATCCAATCACAGCTTCCTTTATAGCGGCTTGCTAGCTTTCGGCGGTTATTAACCGTTCTGAAGCGAATTGCAAGAGCCGAAATATGAGCCGAAAGAATATTCCTTAAATGTCGACAGGACACTGTTTTGTTGCTGGTAATTAGTTTTTGCAAATAAGTTCCTTATCACGGCTTGCGTTAGTGTATTTCTGGCGAAAATGTAACGTCATGTAAAGTTTTTGCTCTATAGGAATAACCTCCAAACGCCTTTTCCGTTCTCTCAATGTTTCTTTCTATGAGCACAAAAAAACGTGAGGGTCTTCGTTCCTAGCTTGTCCCCTGACTAGACACACTTTTTATCTTTGTTTCGCTCGTTCCTGTGGCCTATCTTACAGAAACCGTGCATGTTTCTATTTCACAGAAACCGAGCATGTTTCTATTTCACAGAAACCGTGCATGTTTCTATTTCACAGAAACCGAGCATGTTTCTATTTCACAGAAACCAAGCATGTTTCTATTTCACAGAAACCGAGCATGTTTCTATTTCACAGAATCTGTGCTTATTTCTATCCCACAGAAACCGTGCATATTTCTTTCCCACAAAAACCGTGCTTATTTCTATCCCACAGAACCTGAACATGTTTCTATCTCACAGAATCTGCTTACGTTTTTTTTTCCACAGAAACCATGCATGCTGCCGCTATAATAAGTAGCGATTGTTTAGCTCTCTACAATTTAAATGATAAAATTCGTAACCGTATCAGTACCTTTAATTACGTAACTTTATTGAGAGATCAAAGGTCGCGCGCACGCTGTCATTTTGACAATTAACTGTATTCATAGCTGGTTTTTGAGTGTTTCACGCTGCCCCTTAGATAGATTTTTAAACATATGAAGCAACGAATACAAACAAAGAACGCGTGCTTGCGTTTTTTAAACTGTCAAAAAGTTACATAATGAAGGGGCAGTAGCTTCTTTTAGAAAGGGCTCCCAACAAACAAATCAAATGTCAAAGTCAAAAATATTTATTCCAACTAGGTCATTAAGCGGCACTTTTGAACGTCAACAATAAAAATTTACAAGTAATATTGATCACAATTTGTTATAGAATTTAACAGAGTACCTACCCCATGAAAAGTGAGTGAGTGTACTTTAACACAATTTGATCTCTTCATAACATGTACAGGCATTTAAATTGCTTGAGTGGAAATGAGTGGGTTATAGTTTCTAGTTCTTGCCGAGGTTTCGATCAAATAGTTATACTTACTGAAAAACTAAATGGACCATGTCTTTCTTTTCCATGTTTTTACCCCCGCCGGAAAAAGAGGGGTGTTATAAGTTTCACGTGTGTTGCTGTGTATCTGTGTGTCTGT
The DNA here is from genome assembly GCA_949775005.1 of Orthosia gothica. Lineage (NCBI taxonomy): Eukaryota > Metazoa > Arthropoda > Insecta > Lepidoptera > Noctuidae > Orthosia > Orthosia gothica. Next base: position 23,451,629 of record OX459039.1, read on the forward strand.
CTGTAGCATCATAGCGTCCAAACGGGTGAACTGATTTTAATTTAGTTTTTTTTGTTCAAAATATGACTTAATCGAGAGTGTTCTTAGCTATGTTTGAATAAAATCGGTTCAGCCGTTCAAAAGTTATGGGCGTTTTACTGTTTGAATCGGGGTGTTTTCGCTAAATATCGTGTCACAATTACGTGTTTAATAGATTGCCGACCTAAGCGTATCTACTATGTACTAGACAAATTATTTAGCATGAAATAAAAACGTGTCGGGGGTTTTGTAAATTTTGATATTTCACTTGATTCCGCTTGAATGGAACCCTATTTAGTGTGTTGACACGGTCGATGAGCGGCTCCATACCTACACGTGCTACACAACCATACGGCATTCTATTCATATAGCCCTGTGAGTCGCGAGTTTCTAGTCACTTAGATGTCCCGCAGACGCAACGACTATGATCTCAGACTTGGCAACTAAACCACAACATACTTTTTATGACGATTTCATATAATGGTAAGAAACTGCGCGGACTAGTAACTTTATAGCGTGTTTCGGTGACCGATATAAGGTTGCTGACTTAGTTCCACATGAACCAACCGATCTGCAATCGGGAACCACAATTCGTCTAATGACTTCACACGCCTCCGCAGTACCCGCCGGTACCGCGTCTAGCTCAAAGTCAAATGCGGCAACCACTGCACTACTACACTATAGCAGAAACTATGAATATTTGCTGCTACAACTGGCAACCATGAAAGGAAACTTTTACAAAGTCGGTAGTTGCTTCAACTAACTAGTTGTTCCGTATACGGACCGCCTTATAGTCGTACACAGACAGTTTTGGAGCTTTGCTAGCTATGTATATTCTTACTAATCGGGACTGCACAGCATCGTTCAATAGAGTTCTCGACAACAGACTAGGCTGCTATCTTGAAATCCAATCACAGCTTCCTTTATAGCGGCTTGCCAGCTTTCGGCGGTTATTAACCGTTCTGAAGCGAATTGCAAGAGCCGGATTTGTTTTGTTTAGATAGAAAGACTAGGAAAATATATTTTTAAATGTTTGGAAGGACACTGTTTTTATCATTGGAAGTGCAGTTTATTAGGTAATTAGGTTTTGCAAAGAAGTTCCATATCACGGCTTGCGGTAGTGTATTTCGGGCGAAAATGTAACGTCACGTAAAGTTTTTGCTCCATACGCCTTTTCCGTTCTATCAGTGTTTTTTTTTATGAGCACAAAAATGCGTGGGGATCTTCGTTCCTAGCTTGTCTTCTGACTGCATACGATTTTATATTTGTTTCACTCGTTCATGTGGCTTATCCATCGGAAACCGTGCATGTGTCTATCCCATTGAAACCTAGCATGTTTCTATTTCACAGACACCGTGCATGTTTCTATTTCACAGACGCCGTGCATGTTTCTATCCCACAGAAACCGTGCATTTTTCTATCCCACAGAAACCGAGCATATTTTTATTTCACAGAAACCGAGCATATTTTTATTTCACAGAAACCGTGCATGTTTCTATCCCACAGACACCTAGCATGTTACTATCCCACAGAACCTGAGCACGTTTCTATCCCACAGAGTCTGCATACGTTTCTTTCCCACAGAAACCATGCATGTTGCCGCTATAATAAGTAGCGATTGTTTAGCTTTCTACAATTTAAATGATAATTTTCGTAACCGTATCAGTACCTTTAATTACGTTACTTTATTGAGAGATCAAAGGTCGCGCGCACGCTGTCATTTTGACAATTAACTGTATTCATAGCTGGTTTTTGAGTGTTTCACGCTGCTCCTTAGATACATTTTTAAACATATGAAGCAACGATTGCAAACAAAGAATGCGTGCCCGCGTTCTTTGAGCTGTCAAAAAGTTACATTATGAAGGGGCAGTAGCTTCTTTTAGAAAGGGCTCCCTACAAACAAATCAAAAGTCAAAGTCAAAAATATTTATTTAACTAGGTCATTAAGCGGCACTTTTGAACGTCAACAATTAAAATTTACTAGTAATATTTAAAAAAAATTGTTATAGTATTTAACAGAGTACCTACCCCATGAAAGGTAAGTGAGAGTACTTTAGCACAATTTGATCTCTTCATAACATGTACAGGCATTTTAATTGCTTGAGTGGAAATGAGTGTGTTATAGTTTCTAGTTCTATATATATTTGTTCGAGGTTTCGAACAAATAGTTATACTTACTGAAAAAATATGTCTTCCGTATGGTGTCGGACGTAAAGAATCTCACCATCCCATATCTTCCCGTGGGTGTCGTAAGAGGCGACTAAGGGATACACCAGAGAATGGGCAGCAGCGTTCTCTGTGCTCTTCAACAACAAACTGCGATCGCCAACCCGCCTGCCAAGCGTGGCGATTAAGGCAAACCCCCCCAAACCAAATGAATAGCACAAATAATAAAAAAACTTTTTTGCAAAAAAATACTACCGACTTCCAAATGAAAAACTACAAAGTGAAAAATAACTTAACTTTTGGAAGTCGGTGTCTTACGTAGGTACAATTTTTTTGCGATATGGACACCGACTTCCAAAAGTTAAGTTATTTTTCACTTTGTAGTTTTTCATTTGGAAGTCGGTAGTATTTTTTTGCAAAAAAGTTTTTTTATTTTTCCCTTTTTAGTTTTACCTACCTAATAGCAAGTTGTTTATTAAGGTCCCTATAACTCCAGCATAGATTAACCGAATAATATGAAACTTGAACATAACCGGTGAAATGAGAGATCTGCGTACCCCTTTAGAGCGTACTGGCGTGATGTTATGTTATGAAATGATATAAACAACAAACAGACATGCGATTGCAGCAATCCCGAGAGTTTTGCCGTTATTTATTGAAGAGTTCTGTTGTGTATCTCCGAAGTTCTTCATCAGACCTTCACCAAATTAAAATGGGACCAATTTCGAAACATACTCTTTCAAACAAAAAAAGAATTTTCAAAATCGGTCCACAATTGACAGAGATATCGATGAACATACAAAAAAAAAAAAAAAAAAACAAACATAAAGTCGAACATAGAACCTCCTCCTTTTTTTGTAAGTCGGTTAAAAAACGGCCCCGAGTACCCGGCAGCCCGTCTACCCTCGACTACGGTAGCAGTCGAGGCGATGGCGTGGCAAGGGGTGCGAAGAATCCCCGGAGTGAACCCGGCTACCCCAATAAACACCGACGACTGGCCCTGGCAACATACAACACGCGAACACTCCGGACCGACGAGAAGATAGCCGAACTCGAGGAAGAATTGAGCAGGTTGCGATGGAGTATTATAGGGTTATCTGAAGTTCGAAGAGAGGGGGAGGACTCGATAATCCTCAAATCCGGTAACCTGCTCTATTTCCGAGAGGGTGACCGGCAGTCCTAGGGTGGTGTCGGGTTTATCGTCCACAGGTCCCTTGTGAACAACGTGGTGAAGATCGAGAGTGTGTCGACCAGGGTGGCGTACCTTATACTCAGAATATCCTCGAGATATTCGCTGAAGGTCATACAGGTCTACGCACCGACCTCGGCACACCCCGACGACGAGGTAGAGACCATGTATGAGGATATCACTATAGCCATGCATGGTTTCAAAACTCACTTCACCGTTGTCATGGGGGACTTCAACGCAAAACTGGGCAAACGAGACGAGGATGAGCTGCAAGAGGGGCAATTTGGAGTTGGACGTCGGAACCACCGGGGTCACCTACTAGCCAGTTTTATGGAGAAGGAGGGCCTCTACATGATGAACTCCTTCTTCAGAAAGCGTGAGCATAGGAAGTGGACCTGGGTGCAACAAAAAACGAGATCGACTTCATCATGTCAACCAAGAAGCAAATGTTCAATGATGTCTCTGTGATCAATTCGGTGAAAACCGGGAGCGATCACCGAATGGTAAGAGGCACATTGAACATTAATATCAAGCTTGAAAGGTCTCGACTGGTGAAGTCAACGCTCCGTCCAGCACAGATCCAGATCCAAAACTCCGAGAGCTTACAGCTCGAACTCCAGAATCGTTTCGAGTGCCTAGGGAGCTCCGTGGACGAATACAGCGACGGGTTCGTGGAAGCTGTCCATACGGTCGGGTCTAAGTTTTTCAAGACCCGCCGTACATATATCTGTACGGCGGGTCTTGAAAAACTTAGACCCGAACAAAAAGATCTCCGATCCTACTCTCAAGCTTATGAAGGAGAGGCGTGAGATGATCCTGCAGTCTTCAGACGATGCGTTGAAATACCGGCAGCTTAATAGACGGATCTCAAAGTCCTTGAAAAGCGACCTCCGCCGCTATAATACTGAGCGTATTAAAGACGCAATTGAGCGGAATAAGGGCTCCAAGGATCATATCCGCCAAACCGGAGCTTCTGAGGGAGATCGAGAAATTCTATGGGCAGTTGTACACGTCAACCAGTAAACCCGTCGCGAATCTAGTAAAAGACCCTAGAGCTAGTTTGACCCGTCACTATACCGAAGACATACCGGACGTCAGCCTGTACGAGATTAGGATGGCTCTTAAACAGCTTAAGAACAACAAGGCACCGGGTGATAACGGCATTACGGCCGAACTCCTGAAGGCGGGTGGAAAACCAATACGTAAGGCCCTTCAGAAGCTGTTTGGTGCCGTCATACTCGAGGGGAAAACGCCACAGGCATGGTGCAGGGGTGTGGTGGTACTCTTTTTCAAGAAGGGTGACAATGCCCTGTTGAAGAACTATAGGCCCATCTCACTTCTTAGCCATGTCTACAAGCTGTTTTCAAGAGTCATCACGAATCGTCTCGCGCGCAGGTTTGACGATTTCCAGCCTCCCGAACAAGCCGGATTCCGAAAAGGCTTTACCACCGTAGACCACATACATACGCTGCGGCAGGTTATACAGAAGACCGAAGAGTATAACCTGCCTCCCTGTTTAGCGTTTGTGGACTACGAGAAAGCCTTCGATTCAATCGGGACTTGGGCTATACTGCAGTCTCTCCAACGGTGCCAAATCGACTACCGGTACATCGAGGTGTTGAAGTGTTTGTACAAAAACGCCACCATGTCAGTCCGACTTCAGGATCAGGCCTCGGAACCTATCTTTCTGCAGCGAGGTGTGAGACAGGGAGACGTCATATCTCCGAAACTGTTTACCGCTGCACTGGAGGATGTCTTCAAGGTTCTGGACTGGAGAGGGCTAGGCATCAACGTCAATGGCGAGTATATCACTCACCTTCGGTTTGCCGACGATATAGTGGTCATGGCTGAGACCATGGATGACCTCAGTATAATGCTCGATGACCTCAGTAGAGCTTCCAAAAGAGTGGGTCTTAAAATGAACATGGACAAAACCAAGGTTATGTTGAATGCCCATGTAACACCCACTCCTATCAAGGTTGGAGACTCTACACTCGAAGTTGTGGAAGATTATGTCTACCTGGGACAAACGATCCAGTTGGGTAGGGCCAACTTCGAGAAAGAGGTCAACCGTCGAATCCGACTCGGCTGGGCAGCGTTCGGGAAATTGCGCGGTGTCTTCTCGTCCAACTTACCACAGTGTCTCAAGACGAAGGTCTATGACCAGAGTGTGTTGCCAGTGATGACCTATGGCTCTAAGACGTGGTCGCTCACAATGGGCCTCATCAGAAAGCTTACAGTCACGCAAAGGGCAATGGAGAGGGCTATGCTCGGAGTATCCTTGCGTGATCGAATCAGAAATGTAGAGATCCGCAAGAGAACCAGGGTTACCGACATAGCCCGAAGAATTGCCAAACTTAAGTGGCAGTGGGCAGGGCACATTGCTCGCAGAACGGATGGCCGATGGAGCAGAAAAGTTCTGGAGTGGCGACCGCGAACCGGAAGATGATGCGTTGGAAGGCCTCCCACCAGGTAGACCGATGACCTGGTGAAGGTTGCGGGGATTCGCTGGATGCGGGACGCACGGGACCGGTCAATGTGGCGACACTTGGGGGAGGCCTATGTCCAGCAGTGGACGTCTTTCGGCTGATATGATGACTGAAAAAATAAATGAGCCATGTCTTTCTTTACCATGTATTTCCAGTAGGTGTGTGTTTGCGGTCTTTATTTCTTAAAACTTCATGCAGCATAAAGAATCCTTTCTACAAAAAAGAAAAAAAAACTCCTTCCAAAGAAAAACACTGCAAAGTGAAAAATAACTGCAATTTCGGAAGTCGTTTTCCAATACTCCAATACCGACTTTAAAGAAGCAAAGCATGTCTTTTTAGAAAGCATGCTCTGTTTAGTGTGGGTTTTAAGGTGGGGGTATGTTATAGCATCCTAGCAACTCCTTTGTCGGAGGAGGCTAGGATGTTGTGTCGACTGGTAAAGAGGGACTGAGCATGACTGGGTGTGTCTGAATATGTTACGACATGTCTAGCGGACATATCTACTTAAGTTGAATATACTAGTAGATTAGTAGTAGTGTTATAAGTAAAGATTATTTGTTCATTACCCATTGTTTAGTTTTAAGTGGCTATGTTTTCTTTTATGGGGATGACATTATCACTCAGTGATAAAGCCCATTATAGCAAATAAAGATAAAATAAAATAAAAAACCGTCCAAGTGCGAGTCGGACTCGCGCACGAAGGGTTCCGTACCATTATCGCAGAAAACGGCAATAAAATCACGTTTGTTGTATGGGAGCCCTCCTTAAATATTTATTTTATTCTGTTTTTAGTATTTGTTGTTATAGCGGCAACAGAAATACATCACCTGTTAAAATTTCAACTGTCTAGCTATCACAGTTCATGAGATACAGCCTGGTGACAGACAGACAGACAGACAGACGGGTCCCGTTTTTACCCTTTGGGTACGGAACCCAAAAAAACATAGGTACTTACGAAAAGAAAGTTTTTTTTCCCTTTGCAATGTTTTTCAGTAGGTATACCTAAAAATAATCGTTATTATTAATATCAAAAATACTTTTGTAATTGTTTACTGTAATTATTTAAATCCGTGCTCAAACGAAATTATTGCACATTCATTAATTAACATTGTCAAAATTAAATTACGTGCAGCTACATTTATGCATGGCTGCATTGGCAGCAATCTAATTAAGTATGAAATGATGTCACATGTTTAATTGCTGTCATTCAAAAGCTACCATAACATGCACCTGTGTTTAAGCGCAGGTTTAAATTTAAATAAATATTGTACAATGTTTTGATTGACAAATCATTTTAACTATGGAGTTATTAAGTATCTATTAAAGGCTTCGCAAAAAAAAACGAAACATAAAAAAGAATGATGGATGAAAATTGAAAAATTGCAGGTTAGGTACTGTGGGCAATGAGAGTAAAGAAAGAAAAACTGAAAACAAAAGTTGATTAATAAAACAAAAACACGACTGCTTAAAAAGCGAACCAAAAAGACGTAAACAGGAAGAAAATCATGCTGTGCAGCCGGAGGATACAAATATCCGTGAGCTGGCTGACTAAAACCAGATATATCCTCCGACTGCATATCATGATTTTCTTCTTGTTTACGTCTTTTTAGTTCGCTTTTTAAGCAGTCGGGTTTTTTTAATTAACTTTTTAATTATTATTTTATTTGAATTAGGTTCATTTAAAAATCAAAGTGTTATATATTTTTGAAATCACCTCTTAAAACCCTTTATTTTGATACCCCACACGATTAGTATGGAAGAAAAAAAAATCCCCAAAATGGCGCATCGATTGCGAACATCGAACCAACATACATACATACATACATATATAGACTGATTAACATATTACCCTCCTTCGGCAGTCGGGTAAAAAGAAAATAGAATGTGTATTAACTTACCACAAAACGACACAAACATTAATTAATTTTACTTAAACTAAATCCTTAGCGATAGGTAGTATTAGTATTACTAAAAATATGTTAGTAAAGACAAGTAAAAAATTAAACTAACAAAGCTGAATATTAGGTACCCATGTTTGACGTATAAACAAAAGCAGACGCTTGTCGTGATTGTGGCAAGAAGGCTTTCACCACGGTAAAGATATCAGTATTGTGACTCGGCCCTGACCATGAAATAAGTGCCTACAAGCGCGCTTCACCTAAACACGCGTTAGGGCCGCCCACCTCTACCTACTTGAATTCTTTCTAGTTTTGTGATTGTGAATATCTCAGATTATTTTATCTAAACTGAGGTAAATATTATATTTTTTTATTAAACTTATTTTCATTCTTACTAGGTAGGTACCTACCAATTATTAATCTAATGACTTAATCATTTCATAATGATATTTTTGCCAATTAAATAATATATATAAGTAGCTAAGTACATAAGTAAGTAGATAGCCTAGCCTAGGAAACTACCTACTAGTTTTTTTTTTAAACCGATCCTGTGCCGAGCGTAGTAATGGTTTTTCGGCGAAACGGACACTCGATCTAATGGCTATTCGAAATTGTGGTACATTCGTAATCAAACAACAAATTCGCTTCTTCTTCTTGTTCCTTTCGAGTCGATGGTGATTTCACCCTTAGACAGTTGGCCACTTTTATAAAGGCATCAAGTCATCAAAACTGCAGGTGTATGAGTATTTGGAACACTACAACAAGATATGTGCTATGACATACATTTTATCTATATCGATTTGTGAAGGAAAATCTTTTAACCCATTTTTGAGCATAAGGCACGCATGTAGGATTGCGAGATTTGCCTCTATATTTCAAAACCACTTCCTCCACTTGACTCACAAAAATTTACAGTTATAGCTCGTAAATGTTTCTTTTTTCATCACGGTGACTGAGTGGAGAAAGTTTCTATCAAAAGAAAATATGTTATTATATAATAGATACGTTTTACCGACGTCTACTCGGCAATACAAACACAAGCTGACCAGCTTGAGTAAACTCAGTCCATCCTGCATCTGGCAGCGACACGAACGTACGTTTAAACATTATGTTTATCTCTTTCTGACAACGGGGTCCTATTTATATATCTGTGAACTTTTAACTTACTCAGTGATAGAAATAAAGTTCCAACTTCCATAGATCCTATGTATGCTAAAGTAAAATATCGGCATTTTTTTGTTTCTTTATAATGAGTATGTCGACTCTGTTGGTAAAATCTCATTGTTCAAAAGTACTTAAAATAAAAGCCTTATTGGCATAGTTAGATAAAGGTTTTATGGAAAAAGAGAAAAAAGAAAAAAAAAATTCGACAACTCGGCGACCATTAGTGAGTCATATTTTTAGTTACCAAATGGTATAAATGAACTACCTAAATGATTTAATGTAATGAAACGCCTATTCAGTGTCAACCTGACGACCTTTTCTGTGAGACCTGAAACAGGCGCAAATAATAATCTTCTTTAGATGCCTGGAAGAACTGGGACGCAAAAGTATCATTATTTTTTTTATATATCTTGGCAATTATTTGGAAGTGCAGTTTCTTCTAAGTATTTTGTTTTACACTGAATTCTTTCGTAGCCAATCTTACGAAACTCGCGAGTGTACCGTGGCATCTGTAAAAAAAGAATATATATTGAAAGTTTTTAAATAATTTGAATTTTATTTGTAAAAACTTTTTAACCATGATATTAGTTTATACTGTGATTAGTAGATTTTTTATTCAATTACGGAGATTTAAATGTAGAATCTGTTAATGTTAAAAATATGAAGTTATTTATTTATAAATAAGGTCTTTAATATTGAGTTATAGCAATACGTTCGCGAAATACTCGTAGCTTGATAAGCCGAATTATTTACTATTAACATTTTGCCTCGACAGCTTTCAGGGTGTAAGGATGTAAACATTATTTGATGTTTTAGGACGAGCTCCATTAAAATTGGAACGCTGAAGAGTCGAGGAGCCTTAGGGTTCCATCGTCACTATATGCAAATGTATGTATATTTGTGTTCGAGTGTTTTTGTTACTTTCTTTCAAAAGGGCAAGGATCACCGATCAGCGTTCTTTTTCATGACCTCGTTAAGGCTCTCAAGTGTCTTTGGCGTCTATTTAAGGTTATCGTCAAAGCGATGATGCGAATTTTATTTTATGCCACCAGTGCTATCTTGATAAGTAAAAATCATGTTTTGATAGAATATAATCACTTATTAATGTGTCTCGTGTGTGTGTGTGTGAATTAATCAATTGATAGATAACAATTAGACAGCACAGCGCGTTACAATTATGAGATACGATTAGCTGTCACTGAGGCGTTTACTTAATGAAGGTCGTGTAAGTAAACAATGAAATTATTCATAGGAGCGTTTCCGAAACAATGTTAACGTGGTGATATCGGCGGCGGGCTATGTACCCGCCACGTACCCGCCACATATCTACCACGTACCCGTACGTACGCTGGCACGTAAACGCTTGCCTCGCGTTCTGCCTGACTACGCACCCCATTTGTACGCTTAATCACACGCAATTAATGCCAGTTAATCAACGTATATTGATTCAAACACGTAGCATCTTCGAGTAGTTAGCATGTTTAGGTTTCCCTGAATTTTTGGGTCTCAATGGAGTTGGTGGGGTGTGAGGTGGCTGTTTAGTGGGTACGGGGGTGTCGGATATTACAGGGGAAGTCCCGAAGCCATCGATCATCGTTACTGTCAGATGAGCGAAGCGCCTTTTAACGAGCTAGGTGGCCACGACTTGTTGGCCGCCGCGCCGGCTTATCATACCGGTGCGGTGCCGCGCACCTACACCCACAGACCCAGTCACCCCATAATATAATACTGATTGCCTATAACTGACCATTGACCGGTGTCCATCAGCCTAATTGAATAGATAAAGTCGAGATCCGACTCGTTCAGCCTTATTCATTAGCGTGCCGTTTACAAGTTCCCTTCGTTAGCTCTGATTGCTGAATTTGTTTTAATACAGTTGCTAGAATGTTCGGAAAACTCTGTGGAAAAACTGGATCTGCTGCAAAAAATGCTTGAATTGATTATGTGCGCGGTGGCTTCAAGTACCTAGTTTGTAGAATAACGAACATAACATTAATCACCGATGTTATAAACCCATAGATTAAACTGGAATTGAATATTTCAAGAGAAATATTGGAGTTTCAGAGTAAATATTGAAATGATTAGGTACCGTGTAGTATTTGATTTGATTGGTGGGAAGTCCAATTGTTGAACAGTCATTAGTGAGGGAGCCAATGAGAAAACTTTACTACTTTGAGTTTGTCGCCAGATTTTATTAGCCGTTTATGCTTTTTGATATTATATTTTGAAATGAGAGTTGAGAAAGATAAAACAGTAATTTAAAAGATACTTTTTAATATCCATCTTTCTAATGTGGAACATGGCGTTTCTAAAAATGATTGAAGTTTATTTCAAGTCGCGACGACGTATAGTGTCGCGATTCTTAAAAAGTTTAGGCAATTTTTATTGTTCCATGCATAAAATGTAAACTTATGAAATGCAATATTATAATAGTAGTTTATGCAATGGTCATATAATAGGGGTTATTAAAACACGAGCGTGGGTTTATCACATGAGGCCAAGCCGAATGTGATAATATTAACACGCGAGTGTTTTAATACCTAATTAAATGCCGTTGCATACACTATTTTATCTTCACTCATACAGTTGAAATAAAATAAAAGTGGAAAAGGAAAAATATGCAGTATGTCATTGTTTTAATTGTAATTGGGCAATTTAGATTCTCATTGCACCATGACTGTCAATGACAATGAACCCATAATCGCCAATAAATTAAAAAGTAAAAGTTTGCTATAAAAATTAAAAAGTTATTTTATGATGCAGTTGTTTGAAAATCGAAGTAAAATGTTGAACTGTAATGGTTTTTTTTTTAATTTTACCTATCCACGAATATAAAATACGTGTTTATGCAATTTTTGGAACATTACATTGTGAGTGTAGATAAACATACAAAAGGAGTTATGGCGGGCACGTGATGGCGTCTATGTTGCTTCTCTGTTTTATTTTCCTAAAATTGTGTTTGATTGAATATTAATAGTTTAAAAATGATGTTGTTTTGTTCTTATAATATTAGTGAACGCCCTCGAGTGTGGGAAAGTGAAACATAACGGTAGAACATGAGTTCGTGAAGGCTTGCAATAAAGTTACCGCCATTTTACTAGGTCCTAACTAGGTCATTGAACTAAAAACTAAAGAAACTAGAACTTCTAAACTTGACACTGACTAAATGCACAAAACTTGCGAAGCCATAACAAAAAAAAAAGACATACAAAGAAGACACTGGCAGAAGTGTCACGAGCTCTTTCTTACCTAACTCAAGCAGGGTGGTTCGCTCCCATAAATTACCATACGTCAATAAAAAATGTTTTATGGTCATAACTCTCCATAAAATAGGTTGTTATAGTAATACAGTCGGTTACGTAGGTATTTTTCACTCGATCCAAAATCTTTTTACATACCTTTTTGTCAATCAATAACGCGGAAGTCGGTATGTATTGGCCTCAATCTCCATAACAAGTACTTCTTCAAGGTTTACCATGACAAAAGATGCTGGTATTATTGTATTGTCATCATTAGTCCGTTTGAGTTGAATCGGATTGACAGAGATCTCGGTAAGGATCATAACAAACGAATGTACTATGTATATAAAAATAAGCATTATGTAAATACTATGTTTTGCACGCGTCTTTGCTTGTGTAAATGCTGAATATTATTCCAAGGAGACTTACTTACGGGATAAAATATCGTATTTCCCTAATCTAGGACATGTTCTACCCGTAGTGACGGGGCCTGATAGTGACGGGGCCTGATAGTGACGGGGCCTGATAGGACCGATGCCTGTCTGGGTCGCGGATAAATTTGAAAGAGAGTTACCGCGGCCCTGGCGCAAGCAACTGAAGGAACACGGGTGGGTTTTAGTCAGTAAAAGTCTGACACGCCCTCCCGCTTCACCCAGAGCGGGAGAAGTCATTGGATGATTTCCCACCCAAAAAAAAAAAAAAAGCACATGTTCTACCCGTATTAAGGTATGAAAACGTAACAAATAAAAATACCAACATATAGATAGACGGACAGACAGACATTAACCCTCGCATTTTTAATTATTAGTATGGGTAGTATAGATGAGAGTTTTAAATAAGTAGAATTGTGCCAATTCACCACAAATATCACTTAATTTGCATGACTGTTCATTTGGTGGGTGGGTTAATTATCTTACTATAATATAAATGTGACAGTTTATTTATTTATTGGTTTACCCTCGCACTGGAACACCTTACAGCAATTACACCAATGAAGCACAAACTTACAAATATTAAACTGATGGATGTGTGTGGATGTAAGTTTGTTACTCAATCATACCAGAACGGCTTGGCAAACAGATAGATTTTAGTCAGGATAGGACATAGGATACTTTTTATCCCGGGCATATGTTTCTCCGGCTAACTTTCTACTATTACGCGGGCAAAACCGCTGGCAGAGACTAGTTTCACAAAAGTGGAATTTTGCAAAAACAAAACCTGATAATAATTGTCAATCAACTCGTATTCATTTAATTTATTGCCTGCAAAGCATGTTTGTGTTTGTTACATTTAACTAGTGTAGTGTTGATGTATGTCTCCTAATTTTAATTAAATGTGCTGAATTTTGTGCACAATTCACATAATATTACACATTATCAGAAGGATAATTGAGTTATAAAAGCTACATTTTGACAAAGGATGTACTTATGTTGGTATAATCGAATGTAATTATACATTATCAGCATTAATTTTACATAGGTATATAATGGTCGAAAAGTTACAATTTGGTTTCAATGAGAGTGGTTTATGTGTAGAATCAGGGTCCTTCCTGAAGTCGAGCTAGGCGATATCATATCATACTAGTGTTTTCTAAGATTTAAATTGCAAATCGGTTGAATTGAATTTCATTGCGTCCATGTGAACGTACTTTCAATTTCGCTGTATTGAAATCGCTTATCGATGTGACATAAGTCTAATCGACGGTCGCTCAGTGAAGAAGGTATGAAGAGTCGTGTAGTATATAGAACAGATTGATTTAGATGAGCACATGACTGAATCGAGTGATTGAAATCTAATATAACTCTCGAGCTCGCTCTTGAGGCGTTCTGCTTCTACCGTTACACACATATAACATACAACACGTCAAAGGGTTTTTTACAGTGTTCGATTTCTGGATTTCTGTCTTCCGCATTCTTATAACAATTCAAAGCTTTCATGTTTGCGGTAGTCATTTGCTACCATATATATTTCTACAACACAAAATGAAGGTACTTAGAATGAAAATAAAGTGGTAGGCACCGATACCCGTTAACGACTAAGTTATCAGATTGCGGACCTCGTAAGTTATACATTGAATAATTGGAGAGCTCGAGTTAACTCAATCACAGCTTTAACTTTGTTACAATTGGACCATTCGTCGCGGTGTTGTATGTAATTAAATCCTCGAAGCCCCTTCTGAATCTATCATTGCGGAAGTTTTAACTGTCAATAATTAATTTAGAACTTTGCTCTAACTTACACCTTCTTCGGGATCAAAGCGTGGCCGTATTCTTAATACAGCTTAACTAAGTTGCTTCAATCAATCTCTGCATACTTTATTATGCTAGATAAACTTTGTGGAAGCTGCTAAGTATTGTAGATATTAGCAGGGCCGGAACAAGGGGGAGCGAGCCGGGCAAATGTCCAGAGCGGCATAAATGAGGGGCGGCCAAACTGAACTAACAGCCCTTTTTATTTCATCAGAAAACCTAACTTATTGGTTATTATTGGTTTAAAAACTACCTCACTAATAGAGAAATAAGCACAATTATCGGCCGTGTGGCTGGGAAAGAGGTAGATGTCGATTTGGGTGTTCCTACTGGATCGGTGTACGGACCTGTAGGATATATAATGCATGTGAACAGTGTATCAAATGTCGTAGGCAAATGTGAGGTATTCATGTACGCTGACGATATGTGTCTTGTTTATGCCTCCAAAGATATAGCTGAGGCACAAAATTGTATTCAAGGTGAAAATATATGCAAATGGGCACACGACAATGGAATTATATTAAATCTTACTTAAACTAAATGTATGCATATACACTCGCCATATAATCGGAATGCTAAATCTATAAATAATGAATATCTCACAGTGATAGGACATACATCTGAATGTTTGCATAGAAATAAATTTAACTGTAACTGTGTAAAATTGGATTACGTAGACAAATTTAAATATTTAGGTCCAACAATAGATAAGAACTTTAATTGGAGATTACATGTAAATGACATTTGCAATAGGCTAAGATCGGTGCTAAGTAAGTTTTACCACTTAAAAAATGTATTGAACAAACATACGTTAAGAATGGTGTATTTTGCACTTGCCGATTCGCTAATAAGCTACGGACTCCTTGTGTATGGGCGAACCTTTATTACATATTTAAGAGATATTAAAGATATACAAATAAGACTGATAAAGTTTCTAGTTAGTAAAAATATTAAAGATAAGTGCAACAAAGAGTATGACAAGTTATTTCCCATCTGTAATATTATACCCATAGATAACTAGAGAGAACAAACTGGTTCAACCACAGCTAACAAATTATTACGGTAAGAGAACATCTAAGTATTTGGTACCTAAAGTGTTTAACACAATAGATTTGAAAAAAAAAAAATAATCGTGGAGTGGTGCTCAAATTTCCAAGCTGGCAACGTTATCAAAAGTTTTTGGTTCTTGTTGTAAACCCACTGTTATATAACTTAACATACATCATGTTAAGAAAATTCTTAGGTGACATTTTCAAGCTCAATTTTAAAAAACACGGCTTGAATAACCGTTTTATTTAAATAGAGAATTTTCTGAAACATTTAACTCCTTATAAGGTGTTACTGTAAAGAGCGGCAAATATTGTGTATGCCCGGAGCGCCAAAATAGCTAGATTGGGCCCTCAATATTACGACTAGACTACCTAGACATTTACTTAACTAACTGCAACCATAGTCTCAAACTGTTGAGTTGCTAAAGACTAGTACAGATCACATGCTATGCTAGTTATCTTTCCGTTCAAGTGCACGTGCACTGAGGTGCACTAAAGATAGTGCAGCAACCCAATTATTCAGCTTACTAATTAGGCTGGGTCAGCAATATACGAGCTGACGACGGAGAGTACTGAACACTCTCAGTGATAATCAAGCGATGCAGCGCTTCAATTATTAGCTAGCCATTTGCTGGTATTACGCTGGCATTTCTAGCCCCTTCCATTCCTAGATACTCGAGCCGTAAGTAGTGCAATAACGCCATTGACTGTGGCGGCCGAGGCCACAATTGTATTGTTAGGTACAAGAGCTTCCTCACTCATAAATAGCAGCGCGGATATCAATGTCGACGTTGTGCTCGTGCCTTTGTTTTTCTTAGGGTTATGTGTACAGTATTAGCGGGCAGAATGTGCGTGGTTTATTTATATTTTTCAAGAGCTATTTTCAGTTTGATGTAGATATTGTGGATTTACTTTTATGCTTACTTTTTATATAAAGTTAAACAGCACGTTAACGGCTCGTTGAATATGATTAACATTAACACACCTCTCATATTACGACCGCGGATGGAACACGTGACCTTATTAATATTTATAAAACCGAAACAATTTTACAAATTAATTTCAAGCTACTGTCTGCATGTCAAGCGCTACTCCATCGAGTCTACTTAAAATTGTTTGTTCACCTCGTTATTAACGTGAACGCAAAACATACGGTTTATACATCCCACTCAAGAAAACATCCAGAAAACTACTAAATAAGTTTGCCTCATCTACTTAAAGTTTTCTAGTTCACAGTTATCTTTGAAATAAAACTAAAGAAAACTAAATAAAAAAGTTTTGGGCGTTACACGGATTGAGATCATACAGAAAAGAAAAGAAAAACATTTACTGTGTGTACTTCTTCGAACCACAGTTTCGCATTCGGCTTTCTGAGAGACTCATTAATATTTCATCGAGTACTCTGAAGATGTTAATTTTCTGCGTTTATTGTACAACGTTACGAGATAAATAGGTCTTTTTAATTGTTCTCAAGCATGTCTCGACGCGTTTCGTAATGAATTTAGTTTAATTTCATTATAATTTTATTCTTAGGTAAGGTGGGGCTAAAGGTAGGCCTATTAAAAGGGCTACTTTGCTTAATTTGTGGAATTGTCTGTTGATAGTCCCTTCATAAGCAGGCTGGAGGGCCGGGAGCGGGACGCCAGGCCCCGGAGAGGTGAAACGATTGTGATTACCGGGAAGATGCTTAGTAATTTAAATATTGTTTTAAGGATGTTCAAAATATTACGGAAACAGTGGTATTTAAGAGTTATACCAACCCTTACTTTCTCGCTATAGTGTTTTTGTGTTACTTCCTCGTGTTTTTATCTTACTCACTTAAAATGACTGTACTTCTGATGTCTTTCGCCTTGCCTAACAAGTGCATGACTATCGTACCCACACAGGTGTACCTACAGCACTCGACATACCGTTTTGTTACCTATCTAATCAACAATACTTGCACTGAACGTTCATTATATCCATAGAAAAAGGTAATAAGAGTCTCAATCCATTGCGTGTCCGCAATATACACCACCGCCCGATAAATTTGTCGTACAATCAGCAATATGCATCATGCGGCCACACGGCGCGCTTTGATGCCGTATTTGTTGTATCCGACAAGTCGCCTCTGCGGCTATTGCTCCTCTGTATCGTTTAGTACATATTACTGTTACACCTCGTTGCTTCGATTGTAGATTTTGGCGCACGGACCGCAGCAAAGTAGGTGGACATACCCCGATATATAAATTTATGATAATAAAGTTAAGTATTTGTGAAACTTTGATTTGAAAACCTGTCAATCTTTGGAATTAAAGCGGGATTAGACACGTTCTTATATCTTAATCAGAAACTGGCCCATACCACAAAGTACGTAAGCGGCGGCCCATACTCTGCGATGCAGTTGCACATTCGCACCCACTGCTAGAGACGGCATTGTCAAAACTTGCCAGACGAACCAAGCGTGTCAGTGAGTACCATAGTTTACTCATAGAAGTTGACAGTCCGTGTTTCTCCTATCTATGGCTTTGTCAGTTGAAACTTGTGTTGAGCGCACTTTGCGTAGGCATGTGCATATATTAGGCGTTATTCGAACTAAATTCCACTTTGCGAAAAAAAAGTCCCATGACACTTTTCACATCACAATTTTCTATAAGTAGATGTATGGTAACTTATGGAGGTAACTTATGTTACGATAAGCGCATTTATCGCGTTGGGGAATCTTGTGATGATAATTGTAACATAAAGAAATAAATATTGCTCTTCAACGAACCATAGAGTGGCTAGAGACTAATAATTTAAAAGTTAATATTAATAAAACAAAATTTATGCAATTTCACACTTATCGATCAAAACCGCTGGACCTAAATATATCTTATAAAGGGGTTGCCCTGTTAGAAACTGACTCTGTTAAGTTTCTTGGAATAAATTTAGATAAATTTTGCTCATGGAAAAATCATATAAATGATATTTGTGCTAAATTAAATAAATTCATATACCCTTTGAGGCGTATTAGCTGCGAGGTATCTAGAAGTGCCGCAATAACGGCTTTCCATGGCTATATAACCTCCACTCTAAGGTATGGTATTATCCTGTGGGGTCGTTGTGTGGAGATTGATCAAGCATTCGTAATGCAAAAAAAGTGTCTAAGAGCTATATTTGGGTTGAAGCAAATAATAAAAATAATAGCAAATAATATCATGTCGTCCTTTCTTTAAGAAATATAAAATACTAACTCTTCCATGTATTTACATATTAGAATCCTGTTTATTTGTTTTCAAACATAAGGGACTTTTTCAGCAGGCGACGAACTACTATGCCCCTCGATCTATGTATACTAATAAGTTATTTCAACCGAGGACGAATCTCACATTAACAAGTAATAACAGCTACATTATGTGCATAAAATTGTATAACAAAATACCAAATTCTATAAAAACGCTACCATTTTCCAGATTTAAAAATAATTTGACGAGGTTTCTAATTGAAAAATGCTTTTATAGTGTGCATGAGTTTTTGGATTATAAATTGTAAGTTTTTTATTTTTTTTTGTAAATTGCACCGTAATTTTAAATTATGATTGTTATTATTTTGTCATTGGTTTTATTATTGTGTGGCGAATTTCGCCCATTATTGACACTTATGATTGTTATCTTTAGTATTATTATTTTAAAATTATGGTTGTTATTATTTTGTCATTGGTTTTTATTATTGTGTGGCGACTTACGCCAGTTATTGACATGATTATTATTGACACTTGTGATTATTATCCTTATTATTATTATTTTTTAAATTATGATTGTTATTGTTTTGTGTTTGGTTATTATTATTTTGTGGTGAACCTCTCCCATTATTGACATTATTAGTATTGACACATACATCTTTATTATTTTTTTCATATTATATTGACATTTATTTAATTCAATAATACATTTTAATGGGCTTATCTGTTTAGTGACTGCATGATTATGATCATTAACAATTTTTTACTAAAATGTGTAACTCTGATTTATATTTGCACGCCGAAATTAAAGGCAGAATAAGAGAACAATTTTGTACATTTTACCAACCTTCTGTACCTTATTTATGCAAATAAATGAATTTTGATTTTTGATTTTTTTTTGATTTTTAAATAAATATAAATACATAAATGCCCGTGGTGATGTTGTGCTCTTTTAGGCACGGACTCATTCAAAATTATCCTTAATAAAGAAATTATACCTACAAAAAGAACCGTCCAGAATGTTTCTCCATCAAGTTAAAAATCAAAGAAAAAGTTACATTATTTAATATTGTCACAGTATGAAGTAACGCTAAAAGACTCAGAAAACAGAAATCACCATAAATAATTATTCTACTCCGTTCTATTGCGTCCATACAGCTCTATCTAGCATCACGATGCATGTTGTAATGTAATGCGTAGATCCAGCCATTATTTAAATGTATTAGGACTTAGATCACATGTATTGAGTCACTATAAATGTCACTGAACTTATTTGACCTCACTTCGTGTTCGTAATGCAGAATTAGTTTTGGTCTTCTCACTCAGATGTAGTTTTAGATCCTCAATAAAAACATAAATAAATTAGAAGTTGTAAAAGCATTAATTTGCGTTTATTTAATTTCAACTAAAAGAGCGTTTACTATTTTTACGCATTTCATGCCTAAATAAGCATAATATTTACAAAATATTGCCACCAGCATCTGCCTTCATAACAAAAGTAGCGCGAGTGTTATCGACTACGCCGTAGCTCCCCGCTACGACAGCTACATAATCGCTACGCCGCGCTACAAAACCGCTGCTCCTTGAGACAAACGTCTTGAACTTTGTTTTTGCCTGCAACAAAGCCCCAATTTAGTTGAATTGTTGCGTAACAACGCACCGTTACTTTAAAACATTGCTTTATTATACAAAAGGCAAGAGAGGCTAGAAACATGAAGACTTACAAAATTAGTTTAAGTTTTTAGACAGAAAATTGCTCTCTTCTAACACATTTATTATTTAACTAGCGATCCAACCAGGCTTCGCACGTGACAAATTATATACAAAAATATTCCTTGTTTCTCACTCTTTCTATTTGTGAAAACTGTATGACAATCCGGTCAGTAGTTTTTGAGTTTACCGCGAACAAACGCGGCGGGAGCCTTTGTTTTATAATATATAGTGATTATTCTATTTCTTTGTCAAGAACTACAATATCTCGCATATTTAATTTCTCCATTCCGGAGCACTCCTAACTAAGCATTTGCGAAGTATTTACATCAAAGATTTGGTTTCGTATTACATATTATTGACTGTACTTCATTTTACTACAGTCGTGTTTCTGAAAATTATCTTTGCGGGCTGCGAAATTAATGTGCTAAAGATTTATTTTGATTCATAATTAAGTTTGTGTCAAGTGTCTGGAGTTCAACGGGTG
Source organism: Orthosia gothica (assembly GCA_949775005.1). NCBI lineage: Eukaryota > Metazoa > Arthropoda > Insecta > Lepidoptera > Noctuidae > Orthosia > Orthosia gothica. Next base: position 23,472,489 of record OX459039.1, read on the forward strand.
TTTCGAGCAGTAATCGCTAGGTAATTGTTTATTAATGATTGTGAGTGCAGGTTTTTTTGTACATCCAAACAGCATTTTAACTTATTTGGTGTTTAGGGTGCGTATTCTAGAGGGATGACAGTTATGAATCTAGATTTAATTACGAAGTGTGCATTTATAACTAAGGCTTTGTTATGCGAAGTAATAAAAATCTTTAATATTTAACTCATTGGTCTGTGAATTTAGAAATTGAATACAGTCCGTATCTCCGAAAAATATTTATTTAATCTTTAACAAAAACACACTTTACAAATTGTGTGGGCAGAAATAGCTGCATTAAGAAAAACTGTGTTGAGGCCATTAACGCCCACCTCCAGGAGGGAGACAACAGTGCTCCAACTGGATAAAGAAATTAATCAAATATATCACACTAATAATAGAAAGGCGAAAGTTTGTGAGTGTGTGTTTGTTTGTTTGTTACTTATTCACGCTAAAACGGCTGGACGGATCGGGATGAAATTTGGCACTGAGATAGATTAAACTCAGGAATACTCATAGGTCATAGGATACTTTTTATCCCTGTAATATGTTCCCTCGGGATAATTTTGACATTCACGCGGGTGACGCCGCTGGCAGAAGCTAGTTAAATATAAATCCAAATTTAATTCGAACTTACAATTCAAAGCAAAATAATAACTGAAAACAATATTATTTTTTAAATCACTTAAAATCATAGTACATTACTGCCGCGGTCTATAATGACTATTTTGCTGGTCGCGCTGATTATGGCCGACAGCGCAGCGTAGCGCAGCGTAGCGCAGCTCCAGGCCGACACAGCGCGGTCAGCGTGCAGCACTTGATGGACGAGCTGAGATAAAGGCCGAGACCGCAGGTCGAGGCCTTTACAGCGAGGACAGCAAGGGCTGCAATGATGGCCAAGCTGAAAGGCCTAGAGCGTAGCTAGGCTAGCTCGAGGCAATCATAGCGTGACCAGCGAAGCAGTCATTGTGGGCCAAGGTTTGTATAGTGCTTTACTCAAAAATGCAAGTACCTAATCTAAATAAAACCAGCAAGTGATTTAAATAAAAAATATAATAAATAACTAGAATTTTAATTAAAATTACTATTTTGAAAAGTACAGTTACTAAAATTCAACACCGACTTGACCGGTTTGATATTACTAATAGTTTACGATAATTCTAATGCGGTGTTTGACTGCTGTAATAAGGAAAAGAAAAACATTTTCGGATAAAGATTTAGATTTCCTACTGATTTTCCACTGCACCAATTTTTCATAAGCAAGCTTATATTTTTCCTTTGAGTTTCACGGTATCAAATTTTCAACCACTAATTTAGCTTCATCTTTAATGTCTGGCGGTGTTAAACACATTGAATCGGAAGAATTTCCGCTTTGAGAGCTCATTTTTAGCAAAAAAGTCACTAAATAAAATCAAAATTTTCGCTGAACCGCGCTTTTGTTACTTCTTTTTTTTTTTTTGAGCGATGGTAGTTGGAACTATACAGCCTAATATGGAATAAAATCTTTTTGTACCTATCTCTATAGATACAAACAGCTGTGTTTTAAATAAAATCTTTTTGGATTTAGTTTTTGAAAACGTTGAAACGTCAAAATAGCAGCCGGCAAAACATTGCCGGCCTGTTAGAGCGGCCAACAAAACTTTGCCGGCCGCTCATTGAAACAGAACGGCAAGGTCGACTTTGCTCAAAAAAGGTTGTCAAAATAATGACCACATTACATGCATTTTTGAGTAAAAATAATAAATGATGGCAAAATATTTTTTTATTCAATATTTTAACCTTGGGCCTCATTCACCTGAAGTTTAAACACCTAACATAAGTTTAAGACTCGGGCAACTCCCTTTTTTTAACATTAGTTTTTTATTGTAATTTTATTACCTAAAAATGTTAAAAATAAGAAGGTAATGTTGACAAGTCTTTTACATTGATTGTCGCTGATAGAACTACTTTCAAGTACGACAATGGCTGAAAGCTTGTCAACAATTTTGTAATCGTCTTACCGTGAACACTTAGGTGAAGTGAGTTGTCAATCCAGAACATCAGACGGAATGATAGTTCGATTACGTTCACTTCTTAAGTGAAGTGAAAGAGCCCTGGCCCGCTCCAGTCTGGGAGCCAAACGTCGGAAATGCTACCTGCACGAAATGTCATTGGCTGTCCAAGAGGAGTCCCAGGTACTTCATCGTCAACCCGACGCCGACGTGAACGCCTCCTACCATTTTTTGGAAACCCGACGGTGGCACGGTGACGCTGCACTTGTGCAGAGCCACCTAGAGTCCCAATTGCCGGATCATTGTACGTACAGCTAAGGAGTGGAATTACCTGCTGGCATTTGTGTTTCCTGATAGCTACCACCTAGAGGTTTTTTAGTTAATAGTGAATAGGTTACGTCCACCACATCATCGCATACCATCATGTGAAATAGTGGTCTAACGCGAGTTTATCGTTAATAAAAAACAATAATTAGCTTTGACTGTGTTTTAACGGACTAGACTGGCTGATTATTGCTATTGCATTTGAATGCTAAAATTGCATCGGAAAAATGAAAATTTTTTGTTCGTGTTTTTTTTTATTGTAGGGATCGAATTTCTTCACTTTTATGAATTGTTCATAGGTTTTTTGTTGGTACGTGCCCCTTCCATATTGTGTTTCACTTTCGTTAAGCTCTCGTTTAAAAGCGTTGTGTGTGCACACCCTTATTTAATTAAGAACTGATCCTAGCATTAATTTTAACGTTGTAATAATTGTTGTGCCCTTTCAGGGTCCATGTTAGGTACAGAAACCTTTTGTAGCAAAAATGTTACCTCGTTAATGCAGTAAATATTTGAGTATGAGTTAATTAAGTACTTGTTGGCTTGTACTAGCTTTTGTTTTAGAGTTTAGACTAAACTTAGAGAGAAACAAGAAGTCAAGACTACAAGTGCTGAGTGTGAGGTCTCGAGTTCGATTCTGAGATCAGGCAGTCATTGGATTTCCGTGGCCGTAATTAGGTCTGGAGGACTATTATTATTATATGCCCGCTTCGCTTGTTAATTACTTAGATACGTAGAGACCATGATATCCATATACAAATGTATATCACTAGAAGAAGTTGAAGAGTCAAAGAAAGATGTCGAGGACCTTGGGGCTCTTTCAATTTAGACGTTTGGTGTCGTCGGTGCGGGTGTCGTACTGCTTTTACTGCGCACAACCAGTTGTTTTTGCCATACAATTTATATGCACACACATACTTGGCGCCGCACTGCCCTCTTGATGTATAAATTGTATGGAAAATAAATAATTAATTATAAAATACTTTTTTAAAACAAGTTTTTTTCGTATTCTTTTCAGCAAACCTTTCATTTGACAACCATATCGCAGTGCACAAAAAATAACTAGTTTACCATCTTGGGCCGTCCGACATATTGGATTTAAAATGACGTCACTTAGCTAACCATGCATTGTCATCCAAACTAAACGTGTAGACAAAATTTCATCTTTGTCGGTGGAGGATAACTGCTTTAAAATTCAGTTGAAAGATTTGACCCGAACACACTTACATACATAGTAAGTTAAATGAAAGCTTGTAAAAAATATAAGAAAATTCGAAACATTTGCAATTTATTTTCAATAAAATACCGTAGCTCTCTGCGATCAGAAATCTTTTACAAGGGAGAGACAGTATCTGCAACGATATTCAATTGTTTCAGTTTAAACCCTACTACAGTGATATAAGAGCCACATGACGCTCGTATATTGCATTATATACTGAGGCATGACGTCACACTTCATGAACGTCGCAATAACTTCACACAACTGTCCACTGCTTGCGATAAGGACACAAGCCTCCATAAGAAACTCGGAAAGCAGTTTATTTTGTGTCTTTTTTTATAAATAACTTTATTTTTTTTCTCTTCGGTCACTTCTGCTCTTAAAACGGTGAAGTAAAACATGTTGAGGAAACCGGCATGTCCTAGAATAACATATCGAAGGTTTGTGACACCTACCAATCCGCGCTGGACCCGCGTGGTTGATTTTAGCCCACTCCCTCTCTATGTGAGGAGGTCTGAATTCCAGTAGTGAGAACATTAAAAAGGCTGATGATGACGACATATTTTATAAAAAATAGGGTTTATGGGTAATTAAATTAGGGATTTTAGTTTTGGTGGGTGGGTTAATTATCTATACCAATATTAAAAAGAGGAAAATTTTTTTGTTTGTTTGTTTGTTTGTACCGAATAGGCTCTGAAACTACAGGACCGATTTAAAAAAAAATCACCTATGGAAAGCTACATTATTCCTGAGTAACATAGGCTATAATTTTGACGGGAGCGAAGCCGCGGGGGTCAGCTAGTCTTACTATAATATAATAGTGACAGTTTGGATGGATATGAGTGTGGATAAATGATTTTATTTCTGTAAGTTGGTTTGTACAAATACTTTTACATGTCGATCATATTTTTTAATAGTTTTAAAAAATATGATCGACATGTAAAAGTGTTTGTACATAATGAGGTCGGCGTTTCCTATCTGATGACTCTGAGAAGAAAGGATTATAGTCAGGAATAGCACATAGGATTTATCCCGGGAATATGTACCCCCGGATAATTATCTACTTTCACACGGGCAAAGCCGCTGGCAGAAACTAGTTTCACATAAGTGGAAATTTCGAAAAACTAAACATGATAATAATTGTCAATCTATTCGTATTTATTTAATTTAGTGGATGCCAAGCATGTTTGTGTTACATTTAACCAGTGTAGTGTTAAATGGTATTTCTCCTAATTTTAATGAAATGTGCAGAAATTTGTGCACAATTCACATAATATTACACATTCTCAGCAGGATAATTGATTTATAAAAGTTACATTTTGACAAAGGATATCGCTGCACATGCTGAGATAAGAGCCTTTTTGTTCTCGCACGGGGTTATTATTTTATTATTGTTTAATTGTATAATAATAATATAACTCGTGTCTCTTGTGCGGGTCACAAATACATATTTTTTTCTTTTGATTTCTGTCTTTATGTTGGTGTAATCGAATGTTGTATTGTACATTATCATCATTAATTTACGTAGGTATATAATAGTCAAAAAGTTACCTTTTGGTTTCAATGAGAGTGGTTTATGTGTAGAATCAGGATCCTTCCTGAAGTCGAGCTAGGCGATATCATATCATACTAGTATTTTCTAAGATTTCAATTTCGCTGAATTGAAATCGCTTTTCAGTGTGAATCTAATCGGCGGTCGCTCAGTGAAGAAGGTATGAAGAGTCGTGTAGTATATAGAACAGGTTGATTTAGATGAACACATGACTGAATCGAGTGATTGAAATCTAATATAACTCTAGCTCTTAAGGCGTTCTGCTTCTACCGTTACAAACATATAACACGTCAAAGGATTTTTTACAGTGTTCGATTCCTGGATTTCTGTCTTCCGCATTCTTATAACAATTCAAAGCTTTCATGTTTGCGGTAGTCATTTGCTACCATATATATTTCTACAACACAAAATGAAGGTACTTAGAATGAAAATAAAGTGGTAGGCACCGATACCCGTTAACGACTAAGTTATCAGATTGCGGACCTCGTAAGTTATACATTGAATAATTGGAGAGCTCGAGTTAAGTCAATCACAGCTTTAACTTTGTTACAATTGGACCATTCGTCGCGGTGTTGTATGTAATTAAATCCTCGAAGTCCCTTCTAAATCTATCATTCAGGAAGTTTTAACTGTCAATAATTAATTTAGAACTTTGCTCTAACCTACACCTTCTTCGGAATCAAAGCGTGGCCGTATTCTTGATACAGCTTAACTAAGTTGCTTCAATTAATCTCTGCATACTTTATTATGCTAGATAAACTTTGTGGAAGCTGCTAGTATTGTAGATATTAGCAGGGCCGGAACAAGGGGGAGCGAGCCGGGCAAATGCCCAGAGTGGCATAAATGAGGGGCGGCCAAACTGAACTAACAGCCCTTTTTATTTCATCAGAAAACCTAACTTATTCGTGGAGTGGTGCTCAAATTTCCAAGCTGGCAACGTTATCGAAAGTTTTTGGTTCTTGTTGTAAACCCACCGTTAAATAACTTAACATACATCATGTTGAGAAAAATCTTAGGTGACATTTTCAAGCTCAATTTTAAAAAACACGGCTTTAATAACCGTTTTTTTTAAATAGAGAATTTTCTGAAACATTTACCTCCTTATAAGGTGTTACTGTAAAGACCGACAAATATTGTGTATGCCCGGAGCGGCATAATAGCTAGATTGGGCCCTGGATATTACGACAAGACTACCTAGACATTTACTTAACTAACTGCTACCATAGTCTCAAACAGTTGAGTTGCTAAAGACTAGTACAGATCACATGCTATGCTAGTTATCTTTCCGTTCAAGTGCACGTGCACTGAGGTGAACTAAAGATAGTGCAGCAACCCAATTATTCAGCTTACTAATTAGGCTGGGTCAGCAATATACGAGCTGACGACGGAGAGTACTGAACACTCTCAGTGATAATCAAGCGATGCAGCGCTTCAATTATTAGCTAGCCATTTGCTGGTATTGCGCTGGAATTTCTAGCCCTTTCCATTCCTAGATACTCGAGCCGTAAGTCGTGCAATAACGCCATTGAGTGTGGCGGCCGAGGCCACAATTGTATTGTTAGGTACAAGAGCTTCCTCACTTATAAATAGCAGCGCGGATATCAATGTCGACGTTGTGCTCGTGCCTTTGTTTTTCTTAGGGTTATGTGTACAGTATTAGCGGGCAGAATGTGCGTGGTGTTTATTTCTATTTTACACGTCATTTTTCAAGAGCTATTTTCAGTTTGATGTAGATATTATAATATGGATTTACTTTTATGCTTACTTTTTATATAAAGTTAAACAGCACGTTAACGGCTCGTTGAATATGATTAACATTAACACACCTTTCATATTACGACCGCGGATGGAACACGTGACCTTATTAATATTTATAAAACCGAAACAATTTTACAAATTAATTTCAACCTACTGTCTGCATGTCAAGCGCTACTCCATCGAGTCTACTTAAAATTGTTTGTTCACCTCGTTAATAACGTGATCGCAAAAAATACGGTTTATACATCCCACTCAAGAAAACATCCAGAAAACTACTAAATAAGTTTGCCTCATCTACTTAAACTTTTCTAGTTCACAGTTATCTTTGAAATAAAACTAAAGAAAACTAAATAAAAAAGTTTTGGGCGTTACACGGATTGAGATCATACAGAAAATAAAAGAAAAACATTTACTGTGTGTACTTCTACGAACCACAGTTTCGCATTCGGCTTTCTGAGAGACTCATTAATATTTCATCGAGTACTCTGAAGATGTTAATTTTCTGCGTTTATTGTACAACGTTACCAGATAAAAAGGTCTTTTTAATTGTTCTCAAGCATGTCTCGACGCGTTTCGTAATGAAATTAGTTTAATTTCATTATAATTTTATTCGTAGGTAAGGTGGGGCTAAAGGTGGGCCTATTAAAAGGGCTACTTTGCTTAATTTGTGGAATTGTCTGTTGATAGTCCCTTCATAAGCAGGCTGGAGGGCCGGGAGCGGGACGCCGGGGCCCCGGAGAGGCGCAACGATTGCGATTACCGGGAAGATGCTTAGTAATTTAAATATTGTTTTAAGGATGTACAAAAATATTACGGAAACAGTGGTATTTAAGTGTTATAACAACCCTTATTTTCGTGCCATAGCGTGTTTGTGTTAGTTCCTCGTGTTTTTATCTTACTCACTTAAAATTACTGTACTTCTCATGTCATTTGCCTTACCTAACAACCTAACAAGTGCATGACTATCGTACCCACACAGGTGTACCAACAGCACTCGACTTACCGTTTTATTACCTATCTAATCAACAATACTAGCACTGAACGTACATTATATCCATAGAAAAAGGTAATAAGAGTCTCTCAATCCATTTCGTGTCCGCAATATACACACCGCCCGATAGATTTGTCATCATGCGGCCACACGGCGCGCTTTGATGCCGTATTTGTTGTGTCCGACAAGTCGCCTCTGCGGCTATTGCTCTTCTCTTTCGTGTAGTACATATTATTGTTACACCTCGTTGCTTCGATTGTAGATTTTGGCGCACGGACCGCAGGAAAGTAGGTGGACATACCCCCATATATAAAAAACCGGCCAAGTGCGAGTCAGACTCGCGCACGAAGGGTTCCGTACTTGGTAAATTGTGGTTTACGATTTATGACGTATAAAAAAAAACTACTTACTAGATCACTTTCAAACCAATTTTCGGTGGTAGTTTACATAGTAATGTACATCATATATTTTTTTTAGTTTTATCATTCTCATATTTTAGAAGTTACAGGGGGGGACACACATTTTACCACTTTGGAAGTGTCTCTTGCGCAAACTATTCAGTTTAGAAAAAAAAAATATTGGAAATCTCAATATCATTTTTGAAGACCTATCCATAGATACCCCACACGTATGGGTTTGATGGAAAAAAAATTATTAGTTTCAGTTTTAAGTATGTCAACAACATAGTTCTTATTGTTTCGGAAAAAAGTGGCTGTGACATACGGACGGGCAGACAGACATGACGAATCTCTATGGGTTCCGTTTTTTGCCATTTGGCTACGGAACCCTAATTAATGATAATAAAGTTAAGTATTTGTCAAACTTTAATTTGAAAACCTGCCAAACTTTGGAATTAATTCGGGATTAGACACGTTCTTATATCTTAATCAGAAACTGGCCCATACTCTGCGATGCCGTTGCACATTCTCACCCACTGCTAGAGACGGCATTGTCAAAACTTACCAGACGAACGAAGCGTGTCAGTGAGTACCATAGTTTACACATAGACGTTGACGGCCCGTGTTCCTCCTAACTATGGCTTTGTCAGTTGAAACTTGTGTTGAGAGCACTTTGCGTGGGCTTGTGCATATATTAGTCCTTATTCGAACTAAATTCCACATTGCGAAAAAAATGTCCCATGACACTTTTGCTAGAGTATGTTATTTCATTTTGGTTCGATATTTGAACGTTGTGTGCAGTTTTTTACAGATGGCCAGTGTGCATTGCAAACAAAATATTAAGAGTGATGGATGATATTCTCTTCATTCATTTAACCAGCGTTGTTAAATGAACGAGTTTTTTTTCTCATTTTGTCTCTTTTATAGGAATTTCATTCCAACAAGGTGTCCCACATTTAGCGAATGAGTAACATATTCTAAATTATAATATTGCTAATCTGTATAAATTATACATCTTTATTACTAATCAGTCATGAATCATTAAATATCGTCGAGGTTTTAATATGACGGCGGGAGCGTGGATGTATCGATATCACGGTCATCTTCTTCATTACTTGGTGTACGTTACATGAAATAGGGGTATAGGGGAGGAATATATACAATAAGTAACCAAAAGACAAAGTTTCGCATGATGAACTGACAACTTCGATCTTATGATCTGCACAATATGGCGTCTACAGCCATCCCAATGCTAGCCTTTTTAAATTGATTTTACCCTCGCATTTTCAGCCCCCAATTGAAATGACCTCTAGGAGGTAATCGTACTAACCGAACAACCAATCAGAATAAAGTTACAGGTTGGCAAACATCATAGGATCAACGAGAGTTATCGTTTTTGATAAAGTTGGCATCTTGAATCGCTAGCAACGATATATAAATCAGACTCATTATTAGTAATGGCGTATCTAGCTGCTGCGAGGTCTGCAACTTCGCGATTTGCATGTAAGTCTAACTAGAAATTATGCACGTTGTTTAGCTAACCGGCCTCGCATGCTGGTGCATGGACAGACGGCACGGAGGGATTTACATTGTAAAGGGTGATCCGTTTCTCAGCTTGTATGACGGGGTTACTCATAACCTTTTCATAATTGTAGATTTATCCTTACCGATTCATCATCATTAACATAATTACAGCCGAAAGACGTCTACTGCTGGACATAGGAATCTCCCAAGTGTACAACAAACGGTCCTGTGCCTTTTGCATCCAGCGGATTCTCGGACCTAACGGGAAGCTTTCCAACGCGTCTTCTGGTACGTTATCGCCACTCCAGAACTGCCCATCGACCATGCGTTCTACGAGCAATGTGCTCTGCCCACTGCCACTTGAGTTTGGTAATTATTCGGGTATGTGTGCGGATCTCTTCATTTCTGATTTGAACACGCAAGAAAACTCAGACCATAGCCCTTGTTAAATACAGGCCTGTGGGTCACAACCAAGGGCTGAAGAACTGAGGCCCATAGCACTCATGCGACCCTTGGACCTGCAGGACCTCTACTCGCGAAACTGCGATTACGCAGCAGCGATAGCTAGGGGTTTGTTGTTTATGGCTGAGTTCTTACCTGAGTTATCCGTGGCGGTCCTCTTGTACTTGCTCAATCCGGTGCCTCGTCGAGGATTTAGGGATCAGATATATATAATAAAGGACAAGGCTGAGATGAGGGACACGAACGCGTTCTGAGCCGGGGTCCAGCTGCCGAGCAGACACATACACGCTCCCGTCAAAAGCAGCTTGCCCCGCGAAATTTGCACAAATACGACTGAACGGACGATACACTAATCGCGAATGTCCAAAAAAGATTCCATCTCGGATGGGTGAATTACTTAGAAATTACAATTTATTCAACAAAACCCTTCAAAAACGGTCGCACGCGTTCGACCTCGGTTTTTCAAGTTCAGTTGTCAAACGTCAAGTTCACTCACCCGGTGTCAAAACCGGATGATAGCTAACAGACCACAGATTAAGAAAGAACGAACGAACGATGCGTTCGTAACAGCCCTCTTCATTGCCCTTTGAGTGACTAAGCCTTCTGATACTCATACCATAATTAACAACCGCCCAGTTTTCGGTAAGAGGGAGATTTATCTCTATCTGTTTCTTCTTCGTCGTTTCCTAACTGGCGTCTTCTGCAGTGTGGACCGTTGGGATCATACTGCCTGCCTTCATTATTGCGTCTAACAACCTTGCCAGTACTCTGCCTTGAGCGCATTTTCCTTCCACCCACCCTAGTATCATGAGCCTTTCAGACTATGCTTTTGAAGTGAGCACATAATATGCAACTGATGCGTGCACTCCGCATGCTCAATCTGATGGCTAATGAAATGGACCAAGTCTGCTGTACTCTGAGCAAATTCACAAGGAATACTTAGATCACAATTTTTTATAAGTAGATGGACCTAACTAACTGACTGTAACTTATGGAGGTAACTTATGTTACGATAAGCGCATTTATCGCATTAAGGAATCTTGTGATGATAATTGTAACATAAATAAATACAAATACATAAATGCCCGTGGTGATATTGAGCTCCTTGAGGCACGGACTCATTCAAAATTATCCTTAATAAAGAAATTATACCTACAACAAGAACCCTCCAGAATGTTTCTCCATCAAGTTTAAAATCAAAGAAAAAGTTACATTATTTAATATTGTCACAGTATGAAGTAACGCTAACAGACTCAGAAAACAGAAATCAACATAATTAATTATTCTGCTCCGTTCTATTCGTCCATACAGCTCTATCTAGCACCACGATGCATGTTGTAATGTGACGCGTAGATCGCGTAGATCCAGACATTATTTAAATGTATTAGGACCTAGATCACATGTATTGAGTGCAATCCTCCTAAGCTTGGTGCTGCCAGTCACTAGAAATGTCGCAGAACTTATTTGACCTCACTTCGTGTTCGTAATGTAGAATTAGTTTTGGACTTCTCACTCAGATGTAGTTTTAGATCCTCAATGAAAACTTAAATAAATTAGAAGTTATAAAAGCATTTATTTGCGTTTACTATTTTTACGCATTTCATGCCTAAATAAGCATAATATTGACAAAATATTGCCACCAGCATCTGCCTTCATAACAAAAGTAGCGCGAGTGTTATCGCCTACGCCGTAGCTCCCCGCTACGACAGCTACATAATCGCTACGCGCGCTACAAAACCGCTGCTCCTGGAGACAAACGTCTTGAACTTGGTTTTTGCCTGCAACAAAGCCCCAATTTAGTTGAATTGTTGCGTAACAACGCACCGTTACTTTAAAACATTGCTTTATTATACAAAAGGCAAGAGAGGCTAGAAACATGAAGACTTACAAAATTAGTTAAAGTTTTTAGACAGAAAATTGCTCTCTTCTAACACAGTTATTATTTAACTAGCGATCCGCCACGGTATTGCCCGTGACAAATTATATACAAAAACCTTTCTCGTTTCTCACTTTTTTTATTGGTGAAAACTACGTGACAATCCGTTCAGTAATTTTTGAGTTTATCGCAAACAAACGCGGCGGGGTCCTTTTTTTACAATATGTAATGATTATTCTATATCTTTGTCAAGAAGTACAATATCTCGCATATTTCATTTCTCCATAACGGAGCACTCCTAACTAAGGATTTGGGAAGTATTTACATCAAAGGTTTAGTTTCGTATTACATATTATTGACTGTACTTCGTTTTATTACAGTCGTGTTCTGAAATAGATGTTAAATTATTACGTTGTACGCTGGTAAAATTATCTTTGCGGGCTGCGAAATGAATGTGCTAAAGACTTATTTTGATTCATAATTAAGTTTGTGTCAATTGTCTGGAGTTCAACGGGAGTTTCGAGCAGTAATCGCTAGTTTATTGTTTATTAATGATTGTGAGTGCAGATTTTTGTGTACATCCAAACAGCATTTTAACTTATTTGGTGTTTAAGGGGCGTATTCTAGAGTGATGACAGTTATGAATCTAGATTTAATTACAAAGTGTGCATTTATAACTGAGGCTTTGTTATGCAAAGTAATAAAATATCTTTAATATTTAACTCAGTGGTCTGTGAATTTAGAAACTGAATACAGTCCGTATCTCCGAAAAATCTTTATTAAAATCTTTAACAAAAACACTTTTTACTAATTATGTGTACAGAAATAGCTGCATTAAGAAAAAACTGTGTTGCCGCCATTAACGCCCACCTCAGAAGAAGACAACAGTGCTCCAACTGGATAAATAAATTAATCAAATATATCACACTAATGTTATAAAGGCGAAAGTTTTTGAGTGTGTGTATGTGTTTGTTTGTTTGTTACTTTTTCACGCACAGACCACAGACGGCTAGACTGATCTGGATGAATTTTGTCACTGAGATAGATTATACTCAGGAATACTCATAGGTCATAGGATACTTTTTATCCCTGTAATATGTTCACGCGACCCTAAGTGACGCCGCGGGCAGAAGCTAGTTAAATATAAATCCAAATTTTAATTTGAACTTACAATTAAAATCAAAATAATTACGAAAAGTCGGAAGATCGGTCCAGTGGAAGGGGTGTTTCCGTCGGTTTCTAGCTAACACCTGTAGACTAAATTTTTGTACATAAAAAATCTGCACGCACGAAAAATCACGGTCCTCGTTACGGTCAAGTTAATAGGAAGGATAGCGCACAGCATTATTTCACCTAAGTCATTTCCACGCATCATTGTGTAACGAGGACCATGAAGAAACGTCGCTTCTGGTCATGAACATATAAGTTTTTATTTATCTGGACATCACGCCTTCACCTCAACATACTTGGCAGCCTTCAAGCGACTCCAGGGTTGATATTTGCCCGATGACAACTGAACAATAGGTGCAAGGGGCGTAAACGCGTTCGAGCAGGAGCCTTACAACCTCCTGAGTGCCTAACAGCCTCGAGCGATCACGCCCGTCCCGTACAGGTCTAATAATTTTCTTACTTAAAATTGTTTTTTTTTATCCTCTATAGGCTTGCGCTTGACCACTATCTCACCTAATGGTAAGCGAAAAAAATGAAAAGGTTATGTTGACAAGTCTTTTCCATTGATTGTCGCTGATAGAGCTACATTCAAGCACGAGAATGGCAGAAAGCTGGTGAGCTATTTTGTACTTACCGTGAACACTTAGGTGAAGTGAGTTGTCAATCCAGAGCTTCAGGCGGAATGATAGTTTGATTACGTTCACTTAATAAGTGTAATGAGCGTAAGAGCTTTATTTGATTCCGCCTAGCCCTTGCCACCATCGAACTACAGGACGTATGGCAATGCGCCATCGGTGCATGGTGGACTATACCCACCCACACGCATTAAACGTTTTGGGAATTCTTTTATTGAGCATACATATTTTTTTTGGGGTGTGCGCCGTGGCGCCTCATAAGCCACTCCTCAAAGAGGGGCGTTATCACCGCAGTTGTGATGCTCCCAGCTCAGAGCTCGCGCCACTCCAATATATCTGCGAGTAGATTCTAGATCCTCCAGAACCCATGGCGGCAATCTGGCAAGGAGGCTCGCCAACTCACCGGAGACCGTGTGGTATCACGGGCCAGCCGTATGTGCATAACCATTTGGGACTCCGACGTGAACGCCTCCTACCGTTATTTGGGAACCCGACGGTGGCACGTGCCGAGGATCAAGAAAACACATGGCCTCGGACTTGTGCAGAGCCACCTCGAGTTCCAATTGCCGGCCGGATCATTTTACGTACAGCTAAGGAGTGGAATTACCTGCTGGCATCTCTGTGTTTCCTGATTTGGGCCAGCATTTCTCAAAAATGTTTTATAGTCATAACTCTCCATAAAATGGTTGTTATAGTGATACATTCGGTTACGTAGGTATTTTTCACTCGATCCAAAATCTTTTTACATACCTTTTTGTCAATCAATAACGCGGAAATCGGTATGTATTGGCCTCAATCTCCATAACAAGTACTTCTTCAAGGTTTACCATGACAAAAGATGCTGGTATTATTGTATTGTCATCATTAGTCCGTTTGAGTTGAATCGGATTGACAGAGATCTCGGTAAGGATCATAACAAACGAATGTACTATGTATATAAAAATAAGCATTATGTAAATACTATGTTCTGCACGCGTCTTTGCTTGTGTAAATGCTGAATATTATTCCAAGGAGACTTACTTACGGGATAAAATATCGTATTTCCCTAATCTAGGACATGTTCTACCCGTAGTGACGGGGCCTGATAGTGACGGGGCCTGATAGTGACGGGGCCGATAGTGACGGGGCCTGATAGTGACGGGGCCTGATAGGACCGATGCCTGTCTGGGTCGCGGATAAATTTGAAAGAGAGTTACCGCGGCCCTGGCGCAAGCAACTGAAGGAACACGGGTGGGTTTTAGTCAGTAAAAGTCTGACACGCCCTCCCGCTTCACCCAGAGCGGGAGAAGTCATTGGATGATTTCCCACCCAAAAAAAAAAAAAAAGCACATGTTCTACCCGTATTAAGGTATGAAAACGTAACAAATAAAAATACCAACATATAGATAGACGGACAGACAGACATTAACCCTCGCATTTTTAATTATTAGTATGGGTAGTATAGATGAGAGTTTTAAATAAGTAGAATTGTGCCAATTCACCACAAATATCACTTAATTTGCATGACTGTTCATTTGGTGGGTGGGTTAATTATCTTACTATAATATAAATGTGACAGTTTATTTATTTATTGGTTTACCCTCGCACTGGAACACCTTACAGCAATTACACCAATGAAGCACAAACTTACAAATATTAAACTGATGGATGTGTGTGGATGTAAGTTTGTTACTCAATCATACCAGAACGGCTTGGCAAACAGATAGATTTTAGTCAGGATAGGACATAGGATACTTTTTATCCCGGGCATATGTTTCTCCGGCTAACTTTCTACTATTACGCGGGCAAAACCGCTGGCAGAGACTAGTTTCACAAAAGTGGAATTTTGCAAAAACAAAACCTGATAATAATTGTCAATCAACTCGTATTCATTTAATTTATTGCCTGCAAAGCATGTTTGTGTTTGTTACATTTAACTAGTGTAGTGTTGATGTATGTCTCCTAATTTTAATTAAATGTGCTGAATTTTGTGCACAATTCACATAATATTACACATTATCAGAAGGATAATTGAGTTATAAAAGCTACATTTTGACAAAGGATGTACTTAATATGTTGGTATAATCGAATGTAATTATACATTATCGGTATTAATTTACGTAGGTATATAATGGTCGAAAAGTTACAATTTGGTTTCAATGAGAGTGGGTTATGTGTAGAATCAGGACCCTTCCTGAAGTCGAGCTAGGCGATATCATATCATACTAAGATTTCAATTGCAAATCTGTTGAATTGAATTTCATTCGTCCATGTGAACGTACTTTCAATTTCGCTGAATTGAAATCGCTTATCAGTGTAACTTAAATCTAATCGACGGTCGCTCAGTGAAGAAGGTATGAAGAGTCGTGTAGTATATAGAACAGATTGATTTAGATGAGCACATGACTGAATCAAGTGATTGAAATCTAATATAACTCTAGCTCTTAAGGCGTTCTGCTTCTACTGTTACAAACATATAACACGTCAAAGGATATTTTACAGTGTTCGATTTCTGGATTTCTGTCTTCCGCATTCTTATAACAATTCAAAGCTTTCATGTTTGCGGTAGTCATTTGCTACCATATATATTTCTACAACACAAAATGAAGGTACTTAGAATGAAAATAAAGTGGTAGACACCGATACCCGTTAACGACTAAGTTATCAGATTGCGGACCTCGTAAGTTATACATTGAATAATTGGAGAGCTCGAGTTAACTCAATCACAGCTTTAACTTTGTTACAATTGGACCATTCGTCGCGGTGTTGTATGTAATTAAATCCTCGAAGCCCCTACTGAATCTATCATTGAGGAAGTTTTAACTGTCAATAATTAATTTAGAACTTTGCTCTAACTTACACCTTCTTCGGAATCAAAGCGTGGTCGTATTCTTAATACAGCTTAACTAAGTTGCTTCAATCAATCTCTGCATACTTTATTATGCTAGATAAACTTTGTGGAAGCTGCTAAGTATTGTAGATATTAGCAGGGCCGGAACAAGGGGGAGCGAGCCGGGCAAATGTCCAGAGCGGCATAAATGAGGAGCGGCCAAACTGAACTAACAGCCCTTCTGAACTAACAGCCCTTTTTATTTCATCAGAAAACCTAACTTATTGGTTATTATTGGCTTAAAAACTACCTCACTAATAGAAAAATAAGCACAATTATCGGCCGTGTGGCTGGGAAAGAGGTAGATGTCGATTTGGGTGTTCCTACTGGATCGGTGTACGGACCTGTAGGATATATAATGCATGTGAACAGTGTATCAAATGTCGTAGGCAAATGTGAGGTATTCATGTACGCTGACGATATGTGTCTTGTTTATGCCTCCAAAGATATAGCTGAAGCACAAAATTGTATTCAAGGTGAAAATATATGCAAATGGGCACACGACAATGGAATTATATTAAATCTTACTTAAACTAAATGTATGCATATACACTCGCCATATAATCGGAATGCTAAATCTATAAATAATGAATATCTCACAGTGATAGGACATACATCTGAATGTTTGCATAGAAATAAATTTAACTGTAACTGTGTAAAATTGGATTACGAAGACAAAGGTGAATGGCAGATTTTGTACCGCATACTTTTTCTGTTGTTCGGTTATAGAATTTGTACCACTTATTATATCAACTAAGCCATTTATTTGCATGTAAGTTTCCTATTTTTAAAACTTCGGATTAATTAATAACATCAATCTAAAGATTTTAATATATAAACGTTATAAAATCGTCCGCTAAACGCAGTTATGTTATTAGAAATTGCCTTACGTAAATTAACACAAATATTGAATTGATAATTAATTACTTAGAAATAGAAATAACATTAAATATAATCAAACTCATCATTATCAAACTGTTGCAATCCGCTGCTGGATATAGGTATCTCCTAATGCCCTGAGTAGGTACGATCAGCACCTCAATCTACCTACTTAATTTCAAGTAAAACACTAAAAAGATAGCAATAAATAATTTACTTAACACATAATGCAACATTTACCTATATGTAACAATCTACATTGGTACACTAGTACATAACCTTAAAAAATAAAACTGGTTATAACATTTACGTCACAAGTTTTAAAAATCTAAGAATTTAAAAAGGGATTATCTATCATATTAACTACCAAATAAAACCAAAAATATCCCAAAACACGGAATTTCTATTAGCGGTACGAAACTCCCATACAAGCCTGCCGTTCGCCTTTAAATATTTAGGTCCAACAATAGATATGAACTTTAATTGGAGATTACATGTAAATGACATTTGCAATAGGCTAAGATCGGTGCTAAGTAAGTTTTACCACTTAAAAAATGTATTGAACAAACATACGTTAAGAATGGTGTATTTTGCACTTGCCGATTCGCTAATAAGCTACGGACTCCTTGTGTATGGGCGAACCTTTATTACATATTTAAGAGATATTAAAGATATACAAATAAGACTGATAAAGTTTCTAGTTAGTAAAAATATTAAAGATAAGTGCAACAAAGAGTATGATAAGTTATTTCCCATCTGTAATATTATACCCATAGATAAAAAAGTAGAATATTTGATAGGTCTGGCATATTATTATAGTGATGATTATAAAGTAAATGTTAAAAACAAGTACAACACACGTGGGGCTAGAGAGAACAAACTGGTTCAACCACAGATAACAAATTATTACGGTAAGAGAACCTAAGTATTTGGTACCTAAAGTGTTTAACACAATAGATTTAAAAAAAAAAAAAAATCGTGGAGTGGTGCTCAAATTTCCAAGCTGGCAACGTTATCGAAAGTTTTTGGTTCTTGTTGTAAACCCACCGTTAAATAACTTAACATACATCATGTTGAGAAAATTCTTAGGTGACATTTTCAAGCTCAATTTTAAAAAACACGGCTTGAATAACCGTTTTTTTTAAATAGAGAATTTTCTGAAACATTTACCTCCTTATAAGGTGTTACTGTAAAGACCGACAAATATTGTGTATGCCCGGAGCGGCATAATAGCTAGATTGGGCCCTGGATATTACGACAAGACTACCTAGACATTTACTTAACTAACTGCAACCATAGTCTCAAACAGTTGAGTTGCTAAAGACTAGTACAGATCACATGCTATGCTAGTTATCTTTCCGTTCAAGTGCACGTGCACTGAGGTGCACTAAAGATAGTGCAGCAACCCAATTATTCAGCTTACTAATTAGGCTGGGTCAGCAATATACGAGCTGACGACGGAGAGTACTGAACACTCTCAGTGATAATCAAGCGATGCAACGCTTCAATTATTAGCTAGCCATTTGCTGGTATTGCGCTGGAATTTCTAGCCCTTTCCATTCCTAGATACTCGAGCCGTAAGTCGTGCAATAACGCCATTGAGTGTGGCGGCCGAGGCCACTATTGTATTGTTAGGTACAAGAGCTTCCTCACTCATAAATAGCAGCGCGGATATCAATGTCGACGTTGTGCTCGTGCCTTTGTTTTTCTTAGCGTTATGTGTACAGTATTAGCGGGCAGAATGTGCGTGGTGTTTATTTCTATTTTACACGTCATTTTTCAAGAGCTATTTTCAGTTTGATGTAGATATTATAATATGGATTTACTTTTATGCTTACTTTTTATATAAAGTTAAACAGCACGTTAACGGCTCGTTGAATATGATTAACATTAACACACCTTTCATATTACGACCGCGGATGGAACACGTGACCTTATTAATATTTATAAAACCGAAACAATTTTACAAATTAATTTCAACCTACTGTCTGCATGTCAAGCGCTACTCCATCGAGTCTACTTAAAATTGTTTGTTCACCTCGTTAATAACGTGATCGCAAAAAATACGGTTTATACATCCCACTCAAGAAAACATCCAGAAAACTACTAAATAAGTTTGCCTCATCTACTTAAACTTTTCTAGTTCACAGTTATCTTTGAAATAAAATTAAAGAAAACTAAATAAAAAAGTTTTGGGCGTTACACGGATTGAGATCATACAGAAAAGAAAAGAAAAACATTTACTGTGTGTACTTCTACGAACCACAGTTTCGCATTCGGCTTTCTGAGAGACTCATTAATATTTCATCGAGTACTCTGAAGATGTTAATTTTCTGCGTTTATTGTACAACGTTACGAGATAAATAGGTCTTTTTAATTGTTCTCAAGCATGTCTCGACGCGTTTCGTAATGAAATTAGTTTAATTTCATTATAATTTTATTCGTAGGTAAGGTGGGGCTAAAGGTAGGCCTATTAAAAGGGCTACTTTGCTTAATTTGTGGAATTGTCTGTTGATAGTCCCTTCATAAGCAGGCTGGAGGGCCGGGAGCGGGACGCCGGGGCCCCGGAGAGGCGCAACGATTGCGATTACCGGGAAGATGCTTAGTAATTTAAATATTGTTTTAAGGATGTACAAAAATATTACGGAAACAGTGGTATTTAAGTGTTATAACAACCCTTATTTTCGTGCCATAGCGTGTTTGTGTTAGTTCCTCGTGTTTTTATCTTACTCACTTAAAATTACTGTACTTCTCATGTCATTTGCCTTACCTAACAACCTAACAAGTGCATGACTATCGTACCCACACAGGTGTACCAACAGCACTCGACTTACCGTTTTATTACCTATCTAATCAACAATACTAGCACTGAACGTACATTATATCCATAGAAAAAGGTAATAAGAGTCTCTCAATCCATTTCGTGTCCGCAATATACACACCGCCCGATAGATTTGTCATCATGCGGCCACACGGCGCGCTTTGATGCCGTATTTGTTGTATCCGACAAGTCGCCTCTGCGGCTATTGCTCTTCTCTTTCGTGTAGTACATATTATTGTTACACCTCGTTGTTTCGATTGTAGATTTTGGCGCACGGACCGCAGGAAAGAAGGTGGACATACCCCCATATATAAAAAACCGGCCAAGTGCGAGTCAGACTCGCGCACGAAGGGTTCCGTACTTGGTAAATTGTGGTTTACGATTTATGACGTATAAAAAAAAACTACTTACTAGATCACTTTCAAACCAATTTTCGGTGGTAGTTTACATAGTAATGTACATCATATATTTTTTTTAGTTTTATCATTCTCTTATTTTAGAAGTTACAGGGGGGGGACACACATTTTACCACTTTGGAAGTGTCTCTTGCGCAAACTATTCAGTTTAGAAAAAAAAAATATTAGAAATCTCAATATCATTTTTGAAGACCTATCCATAGCACGTATGGGTTTGATGGAAAAAAAATTATTAGTTTCAGTTTTAAGTATGTCAACAACATAGTTCTTATTGTTTCGGAAAAAAGTGGCTGTGACATACGGACGGGCAGACAGACATGACGAATCTCTATGGGTTCCGTTTTTTGCCATTTGGCTACGGAACCCTAATTAATGATAATAAAGTTAAGTATTTGTCAAACTTTAATTTGAAAACCTGCCAAACTTTGGAATTAATTCGGGATTAGACACGTTCTTATATCTTAATCAGAAACTGGCCCATACTCTGCGATGCCGTAGCACATTCTCACCCACTGCTAGAGACGGCATTGTCAAAACTTACCAGACAAAAGAAGCGTGTCAGTGAGTACCATAGTTTACACATAGACGTTGACGGCCCGTGTTTCTCCTAACTATGGCTTTGTCAGTTGAAACTTGTGTTGAGAGCACTTTGCGTGGGCTTGTGCATATATTAGTCCTTATTCGAACTAAATTCCACATTGCGAAAAAAATGTCCCATGACACTTTTGCTAGAGTATGTTATTTCATTTTGGTTCGATATTTGAACGTTGTGTGCAGTTTTTTACAGATGGCCAGTGTGCATTGCAAACAAAATATTAAGAGTGATGGATGATATTCTCTTCATTCACTTAACCAGCGTTGTTAAATGAACGAGTTTTTTTTCTCATTTTGTCTCTTTTATAGGAATTTCATTCCAACAAGCTGTCCCACATTTAGCGAATGAGTAACATATTCTAAATTATAATATTGCTAATCTGTATAAATTATACATCTTTATTACTAATCAGTCATGAATCATTAAATATCGTCGAGGTTTTAATATGACGGCGGGAGCGTGGATGTATCGATATCACGGTCATCTTCTTCATTACTTGGTGTACGTTACATGAAATAGGGGTATAGGGGAGGAATATATACAATAAGTAAGCAAAAGACAAAGTCTCGCACGATGAACTGACAACTTCGATCTTATGATCTGCACAATATGGCGTCTACAGCCATCCCAATGCTAGCCTTTTTAAATTGATTTTACCCTCGCATTTTCAGCCCCCAATTGAAATGACCTCTAGGAGATAATCGTACTAACCGAACAACCAATCAGAATAAAGTTACAGGTTGGCAAACATCATAGGATCAACGAGAGTTATCGTTTTTGATAAAGTTGGCACTTGCGACGATATATAAATCAGACTCATTATTAGTAATGGCGTATCTAGCTGCTGCGAGGTCTGCAACTTCGCGATTTGCATGTAAGTCTAACTAGAAATTATGCACGTTGTTTAGCTAACTGGCCACGCATCCTGGTGCATGGACAGACGGCACGGAGGGATTTACATTGTAAAGGGTGATCCCTTTATCAGCTTTATGATGGGGTTACTCATAACCTTTTCATAATTGTAGATTTGTCCTTACCGGTTCATCATCATTAGCATAATTTCAGCCGAAAGACGTCAACCGCTGGACATAGGAATCCCCCAAGTGTACAACGAACGGTCCTGTGCGTTTTGCATCCAGCGGATTCTCGGACCTAACGGGAAGCCTTCCAAAGCGACGTCTTCCAGTACGTAATCGCCACTCGAAAACTGCCCATCGACCATCCGTTCTATGAGCAATGTGCTCTGCCCACTGCCACTTAAGTTTTGTAACTATTCGGGTATGTCGGTAACCGTGCGGATTTCTTCATTTGTGATTCGATCACGCAAGAAAACTCCGAGCATAGCCCTCCTCATTGCCCTTTGAGTGACTAAGCCTTCTGATGAGTACTCATACCAATTACTGACCCAAATAAATAACCACTCAGTTTTCGGTAAGAGACTTATCCCGCTCTGCTTCTTCTTCGTCGTTTCCTAACTGGCGACCACCTACGACTCGTTTCCAAGTTTTGGCGTCTTCTGCAGTGTAGACCGCTCGGATCCTACTGCCTGCCCTACATTATTGCGTCTGACGAACTCGCCAGTACTCTGTCTTGAGCGCATTTTCCTTCCACCCACCCTAGTATCATGAGCCTTTCAGACTATGCTTTTAAATTGAGCACATAATATGCCACTGACGCGTGCACTCCGCATGCTCAATCTGATTGCTAATGAAATGAAATGGACCCAGTCTGCTGTACTCTGAGCTAATTCACAAGGAATACTTTGATCACAATTTTATATAAGTATATGTATGGTAACTTATACAGGTAACTTATGTTACGATAAGCGCATTTATCGCATTGGGGGTTCTTGTGATGATAATTATAACATAAATAAATATAAATACATAAATGACCGTGGTGATATTGAGCTCCTTGAAGCATGGACTCATTTAATAAAGAAATTATACGTACAGTTAGAACCCTCCAGAATGTTTCTCCATCAAGTTGAAAATCAAAGAAAAAGTTACTTTATTTAATATTGCCACAGTATGAAGTAACGCTAACAGACAAAAAACAGAAATCAACATAATTAATTATTCTACTTCGTTGTATTGCGTCCATACAGCTCTATCGAGCATCACGATGCATATTGTAATGTAATGCGTAGATCGCGTAGATCCAGACATTATTTAAATGTATTAGGACTTAGATCACATGTATTGAGTGCAATCCTCCTAAGCTTGGTGCTATCAGTCACTAGAAATGTCGCTGAACTTATTTGACCTCACTTCGTGTTCGTAATGCAGAATAAGTTTTGGACTTCTTTCTCAGATGTAGCTTTAGATCCTCAATGAAAACATGAATAAATTAGAAGTTATAAAAGCATTAATTTGCGTTTGTTTTATTTCAACCAAAAGAGCGTTTACAATTTTTACGCATTTCATGCCTAAATAAGCATAATATTTACAAAATATTGCCACCAGCATCTGCCTTCATAACAAAAGTAGCGCGAGTGTTATCGACTACGCCGTAGCTCCCCGCTACGACAGCTACATAATCGCTACGCCGCGCTACAAAACCGCTGCTCCTGGAGACAAACGTCTTGAACTTTGTTTTTGCCTGCAACAAAGCCCCAATTTAGTTGAATTGTTGCGTAACAACGCACCGTTACTTTAAAACATTGCTTTATTATACAAAAGGCAAGAGAGGCTAGAAACATGAAGACTTACAAAATTAGTTCAAGTTTTTGACAGCAAATTGCTGTCTTCTAACACATTTATTATTTAACTAGCGATCCATCCCGGCTTCGCACGTGACAAATTATATACAAAAACATTCCTTGTTTCTCACTCTTTCTATTTGTGAAAACCGTATGAATATGCGTTCAGTAGTTTTTGAGTTTATCGCGGAAAAACGCGGCGGAAGCCTTTGTTTTATAATATGTAATGATTATTCTACGTATATCTTTTTCAAGAAGTACAATATCTCGCATATTTCATTTCTCCATACCGGAGCACTCCTAACTAAGGATTTGCGAAGTATTTACATCAAAGATATAGTTTCGTATTACATATTATTGACTGTACTTCAGTTTTACTACAGTCGTGTTCTGAAATAGATGTTAAATTATTACGTTGTACGCTGGCAAAATTATCTTTGCGGGCTGCGAAATTAATGTGCTAAAGATTTATTTAGATTCATAATTAAGTTTGTGTCAAGTGTCTGGAGTGCAACGCGTGTTTCAAGCAGTAATCGCTAATTAATTGTTTATTAATGATTGTGAGTGCAGATTTTTTTGTACATCCAAACAGCATTTTAACTTATTTGGTGTTAAGGGGGCGTATTTTAGAGGGATGACAGTTATGAATCTAGATTTAATTACAAAGTGTGCATTTATAACTGAGGCTTTGTTATGCGAAGTAATAAAATATTTTTAATATTTAACTCAGTGGTCTGTGAATTTAGAAACTGAATACAGTCCGTATGTTCGAAAAATCTTTATTAACCCTTTAAAAAAAACACACTTCACAAATTGTGTGGGCAGAAATAGCTGCATTAAGAAAAACTGTGTTGCGGCCATTAACGCCCACCTCCAGGAGGGAGACAACAGTGCTCCAACTGGATGAAGAAATTAATCAAATATATCACACTAATATTATAAAGGCGAAAGTTTGTGAGTGTATGTGTGTGTGTGTTTGTTTGTTTGTTACTTATTCACGCTCAAACGGCTGGACGGATCTGGATGAAATTTGTCACAGAGATAGATTATAGTCAGGAATACTCATAGGTCATAGGATACTTTTTATCCCTGTATGCCTCGGGATAATTTTAGACATTCACGCGGGTGACGCCGCTGGCAGAAGCTAGTTAAATATACAGCCAAATTTAATTCGAACTTACAATTCAAAGCAAAGTAATATATGAAAATAATATTATTTTTTAAATCACTTGAAATCAAAATTGTACGTACAGCTAAGGAGTGGAATTACCTGCTGGCATCTGTGTTTCCTGATAGCTACCACCTAGAGGTTTTTTAGTTAATAGTAAATAGGTTACGTCCACAACATCATCGCATACCATCAGGTGAAATAGTGGTCTAACGCGAGTTTATCGTTAATAAAAAACAAAAAAAGGCTTTTACTGTGTTTTAACGGACTAGACTGGCTGATTATTGCTATTGCATTTGAATGCTAAAATTGCATCGGAAAAACGTAAAATTTTTTGTTCGTATTTTTTTTATTGTAGGGATCGAATTTCTTCACTTTTATGAATTGTTCATAGGTTTTTTGTTGGTACGTGCCCCGTCCATATTGTTTTTCACTTTCGCTAAGCTCTCGTTTAAAAGCGTTGTGTGTGCACACCCTAATTTAATTAAGAACTGATCCTAGCATTAATTTTAACGTTGTAATAATTGTTGTGCCCTTTCAGGGTCCATGTTAGGTACAGAAACCTTTTGTAGCAAAAATGTTACCACGTTTATGCAGTAAATATTTGAGTATGAGTTAATTAAGTACTTGTTGGCTTGTACTAGCTTTTGTTTTAGAGTTTAGACTAAACTTAGAGAGAACCAAGAAGTCAAGACTACTGAGTGTGAGGTCCCGAGTTCGATTGTCAGGACAGGCAAACTCATTCGATTTTTCCGTTGCCGTAATTTAATTGGTCTGGAGGACTATTATTTTTATTTTACCGCTACGCTTGGTCAGTACTTGGATACTGGGAGACCATGATATCCATACACAAATGCGTATCACTAGAAGAAGTTGAAGAGTCAAAGAAAGATGTCGAGGACCTTGGGGCTCTTTCAATTTAGACGTTTGGTGTGCGGGTGTCGAACTACTTTAACTGCGCACAACCAGTTGTTTTTGCCATACAAATTATGCACACGAATACTTGTCCTGAAGATTTCCGTGCGCGGCACATGCGTGCGCGGCGCCGCACTGCCCTCTTGATGTATAAATTGTATGGAAAATAAATAATTAATTAAAAAATACTTTTATAAAACAAGCTTTTTAACCCCCGCCGGAAAAAGAGGGGTGTTATAAGTTTCACGTGTGTTGCTGTGTATCTGTGTATCTGTGTGTCTGTCTGTGGCATCATAGCGCCTAAACGGATGAACCGATTTCGATTTAGTTTTTTTTGTTTGAAAGGTAATTTTGTCGAGAGTGTTCTTAGCTATGTTTGAATAAAATCGGTTCAGCCATTAAAAAGTTATCGGCGTTTTACTGTTTGAATCGGGGTGTTTTCGCAAGATAAATGTGTCGGGGGTTTTTTAAATTGTGAAATTTTACTTGTCGCATGATAAATGCGTCGGGGGTTTTTGAAATTTAGAAATTTTACTTGTTATTTCGTATTCTTCTCAGCAAATCTTTCATTTGACAACCATATTACGGCAGTGCACAAAAAATAACTAGTTTACCATCTTGGGCCGTCCGACATATTGGATTTAGAATGACGTCACTTAGCTAACTATGCATTGTCATCCAAACTAAACGTGTAGGCAAAATTTCATCTTTGTCGGTGGAGGATAACTGCTTAAAAATTCATTTGAAAGATTTGACCCGAACACACTTACATACATAGTAAGTTAAATGAAAGCTTGTAAAAAATATAAGAAAATTCGAAAAATTTGCAATTTATTTTCAATAAAATACCGTAGCTCTCTGCGATCAGAAATCTTTTACAAGGGAGAGACAGTATCTACAACGATATTCAATTGTTTCAGTTTAAACCCTATTACTGTGAAATAAGAGCCACATGACGCTCGTATATTGCATTATATACTGAGGCATGACGTCACACTTTATGAACGTCGCAATAACTTCACACAACTGTCCACTGCTTGCGATAAGGACACAAGCCTCTATAAGAAACTCGGGAAGCAGTTTTAGTATTTTGTGTCTTTTTTTATAAATAACTTTATTTTTTTTCTTTTCGGTCACCACTGCTCTCAAAACGGTGAAGGAAAACATGGTGAGGAAAACGGCATGTCCTAGAATAAAAATATCGAAGGTTTGTGACACCTACCAATCCGCGCTGAACCCGCGTAGTGGATTTTAGCCCACTCCCTCTCTATGTGAGGAGGTCTGAGTTCCAGTAGTGAGAACATTAAAAAGCCTGATGATGACGACATATTTTATAAAAAATAGGGTTTATGGGTAATTAAATTAGGGATTTTAGTTTTGGTGGGTGGGTTAATTATCTATACCAATATTAAAAAGAGGAAAGACTTTTTTGTTTGTTTGTTTGTACCGAACAAACAAACAAACAAAAAAATCTTTCCTATAGGCATAGGCTCCAAAACTACTGGCCCGATTTAAAAAAATCTTTCACCTATGGAAAGCTAGATTATTCCTGAGTAACATAGGCTATAATTTTGACGGGAGCGAAGCCGCGGGGGTCAGCTAGTCTTACTATAATATAAATGTGACAGTTTGGATGGATGTGTGTGTGGATAAATGATTTTATTTCTGTAAGTTGGTTTGTGCAAACACTTTTACAAGTCGATTATATTTTTTAATAGTTTTAAAAAATATGATCGACATGTAAAAGTGTTTGTACATAATGAGGTCGGCGTTTCCTATCTGATGACTCTGAGAAGAAAGGATTATAGTCAGGCATAGCACATAGGATTTATCCCGGGAATATGTTCCTCCGGATAATTATCAACTTTCACACGGGCAAAGCCGCTGGCAGAAACTAGTTTCACATAAGTGGAAATTTCGAAAAACAAAACATGATAATAATTGTCAATCAATTCGTATTTATTTAATTTAGTGGATGCCAAGCATGTTTGTGTTTGTTACATTTAACCAGTGAAGTGTTAAATGGTATTTCTCCTAATTTTAATGAAATGTGCAGAAATTTGTGCACAATTCACATAATATTACACATTATCAGCAGGATAATTAATTTGTAAAAGCTACATTTTGACAAAGGATATCGCTGCACATGCTGAGATAAGAGCCTTTTTGGTCTCGCACGGGGTTATTATTTTATTATTGTTTAATTGTATAATAATAATATAACTCGTGTCTCTTGTGCGGGTCACAAATACATATTTTTTTCTTTTGATTTCTTTCTTTATGTTGGTGTAATCGAATGTTGTATTGTACATTATCATCATTAATTTACGCAGATATATTATAGTCAAAAAGTTACCTTTTGGTTTCAATGAGAGTGGTTTATGTGTAGAATCAGGGTCCTTCGTGAAGTCGAGCTAGGCGATATCATATCACACTAGTGTTTTTTAAGATTTCAATTGCAAATCTGTTGAATTGAATTTCATTTCGTCCTTGTGAACGTACTTTCAATTTCGCTGAATTGAAATCGCTTATCAGTGTAACTTAAATCTAATCGACGGTCGCTCAGTGAAGAAGGTATAAAGAGTCGTGTAGTATATAGAACAGGTTGATTTAGATGAGCACATGACTGACTCGAGTGATTGAAATCTAATATAACTCTAGCTCTTAAGGCGTTCTGCTTCTACTGTTACAAACATATAATACGTCAAAGGATATTTTACAGTGTTCGATTTCTGGATTTTAGTCTTCCGCATTCTTATAACAATTCAAAGCTTTCATATTTTCAGTAGTCATTTGCTACCTTATATATTTCTACAGCACAAAATAAAGTGGTAGGCACCGATACCCGTTAACGACTAAGTTATCAGATTGCGGACCTCGTAAGTTATACATTGAATAATTGGAGAGCTCGAGTTAACTCAATCACAGCTTTAACTTTGTTACAATTGGACCATTCGTCGCGGTGTTGTATGTAATTAAATCCTCGAAGCCCCTTCTGAATCTATCATTGAGGAAGTTTTAACTGTTAATAATTAATTTAGAACTTTGCTCTAACTTACACCTTCTTCGGGATCAAAGCGTGGTCGTATTCTTGATACAGCTTAACTAAGTTGCTTCAATCAATCTCTGCATACTTTATTATGCTAGATAAACTTTGTGGAAGCTCCTTAGTATTGTAGATATTAGCAGGGCCGGAACAAGGGGGAGCGAGCCGGGCAAATGCCCAGAGCGGCATAAATGAGGAGCGGCCAAACTGAACTAACAGCCCTTCTGAACTAACAGCCCTTTTTATTTCATCAGAAAACCTAACTTATTGGTTATTATTGGTTTAAAAACTACCTCACTAATAGAAAAATAAGCACAATTATCGGCCGTGTGGCTGGGAAAGAGGTAGATGTCGATTTGGGTGTTCCTACTGGATCGGCGTACGGACCTGTAGGATATATAATGCATGTGAACAGTGTATCAAATGTCGTAGGCAAATGTGAGGTATTCATGTACGCTGACGATATGTGTCTTGTTTATGCCTCCAAAGATATAGCTGAGGCACAAAATTGTATTCAAGGTGAAAATATATGCAAATGGGCACACGACAATGGAATTATATTAAATCTTACTTAAACTAAATGTATGCATATACACTCGCCATATAATCGGAATGCTAAATCTATAAATAATGAATATCTCACAGTGATAGGATATTCATCTGAATTTTTGCATAGAAATAAATTTAACTGTAACTGTGTAAAATTGGATTACGTAGACAAATTTAAATATTTAGGTCCAACAATAGATATGAACTTTAATTGGAGATTACATGTAAATGACATTTGCAATAGGCTAAGATCGGTGCTAAGTAAGTTTTACCACTTAAAAAATGTATTGAACAAACATACGTTAAGAATGGTGTATTTTGCACTTGCCGATTCGCTAATAAGCTACGGACTCCTTGTGTATGGGCGAACCTTTATTACATATTTAAGAGATATTAAAGATATACAAATAAGACTGATAAAGTTTCTAGTTAGTAAAAATATTAAAGATAAGTGCAACAAAGAGTATGATAAGTTATTTCCCATCTGTAATATTATACCCATAGATAAAAAGTAGAATATTTGATAGGTCTGGAATATTATTATAGAGATGATTATAAAGTAAATGTTAAAAACAAGTACAACACACGTGGGGCTAGAGAGAACAAACTGGTTTAACCACAGATCACAAATTATTACGGTAAGAGAACATCTAAGTATTTGGTACCTAAAGTGTTTAACACAATAGATTTGAAAAAAAAAAAATCGTGGAGTGGTGCTCAAATTTCCAAGCTGGCAACGTTATCGAAAGTTTTTGGTTCTTGTTGTAAACCCACCGTTAAATAACTTAACATACATCATGTTGAGAAAATTCTTAGGTGACATTTTCAAGCTCAGTTTTAAAAAACATGGCTTGAATAACCGTTTTATTTAAATAGAGAATTTTCTGAAAAATTTACCTCCTTATAAGGTGTTACTGTAAAGAGCGGCAAATATTGTGTATGCCCGGAGCGCCAAAATAGCTAGATTGGGCCCTCAATTTTACGACTAGACTACCTAGACATTTACTTAACTAACTGCAACCATAGTCTCAAACAATTGAGTTGCTAAAGACAAGTACAGATCACAGGCTATGCTAGTTATCTTTCCGTTCAAGTGCACGTGCACTGAGGTGCACTAAAGATTGTGCAGCAACCCAATTATTCAGCTTACTAATTAGGCTGGGTCAGCAATATACGAGCTGACGACGGAGAGTACTGAACACTCTCAGTGATAATCAAGCGATGCAGCGCTTCAATTATTAGCTAGCCATTTGCTGGTATTGCGCTGGAATTTCTAGCCCTTTCCATTCCTAGATACTCGAGCCGTAAGTAGTGCAATAACGCCATTGCCTGTGGCGGCCGAGGCCACAATTGTATTGTTAGGTACAAGAGCTTCCTCACTCATAAATAGCAGCGCGGATATCAATGTCGACGTTGTGCTCGTGCCTTTGTTTTTCTTAGGGTTATGTGTACAGTATTAGCGGGCAGAATGTGCGTGGGTTATTTCTATTTTCCATGTCATTTTTCAAGAGCTATTTTCAGTTTGCCGTAGATATTGTGGATTTACTTTTATGCTTACTTTTTATATAAAGTTAAACAGCACGTTAACGGCTCGTTGAATATGATTAACATTAACACACCTCTCATATTACGACCGCGGATGGAACACGTGACCTTATTAATATTTATAAAACCGAGACAATTTTACAAATTAATTTCAACCTACTGTCTGCATGTCAAGCGCTACTCCATCGGGTCTACTTAAAATTGTTTGTTCACCTCGTTATTAACGTGAACGCAAAAAATACGGTTTATACATCCCACTCAAGAAAACATCCAGAAAACTACTAAATAAGTTTGCCTCATCTACTAAAACTTTTCTAGTTCACAGTTATCTTTGAAATAAAACTAAAGAAAACTAAATAAAAAAGTTTTGGGCGTTACACGGATTGAGATCATACAGAAAAGAAAAGAAAAACATTTACTGTGTGTACTTCTACGAACCACAGTTTCGCATTCGGCTTTCTGAGAGACTCATTAATATTTCATCGAGTACTCTGGAGATGTTAATTTTCTGCGTTTATTGTACAACGTTACGAGATAAATAGGCCTTTTTAATTGTTCTCAAGCATGTCTCGACGCGTTTCGTAATGAAATTAGTTTAATTTCATTATAATTTTATTCTTAGGTAAGGTGGGGCTAAAGGTAGGCCTTTTAAAAGGGCTACTTTGCTTATTTTTGTGGAATTGTCTGTTGATAGTCCCTTCATAAGCAGGCTGGAGGGCCGGGAGCGGGACGCCGGGGCCTCGGAGAGGCGCAACGATTGCGATTACCGGGAAGATGCTTAATAATTTAAATATTGTTTTAAGGATGTACAAAATATTACGGAAACAGTGTTATTTAAGTGTTATAACAACCCTTATTTTTGTGCCATAGCGTTTTTGTGTTAGTCCTGGTGTTGTTATCTTTCTTTCTTAAAATTACTGTATTTCTGATGTCATTCGAATAATCCTAACCAGTGTACGACTATCGTACACACACAGGTGTACCTACAGCGCTCGACTTACCGTTTTGTTACCTATCTAATCAATGGCACTGAACGTTCATTATATCCATAGAAAAAGGTAATAAGAGTCTCTCAATCCGTTGCGTGTCTGCAATATACACCACCGCCCGATAGATTTGTCGTACAATCAGCAATATGCATCATGCGGCCACACGGCGCGCTTTGATGCCGTATTTGTTGTATCCGACAAGTCGCCTCTGCGGCTATTGCTCCTCTGTTTCGTGTAGTACATCTGTTGTACTGTTTCACCACGTTGCTTTGATTGTAGGTTTTGGCGCACGGACCGCAGGATAGTAGGTGGACATACCCCGATATATGAATTAATGATAATAAAGTTAAGTATTTGTGAAACTTTGATTTGAAAACCTGCCAAACTTTGGAATTAAAGTGGGATTAGACACGTTCTTATCTCTTAATCAGAAACTGGCCCATACTCTGCGAAGCAGTTGCACATTCGCACCCACTGCTAGAGACAGCATTGTCAAAACTTTTCAGACGAACCAAGCGTGTCAGTGAGTACCATAGTTTACACATAGACGTTGACGGCCCGTGTTTTTCCTAACTATGGCTTTGTCAGTTGAATTTTATGTTGAGCGCACATTACGTGGGCTTGTGCATATTAGGCCTTATTCGAACTAAATTCCTCATCGCGGCAATAATGTCCCATGACACTTTTGCTTGAGTATGTTATTTCATATTGGTTCGATATTTGAACGTTGTGTGCAGTTTTTACAGATGGCCAGTGTGCATTGCAAAAAAATATTAAGAGTGATGGATGATATTCTCTTCGTTCACTTAACCAGCGTTGTTAAATGAACGAGAATATTTTTTTTTTTTTTTTTGTCGATGTGTCTGTTTTTACAGGCATTTCATTCCAAGATTTAGCGAATGAGTAATAGATTCTAAATTTAAATCCTTTATGTATTAAACATCTATATACTAATCAGTCATGAGTCAGTAAATAGTGTCGAGATTTTTATATGACGGCGGGAGCGTGGATGTATCGCTATCATGGTCATCTTTATTTCTTGGTGTAGGTTCCATGAAATAGGGGTACACTCGGCCAAACACGTTTATTCGGTGAGTTACAATGAGTAAGCAAAGGACAAAGGCTCGCACGATGAACTGATAATGTCGATCTTATGATCTGCACAATATGGCGACTACAGCCATCCCAATACTAGCCTTTTTAAATTGATTTTACCCTCGCATTTTCAGCCCCCAATTGAAGTGACCTCTAGCGGAGGTAATCGTACTAACCGAACAACCAATCAGAATAAAGTTACAGGTTGGCAAACATTATAGGATCAACGAGTTTTAATATTTTGATAAAGTTGGCATCTTAAATCACTTGCGACGACATATAAATCAGACTCATTATTAGTAATGGCGTATCTAGCTGCTGCGGGGTCTGCAACTTCGTGATCTACAAATAAGTCCAACAAGAAATTATGCACGATGTTTTGCTAACTGGCCACGAATGCTGGTGCATGGACAGACGGCATGGAGGGATTTACATTGTAAAGGGTGATCCGTTTCTCAGCTTGTATGACGGGGTTACTCATAACCTTTTCATAATTGTAGATTTATCCTTACCGATTCATCATCATTAACATAATTACAGCCGAAAGACGTCTGCTGCTGGACATAGGAATCTCCCAAGTGTACAACAAACGGTCCTGTGCGTTTTGCATCCAGCGGATTCTCGGACCTAACGGGAAGCTTTCCAACGAGTCTTCTGGTACGTTATCGCCACTCCAGAACTGCCCATCGACCATGCGTTCTACGAGAAATGTGCTCAGCCCACTGCCACTTGAGTTTGGTAATTATTCGGGTATGTGTGCCGATCTCTTCATTTCTGATTTGAACACGCAAGAAAACTCAGACCATAGCCCTTGTTAAATACAGGCCTGTGGGTCACAACCAAGGGCTGAAGAACTGGGGCCCATAGCACTCATGCGACCCTTGGACCTGCAGGACCTCTACTCGCGAAACTGCAATTACGCAGCAGCGATAGCTAGGGGTTTGTTGTTTATGGCTGAGCTCTTACCTGAGTTATCCGTGGCGGTCCTCTTGTACTTGCTCCATCCGGTGCCTCGTCGAGGATTTAGGGATCAGATGTATATAATAAAGGACAAGGCTGGGATAAGGGACACGAACGCGTTCTGAGCCGGGGTCCAGCTGCTGAGCAGACACATACATGTTCCCGTCAAAAGCAGCTTGCCCCGCGAAATTTGCACAAATACGACTGAACGGACGATACACTACACCAATCGCGAATGTCCAAAAGAGATTCCATCTCGGATGGGTGAATTACTTAGAAATTACAATTTATTCAACAAAACCCTTCAAAAACGGTCGCACGCGTTCGACCTCGGTTTTTCAAGTTCAGTTGTCAAACGTCAAGTTCACTCACCCGGTGTCAAAACCGGCAGCTAACAGACCACAGATTTAGAAAGAACGAACGAACGATGCGTTCGTAACAGCCCTCTTCATTGCCCTTTGAGTGACTAAGCCTTCTGATACTCATACCATAATTAACAACCGCCCAGTTTTCGGTAAGAGGGAGACTTATCTCTATCTGTTTCTTCTTCGTCGTTTCCTAACTGGCGTCTTCTGCAGTGTGGACCGTTCGGATCATACTGCCTGCCTTCATTATTGCGTCTAACAACCTTGCCAGTACTCTGTCTTGAGCGCATTTTCCTTTCACCCACCCTAGTATCATGAGCCTTTCAGACTATGCTTTTAAAGTGAGCACATATTATGCAACTAACGCTTGCACTCCGCATGCTCAATCTGATGGCTAATGAAATGGACCAAGTCTGCTGTACTCTGAGCGAATTCACAAGGAATACTTACATCACAATTTTTTATAAGTAGATGGACCTAACTAACTGACTGTAACTTATGGAGGTAACTTATGTTACGGTAAGCGCATTTATCGCATTAAGGAATCTTGTGATGATAATTGTAACATAAATAAATATAAATAAATAAATGCCCGTGGTGATGTTGAGCTTCTTGAGGCACGGACTCATTCAAAATTATCCTCAATAAAGAAATGATACCTACAACAAGAACCCTCCAGAATGTTTCTCCATCAAGTTGAAAATCAAAGAAAAAGTTACATTATTTAATATTGCCATAGTATGAAGTAACGCTAACAGACTCAGAAAACAGAAATCAACATAAATAATAATTCTACTCCGTTCTATTGCGTCCATACAGCTCTATCTAGCATCACGATGCATGTTGTAATGTAATGCGTAGATCGCGTATATCCAGACATATTTTAATAACCAAATGTATTAGGACTTAGATCACAAGTATTGAGTGCAATCCTACTAAGCTTGGTGCTATCAGTCACTAGAAATGTCGCTGAACTTATT
This sequence comes from Orthosia gothica, assembly GCA_949775005.1. Taxonomy (NCBI): domain Eukaryota; kingdom Metazoa; phylum Arthropoda; class Insecta; order Lepidoptera; family Noctuidae; genus Orthosia; species Orthosia gothica. The sequence goes on from OX459039.1 coordinate 23,508,297, forward strand.
TGACGTCACTTCGTGTTCGTAATGCGGAATTAGTTTTGGACTTCTCTCTCAGATGTAGTTTTAGATCCTCAATAAAAACATAAATAAATTAGAAGTTGTAAAAGCATTAATTTGCGTTTATGTAATTTCTGCGAAAAGAGCGTTAATATAACTGCACTAAATATTTTTACTATTTTTACGCCTTTCATGCCTATACAAGCATAATATTTACAAAATATTGCCACCAGCATCTGCCTTCATAACAAAAGTAGCGCGAGTGTTATCGCCTACGCCGTAGCTCCCCGCTACGACAGCTACATAATCGCTACGCCGCGCTACAAAACCGCTGCTCCTTGAGACAAACGTCTTGAACTTTGTTTTTGCCTGCAACAAAGCCCCAATTTAGTTGAATTGTTGCGTAACAACGCACCGTTACTTTAAAACATTGCTTTATTATACAAAAGGCAAGAGAGGCTAGAAACATGAAGACTTACAAAATTAGTTAAAGTTTTAGACAGAAAATTGCTCTCTTCTAACACATTTATTATTTAACTAGCGATTCGTTGCGGCTTCGCCCGTGACAAATTATATATAATAACCTTCCTCGTTTCTCACTCTTTCTATTTGTGAAAACTGTATGACAATCCGTTCAGTAGTTTTTGAGTTTATCGCGAACAAACGCGGCGGGAGCCTTTGTTTTATAATATACTAGCTGACCCGGCAAACTTTGTTTTGCCATAAAAACACCAAAAATGTATCTACCCTACCTACCCTACCTTACATTACCTTCCCTACCCTACCCTACACTACCCTACACTACCCTACCCTACCCGACCCTACACTACCCTACCCTACACTACCCTACCCTACCCTACCCTACACTACCCTACTCTACCCTACCCTACCCTACCCTACCCAACACTACCTTCTCTACCCTACGCTACACTACCCTACCCTATCCTACACTACCCTACCCTACACTACCCTACCCTACCCTACACTACCCTACCCTACCCTACGCTACACTACCCTACCCTACCCTACCCTTCACTACCCTACCCTACACTACCCTACACTACCCTACACTACCCTACACTACCCTACACTACCCTACACTACCCTACACTACCCTACACTACCCTACACTACCCTACACTACCCTACACTACCCTACACTACCCTACCCTTCACTAAGCAAAAATAGCTAGCTTAATTTAATATGAACTTTATAAAATAGCAATAAAGCTCAAATTGACTCTACGTTTTAGTTAGAAAACTTTTGTATGGGATAAAGAAAATGACTGTTTTTAGTGTTTTGCCGGCAATTATTAGAATTTTTCTCGCCGTAAAAACCATCTTTGAACTTCAACGAACATTAAAAAAAAAGAATTGGCCAAATTGGTCCAGGCGTTGTTGAGTTATGCGCTTACCAACACATTTTGCGATTCATTTTTATATTATAGATAGTGATTATTCTATTTCTTTGTCAAGAACTACAATATCTCGCATACTTAATTTCTCCATAAGGGAGCACTCCTAACTAAGGATTTGAAAAGTATTTACATCAAAGGTTTAGTTTCGTATTACATATTATTGACTGTACTTCGTTTTATTACAGTCGTGTTCTGAAATAGATGTTACATTTTTACGTTGTACGCTGGTAAAATTATCTTTGCGGGCTGCGAAATTAATGTGCTAAAGACCTATTTTGATTCATAATATAGTTTGTGTCAAGTGTCTGAAGTTCAACGGGTGTTTCGAGCAGTAATCGCTAGGTAATTGTTTATTAATGATTGTGAGTGCAGATTTTTTTGTACATCCAGAGAGCATTTTAACTTATTTGGTGTTAAGGGGGCGTATTTTAGAGGGATGACAGTTATGAATCTAGATTTAATTACAAAGTGTGCATTTATAACTGAGGCTTTGTTATGCGAAGTAATAAAATATCTTTAATATTTAACTCAGTGGTCTGTGAATTTTGAAACTGAATACAGTCCGTATGTTCGAAAAATCTTTATTTACCCTTTAAAAAAAACACACTTCACAAATTGTGTGGGCAGAAATAGCTGCATTAAGAAAAACTGTGTTGCGGCCATTAACGCCCACCTCCAGGAGGGAGACAACAGTGCTCCAACTGGATGAAGAAATTAATCAAATATATCACACTTATATTATAAAGGCGAAAGTTTGTGAGTGTGTGTGTGTGTGTGTTTGTTTGTTTGTTACTTATTCACGCTCAAACGGCTGGACGGATCTGGATGAAATTTGTCACTGAGATAGATTATGGTCAGGAATACTCATAGGTCATAGGATACTTTTTATCCCTGTATGCCTCGGGATAATTTTAGACATTCACGCGGGCGACGCCGCTGGCAGAAGCTAGTTAAATATACAGCCAAATTTAATTCGAACTTACAATTCAAAGCAAAGTAATATATGAAAACAATATTATTTTTTAAATCACTTGAAATCAAAATTGTACGTACAGCTAAGGAGTGGAATTACCTGCTGGCATCTGTGTTTCCTGATAGCGACCACCTAGAGGTTTTTTAGTTAATAGTGAATAGGTTACGTCCACAACATCATCGCATACCATCAGGTGAAATAGTGGTCTAACGCGAGTTTATCGTTAATAAAAAACAAAAAAAGGCTTTTACTGTGTTTTAACGGACTAGACTGGCTGATTATTGCTATTGCATTTGAATGCTAAAATTGCATCGGAAAAACGTACATTTTTTGTTCGTATTTTTTTTATAGTAGGGATCGAATTTCTTCACTTTTATGAACTGTTCATAGGTTTTTTGTTGGTACGTGCCCCGTCCATATTGTTTTTCACTTTCGCTAAGCTCTCGTTTAAAAGCATTGTGTGTGCACACCCTAATTTAATTAAGAACTGATCCTAGCATTAATTTTAACGTTGTAATAATTGTTGAGCCCTTTCAGGGTCCATGTTAGGTACAGAAACCTTTTGTAGCAAAAATGTTACCACGTTAATGCAGTAAATATTTGAGTATGAGTTAATTAAGTACTTGTGGGCTTGTACTAGCTTTTGTTTTAGAGTTTAGACTAAACTTAGAGAGAAACAAGAAGTCAAGACTACAAGTGCTGAGTGTGAGGTCCCGAGTTCGATTCTGAGATCAGGCAGTCATTGGATTTCCGTGGCCGTAATTAGGTCTGGAGGACTATTATTATTATATTCCCGCTACGATTGTTAATTACTTAGATACGTAGAGACCATGATATCCATATACAAATGTATATATATATTATATTATATGTTTGGTGTCGTCGGTGCGGGTGTCGTACTGCTTGTACTGCGCACAACCAGTTGTTTTTGCCATACAATTTATATGCACACACATACTTGGCGCCGCACTGCCCTCTTGATGTATAAATTGTATGGCAAATAAATAATTAATTAAAAAATACTTTTTTAAAACAAGTTTTTTTCGTATTCTTCTCAGCAAACCTTTCATTTGACAACCATATCACGGCAGTGCACAAAAAATAACTAGTTTACCATCTTGGGCCGTCCGACATATTGGATTTAAAATGACGTCACTTAGCTAACCATGCATTCTCATCCAAACTAAACGTGTAGGCAAAATTTCATCTTTGTCGGTGGAGGATAACTGCTTTAAAATTCAGTTGAAAGATTTGACCCGCACACACTTACATACATAGTACGTTAAATGAAAGCTTGTAAAAAATATAAGAATATTCGAAACATTTGCAATTTATTTTCAATAAAATACCGTAGCTCTCTGCGATCAGAAATCTTTTACAAGGGAGAGACAGTATCTACAACGATATTCAATTGTTTCAGTTTAAACCCTATTACTGTGAAATAAGAGCCACATGACGCTCGTATATTGCATTATATACTGAGGCATGACGTCACACTTCATGAACGTCGCAATAACTTCACACAACTGTCCACTGCTTTCGATAAGGACACAAGCCTCTATAAGAAACTCGGGAAGCAGTTTTAGTATTTTGTGTATTTTTTTATAAATAACTTTATTTTATTTTTCTTTTCGGTCACTTCTGCTCTCAAAACGGTGAAGTAAAACATGTTGAGGAAACCGGCATGTCCTAGAATAAAATATCGAAGGTTTGTGACACCTACCAATCCGCGCTGGTCCCGCGTGGTTGATTTTAGCCCACTCCCTCTCTATGTGAGGAGGTCTGAATTCCAGTAGTGAGAACATTAAAAAGGCTGATGATGAGGACATATTTTATAAAAAATAGGGTTTATGGGTAATTAAATTAGGGATTTTAGTTTTGGTGGGTGGGTTAATTATCTATACCAATATTAAAAAGAGGAATTTTTTTTTGTTTGTTTGTTTGATTGTACCGAATAGGCTCCGAAACTACTGGACCGATTTAAAAAATTCTTTCACCTATGGAAAGCTAGATTATTCCTGAGTAACATAGGCTATAATTTTTTCAGTTATTTTTTTCGGGAGCGAAGCCGCGGGGGTCAGCTAGTCTTACTATAATATAAATGTGACAGTTTGGATGGATGTGTGTGTGGATAAATGATTTTATTTCTGTAAGTTGGTTTGTACAAACACTTTTACAAGTCGATCATATTATTATAGTTTTAAAAAATATGATCGACATGTAAAAGTGTTTGTACATAATGAGGTCGGCGTTTCCTATCTGATGACTCTGAGAAGAAAGGATTATAGTCAGGAATAGCACATTGGATTTATCCCGGGAATATGTTCCCCCGGATAATTATCAACTTTCACACGGCCAAAGCCGCTGGCAGAAACTAGTTTCACATAAGTGGAAATTTCGAAAAACAAAACATGATAATAATTGTCAATCAATTCGTATTTATTTAATTTAGTGGATGCCAAGCATGTTTGTGTTTGTTACATTTAACCAGTGAAGTGTTAAATGGTATTTCTCCTAATTTTAATGAAATGTGCAGAAATTTGTGCACAATTCACATAATATTACACATTATCAGCAGGATAACTGATTTATAAAAGCTACATTTTGACAAAGGATATCGCTGCACATGCTGAGATAAGAGCCTTTTTGGTCTCGCACGGGGTTATTATTTTATTATTGTTTAATTGTATAATAATAAAATAACTCGTGTCTCTTGTGCGGGTCACAAATACATATTTTTTTCTTTTCATTTCTTTCTTTATGTTGGTGTAATCGAATGTTGTATTGTACATTATCATCATTAATTTACGTACGTATATAATAGTCAAAAAGTTACTTTTTGGTTTCGATGAGAGTGGTTCATGTTTAGAATCAGGGTCCTTCCTGAAGTCGAGCTAGGCGATATCATATCATACTAGTGTTTTCTAAGATTTCAATTGCAAATCTGTAGAATTGAATTTAATTCGTCCATGTGAACGTATTTTCAATTTCGCTGAATTGAAATCGCTTATCAGTGTGACATAAATCTAATCGACGGTCGCTCATTGAAGAAGGTATAAAGAGTCGTGTAGTATATAGAACAGATTGATTTAGATGAGCACATGACTGAATCGAGTGATTGAAATCTAATATAATTCTAGCTCTTAAGGCGTTCTGCTTCTACTGTTACAAACATATAATACGTCAAAGGATATTTTACAGTGTTCGATTTCTGGATTTCTGTCTTCCGCATTCTTATAACAATTCAAAGCTTTCATGTTTGCAGTAGTCATTTGCTACCTTATATATTTCTACAGCACAAAATGAAGAATGAAAATAAAGTAGTAGGCACCGATACCCGTTAACGACTAAGTTATCAGATTGCGGACCTCGTAAGTTATACATTGAATAATTGGAGAGCTCGAGTTAACTCAATCACAGCTTTAACTTTGTTACAATTGGACCATTCGTCGCGGTGTTGTATGTAATTAAATCCTCGAAGCCCCTTCTGAATCTATCATTGAGGAAGTTTTAACAGTCAATAATTAATTTAGAACTTTGCTCTAACTTACACCTTCATCAGAATCAAAGCGTGGCCGTATTCTTAATACAGCTTAACTAAGTTGCTTCAATCAATCTCTGCATACTTTATTATGCTAGATAAACTTTGTGGAAGCTGCTAAGTATTGTAGATATTAGCAGGGCCGGAACAAGGAAGAGCGAGCCGGTCAAATGCCCAGAGCGGCATAAATGAGGGGCGGCCAAACTGAACTAACAGCCCTTTTTATTTCATCAGAAAACCTAACTTATTCGTGGATTGGTGCTCAAATTTCCAAGCTGGCAACGTTGTCGAAAGTTTTTGGTTCTTGTTGTAAACCCGCCGTTAAATAACTTAACATACATCATGTTGAAAATTTTTAGGTGACATTTTCAAGCTCAATTTTAAAAAACACGGCTTGAATAACCGTTTTTATTTAAATAGAGAATTTTCTGAAACATTTACCTCCTTATAAGGTGTTACTGTAAAGAGCGGCAAATATTGTGTATGCCCGGAGCGCCAAAATAGCTAGATTGGGCCCTCGATATTACCACTAGACTACCTAGACATTTACCTAACTAATTGCAACCATAGTCTCAAACATTTGAGTTGCTAAAGACTAGTACAGATCACAGGCTATGCTAGTTATCTTTCCGTTCAAGTGCACGTGCACTGAGGTGCACTACAATTATTCAGCTTACTAATTAGGCTGGGTCAGCAATATACGAGCTGACGACGGAGAGTACTGAACACTCTCAGTGATAATCAAGCGATGCAGCGCTTCAATTATTAGCTAGCCATTTGCTGGTATTACGCTGGAATTTCTAGCCCTTTCCATTCCTAGATACTCGAGCAGTAAGTAGTGCAATAACGCCATTGACTGTGGCGGCCAAGGCCACAATTGTATTGTTAGGTACAAGAGCTTCCTCACTCATAAATAGTAGCGCGGATATCAATGTCGACGTTGTTCTCGTGCCTTTGTTTTTCTTAGGGTTATGTATTCAGTATTAGCGGGCAGAATGTGCGTGGTTTATTTCTATTTACCACGTCATTTTTCATTTTTCATCAGTTTGATGTAGATATTGTGGATTTACTTTTATGCTTACTTTTTATATAAAGTTAAACAGCACGTTAACAGCTCGTTGAATATGATTAACATTAACACACCTCTCATATTACGACCGCGGATGGAACACGTGACCTTATTAATATTTATAAAACCGAGAAAATTTTACAAATTAATTTCAAGCTACTGTCTGCATGTCAAGCGCTACTCCATCGGGTCTACTTAAAATTGTTTGTTCACCTCGTTATAAACGTGAACGCAAAAAATACGGTTTATACATCCCACTCAAGAAAACATCCAGAAAACTACTAAATAAGTTTGCCTCATCTACTTAAACTTTTCTAGTTCACAGTTATCTTTGAAATAAAACTAAAGAAAACTAAATAAAAAAGTTTTGGGCGTTACACGGATTGAGATCATACAGAAAAGAAAAGAAAAACATTTACTGTGTGTACTTCTACGAACCACAGTTTCGCATTCGGCTTTCTGAGAGACTCATTAATATTTCATCGAGTACTCTGAAGATGTTAATTTTCTGCGTTTATTGTACAACGTTACGAGATAAATAGGTCCTTTTTAATTGTTCTCAAGCATGTCTCGACACGTTTCGTAATGAAATTAGTTTAATTTCATTATAATTTTATTCGTAGGTAAGGTGGGGCTAAAGGTACGCCTATTAAAAGGGCTACTTTGCTTAATTTGGGACAATCCCACCGCACTATTCCCAAACCACTGCAACTCCTGAAAGCCAGAATCAACAGTGGCGACCACCAGAAAAGCGCCGAGGCAATGAAGCTCGACGAAGTCCCGGAGAATGAATTTACCTGTCTTGGATCCCGCAACGAAATTAATCAGAAAAGAATAACGGAGGAGTAGGAAAAATGTAAATTTCCACTTCCCTCCATATCAAGCAGGAGACAGAACAAACAAGGCCAATAGGCACAAAGGGTCATATACAACTGGGATAAGCCCAGTTGCCTAGCACCACGGATAAAAAATTAGCATGAATACATATTAATGGGTCCTAACATTGTGAGCTGTTATATTTGGTTCCAATAATAGGTATGGCAAAAACGCTTGAACGCACGGAAATTTGTTCTAGTTTCCACAAGGTCCGTATAGTAAACAACTCCTGATGCAGCCTGTACATTATTCAACATAATATTACGTTCATTCTGCCAAAGAATACACTCCCATAAGATATGATGTGCAGATTGTACATATTCGCAGTCAGATGTAGAACACTGACATAAAGGCGAGGCAACGAGCTTGAAAGAAAATAATTTACTTTTAAAGTTACCATGTCCCGTGAGAAATTGGGCAACACAGTGATCCACTTCCAGCCACGTGCTGGCCAGCCGCACGCGAACGGATGGAAAGAATTGGTGGAGGTGTCGGCCCTTGATAGAATTATCCCACCTACATTGCCATTCGGATAAAAGTTCCTCCCAGACGTCAATAGGTGGTTTAAATAATCTAGAGATTTTCTCACGGTCACTCCGCGTTAAAAAGTTCGCGTCCGCGGTCTCTCGTGCGGAATAGTACATTGCAGCACGTCGCTGCACTTCAAGGTCGACCGGAAGAACACCAGCAAGTATCGGTAAGGCCTCAGTACTAACCGTCCTGTATGCTTTGCATAAGAATATCAAAGCCAAACGCTGACTTTGAAGTAATTTACGTCGTACCGCCCCTATGGTGGCCCTATCAGCCCAAACAGGCGCCCCATAGCACATACAACCCAAGTAAGTAGCCCCATAAATAGTTTTTAAAGTTAAAAAAGACAGACCCCACGTAGATTTAGATATTCTCGTTAAGGCATAGAAATTTTTTTTTGCTTTTTCACCGACTATTTTAATATGATCTATAAATGCAAAATTCCTCTCTAACACTAGACCAAGATAGCACACGGACTGCTTCCTTTTTACGGGAACGTCATTAAATTTAATAGTAGGACACGATTTAAGATTACCCTTCAAAATGAGTTGATAAGTTTTGTGCGGAGCAAAGGTCAGGCGGTTTCGATCGCCCCACTGAGATATTAATCGTAGGCAAGTGTCAGCCAAGTTCTCGAGTCCAGCTCGAGTACTTGATTGAATGAGCAGAAGACCGTCGTCCGCGTAACCGGTTAATGAACAGCCGCTAGGAAGCGGAATCGCGAGGAAATCATCAAAGCCTAAATTCCATAAAGGTGGACCAATAACCGAACCCTGAGGACATCCCATGGTGAGAGACTTCGACATGGAATGATGACCGAGTTTGAGTTTCGCGGAACCATTTAAAAAGTAAGAGTAAACTAGATTATATATATTTCTGTAGCAGCCCCGAGTTTTCATTTTAAGTAATAGCATTGGCCACCATGCGTTATCAAAATTTTCTTAAATTGTGGAATTGTCTGTTGATAGTCCCTTCATAAGCAGGCTGGAAGGCGGGACTCCGGGGCCTCGGAGAGGCGCAACGGTTGCGATTACCGGGAAGATGCTTAGTAATTTAAATATTGTTTTAAGGATGTACAAAAATATTACGGAAACAGTGGTATTTAAGTGTTATAACAACCCTTATTTTCGTGCCATAGCGTGTTTGTGTTAGTTCCTCGTGTTTTTATCTTACTCACTTAAAATTACTGTACTTCTCATGTCATTTGCCTTACCTAACAACCTAACAAGTGCAAGACTATCGTACCCACACAGGTGTACCAACAGCACTCGACTTACCGTTTTATTACCTATCTAATCAACAATACTAGCACTGAACGTACATTATATCCATAGAAAAAGGTAATAAGAGTCTCAATCCATTGCGTGTCCGCAATATACACCACCGCCCGATAGATTTGTCGTACAATCAGCAATATGCATCATGCGGCCACACGGCGCGCTTTGATGCCGTATTTGTTGTTTCCGACAAGTCGCCTCTGCGGCTATTGCTCCTCTGTTTCGTGTAGTACATCTTACTGTTACACCTCATTGCTTCGATTGTAGATTTTGGCGCACGGACCGCAGCAAAGTAGGTGGACATACCCTGATATATAATCACAAAACAGACTCAGAAAACAGAAATCAACATAAATAATTATTCCACTCCGTTCTATTGCATCCACACAGCTCTATCTAGCACCACGATGCATGTTGTAATGTAATGCGTAGATCCAGCCATTATTTAAATGTATTAGGACTTAGATCACATGTATTGAGTCACTAGAAATGTCACTGAACTTATTTGACCTCAATTCGTGTTCGTAATGCAGAATTAGTTTTGGACTTCTCTCTCAGATGTAGTTTTAGATCCTCAATAAAAACATAAATAAATTAGAAGTTGTAAAAGCATTAATTTGCGTTTATTTAATTTCAACTAAAAGAGCAAACGCTCTTTTAGTTGAAATTAAATAAACGCAAATTAATGCTTTACTATTTTTACGCATTTCATGCCTAAATAAGCATAATATTTAAAAAATATTGCCACCAGCATCTGCCTTCATAACAAAAGTAGCGCGAGTGTTATCGACTACGCCGTAGCTCCCCGCTACGACAGCTACATAATCGCTACGCCGCGCTACAAAACCGCTGCTCCTTGAGACAAACGTCTTGAACTTTGTTTTTGCCTGCAACAAAGCCCCAATTTAGTTGAATTGTTGCGTAACAACGCACCGTTACTTTAAAACATTGCTTTATTATACAAAAGGCAAGAGAGGCTAGAAACATGAAGACTTACAAAATTAGTTTAAGTTTTTAGACAGAAAATTGCTCTCTTCTAACACATTTATTATTTAACTAGCGATCCGCCACGGCATTGCCCGTGACAAATTATATACAATAACATTCCTCGTTTCTCACTCTTTCTATTTCTGAAAACTGTATGACAATCCGTTCAGTAGTTTATGAGTTTATCGCGAACAAACGCGGCGGGAGCCTTTGTTTTATAATATATAGTGATTATTCTATTTCTTTGTCAAGAACTACAATATCTCGCATATTTCATTTCTCCATACCGGAGCACTCCTAACTAAGCATTTGCGAAGTATTTACATCAAAGATTTGGTTTCGTATTACATATTATTGACTGTACTTCATTTTATTACAGTCGTGTTCTGAAATAGATGTTACATTATTACGTTGTACGCTGGCAAAATTATCTTTGCGGGCTGCGAAATTAATGTCCTAAAGATTTATTTTGATACATAATTAAGTTTGTGTCAAATGTTTGGAGTTCAACGGGAGTTTCGAGCAGTAATCGCTAGGTAATTGTTTATTAATGATTGTGAGTGCAGGTTTTTTTGTACATCCAAACAGCATTTTAACTTATTTGGTGTTTAGGGTGCGTATTCTAGAGGGATGACAGTTATGAATCTAGATTTATTTACGAAGTGTGCATTTATAACTAAGGCTTTGTTATGCGAAGTAATAAAAATCTTTAATATTTAACTCATTGGTCTGTGAATTTAGAAATTGAATACAGTCCGTATCTCCGAAAAATATTTATTTAATCTTTAACAAAAACACACTTTACAAATTGTGTGGACAGAAATAGCTGCATTAAGAAAAACTGTGTTGCGGCCATTAACGCCCACCTCCAGGAGGGAGACAACAGTGCTCCAACTGGATGAAGAAATTAATCAAATATATCACACTAATATTATAAAGGCGAAAGTTTGTGAGTGTGTGTGTGTGTGTGTGTGTTTGTTTGTTTGTTACTTATTCACGCTCAAACGGCTGGACGGATCTGGATGAAATTTGTCACTGAGATAGATTATAGTCAGGAATACTCATAGGTCATAGGATACTTTTTATCCCTGTATGCCTCGGGATAATTTTAGACATTCACGCGGGTGACGCCGCTGGCAGAAGCTAGTTAAATATACAGCCAAATTTAATTCGAACTTACAATTCAAAGCAAAGTAATATATGAAAATAATATTATTTTTTAAATCACTTGAAATCAAAATTGTACGTACAGCTAAGGAGTGGAATTACCTGCTGGCATTTGTGTTTTCTGATAACTACCACCTAGAGGTTTTTTAGTTAATAGTGAATAGGTTACGTCCACCACATCATCGCGCACCATCAGGTGAAATAGTGGTCTAACGCGAGTTTATCGTTAATAAAAAACAAAAATAAGCTTTTACTGTGTTTTAACAGACTAGACTGGCTGATTATTGCTATTGCATTTGAATGCTAAAATTGCATCGGAAAAACGTATTTTTTTTGATCGTATTGTTTTTATTGTAGGGATCGAATTTCTTCACGTTTATGAATTGTTCATAGGTTTTTTGTTGGTACGTGCCCCGTCCATATTGTGTTTCACTTTCGTTAAGCTCTCGTTTAAAAGCGTTGTGTGTGCACACCCTAATTTAATTAAGAACTGATCCTAGCATTAATTTTAACGTTGTAATAATTGTTGTGCCCTTTCAGGGTTCATGTTAGGTACAGATACCTTTTGTAGCAAAAATGTTACCACGTTAATGCAGTAAATATTTGAGTATGAGTTAATTAAGTACTTGGTTGGCTTGTACTAGCTTGTAGCGTGTTATAAAGTTTAGACTAAACTTAGAGAGAAACAAGAAGTCAAGACTGCTGAGTGTGAGGTCCTGAGTTCGATTCTCAGGTCAGGCAAAGTCATTGGATTTTTCCGTGGCCGTAATTCGGTCTGGACGACTATTATTATTATTTAACCGCTACGCTTGGTCAGTACTTGGATCCTTGGAGACCATGATATCCATACAAAAAATGCATATCACTAGAAGAAGTTGAAGAGTCAAAGAAAGATGTCGAGGACCTTGGGGCTCTTTCAATTTAGACGTTTGGTGTCGTCGGTGCGGGTGTTGTACTGCGCACAACCAGTTGTTTTTGACATACAATGTATATGCACACACATACTTGGCGCCGCACTGCCCTCTTGATGTATAAATTGTATAGAAAATAAATAATTAAATAAAAAATACTTTTTTAAAACAAGTTTTTAGCGTATTCTTCTCAGCAAATCTTTCATTTGACAACCATATTACGGCAGTGCACAAAAATAACTAGTTTACCATCTTGGGCCGTCCGACATATTGGATTTAGAATGACGTCACTTAGCTAACTATGCATTGTCATACAAACTAAACGTGTAGGCAAAATTTCATCTTTGTCGGTAGAGGATAACTGCTTAAAAATTCATTTGAAAGATTTGACCCGAACACACTTACATACATAGTAAGTTAAATGAAAGCTTGTAAAAAATATAAGAAAATTCGAAAAATTTGCAATTTATTTTCAATAAAATACCGTAGCTCTCTGCGATCAGAAATCTTTTACAAGGGAGAGACAGTATCTACAACGATATTCAATTGTTTCAGTTTAAACCCTATTACTGTGAAATAAGAGCCACATGACGCTCGTATATTGCATTATATACTGAGGCATGACGTCACACTTCATGAACGTCGCAATAACTTCACACAACTGTCCACTGCTTGCGATAAGGACACAAGCCTCTATTAGAAACTCGGGAAGCAGTTTATTTTGTGTCTTTTTTATAAATAACTTTATTTTTTTTATTTTTGGTCACCACTGCTCTCAAAACGGTGAAGGAAAACATGGTGAGGAAACCGGCATGTCCTAGAATAAAAATATCGAAGGTTTGTGACACCTACCAATCCGCGCTGAACCCGCGTAGTGAATTTTAGCCCACTCTATGTGAGGAGGTCTGAGTTCCAGTAGTGAGAACATTAAAAAGCCTAATGATGACGACATATTTTATAAAAATAGGGTTTATGGGTAATTAAATTAGGGATTTTAGTTTTGGTGGGTGGGTTAATTATCTATACCAATATTAAAAAGAGGAAAATTTTTTTGTTTGTTTGTTTGTTTGTACCGAATAGGCTCTGAAACTACAGGACCGATTTAAAAAAAATTTCACCTATGGAAAGCTAGATTATTCCTGAGTAACATAGGCTATAATTTTGACGGGAGCGAAGCCGCGGGGGTCAGTTAGTCTTACTATAATATAAATGTGACAGTTTGGATAGATGTGTGTGTGGATAAATGATTTTATTTCTGTAAGTTGGTTTGTACAAACACTTTTACAAGTCGATCATATTATTATAGTTTTAAAAAATATGATCGACATGTAAAAGTGTTTGTACATAATGAGGTCGGCGTTTCCTATCTGATGACTCTGAGAAGAAAGGATTATAGTCAGGAATAGCACATAGGATTTATCCCGGGAATATGTTCCCCCGGATAATTATCAACTTTCACACGGGCAAAGCCGCTGGCAGAAACTAGTTTCACATAAGTGGAAATTTCGAAAAACAAAACATGATAATAATTGTCAATCAATTCGTATTTATTTAATTTAGTGGATGCCAAGCATGTTTGTGTTACATTTAACCAGTGTAGTGTTAAATTGTATTTCTCCTAATTTTAATGAAATGTGCAGAAATTTGTGCACAATTCGCATAATATTACACATTATCAGCAGGATAATTGATTTATAAAAGCTACATTTTGACAAAGGATATCGCTGCACATGCTGAGATAAGAGCCTTTTTGGTCTCGCACGGGGTTATTATTTTATTATTGTTTAATTGTATAATAATAATATAACTCGTGTCTCTTGTGCGAGTCACAAATACATATTTTTTTCTTTTGATTTCTTTCTTTATGTTGGTGTAATCGAATGTTGTATTGTACATTATCTTCATTAATTTACGTAGGTATATAATAGTCAAAAAGTTACCTTTTGGTTTCGATGAGAGTGGTTCATGTATCAGGGTCCTTCCTGAAGTCGAGCTAGGCGATATCATATCATACTAGTGTTTTCTAAGATTTAAATTGCAAATCGGTTGAATTGAATTTCATTGCGTCCATGTGAACGTACTTTCAATTTCGCTGTATTGAAATCGCTTATCGATGTGACATAAGTCTAATCGACGGTCGCTCAGTGAAGAAGGTATGAAGAGTCGTGTAGTATATAGAACAGATTGATTTAGATGAGCACATGACTGAATCGAGTGATTGAAATCTAATATAACTCTCGAGCTCGCTCTTAAGGCGTTCTGCTTCTACCGTTACAAACATATAACATACAACACGTCAAAGGGTTTTTTACAGTGTTCGATTTCAAGATTTCTGTCTTCCGCATTCTTATAACAATTCAAAGCTTTCATGTTTGCGGTAGTCATTTGCTACCTTATATATTTCTACAACACAAAATGAAGGTACTTAGAATGAAAATAAAGTGGTAGGCACCGATACCCGTTAACGACTAAGTTATCAGATTGCGGACCTCGTAAGTTATACATTGAATAATTGGAGAGCTCGAGTTAACTCAATCACAGCTTTAACTTTGTTACAATTGGACCATTCGTCGCGGTGTTGTATGTAATTAAATCCTCGAAGCCCCTTCTGAATATATCATTGCGGAAGTTTTAACTGTCAATAATTAATTTAGAACTTTGCTCAAACTTACACCTTCTTCGGGATCAAAGCGTGGCCGTATTCTTGATACAGCTTAACTAAGTTGCTTCAATCAATCTCTGCATACTTTATTATGCTAGATAAACTTTGCGGAAGCTGCTAAGTACTGTAGATATTAGCAGGGCCGGAACAAGGGGGAGCGAGCCGGGCAAATGCCCAGAGCGGCATAAATGAGGGGCGGCCAAACTGAACTAACAGCCATTTTTATTTCATCAGAAAACCTAACTTATTCGTGGAGTGGTGCTCAAATTTCTAAACTGGCAACGTTGTCGAAAGTTTTTGGTTCTTGTTGTAAACCCACTTTTAAATAACTTAACATACATCATGTTGAGAAAATTCTTAGGTGACATTATCAAGCTCAGTTTTAAAAAACACGGCTTGAATAACCGTTTTTTTTAATAGAGAATTTTCTGAAACTTTTACCTCCATATAAGGTGTTACTGTAAAGAGCGGCAAATATTGTGTATGCCCGGAGCGCCAAAATAGCTAGATTGGGCCCTCGATATTACCACTAGACTACCTAGACATTTACTTAACTAACTGCAACCATAGTCTCAAACAATTAAGTTGCTAAAGACTAGTACAGATCACATGCTATGCTAGTTATCTTTCCGTTCAAGTGCACGTGCACTGAGCAACCCAATTATTCAGCTTACTAATTAGGCTGGGTCAGCAATATACGAGCTGACGACGGAGAGTACTGAACACTCTCAGTGATAATCAAGCGATGCAGCGCTTCAATTATTAGCTAGCCATTTGCTGGTATTACGCTGGAATTTCTAGCCCTTTCCATTCCTAGATACTCGAGCCGTAAGTAGTGCAATAACGCCATTGACTGTGGCGGCCGAGGCCACAATTGTATTGTTAGGTACAAGAGCTTCCTCACTCATAAATAGCGCGGATATCAATGTCGACGTTGTGCTCGTGCCTTTGTTTTTCTTAGGGTTATGTGTACAGTATTAGCGGGCAGAATGTGCGTGGATTATTTCTATTTTCCATGTCATTTTTCAAGAGCTATTTTCAGTTTGCTGTAGATATTGTGGATTTACTTTTATGCTTACTTTTTATATAAAGTTAAACAGCACGTTAACGGCTCGTTGAATATGATTTTAACACACCTTTCATATTACGACCGCGGATGGAACACGTGACCTTATTAATATTTATAAAACCGAAACAATTTTACAAATTAATTTCAACCTACTGTCTGCATGTCAAGCGCTACTCCATCGAGTCTACTTAAAATTGTTTGTTCACCTCGTTAATAACGTGATCGCAAAAAATACGGTTTATACATCCCACTCAAGAAAACATCCAGAAAACTACTAAATAAGTTTGCCTCATCTACTTAAACTTTTCTAGTTCACAGTTATCTTTCAAATAAAACTAAAGAAAACTAAATAAAAAAGTTTTGGGCGTTACACGGATTGAGATCATACAGAAAAGAAAAGAAAAACATTTACTGTGTGTACTTCTACGAACCACAGTTTCGCATTCGGCTTTTTGAGAGGCTCATTAATATTTCATCGAGTACTCTGAAGATGTTAATTTTCTGTGTTTATTTTACAACTTTACGAGATAAATAGGTCTTTTTAATTGTTCTCAAGCATGTCACGACGCGTTTCGTAATGGAATTAGTTTAATTTCATTATAATTTTATTCTTAGGTAAGGTGGGGCTAAAGGTAGGCCTATTAAAAGGGCTACTTTGCTTAATTTGTGGAATTGTCTGTTGATAGTCCCATCATAAGCAGGCTGGAGGGCCGGGAGCGGGACTCCGGGGCCCCGGAGAGGCGCAACGATTGCGATTACCGGGAAGATGCTTAGTAATTTAAATATTGTTTTAAGGAAGTACAAAATATTACGGAAACAGTGGTATTTAAGAGTTATAACAACCCTTATTTTTGTGTCATAGCGTTTTTGTGTTAGTCCTGGTGTTTTTATCTTTCTTTCTTAAAATTACTGTATTTCTGATGTCATTCGAATAATCCTAACCAGTGTACGACTATCGTACACACACAGGTGTACCTACAGCGCTCGACTTACCGTTTTGTTACCTATCTAATCAATGGCACTGAACGTTCATTATATCCATAGAAAAAGGTAATAAGAGTCTCTCAATCCGTTGCGTGTCCGCAATATACACCGCCGCCCGATAGATTTGTCGTACAATCAGCAATATGCATCATGCGGCCACACGGCGCGCTTTGATGCCGTATTTGTTGTTTCCGACAAGTCGCCTCTGCGGCTATTGCTCCTCTGTATCGTTTAGTACATCTTACTGTTACACCTCGTTGCTTCGATTGTAGATTTTGGCGCACGGACCGCAGGAAAGTAGGTGGACATACCCCGATATATAAATTAATGATAATAAAGTTAAGTATTTGTCAAACTTTAATTTGAAAACCTGCCTAACTTTGGAATTAATTTGGGATTAGTCACGTTCTTATCTCTTAATCAGAAACTGGCCCATACTCTGCGATGCAGTTGCACATTCTCACCCACTGCTAGAGACGGCATTGTCAAAACTTACCAGACGAACGAAGCGTGTCAGTGAGTACCATAGTTTACTCATAGACGTTGACGGCCCGTGTTTCTCCTAACTATGGCTTTGTCAGTTGAAACTTGTGTTGAGCGCACTTTGCGTGGGCATGTGCATATATTAGGCCTTATTCGAACTAAATTCCACATTGCGAAAAAAAAGTCCCATGACACTTTTCACATCACAATTTTCTATAAGTAGATGTACGGAAACTAATGGAGGTAACTTATGTTACGATAAGCGCATTTATCGCGTTGGGGAATCTTGTGATGATAATTGTAACATAAATAAATATAAATACATAAATGCCCGTGGTGATGTTGTGCTCTTTTAGGCACGGACTCATTCAAAATTATCCTTAATAAAGAAATTATACCTACAAGAAGAACCCTCCAGAATGTTTCTCCATCAAGTTGAAAATCAAAGAAAAAGTTACATTATTTAATATTGCCACAGTATGAAGTAACGCTAACATACTCAGAAAACAGAAATCAACATAATTAATTATTCTACTCCGTTCTATTCGTCCATACAGCTCTATCTAGCATCACGATGCATATTGTAATGTAATGCGTAGATCGCGTAGATCCAGACATTATTTAAATGTATTAGGACTTAGATCACATGTATTGAGTGCAATCCTCCTAAGCTTGGTGCTATCAGTCACTAGAAATGTTGCAGAACTTATTTGACCTCACTTCGTGTTCTTAATGTAGAATTAGTTTTGGACTTCTCACTCAGATGTAGTTTTAGATCCGCAATGAAAACATAAATAAATTAGAAGTTATAAAAGCATTTATTTGCGTTTACTATTTTTACGCATTTCATGCATTATCAAATATTGCCACCTGCATTTGCCTTCATAACAAAAGTAGCGCGAGTGTTATCGCCTACGCCGTAGCTCCCCGCTACGACAGCTACATAATCACTACGCCGCGCTACAAAACCGCTGCTCCTTGAGACAAACGTCTTGAACTTTGTTTTTGCCTGCAACAAAGCCCCAATTTAGTTGAATTGTTGCGTAACAACGCACCGTTACTTTAAAACATTGCTTTATTATACAAAAGGCAAGAGAGGCTAGAAACATGAAGACTTACAAAATTAGTTCAAGTTTTAGACGGCAAATTGCTGTCTACTAACACATTTATTATTTAACTAGCGATCCGCCCCGGCTTCGCCCGTGACAAATTATATACAAAAACCATTCCTTGTTTCTCACTCTTTCTATTTGTGAAAACCGTATGACAATCCGTTCAGCAGTTTTTGAGTTTATCGCGAACAAACGCGGCGGGAGCCTTTGTTTTACAATATGTAGTGATTATTCTACGTATATCTTTGTCAAGAAGTACAATATCTCGCATATTTTATTTCTTCATACCGGAGCACTCCTAACTAAGGATTTGCGAAGTATTTACATCAAAGATATAGTTTCGTATTACATATTATTGACTGTACTTCAGTTTTACTACAGTCGTGTTCTGAAATAGATGTTAAATTTTTACGTTGTACGCTGGCAAAATTATCTTTTGCGGGCTGCGAAATTAATGTGCTAAAGATTTATTTAGATTCATAATTAAGTTTGTGTCAAGTGTTAAGTCAAGTGGAGTTCAACGGGAGTTTCGAGCAGTAATTGCTAGTTAATTGTTTATTAATGATTTTGAGTGCAGATCTTTTTGTACATCCAAACAGCATTTTAACTTATTTGGTGTTTAAGGGGCGTATTCTAGAGTGATGACAGTTATGAATCTAGATTTAATGACAAAGTGTGCATTTATAACTGTGGCTTTGTTATGCAAAGTAATAAAATATCTTTAATATTTAACTCAGTGGTCTGTGAATTTTAAAACTGATTACAGTCCGTATCTCCGAAAAATCTTTATTTATTCTTTAACAAAAACACACTTTACAAATTGTGTGGACAGAAATAGCTGCATTAAGAAAAAACTGTGTTGCGGCCATTAACGCCCACCTCCAGGAGGGAGACAACAGTGCTCCAACTGAATAAAGAAATTAATCAAAATATAGGTATCACACTAATGTTATAAAGGTTACTATTGTGAGCGTGTGTGTGCGTTTGTTACTTTATCATGCTCAAACGGCTGGCCGGATCTGGACGACGTTTTTAAACTGTCATGGTCACATACACTAACATTAACATTCGAAACGGGATATCAGTAAACATGGTAAATATCCCGTTTCGAATGTTAAATTTCATCCAGATCCTAATCTGGATAAAATTTAGCACTGAGATAGATTATAGTCAGATACACTCATAGATCATAGGATACTTTTTATCCCTGAAATATGTTCCCTCGAGATAATTTAGGACTTTCACAGGGCGACGCCGTTGGCAGAAGCTAGTTAAATATATATCCGAATTTAAATTTGAATATACTATTCAAAGCAAAACAATAACTGAAAACAATATTGTTTTTTAAATCACTTGAATTCAAAATAATAACTGAAGACAAAATATTTTTTTAAAACAATATTATAACCTAGGGTCTCATTCACCTGACGTTAATACACTTAGCATATGTTTAAGACTCGGGCATTAACAACGCCGGAGCGGGGGGCAATTGCCTTATTTTTAAGGAACACATTTGGTTTAATAATTTTCTTACTTGAAAATGTAAAAAATAAAAAAGTACCTAATGTTGACAAGTCTTTTACATTGGTTGTCGTTGATAGAGTTACTTTCAAGTACAAGAAAGGCAGAAAGCTGGTAAGCTATTTTGTAATCGTCTTACCGTGAACACTTAGGTGAAGTGAGTTGTCATTCCAGAGCTTCAGGCGGAATGATAGTTCGATTACGCTCACTTCATTAGTGAAGTGAGTGCAAGAGCTCAATTTGATTCCGCCTAACCCTTGCCACCATCGAACGACAATATGTGCGGCAATGCGGCATCATTACATGGTGGGCTATACCCACCCACACGCACTTAATGTTTTGGAAATACTTTTATTGTGCATACATATTTTTTTGGGGTGAGCGCCGTGACGCCTCTCAAGCCACTCCTCAAAGAGGGCCCTTATCGCCGCAGTTGTGGTCTTCCAGCGCTGAGTAGCGACAGTCACCCTCTTTATGTAGCCATGAGATTCAGTACACCGAGCCGCCATTTGTTTCACCTCCTCGCGCCACTCCAATATATGCGCGAGGACATTCCAGATCCTCCAGAACCCATGGCGGCAATATGGCAAGGGGGCTAGCCACCTCACCGGAGATCGTGTGGTATCCCCAGGCCAGCTGGATGGTCATGACCCTTCGGGACGCGTTCAACCGGTGAGTTGATCGCTTCCTCAGGGAACGAGCCCACACCGGTGCCCCGTAGAACTGCACGACCTCCGCGTAGTGCCTCCGGCAGGAGGCGTTTGAACCCCCTGGATTGGGCGCTTGAGAGCAGCCCCGGCCCGCTCCAGTCTGGGAGCCAAACGTCGGCAATGCTTGCTGCACGAAATTCCATCGGTTGTTGAGGACAGGTCCCAGGTACTTCATCGTCGACCCGACGCCAACGTGAACGCCTTCTACCATTATTTGGAAACCCGACGGTGGCACATGGCCTCGGACCTATGCAGAGCCACCTCGAATCCCAATTGCCGGATCATTGTATGCAGCTAAGGAGTGGAATTACCTGCTGGCATCTGTGTTTCCTAATAGCTACCACCTAGAGGTTTTTTTAGTTAATAGTGAATAGGTTACGTCCACCACATCATCGCATACCATCAGGTGAAATAGTGGTCTAACGCGAGTTTATCGTTAATAAAAAACAAAAATAAGCTTTTACTGTGTTTTAACGGACTAGACTGGCTGATTATTCCAATTGCAATTGAATGTTAAAATTACATCGGAAAAACGTAAATTTTTTGTTCGTAGTTTTTTAAATTGTAGGGATCGAATTTCGTACGTTGGTACGTGCCCCGTCCATATTGTGTTTCACTTTCGTTAGGCTCTCGTTTAAAAGCGTTGTGTGTGCACACCCTAAATTAATTAAGAACTGATCCTAGCATTAATTTTAACGTTGCAATAATTGTTGTGCCCTTTCAGGGTTCATGTTAGGTACAGAAACCTTTTGTAGCAAAAATGTTACCACGTTAATGCAGTAAATATTTGAGTATGAGTTAATTAAGTACTTGTTGGCTTGTACTAGCTTTTGTTTTAGAGTTTAGACTAAACTTAGAGAGAACCAAGAAGTCAAGACTACTGAGTGTGAGGTCCCGAGTTCAATTGTCAGGACAGGCCAAGTGTTCGGATTTTTCCGTGGCCGTAATTCGGTCTGGTGGACTATTATTATTATATGCCCGCTACGTTTGGTAAGTACTTGGATACTTGGAGACCATGATATCCATACGCAAATGCAAGGGCGTCGCCAAGGGGGGGCAGGTAGGAGCAGTTGCTCCCCCCTAGAGATTAAAAAATAAGTAGCCAAATGGAAAGAAATCAAAGTCCTAAGTCAACATAAACCCAACCCAACAAATCTAGCCATTTGTTGATGTCCTAAAAGAGTACTAAAAGCGTTGGTCGGTCTACCAAAATCAATCGTTACAGCCTCAGGAGGCTAAAACCCTGGTTAAGAAGTGCTATGGCGGAAAATTGCATCAATAGTCTGGCCACGATGAATGTGCACAGAAAACTCATTAATGAAAACTCATAAGATTTACATAATTAAGTGGTCAAGAAGTTTACCCAAAACCTCCGATAATTCAGCTCGTGGAACGTTACCCATTGGAATTTATACCGTTCTTAAAATAATCGTCTTAGGGGTAAAGCTCGTACTACCAGTGTAAAGCTTCATATGCTTTTGACTGTACCGTGATTTAAATTTCATACCTTTCCCATCCTCCATATATCAACTTGGTCAATCTCCATATATCAATCCCTTGGTCCATCGGCTGGCGACGCCCTTGCAGAAATGCATATCACTAGAAGTAGTTGAAGAGTCAAAGAAAGATGTCGAGGATCTTGGGGCTCTTTCAATTTAGACGTTTGGTGTCGGACTACCGCGGTGCCGCAGCGGTGCGGTTGTCGTACTACTTGTACTGCGTATGATCGCGACGATAGGTCGTGGTAGAGGAAATGAAAGAGAGTGGACTGTATAACAAGATGAAGTATATTGAAATAGAGAAGAAGAAATTATAAAACAACGGTCGGTTAAAAAGTAAACAAAGGGAAATGATATTATGCGTGAGCGCAGCCGTGCGTGGAGGTGTGCAGCAGCTGACTGTCGTGGCGGTGTTTCGCTCGCTCGGCCGTCGGCCGGCGGGCACCCCGCTGCCCCGCGTCCCTCGTTCACTGCTGCTGGCGCGCGACGGTGTTGAGAGGAGTGGGTCTCAACATGCTCCCCCCGTTGAAGAGTCTTCAACAGTAGAAACCGGCAGCGGGCAGATGGTGTTGAAGGCGCGCCGGATGACACCCTTTCTTGTGTGGATGTCAGCGACCCTCGCGACGCCATCTCTGCCTGGGAGGACATGTTTGATGCGTCCTAAAAGCCACATAAGAGGAGGTAAGTGGTTGTCCTTTATGACAACTAAAGTTCCTTCCTTGAGCTCGCCAGACGACCGGCACCATTTCGTTCTCTCTTGGAGCCACATAACATACTCGTGTGAGAAACGAGCCCAGAAGTGCTGCTTCAGATATTCGATACGGCGAAATCGTTTCAAGCTGTTGACATTGACGTCCTGGATCTGTGGATGAGGCAGCATGATTAGAGAACGACCAATAAGGAAGTGTGCCGGGGTTAATGGAGCGAGGTCGGAAGGATCGCTGGACAGTGGAGTTAAGGGTCTTGAGTTTAAAATAGCCTCAACTTGAATTAAACAAGTCGCCATCTCCTCAAAGGTCAGGTTTGTTAAGCCCAAAGTGCGTCGTAGATGATGCTTGGTGGATTTAACTGCAGACTCCCATAGGCCTCCGAAGTGTGGAGTATATGCAGGTATAAATGAAAAGTTTATACCAGGGTCGATTTTATTGAGGTTTAAGTCTTGCGAAAGTAGCCGGGTCAACTCATTGGAAGCACCGACAAAGGTTGTACCGTTGTCGGAAAAGATGTTACGGGGTTTTCCCCTTCGAGCAATAAAGCGGTTTAGTGCGGCTAAGAAAGCTTCCTTTGTAAGGTCCGACACAAGTTCGAGGTGGATGGCTCTCGTAGCTAGGCACACAAACACACAAATAAAGCATTTGATGAGTCTACACCCTCTGCCTTTCCGGTCAGCTATCATGATGGGGCCGGCGTAGTCTACTCCTGTGTCTAAAAATGGAAACTCTAAATGTAGACGCTGCTCTGGAAGATTACCCATGATAGGCTGAATAGTGTTGGCCTTGATCCTACAACATTTCACGCATTGATGTGTGGTCTTTTTTGCTAAGTTCCTACCCCCAATAGGATAATAGTGATGACGAACAGTGGCCAATAAAAGTTGTGGCCCAGCATGCAAGAGGCGTAAATGAAACATGTTGAACAAGAGAATGCAAATTGTATGAGAACTAGATATTAGAATTGGATGCTTAACGTTATAGTCATAGAATGAGTTATTTAATCTTCCTCCAACACGAATTAGATTAGAAAGAGTATCAAAGAAAGGTGACAAAGATAATAGCTTATTCTTTGCTGGTAACTGTTTACCTGATTTAAGTAAGTGGTACTCTTCCGGGAAAGATTCCATTTGACTAAATCTTAATAATAAGTTTAAAGAATTGTTAAGTTCAGTAGAAGTTAGTGAACCAGTTTCAAGTGATTTTTTATTGCATTTATTAATGAATCGCATGACGTATGCCGTCACACGCTGTAATGTGCTGAAGCTTGAGAATTTTGAAATTAACGCATTAATTGGATTCTCTATAATGTGATTAGAAACCTGAAAAGAAGCAACTGTATCCGGTAATTCAGAATTATTATGATGTGATTCAGGGAACTGAGGCCATGAATATGTATCTTTGCTAAGAAATTGTGGTCCTGACCACCACAATGAAGACGACAAAAGCCTGTCAGTACTAAGCCCACGCGAAGCGAGGTCTGCGGGGTTTTCAGCTGACGGAACATAGTGCCATGCTTCTCCTGCTACAGTTTCCTGAATTTCAGACACTCGATGACGAACGAATGTCTTTAATTGATTTGGTGAAGTAGATAACCATCCCAAGACGATGGTGGAATCACACCAACAATGGACTTAATCAAATTGTAAAGTAAGTGACTGACGAACCTTTGAGTATAATCGCGAACCCAACAAGGCACCACATAGCTCAAGTCGCGGTATAGTTGTGGGTTTGATTGGAGCTATCTTGCTTTTAGCGGTAAGGAGGTGTACAGTGATCTCGCCGTCTCTCGAAACACTGCGAACATAAACACACGCCCCATAAGCCTTTTCGGATGCGTCAGTGAATATATGCAGCTGTAGACAGGACGCTGATTCCCACAACACCCACCGAGGTATCTTGAACTCGTTTAGAAGGTGCAGGTTATTTTGAAAATTATTCCAAGCATACTGAATATGCGTAGGAACAAGCTCATCCCACGAACATTTGGCCAGCCACAGAAGCTGCATAATAATTTTGGCTTCCACTATGCATGGAACGACTAGGCCAATGGGATCAAAGATTTGTGCTATGGTTGACAAGATATGACGTTTAGTAGTTTTGTCAGTGGAGTTTAAGTTAATAGAATAGGAAAACGTGTCACTTAAGCTCTTCCATAGAAGCCCCAGAGTCTTCGACTGCTCGTTGTCGCTCAGGTCCACAACATCAGAAACGTCATGTTCACCGCTTAGCGCCTGTAGTACCTGACTAGAATTGGACCGCCATTTTCGAAGGTTGTATTTTGCTGACCGAAGGATGTCGTCAACACGGCGGCTTTTTTCTAAAATTTCGTTAAAAGACCTACCTGATGAGGTTTTGGCGGAAGCGTCAAAAACAACTCTTAATTTGGTGGTAGTTCTTGACCGTTTCAGAACACCATGATGTGGTAAATAGTTAGAACATGTTGAGTCTAATGGGCGCTTACTTGACTCAGACATATGTCCCAGCTTTATATACTCACTAATGAAGTCAACGTATAGGCTTTTAAGGCGAGGATCTCTACCCAAACGACGTTCAAGTGATAGAAATCGCTGCTTAGCCATCATGTATGAATCACCCAATACGTCCAGTGACTCTCTAAAGGGGATACTTACCACAAATCGACCATCAGAATTACGATATGTGGTATCTTTAAAATGTTGTTCACAGGATCTCTCTTCACCAGAATGTTGATGTATGGATGTCACTGAATCTAACTCCCAAAACCGATCTAAATCTACTTGTAAGTTATAAGTGTGCATACAAACATGTGAAGAGGAATCTGACGGATAATATGCACCCGAAATGAGCCAACCTAATTTAGACTCAAGTAAAGTGGGCTTATGAGTACCTAATGCGATACGGCCGGTGCCTATGATACCCCAAAAGACTTCTGCACCGACAAGGACGTCGATGGAAGACGGAACGTGATAAGTGGGGTCGGCAAGTCGGACGTTCGTAGGTATACGTATGTTGCTAGTATCAACATAAGTATGAGGAACTGATGCTGATACTTTCGGCAATACGAGGCAATCGATGTTCAGTTCGTACTCACTGTCATCAATTGATTTTAATGACACTGAGTATCCCTGAGTACAACTAGATGTTTGAGAATTAATACCTGTTACCTTGGAATTGGTAATGTAGGTAGGAACGTGTAGCTTACGAAGAAATTCCTCCGAGATGAAATTCGTTGTACTTCCACTGTCCAGCAATACTCGTGCTGTATGGCGGTTACCGTCAGCGTCGGTCATCCTCACGAGCGCTGTGGAAAGTAAAATTACTCGAGATGTAAAAGATTGACTAGCTGATAATGCGGTGTTGTGTGCACTAGGAAGAGCATTGTCACCATCGATGTGTAGAAGGGTGTTATGTTTTTGACGACAATATTTACAATGACCAAATTTGCATCTGGAAACATCATGACCTGTACGAAGACAATTCATGCACAGATTTGAACCCTGTGCTTTTTTAATACGAGCCTGTATCGAGAGACCTTTAAACTGCTCGCATGTATAAATAAAATGATCCTGACGACACATGGGACATGACAAAGGTTTTGAAAACTTGTCAGGTACCACAACACTGCTCTTAGAATTGGTCGCAGGTGTGTTGGGTTCAATCTTGGCTGATACTATAGGCTTAGACTCCTCAAGTGTCTCTAGTAAGTCAGCCCTGCTACTGATGAAGTTGACGAACGCAGATAAAGCTGGAGGTTCAGAAAAGGTGTTTCTGTGTTCTTCCCACTGACGATTTGTAACGTGATCGAGCTTACTGGTCATTATGTAAATGATAAGAACATCAACAAAAGCGTTTTGAACAGGTTGACCAAGGGTTGCTAAAGCCCTAAGATTTTTATTAGTTGAGTCAATTATGTACCGTAGTGACTTACTTGACTCTCTTTCTATTGGCTGAACGTTAAAGAGTGCTTGCACATGATAGTTGACAAGCAATCTTTTGTTATCATACCTCTCACAGAGTAACTTCCAGGCAGCATCGTAGTTTTCTGACCTGAAGTCAAGGTTATCAACAACAAGAGAAGCACTACCCTTTAAAGAAGCACGTAGATAGTGTAATTTATTTATTTTATCCAAGGATGTGTTGTTATGTACTATTGAAATGAAAGTGTCTCTAAATTCCAACCAATCATGATAGCTACCTGAAAACTTGGGTAAATCAATTTTGGGTAAACGAATTGAATTGTGTTTGTGTGTACCAGTACTACTAGAATCCACCTCGCTTGCGGAGTCCCCCTTAAGAAGCTTTCTTGCGCCGGTGATCAGCTGGCGTGCAGAAGCCACCAAACTGTAGTACAGCTTTTCAAATTCCTCGCGTTCCGCATATTGCTCGCTGGGGTCATCCACCATTGCCTCCAATTCGTCCTGCAACGCATCATATTTTTCGTACAAGCTTTCAAATATATTAATTCGATATTCGATTTCGATAACTTGCACCTCACTCAACTTTTCGCAAGTCTTAGAAATGTTTAAATAATTATTAAACTGCGTTAGCTTGGCTTTAATTGAAGCTCGCTTCTTAACTAAGCTTTTCATGTCAGCCATGACAATTAAAAAATAATTAGCAGTTGCAGAAAATAAAAGAAAGAAAAAATAAAAAAATGAGGGTATTTGATATTATTCAGTGATATTTTTTAATGTTAGATAAAATTTACTGGTATTATAAGATTAGCAGTAAGTTGCGAAGTGGGCACAGAGCTATAAGCAGTAAGCAATGAGATTGCTATCACAAAAGCACTAGACGTTTCCGACTGAATCTGCTGAGTAATACTAAGCGAATGATGCAATGTTTTCTTTACACGAAACAAAATAAATTCAAATTAATGCACTGGAATAAAACAAAATATATCCATTAATAATTAAAATAAGTATGATTTAGATTAAAAACCGTTACAAATAACGGAATTGTGACCAGTACCTACCTACTATTAATAAATTATTAAAATCACTTTTTTTTTTTTTTTACTGTTTATTTAAATTTTAAACCTGTGTAGGTACTGAATAAGAAATGGAAACTGTTTAAACAGGTTGATAGGCTGAAGATTATGGATAGACTGAATTTTAACGGAATTGTAACTATTAAATAAGTTCAAATTAGGAAAATAATTTAGCAAAATGATGGTAAAAAGGAATTGGAACGTTCTCACGGTTTTATGCTGTCAACCTCTGATGATGAGCTGATGACTGTGGCCGAATGTTGAAGTCTTCTTGTCCCGTAGTCTCGACGATCTATTCATGCGCCGTCCGTTGGTTTGAAGTCGATAAGACGGCTGTTGCCGTATCGACGTTCACGATGCCCAATGCAGACGATGAGACGCGAAGAATGAAGATCTCTTGAACCCGAAGAAGAAGTCCTTTGTTCTTCAACCGACGAACCGTTGAATTTTTGAATTCGAAAATTCCGTTGTCTTCTTCGTTTGGCTCGAAAGTTAACGGTAGAAGGACCAATGATCGCGACGATAGGTCGTGGTAGAGGAAATGAAAGAGAGTGGACTGTATAACAAGATGAAGTATATTGAAATAGAGAAGAAGAAATTATAAAACAACGGTCGGTTAAAAAGTAAACAAAGGGAAATGATATTATGCGTGAGCGCAGCCGTGCGTGGAGGTGTGCAGCAGCTGACTGTCGTGGCGGTGTTTCGCTCGCTCGGCCGTCGGCCGGCGGGCACCCCGCTGCCCCGCGTCCCTCGTTCACTGCTGCTGGCGCGCGACGGTGTTGAGAGGAGCGGGTCTCAACAGCGTACAATAAGTAGTTTTTGATATACAATTTATGCACACACATACTTGTCCTGTGGTCGTGCGTGCGCGGCGCCGCACTGCCCTCTTGGTGTATAAATTTGGTGTATAAATAAATTTTCCATACAGTTGTTTTTTTTTTTTTTTAAGTCAAGCTTTTTTCGTATTCTTCTCAGCAAAGCTTTCATTTGATACCCATATCATGGCAGTGCACAAAAAATTACTCGTCCACCATCTTGGGCTGTCCGCCATATTGGATTTAGAATGACGTCACTTAGCTAACCATGCATTGTCATCGAAACTAAACATATAACAAAATTTCATCTTTATCGGTGAAGGATAACTGCCTTAAAAATCAGTTGCAAGATTTGACCCGAACACACTTACATACATACATACATACATAGTAAGTTAAATATAAGCTTGTAAAAAAAAGATACATCGAAACATTTGCAATATATTTACAATAAAATACCGTAGTTCTCTGCGATCAGAAATGTTTTACAAGGGAGAGACAGTATCTACAACAATATTCAATTGATTTAGTTTAAACCCTATTACAGTGGCATAAGAGCTACATGACGCTCATAAATTGCATTATATACTGAGGCATGATGACGCACCACATGAACGTCGTAATAACTTCACGCAACTGTCCGCTGCTTGCGATAAGGACACAAGCCTCT
Organism: Orthosia gothica; assembly: GCA_949775005.1. Taxonomy (NCBI): domain Eukaryota; kingdom Metazoa; phylum Arthropoda; class Insecta; order Lepidoptera; family Noctuidae; genus Orthosia; species Orthosia gothica. The sequence goes on from OX459039.1 coordinate 23,538,248, forward strand.
ATATGAAACTCGGAAAGCAGTTTATGTTATGGTTTTTTTTATAAATAAAATTAAATTTCTTCTTTTCGGTCACCACTGTTCTCAACAAAACGGTGAAGGAAAACATGGTGAGGAAACCGGCATGTCCTAGAATAAAAATATCGAAGGTTTGTGACACCTACCAATCCGCGCTGGACCCGCGTAGTGGATTTTAGCCCACTCCCTCTCTATGTGAGGAGGTCTGAGTTCCAGTAGTGAGAACATTAAAAAGGCTGATGATGAGGACATATTTTAATAATATATGTATATTTACAAAATATAACGTAACATGATATGGTAGATACATATGTATACGTACATTTGTCTATTTATGATATTACGATTCAGTTTTAAAATTGCACTATGAAACACCTTCGTTTCGTAAGCTGTAATGTTTTGCATGTATGGCATCTTTAAATAGTATAAATAAAAAAGTCGATGTCCGCGTCTGTGGATATCATTTCGGTTTCTCTGCCTAACTTCATCTAAATAACGCATAATATAACGGGTAATAAGGGATTTTGATTGCGATTGCGAAGTCGGGATGTTTCGCTAGTAAACATAAAAATAAATAAATAAATCATGCACATATTGCGTGCAGAGGTATACAGTAGCACAGATAATAATAATACTAGCATACAGATGCCTCATCCCATACAAATCAACCGTGCGGACGTAATTAGCGTTTTTCATCTTATTATATCATACCGATTATTTTACGCAAATCGATCGCGTTGGGTTCCGTTTCACGGCGATAGATAGATCACCATCTATATCCGTGGATCGGAGCGGAACGGAACCTGTAAATATTTATATTTAAAAACAAATTGCAAACGAAGAAAATAGCTACAATCGTCTGTAACGAAGGGTAGTTTTTCGTTGTCGGAGGCCATGGATATGACATATCGCACAAGTTTTGAGACTACCAATATCGACTGGTCCACGTCGTTGATCAAGCACTTTCTGGGAACACTAAGGTGTGGGCATATGATGTAGAAACTAATAGACAGCGTGTTGCGCACCAATACACGACTTCATTAGTTAGACAATACAGTTCGCACAACTACAGATTAGAGACATCCGAGCCGACTGTAAGCTGCCACCCAGTATTCATTATTTTCGAATTATATTTATTAAATTTTAGTAGAAATTCTGCATTGAGATTAGCTCTATAAACAGCTTCAAGTCAGTCTAAAGAACCAACATGTGAATTGTGAAAAGTTTCAGTAACATTACAGTTTTGTCCCGCCAACAAAAGAAAGATTTGTATGACATCACAATGGCACTAACGAATCGTTCTGTCGCTTTTGTTACTGTCTTCAGTGTCTAATCAGAAAACATAGCCATCATTTATATTTTTCTTGTTTCAATAAACAAAACTGGCGATTCATATTTGGCGTCTAGTTAGAGGCAGTTGTTTTGGGAAAGCCAGAAACGACGGCAATGTTTGCTGACGAAACAGTTCGTGTTCGTGTTTCGGAGATAAACAAATCAGCATGGCGGCTAACTTGTTGGCTGGCTCGGCTGGAGGGCATCGTTCATTGGTGCAATAACGTATTGGCGTGAAGATTGCAGTAATGTGTATGTAGTGACATATTGCGTCCACCAGTCATGCTGACCCACTTTCACGGTCTGATGTTTTCAACTGATTCGTTTTGTTTTTGTTTACTCGCAATTCGTCGTGATAGTTCATGTTGTATTGTTTTATATTGGGAAGTAATTACATGTTTCTATTTTTAATATTCAGACGGCTAGTATAATCACTACAAAAATTATTATGACGCAGCATCATAAAATAAAATAAATATTATGTGTCCCCTGCAAAAAAATCTACCATCAATGTTGGTCAGCAATTAAATCAAGGATATATCTTATCTCTTCGACAAAATAGTCGTAGAGTGAGCGAGAAATCTAAACATCCATCATCTTCTTCATGTAAGGTACTTCATGTCAGGGCTCCCGTTTCTATATTCAGGGTTTAAAACCTTGAATATAGAAAAGGGAGCTTCGGAGCTCTTCGTCGTTTTACATTATTTACTTTCGTAATTTAAGCAACATTTAATTGTACGATTTGTTTTCTATCTATACTAATATTATAAAGAGGAAAGATTTTTTTGTTTGCTTGTTTGTACCGAATAGGCGCCGAAACTACTGGACCGATTTAAAAAATTCTGTCACCAATACAAAGCTACATTATTCCTGAGTGACATAAGCTATTTTTTAACCCTGGAAACGGGGCCTGTGGGGTGGCCCACGGGAGCGAAGCCGCGGGGAACAGCTAGTTACTAATATTGATGCAGATTTATTTAATTTAGGATGACATTTTTTTTGTTTGTTGTTGAGAGATTTTATTTAACAATGCCTTAATCTTTTTAACGCTTCCCTATTCTCTAATATCACAGAAGTCCATCACCAATTCGAGACTTGATGCTAACAGCCTGAAAAAGTGGATATTTTTTTGTGCGACTTTACCGTTATATACCAGGTACGACGAAGCAACATAAGAACCGAATAATATCTTGCGTGACCTGACCTCTCCGTGACCTTAGCCATACAAAAACTCAACTCGTTATTACTAAAACAATAGGATCTTAGATAGGTACATTACTTGTCGGTAATTAATACGAACGCCAATGGCGATATAATAATGGTATTGTTTTGTCACTTAATAGGTGCGTGTATTATTAGATAATATGTCAACAATATACGATATTTTATGGTACGATTTATTTTTGTACGAAAACGGAAGTGGAGCACAAATATCAAATTTTCTTTTTTAGGTTGCCGTACCTCAAAGGGAAGAAAGGAAACCCTTATAGGATTACGTCGGTGTTTGTCTGTTCGTCCGTGTGTCAACACCTTTTTCACAGGCAATTCCTTGGAGCTATGAAAAAATCAAACGTCTAAGCCAACGCAATCAAATGCCATTTATACCGCATATTTACCCGACTGCACGATTTGCGTCGTGCAGTCGGGTAAATATGCGGAGGGTGTTTATCAGTCTATGTATGTATGTTTGTTCCTATGTGGCTCTAAAGAGACCAAACAAAAATATATAATACCAATATGTTTAAAAGTAGTTCTAAAAAAAATAAGTTAAATAAGTTATAAATAATAAAACTTAGGAGGTGCGTGGAAAGAGCTTTTCAAGAAGAATATTCGATACTAAACACCTTTGCCTTTCTTTTGCTTACAATTAGCAAATTGTAATTCCATTCGGAGTGAATGACCTAAATAGGTGACCTGGTGAAGGTTGCGGGGATCCGCTGGATGCGGGATGCATGGGACCGGTCAATGTGGCGACGCTTGGAGGAAGCCTATATCCAGCAGTGGACATCTTTCGGCTGATATGATGATGATGATGACCTAAATAGGTAAGTTATTAGGCCATGTAAGTAACTTTTTTGCGTCTGGTAGCTATAAGACATACACCACTGGAAAAAGCTTTTAAAGAAGAATCTTTTCTATAAAACAACTATTACTAATTGTTTGTTTGCAGTTAATGGTCTTAATAGAAAATTAATTGAACATTGAAGCTAATCGCAAGGCGCATCCACACATGCCGCCGGCTTATGCCGCCTTATGGCGGTTTCAGACCGCCTTGCCGCTGAATGCAGCGAAACAAAATGTTACGTGTTTAATTTTTTGTGTTTAAGCCGCGCGTGCCGCGGCTGAGATGCGGCGCCATAAGAATTTTTAAGGAAGGGACATAAAATTTGCAAAAAAATATGGTAAGCGTGTATTGTTTATATTAAAATAAGTAAAATTCCAAGTTTATTAACTGACGAAATAGAGAGATTAAAAATGTCTTACATTTAGAGCTCTCTATCTCCTAGCCTATCCACAATAAAGAGAAGTCGACATAATAAGTAATACTCAGCTTGAAGAGATCTATCCAATAACAAATATCTTAACGCTATTGAGGGTGGGGCAGGAGTGCCCATTGGCCTGTAAGTCCAAGTTAAGTCATACTAAACAAAATTAAATTTACAGTCAAAATCAAAATTTCATAATCAAAATCACAATTTAAATTAAAAGTTACTCAAAATCATCATTAAAAAAAAATACAGTCAAAATTAAAATTGATGTCAAGTCAGTTTGTTCGGTTTTAACGAGAGATTTTTTTCCTAGTTGCTCAAAGCTATTTTGATAAAGGATAATCTAAATTTATAGGTACTGAGTACTTAGATAGGTTTTTTCAATGAAGCTTAACTTGCAATCTCTTGTAATCCAAATTCAAAAGTAATAATGGTTACACTGACTTTTTCTATGAAGTTTCAGTTATTAATTGGACCCGCTGACAAACTAAATAAAATATCACATACTCGTTTTTTTACTGCTTGAAAAGTCGGGTAACGTTATAAACTTTATAACGTTATTCACGTAGTTATATGTAGATCACCTAGATCTACTTATAACTACGTATAGTTTTGAAGCGAACAACTCAGCATATAACTACTTAATATTTAGTTAAAGGAAAGTCAGTCTAATCTCTTGAGTACGTTAGCGTGTCGAGCATGCAGAATAATCTGTTTAAATAGCGAATTCTGAAGGTAAAGTGCATCAACCGTATTATGATTAGTGCAAATAAGCTCTCTGTTGCATCCAATCTGTAACTCGTTTGACATCTGAATAGCTGGGTTCAGATAGCTGCGACGTTTGAGACATTTAATCGACGTCTGTGTCAAGCTTAGATGTCATGGACGATTAGATCTGATTCCAACATCCATGTTTCCTTTTGTTATACATTATTAATGAGACGATGTTTCAACAGTCCGATAACTTTTACCTGAAGAAAAATATTTCCGTTTGATATATGCACATGCTGAGATTAGAGCCATTTTGGTACAGCACGCGGGTATTTTATCTAAATCTGTTCTAAGGGGCAAAGTTCTCCCCCCATAGCTTTCTACTCTGCCCGATTATTTGAAAAAATCTGTATATTTCTTTTTTATTTGTCATAATATCTTTTATCTCCGTAACTCTTGTGCGGGTCACAAATAAATTATTTTTGGTGCCTGTCAAACCAACATATTTATTCCTCAAATAAAAGTTATTAGTTAGAGTATTAAAAAATCAAAGAGGAATAATTAACTAGTCATGAAATTAAATAGTCTGTGCACGTAAATTATAGCGATACATACACACCGCACATACTAATATTGATGATATAAATTAGTTCCACAACTTGTGTTCGGTGAGACTTGAATAGTTTAAACATAAATGATCACTCAATTTTACCTGCCATTAATACGCCAACCGTGATACCCTGAATTAGTTAAGTACGTATGTAAATTTATATGTAAAGTTGTAACAGCATATAGGTATAAGTAGTTTAGAAAAATCTTTTTCGAAATCAAGCTTGAACCTCTAAGCGAACCCCCAATGTATTACAAACGAGGACTTATCTAGATAACTATGTTCATTCGTATATATATCATGGTCTGTTTAACATTCAATCAAGCGGGAAAGCCCCACATGACGCGGCATGACGTGATGGGACGAGACGCCAGTTAACCCTCCGAACGCCGTGAGCCCGTTCTTTCCCCAACTAAATTGTCCAACTGGGCATGAAGCGAAAGACGAGCCAATCATAATGTATCAGCAAACACTGTTTCCGCAACATTAAAGACTAATAGCAACATGAAATTATCTAGTTATGAACGCTCACATTGATAAATCTCTTCAGGGAAAGAGTTAACATAAATAGAATAACATTTTCAGAGTGCTAAGTGCAGCTTTAATTTTTCTAGAGCACTTTAGTTTGTTGGTTAACTCGTGCAAAGCTTCCACGGTAGTCCGCTAACATAGCAACACACTTAAACGATTACATAAGTTATTCTGGAAAATGCAGCGGCAGGCGAGGCGAAGCCGTGTCAGAAGAAGACACGAATTGTTATATTACGCAGAAGTCAACGAATGTCACGAGCTCTCAAAGCTTTGTACAGATTAATATTGCGATGAACGGCATTTGCTGTTCCTTTTCTCGCAGTTTGACAGAGAGCTATGTATTGTAAGACGTACGCTTTAACAGATGCATAGTCTGTAGATAATTTTAAGAAAAGTCTTGCAGCGATATCAAAAAAAATATATAGAGTAAATTTTCATTTAAGACTAGAATCCGTCATAGTTATTATATTTTAAACTTACAGTCTCATTTAGAATTTGGTATTTAATACAACATTTATTAGTCTATTATTTTAGAAATTATTGATGCATTTCATTAGTTAGGTAGTTAATTAATGTCCGATTGATCATATTTTTTATTTTGTACACTATTATGTCCATTTCAACCTAAAGATTGACTGGTAGTGAATGCCTTGCTGCATTCAGTCCGCCTTTGTATTACCATTGTACATGAAGTTTAAATATATAAATAAATAAAAATATTCATGAATCGACCTTCAAATTGATCAAAGTTCGAACTTATAGCGAAACTAGAGGTGAGTTATAATATAATACTTGACGGGGTGCGACGGAACATGAATATTGTAATTCAAGTATTCGCAGGCTTTCATTTCTAATCACCCTTAGTCTTAATATATTCTGAATAATGTTCCAAGTCTTATCTTGATTAGTTTGTAAATTGTCTATTAATCTATTTATTTATTTATTTATTTATTATATGCTTTATTGTACACCTTAATATACAATTATAACAAGAAACTTAAAACTAATACAAATACAATGGGCGGCCTTATCGCATAGTGCGATCTCTTCCAGGCAACCTGGTATGGACAGTAATTTTCTGGACTTGAAGTGGGGTTGTCGTTGGTGTGACATTAACATAGTTTATATACTATAATTATAATAGATACACAGATAAATACATATGCTACGTAATATATACAGAAATACATACATACTAAATATAAAGGCAATAAAAATAAATTATGAATGGAATGACTCAATTGATAATCACAATCACAAATCAACACGCTAAGACGAAGACAGTGACAGGTAATGTTCCTTTACGAGTCTTTTGAACACAGGCAATGATTGAGCACGTTTGATTGGATCTGGCAATGAATTCCACAGACGAGTAGCCTGGACAGTAAAGGATTTATCCAAAAAAGTCGTGCAATGTGTTGGAATTTGAAGTCGTAAGTTGTCTGATGACCTAAGAAATTTTGTGTGGGAATCGCGGAGAAACTGAAAACGTTTCTTAAGGTAAAAAGGGGTGGAAGGAGTAAAGAGCACATTGTAAAAAAAAGGGAAAGAATATGAGCATTCCGGCGAAGGCGAATTGGCAACCACTTGAGCTTCACACGAAATTCGGAATTTAAGGATGTATTTAAGTGTATTTGTATGTAAATAGTTATAGAATTTTATAAAAACTGTATAAACCTATTTTTTATATCTATGTAAATAAAGAATAATTTAACACGAAAGCCGATAAACTCGCACTTTTTTTTTTATATAAATTAAATACAAAATGTTAGCTAAATTGTAACTGTTCAGGATGTTGACGGTTATTATGGCCCGGGTAACATAGGATAAAATTACTTTAACATAAGGTTTTGGTCAGCCAGGTCGCGAATATGTATTCTCCGACTGCACAGCATGATTTTCTTCTTGTTTACGTCTTTTTAGTTCGCTTCTTAAGCAATCGGGTTTTATTTTAATTTTTTGAATTAACTTTTTTATTTATAGCTTTTTAGTTATTTTTTTTCCAATAATGAACATTTGAACATATAAGTGTTATATATTTTTGAAATCACTTCCTGAAATTCTTTATTTTGATACTCATCAAAATCGGCCAACGCGTTTGGTATCTAGAACGCAACATAGGAACAAACATACATACATACACATTACATAGACTGATAAACACTTGCCTCTTATTCCGCAGTGGTGTAAAAAAAACCGGCCAAGTGCGAGTTGGACTCTCGCACGAAGGGTTCTGTACCATTATCGCAAAAAAATCACGTTTGTTGTATGGGATAAATAAATATTTCAGTGGGGCATATTTATTTTATTCTATTTTTAGTAATTGTTGTTATAGCGACAACAAAAATACATCATCTGTGAAAAAAAAATATAAATTAAAAATAATCAAAATTTCAACTATGTAGCTATCACGGTACATGAGATACAGCCTGGTGACAGACAGACAGACGGACCGCGAAGTCTTAGTAATAGGTTCCCGTTTTACCCTTTGGGTACGGAACCCTAAAAAACTTGGTCGGGTAGAGTACTTTTTGCTTGTTGTTGTACAATACATTTAACTATTCGCTGATCTAGTGGTCGCAAGCGCTACTGCTGAACAGGAGATCCTGTTTTCAATTCCCGTGTTGGGTAAAGTCTTCTTCTTAGCGTGTCGATGGCAAATATAAAAATTTCAATATTGTGATAGGCCCAGAATTCAGCCACGGCAACACCATTCGGTGACGCAGTCATAAGGTCTTCGCAAGTACAGGTGACAGGGCATGCTGCGCACTCCTTAAGGTGGGCCATGGTCTGCGGAGATATGCTGCACAAGCACTGAAAACTAGTGCCATCAGAGAACCGGGGACCTGTGGAGGTTGTCTTTGCTGCGGCCAACCTGAGTGCGGAGTCTATTTAGAGTTTGCCAGGTCGACCACGGCAGAGTGTGCCCAGGCGGGAGACTCTCCGACGGCCCGATGAAATCGGGATGAATTGGGCAAAGTGTTATTGGGTTTTTTAATCTGGATTTTCTCAGATTACTAATCTGAGTCTGAGTCTGGATTCGTGCCCGGTTGAAGGCTCGCCCATTATTAGGTACAAAGGACAGAAAAATAACTGGCGAAGTGTGGGATTACTATAAATGCACCTAAGTGCTTGTTCACACATAGGTCCGTTTTACAGACCCGCTTGAACGTATACGCTTTTATTCGGCAATGGCATAGGTAGTTTTAAGAGCGAGTTCACGCACACAACAGTAATAAAATACTGATCCGTTTTATCGGATCGAAGCAACGCGGGGAGTATGCTGCATGCGTCGCTACTGGGAGTATGCCATTACTCCCAGTAGCGACGGATCCGTTAAAACGATCCTGGAAATACGGATGGTCTTTGTGAACGAGCCCTAACTCTGCCTAACGTTACCTTTCCCTTTGGAATACAGGCGTAATATTATGTTATGTTGAAGCAGTGATGGCCGCGACTTAAAATTTATAGGCCAGATTAATCAGGCAATTTACTTTGTGTAAATTATTTCATCACCACTGCTCTCAAAACGGTGAAGGAAAACATTGTGAAGAAGCCGGCATGCCTTAGAACCAAAAATTCGAAAACATGTTACGTCAACCAAACCGCACTGGACCCGCGTGGTGGAATACGGAAAGGAGACATGCACGCACAACGGACCAATCGAGGGTCCATTTATTCTATGCTATCCTATCCTTATGCTATGTTACTACCTTTAAACGAATCCCTTATAAAATCACTTTGGAGTCAGTCTGACCGGCTGTAACACAAAAAGTTAATTTACATTTCAGAGATCAGATTTTTAGGCAAATAAATTAATTCGGGTAAAGAGGAACTTATTCGCATAGAAAAGGCGCGGAGCAACTTTTTTAGCAGTCTGGTGGAGCATTAGGTAAATTTTCTTGGTTTATTTTGGAAGTAGCTGAACATAATAGACGCTGTAGATATATTATGTCGGTAAGTAGACTAGGCTAAGTAGGTACTGTGATGCTTATGAAGAAGGTTGCATGCAGGTATCGAACCTGAATGCATGCACGCAGCATGAAGGCTGGCAGCAAATATTTCTAGCTGTTTTTGAATGCCATGCGAGAAGAATTAAAAAAGATTAAAATTTTATTGTTTTGTTCAAAGATACGTATTTCTTACTACTAGACTGTGTACCAAAAGTTTTTGTATAGCTAAAATGAAATCTATTATCATACATCTAGGTTAGCTATTCCCTAATAAGCAGTACCTAACCAAAAGCGGTCCTGAGCGAGAGGGTGCCCGCTGGTAGTGTGTCCTTGTCTGACATATTGCCAGCTCAACTAATCATTGGGTTTGGTAGAAATGGTAGAAAATTTTATATTTTCTTTTTTATGTAATACCAAAACGAACGAATAAAAAATATATTTAAATACGTTTCAAAGTCTATGAAACTTTGAAGCGTATTTAAATATTTTTACAGTTCCTTTAATTCATCAATTCATTGTATTTAAAAAATAATTCATTAATACTGAGTAAGAGTAGTACTAGGACCACCAGGTTTGTGGAGTTTTTGGCGGGTTTGGTTCGAGTAAAATTCAGCGGCTGTTAATATTATTCGCAAATTGATTCCTAGTGGAATAAAATTGGTGAAGTTAAGTTTCTCAACTATCTACGCAACTGGACATTAAGTGAAATAATTGAGATCCTTTGGGGTATATCAAAGCATCGTCTGAAGACTGCAGGATCATCTCACGCCTCTCCTTCATGAGCTTGAGAGTAAGATCAGAGAGCTTTTTGTTCCTATCTATACGATGGGTCTTGAAGAACAAGACTTATCCAGACTTGGGATTTGAGGGTTATCGAGTCCCCCCCCTCTCTTCGAACTTCAGATAACCCTATAATACTCCATCGTAAACTGCTCAATTCCTCTTCGAGTTCGGTGATCTTATCGTCGGTCCGGAGTCCGGAGTGTGCACGTGTTGTACGTTGCCAGTTCCTGTCGTCGGTATTTGTTGGGGTAGCCGGATCTCGTCCGGGATTCTTTGCACCCCTTGCCATACCTTAACCTAGATCGCTACCGTAGTCGAGGGTAGGCAGGCTGCCGGGCACTAAGGGCTATGTTTTACTTGTGCTATTCATGGGGAGTGCTTTGCAGGCGGGTTGGCGATCCCAGTATGGTTGTTACAAATGCACAGAGAACGCTGCTGCCCATTCTCTGGTTTGTCCCTTAGTCGCCTCTTATGACACCAATGGAAAAACATGGGCTGTTGAAATTCTTTATGCCCGACACCATACGGTAAGTGATTTAGATTCCAAAAAATATACACACGTTTCTTTTTTTTCCTTGAATTTGGTAGGTTTAGGTAGCGTAGTTAGGTAGGATATATACATATTATATCGGGATACTTACACTATTGTTTTTACAATCAATTTGTCCCTTGTTATGTTTGGTCATGGTCACCTCATTAGAAAGTGACACACTACCAAGAGAGCCCTCTCGCTCGGACCGTTTTTTGCGCCATAGTGCACAGTCTAGTAGTAAGAAGTATAAGGGCTTTGGTTTTGTTCGTATTCTAAAGCTGGAAACAAATTATCGGACGCGGCTTACGGACGCGACTGACAGCCGCGACTTATAGAGTATCTAGGTAATGAATGTAGATTACATTTTGCAAACTATCGGATGTAAGTCGCGGACGTGACCTTGGGCGTTTGGACGTCTCATAGAGATCTGACAGCCGCGACCCATACGACTGTGCACGTAAGTCGCTTCTTTCAGCCGCGGCTGTAAGTCGCGTCCTTCAGCCGCGTCCGATAATTTGTTCCCAGCTTTAGATATGATTGTCAGGCTCATGTTAGAACAAGACACTCTTCCCGTGACAGCTGGGTCACGTGATTGGCCTAAGACTACGTCATCAATTGCGTTGCGGTTCTCAAACTTTTTTAGTGGGGAAAAAGATAAAAATAATACAATAAGTACAAATGTTTTATAATTCTTAATAAATAGTCATATTTTATACTTTTTGTATTTATTTACTTTGCTTTCTTTTAATTGATTGCATTTTAGTATTTTATTTAGTTCGGAACGAAAACCCACAAAACATGACTTGACTAAAATAAGTCAAAAACTAATTAGGTTAGGTTAAGTTCGGACGTAAAGACAAATATATTGACACAACTATTCCTTAAATTATGGAATTTACAACGCGTACATAAATTAAATAATAAATTAATGAAAGGCACATACCAGTTATTTTAGGTGAAATTAGTTACAATATTGAAGCCACGCATATGATAGCGTCTCTTGTTTGGGAAAAGAAAATAAAATATTACACCGCCTTTTATACTGCTGTTTTTACAGTTTACGGAACAATTAACAATTTTTCTTGTGTATCTTTCAAAGTTCACGGGTTCATCACAAATGTTTAGGAGCCACAGTATTTTTCTCACCGAGCGAAACAACGCTATATGTGTGAGCTACACGACAATAGCGATGAAATGGCTAGTTGTCAGTATGACAGTTGTCAATTCGATGTGTTGCCACTGTGTGTTATTGAAATACCCAAGCAAAATGCATGTTTTATGTTAACAAAGCAATTATGAACTAATAATTCAAAATATAAATTAATTCAACACTAAATATAAGTGACATAGATGAACATAGATGAATCACATGAGTTACTAAATAGTTAAGCTAGTTAGTAATTTATTTTATTTTCATTAACTACATGAGAAAGTACATAAATTTTCTAAAAAGGACAATCAATGGTAACACTTATCGTGACGTAGGCTTAGGCCATCCTGGGAAGAACATACCAGGCGAAGTATACCGAGTATGTTATTATACCATGGTCAGGCTATAGACTACTATTTATATACGGTCACAGGAACTCGGCCCGTATCGCGTTTTAAAATAAATACATGAGCGATCGAGCTCTGCTCTGGTGAAAAAGAGAAAACGACGTTTTCTAACAATGAAACCTAGCTAGATCGATTTATCGCCCCCGAAGCCACCTGAATACTAAATTTCATAAAAATTGTTGGCGCCGTTTCCGAGATTCAGATTATATAGAGATATACATATATATATATATGACAACGGTATCGTTCTGAATGGCGATAAAACTAACCTGTTGATGATTCATTCCCCTCATATTCATCTAAATAAAGTATGCCCTTCCATTTTTACACATAGCTACGATTGTATGCATAATCATAATTTAAACTGCAATTGTAAACCAATTGAACAAGTAGAAGGTGTCACATATCTTGGAATGAAGGTTGATGTAAATTTTTCTTGGTCTTCACATGTTGATTACATTTGTGGTAAGCTTAGAATATTGTTAAGTAAATTCTATCACTTAAGCTTTAAAGTTCCCTCCAGCACCTTAAAATGTTTATATGTGTCTTTAGTTGAATCAATACTGAGTTACTGTCTTGATTGCTATGGGTTGACTTTTAAAAGTAATATGCAGAAACTAGAATCAATACAAACTAGATTTTTAAAATTATTAGTAAACAAGAAAACTAAAAATAGCTGTAAAGGAGACTATAGTAGGCTATTCAAAATATGTAAAATTTTACCAGTTAGCCTTAAACATAAATACGTATTATTAGTCAATAACCATGGCGTTCGGGATAGTGACGCACTAGTTTCTAACGGGTATACTACAAGGTCGATGACAGCGGGCAAATATGATGTACCCAGAGTTATTAATTACTATGGCGACAGAACCTTAAAAAAACGCGTTCCCTATTTATTGAACACTTTGCCTGCTCACATCAGACAAGAAGATAATAAATTAAAATTCGCACGGAAACTTAAAAAATATTTGTTAGATTAACTTATAATAAGAGAGACTCAATGATCTCACAGTTAAACTGCGTAAGCAGTTTTGTGGGGCAATGTATTAGTTTTAAGGAATTTTTAATTTTTAATAAATAAATAAAATAAATAAATAATAAAATACAAAAATTCCTAATAGTGCCTGGATTATAAAACGATGGTTGACTTGTATTTTAGCATGAATAAATTGATAAAACAATGTACAGACAAAATCAATATTCGATCTTCACTACCTCATTATTTTATTCCACAGTGTTCGTAAGCTTGCTCAATCATGAAAAACTTTGCTCAGACTACGTAGAGCTTGTTAAAGTTGATAAAAGATTATAAGGTATTGAAACGTATATGATAGCTATTATCAGTGGACCATCTAAAGTAGAGCTGCATACCGACGTGAACTGTCCTTTTAGCAGGTTCATTTTAAATAAGCTAATTATATATTACTAGCGGCTTCGCCCCCATGAACCACAATGCAATACACTCCCTTGGTAAGAAGTATCTATAACTGAAACCAGAAGATGATTCATCCGTGAGCCAAGTTTCATCCAATTCTGTTCAACCATTTAGACGTGAAAACCCAACCTTTCTATACTAATAGCCTTCCAGACCGAATTTCGGCCGCGGAGGCCAATATCCGCCGAGACTATTGGCTGGTTTCTGATTTCAGTATTCGACATTATAGCTGATCTCGATATAAACATTTGTCTTTTATGAGTTTCTGAGCAGATTTTGAGTTTACGTAGTCAAAGTCATGCCAAAGTATACCTTATGTCCTACAAAACACATTCATTTACGTTCAATTGCGTTTCACAACTGAGAAAAACACATTTGATTATTCTCAAACCGTTGTCAACGTTACATTTCGCAGTTGATAGTTGACAAGCCTGTGCTGAAATAGTGATAACGCGAAATAAATACAAAATAATGGAAATCGTTGGAGATATTATAGCGCATAAGTGTATACGCAAACACAGATGCAGTTTCTGATCCTCGCTGTCATAGTTCATTGGGACAGCAATCCGACAAGACCGGATATAACGTGCTTTCCAAGGCATGACCCGTTTTACAGCATCAACTTCCAAAATCTGGGCTGCCATTAAGAAATTCGTAATAGGAAAACTCAATAACACTTTGCCGGTCCTGGGACTCGAATCAGGGACCTCTGGAGTCGCACTTGCGACCACGAGACCAACAAGAACAAGAAAAATAATAGCCAAATTGGTCTAGAACGATCGGCAACAGGCGGACCGCTTTTCCTATACGGACTGCGAAAGGTCGAAACTTGGAACGTAATAATAATATTATTAAATAGATTACCGTACGACGGATGAAGAAAGTCTTTGCATTAGTTGTTCCACACGTGAACCAAACTATAAAAAACTGCCTCAATATCTCATATATAATTTTTCGCATTATTTTGAACTATTATTTTTAGCTAAGTTTTTGTTTATGGACTCCGAGAAAAATTTCAACAGTAGCCGGACCCCATGAAAAAATTCTTACCAACCCCTCTAGCTAGACGTTTTCAAATAATAATCTCTCATACATGCGGCTTTTGATATTTATGTATATCTATGTCTATCTATAAACATAAAAGAGAAAGTATGTATGTATGATCCATATAGACTCCGAAACGACTGGACTAATTTTAATGTAATTTTCAGACAATCTTTAGATTGACCCAGCGGGTAATCCTGTAAAGTTTAGTGGCGATCGGAAACTTTTTTTTTAAATTTTGAACTCGGGCAAAGCCGCGGGCAGAAGCTAGTAGTTTATGAATGAAAAACTAATTAATTACAATGAACTTTGATTTTACTTCGGTGAAAGTTTTTAATTAAAGAAATGACTATTTAATTACTTTTCTTTCTCGTTGCTGTGATTTTTCTTTGTTTTTTTATTGAAATTGATTAATTTATTTACTCGCTTATGACTTCTATAAAATGCTTGGCTTGTACACATTGTCTTAAATGTGCATGACGAACGGTGTAAGACGTCAAAGATCCGAAAAAAAAATAGGTAATTAGGAAATTATTTAGAACATTAGAGAAAAGTTAAAAAAAATTGAGCAACTTTTGTTTACAATAAAAAAGGGATATATAATAGGTATACCCAGTTACCACCACTTAAAAAAAGGGTGATGTCGATGTATTTTATCCATTTAATGCAACAATATAGAGTATGTGCAATAATGTAGTTTCTGTTGTGATGGTCCGAACCACAGGTCCGAACTATAAAATAGGCCCCATCCTGTCCTTTGTCCGGTGATAGTCCTTCCGGTGCCGAGAAAATGATAGTGTAATGCAATATCTAGACCCAATCATTCAATGTAGACAAAATCTGTATTCGATCACCCTCAAAGGGCAATTTAATAATGTTTTATTTTTTTAACGGCTGACAGAGAAGTATTGAAGAAGAAAAATGTTGCACCGATGCCAAAATAAATGGCGGGTGAAATTCAGAAATGAGATAAAATTAAAAAATTACTGAGAAATAATACTGAAATATTCTGATTTTGAGTCATAAAAGTACATTATCGTTTTAATATATTAAAATTAAAAATCGATATTTTTAATCTATATAACACGTGAACTAAAACACGAGCTGCCATGGCTTGACGTCATATAGGCAAAAACAACTATTAGTTGTCATCTGTCAGTTCAGTCTAAACAGCTATAGAGAGCCGGTTGACACGACTGTTTTGTTTACATACCAGTATTACGTCACAAAAATGGCAGACAGCGTTTTTGCGGGCATAAAAAAGATTTATATTAAGGCACATGTTTGATTTGCCGAAATATTTAATTTTTGTGGATTTTTATTAGGAAATGAACATTTTGAAGTACTTTTTCAAACATAGTAAAAGAATTGGGCTCAATAATGACGATGATATTGTTTTTGGTCTTAGGAAATACGATCATGTCTCTTAGTTCCGCAAGGATCTCAAGCTCCCTATCCGTCTTCGCAGGAACACTCGCATATTATGTCTCCTGTTCAACATCCTTTTTAACTCTGCATACCCTGGCTACCTGCGTGACCGCTTTTCGTTTACTCGCCCTTCTGACGTCCTGTGTAGATCCCGCCTTAAACTCCATCTCAATTTGCCATCCCATAAAACTCGTTTCTATTCCCACTCCTTCTCTGTTCATGCAGTACGACTGTGGAACTCACGTCCACCTAAGCTCTGTGACGCTAAAAGTATTATTATTTTCAAAAAATAAGTCAAAGAAGACTATCTTTCTTCTATCCCGTGATTTTATATATTATAGGTATTTATTTATTTTATAGTAGTTATGTATTTTTTTTATATATATAATAATCTTTAGGCACTTATTGTATTTTTTTTTACTATGTTTGTATTCATTAATTTTTTCAGTCTATTATCTTTCCTTGTACTTGTCCTGCCGCAGGTCAGGTCTGCTGGAAGAAATTTCTCAAGAAATAAGCAGCACCTTTGTGCTCTTCTATCTTAATATATATTTTCTCTTTTAAGTGTTTTGTGTGTACATAAATAAATAAATAATGATACTTTTTAATAATATAATGGTTTTATCTGATACCCGGTATCGTGTTACCCAGTTACTGGGTTGTAGACTTGTGGAGGTAAGATAGACAGGCGCTCCATGTAATATAATAAAAGTCAGCTGCATTCAGCTAGACTAAAATCCGACCCAAACATATTTAGTAGGGAAAATTCAGAGAGATAGCAAAAATGATATCAGATACGAACAAGACTAGTTCTATATTTAGTGCATCCAGCTAGACTGGAATCCGACCCAAACATATTTAGTAGGGAAAAGGCAGAGAGATAGCAAAAATTATATCAGATACCAACATGACTAGTTCTATATTTAGTGCATCCAGCTAGACTGGAATCCAACCCAAACATATTTAGTAGGGAAAAGGCAGAGAGATAGCAAAAATTATATCAGATACCAACATGACTAGTTCTATATTTAGTGCATCTAGCTAGACTAAAAGCCGACCCAAACATATTTAGTAGGGAAAAGGCAGAGAGATAGCAAAAATGATATCAGATACCAACATGACTAGTTCTATATTTAGTGCATCCAGCTAGACTGGAATCCGACCAAAACATATTTAGTAGGGAAAAGGCAGAGAGATAGCAAAAATTATATCAGATACCAACATGACTAGTTCTATATTTAGTGCATCCAGCTAGACTGGAATCCGACCCAAACATATTTAGTAGGGAAAAGGCAGAGAGATAGCAAAAATTATATCAGATACCAACATGACTAGTTCTATATTTAGTGCATCCAGCTAGACTGGAATCCGACCCAAACATATTTAGTAGGGAAAAGGCAGAGAGATAGCAAACATTATATCAGATACCAACATGACTAGTTCTATATTTAGTGCATCCAGCTAGACTGGAATCCGACCCAAACATATTTAGTAGGGAAAAGGCAGAGATATAGCAAAAATTATATCAGATACCAACATGACTAGTTCTATATTTAGTGCATCCAGCTAGACTGGAATCCGACCCAAACATATTTAGTAGGGAAAAGGCAGAGAGATAGCAAAAATTATATCAGATACCAACATGACTAGTTCTATATTTAGTGCATCCAGCTAGACTGGAATCCGACCCAAACATATTTAGTAGGGAAAAGGCAGAGAGATAGCAAAAATGATATCAGATACGATCATGACTAGTTCTATATTTAGTGCATCCAGCTAGACTGGAATCCGACCCAAACATATTTAGTAGGGAAAAGGCAGAGAGATAGCAAACATTATATCAGATACCAACATGACTAGTTCTATATTTAGTGCATCCAGCTAGACTGGAATCCGACCCAAACATATTTAGTAGGGAAAAGGCAGAGATATAGCAAAAATTATATCAGATACCAACATGACTAGTTCTATATTTAGTGCATCCAGCTAGACTGGAATCCGACCCAAACATATTTAGTAGGGAAAAGGCAGAGAGATAGCAAAAATTATATCAGATACCAACATGACTAGTTCTATATTTAGTGCATCCAGCTAGACTGGAATCCGACCCAAACATATTTAGTAGGGAAAAGGCAGAGAGATAGCAAAAATGATATCAGATACGATCATGACTAGTTCTATATTTAGTGCATCCAGCTAGACTGGAATCCGACCCAAACATATTTAGTAGGGAAAAGGCAGAGAGATAGCAAACATTATATCAGATACCTAAGGGGTGCTAAGAATCTCCGGACGAGATCCGGCTACCCCAACAATCACCGACGACTGGACCTGGCAACGTACAACACGCGCACACTTCGGACCGACGAGAAGATCACCGAGATCGAAGAAGAATTGAGCAGGTTGCGATGGAGCATTATAGGGTTATCTGAAGTCCGAAGAGAGGGGGAGGACTCGATAATCCTCAAATCCGGTAACCTGCTCTATTTCCGAGAGGGTGACCGGCAGTCCCAAGGTGGTGTCGGGTTTATCGTCCACAGGTCCCTTGTGAACAACGTGGTGAAGATCGAGAGTGTGTCGACCAGGGTGGCGTACCTTATACTCAGAATATCCTCTAGATATTCGCTGAAGGTCATACAGGTCTACGCCCCAACCTCGGCACACCCCGACGACGAGGTAGAGACCATGTATGAGGATATCTCCAGAGCCATGCATGGTTTCAAAACTCACTTCACCGTTGTCATGGGGGACTTCAACGCGAAACTGAGCAAACGAGACGAGGATGAGCTGCAAGTGGGGCAATTTGGAGTTGGACGACGGAACCACCGGGGTCACCTACTGGCCAGTTTTATGGAGAAGGAGGGCCTCTATATGATGAACTCCTTCTTCAAAAAGCGTGAACACCGGAAGTGGACCTGGCAGAGCCCCGATGGTGCAACAAATAATGAGATCGACTTCATCATGTCAACCAAGAAGCAAATGTTCAATGATGTCTCTGTGATCAATTCGGTAAAAACCGGGAGCGATCACCGCATGGTAAGAGGCACATTGAACATTAATATTAAGCTTGAAAGGTCTCGACTGATGAAGTCCACGCTCCGTCCAGCACAGGTCCAGGTCCAAAACCCCGAGAGCTTTAAGCTCGAACTCCAGAATCGTTTCGAGTGCCTGGGGAGCTCCGTGGACGAATACAGCGACGGGTTCGTGGAAGCTGTCTATACGGTCGGATCTAAGTTCTTCAAGACCCGTCGTACAGATAGAAACAAAAAACTCTCTGATCATACCCTCAAGCTTATGAAGGAGAGGCGTGAGATGATCCTGCAGTCTTCAGATGAGGCGTGCAAATACCGGCAGATCAATAGACAGTTCTCTAAATCCTTGAAAAGAGACCTCCGCCGCTTTAATACCGAGCGTATTAAAGACGCGATTGAGCGAAATAAAGGCTCCAAGGTGTTTTCAAGGGATCTGTCTATTGGGCAGAGCCAGCTCACGAAACTGAAGACCGATGATGGCAGGATTGTATCCGCCAAACCGGAGCTTCTGAGGGAGATCGAGAGTTTCTATGGGCAGTTGTACACGTCAACCAGTAAACCCGTTGCGAATCTAGCAAACGACCCAAGAGCTAGATTGACCCGACACTATACCGAAGATATCCCGGACGTCAGCCTGTACGAGATTAGGATGGCTCTGAAACAGCTTAAAAACAACAAGGCGCCGGGTGATGACGGAATCAGGGCTGAACTCCTGAAGGCGGGTGGAAAACCGGTCCTCAAGGCCCTTCAGAAGCTTTTTGATTCCGTCATACTCGAGGGCAAAACGCCACAGGCATGGTGCAGGGGTGTGGTGGTACTCTTCTTCAAGAAGGGCGACAATGCCCGGCTGAAGAACTATAGGCCCATCTCGCTTCTTAGCCATGTTTACAAGTTGTTTTCAAGAGTCATCACGAATCGTCTCGCGCGCAGGTTTGACGATTTCCAGCCTCCCGAACAAGCCGGATTCCGAAAAGGCTTTAGCACCGTAGACCACATACATACGCTGCGGCAGGTTATACAGAAGACGGAAGAGTATAACTTGCCTCTCTGTTTAGCGTTTGTGGACTACGAGAAAGCCTTCGATTCGATCGAGACTTGGGCTGCACTACAGTCTCTCCAACGGTGCCAGATCGACTACCGGTACATTGAGGTGTTGAAGTGTCTGTATAAAAACGCCACCATGTCAGTCCGTCTTCAGGATCAGACCTCGAAACCTATCCTTCTCCAGCGCGGCGTAAGACAGGGAGACGTAATTTCTCCGAAACTGGTCACTGCTGCGCTGGAGGACGTCTTCAAGGTTCTGGACTGGAAGGGGCTTGGCATCAACGTTAATGGCGAGTACATCACTCACCTTCGGTTTGCCGACGACATAGTGATCATGGCTGAGACCATGGAGAGCCTCAGTAAAATGCTCGATAACCTTAGTAGAGCTTCCGAAAGAGTGGGTCTTAAAATGAACATGGACAAAACCAAGGTCATGGTGAACGCCCATGTAACACCCACTCCTATCAAGATCGGAGACTCTACACTTGAAGTTGTAGACGATTATGTTTACCTGGGACAAACGGTCCAGTTGGGTAGGTCCAACTTCGAGAAAGAGGTCAACCGTCGAATCCGACTCGGCTGGGCGGCGTTCGGGAAGTTGCGTGGTATCTTCTCGTCCAATTTACCGCAGAGTCTCAAGACAAAAGTCTATGACCAGTGTGTGTTGCCAGTGATCACCTATGGGACACAGACGTGGTCGCTCACAATGGGCCTTATCAGAAAGCTTAAAGTCACCCAAAGGGCAATGGAGAGGGCTATGCTCGGAATTTCCTTGCGTGATCACGTCAGAAATGATGATATCCACAGGAGAACCAAAGTTACCGACATAGCCCGAAGAATTGCCAAACTTAAGTGGCAGTGGGCAGGGCACATTGCTCGCAGAACGGATGGCCGATGGGGCCGAAAAGTTCTGGAGTGGCGACCGCGAACTGGAAGACGATACGTTGGGAGGCCTCCCACTAGGTGGACCGATGACCTGGTTAAGGTTGCGGGAAGGCGCTGGATGCGAGACGCACGGGATCAGTCAATGTGGCGACGCCTGGGGGAGGCCTATGTGCAGCAGTGGACGTCTTTCGGCTGAAATGATGATGATGAATGATGATATCAGATACCAACATGACTAGTTCTATATTTAGTGCATCCAGCTAGACTGGAATCCGACCCAAACATATTTAGTAGGGAAAAGGCAGAGAGATAGCAAAAATGATTTCAGATACCAACATGACTAGTTCTATATTTAGTGCATCCAGCTAGACTGGAATCCGACCCAAACATATTTAGTAGGGCAAAAGCCAGAGAGATAGCAAAAATTAAATCAGATACCAACATGACTATTTCTATATTTAGTGCATCCAGCTAGACTGGAATCCGACCCAAACATATTTAGTAGGGCAAAAACCAGAGAGATAGCAAAAATTATATCAGATACCAACATGACTATTTCTATATTTAGTGCATCCAGCTAGACTGGAATCCGACCCAAACATATTTAGTAGGGAAAAGGCAGAGAGATAGCAAAAATTATATCAGATACCAATATGACTAGTTCTATATTTAGCATAATATAGAAAGTTTAAGCTTTTCCTAGGAGTATGAAGTTGTTTTCCAACAATGTTTTCTTTATTAAAATAATATGGTATTTTGGGCAGTAGGTACAAACATCCAGCGGGATAGTATAAATTAGCGAAGAACTTTTATGAACTACTAGTTGTTGCCCGCTACCTCGTTAGCATACTTCAAACCATCCGCTTGCCTCACTTGGGGTGGAATTTCGTAAAATCCATTTTTAATGGACTGCTTTCTGCACCTTTCGCGAAGCATAATCTTCATGTTTTGATGTCTTAGACTATTTTTTGTTACGAAAAATTTATTAGTAATTTAGATAAAATTCAATGTCATTAATTTTTTAATTTTAAATATTATATAATTTTACTAAGTTTTTAACTTAAAAAATATCATTTCTTTATTAGGTTTTTTAAAGACCACCCACACCTCGCACGATTCGTGCATTTGCTGGTCTCTGGCAAAGCACGCAGGCGGGTGACGCTTTAAAAAAAAAGGAAAATAAATTGTAACTGGATCTGTAGGTAGTTTCAGAAACCACCTACAAATTAACAGTTACTTAAAGTTAATAACATCCTGTTTATAAACTTGGTTTAGATTTGTTGGTGTCGTGATTCGTTTGCGACGTATGATGGTAGTAGATACTTCATGTGTTCTGCGCCACATAACGTCACGGCGTCGTCGTCATGGGTTCTACGTCATTCTTCCCAAACTGAGGGTTTTTCGTGAAAAATAAATAAAATTATGAAATGTAATAACCAAATAAAACAGATTTAGTTCAAAACTATAGCAGGACAGTAAAAGCTTTTATGAACTTTGTTAGTGACAGTAACTGCCTTGTTGCTCTAGTTGCCAGCTTGAGGTTTTAGCGTAGGTATTATGAGTCTGATCACCATGTTGGACATTGTTTAATCCTATTAAATCAATCATCTTCAGCTAAGGAGTGCCATTAACCCTGCCGGGGTCTGTGTTGCCTGATGGCTACAACCTGGGGGTATTTGAGTCAAGAGTGAATAGGTTACTTCTACCTAGGTAGTTCCAGCACCACAAAACATTAGACGACACCGCGATCGCTATAAATCGCTAAAATATAACACGACCAAGTGAAATTGCTCGTTAGTTTCTTATTACACGTGTGTTAGTTTGAGTTCATTGAATTCGGGATTATTTGTTGATGATTGAATTGTCACAACGTAACTTAGTAGAAGTTCTTTATTTACAAAATTTTATAGCTTCTCGTGACGACTTTAGATAGTAAGAAACTGGACCCCACAACACAGGGACTCCTAGCGTCCAGGAAGTTTGTAAATACCTAGGGTCTCTATGTAATGTATTATTGGTTAACTATTGTACTGTTTAAAAAGAAGAACACTTTTTTATTTTTTTATTTGAAGTTCAAAGCGATGTTAAACTATTTGTCAGTAAATTCCACAACACAGTGCTAATAATACAAGGAGTCACTAGACTACGTGAAAAATAGAAAATAAATTATATAAAGTTCACCGTTTTTGTACCACCTACCTAATGCACCAAGCCAAATATTACATTATGCAAAGAAATAAAGAAGAAAAGGAAATAAAAAGTATTCATCTGCCACAAAACGACATACAACAAAAAAAAAGAAATATTTTACTTAAATACACAAATTAAAAACACTAAAAATATACTGCTACTAGATTTTCATAATGTAATTAATTGTACGTCTTCGCTCATCTAAAGCCAGAAAAAGTTAGCTTTGGGTTTGAGTATTTACTTTAACTTATTAAAACCATCACTTTGAGCTCTTATTTCAAAATATATCCTGCAATACTTCCATTGTGTGACAACATTAACACTGGTAACGTTAACGAACCGTTTAGCGTCAAACAGAACTTTTGGAACGATTTCATACGTCTTGGATCTGTCTACACAAGTATTTGAGGGTGGCAACATAAATATGGAATTGGAACTGGCAACAAACACTGAGTTGTAGACAACAAAGTAATAGTAACGTCGGATAAACCGCAGTCCGCAGTATTATGTTGACGCTACCGGCAATAGGGAGCAGAGAGTAGGGACGTAGTCGCGTAAGGCCATATCGCCAAAAGGGTGACACAGTCATACATTAATGCTCACATTAAGTTCAAAGAGTCCGCATAAAAGGTTGATGCCCAAAGCTTTGAGCTTCTCGTCTTGACTTTTTGGAGTATTTCAATTTCAGAGTTTTGCTTTTACAACGACGCGACCTTCGGGATCGGTGAAAAAACAAAAAGATTAGAATACTATTTATGTATCGACTGTCCCGCGAGACGAGAATTCTAACAGAAGCCCCGTGATCCTAAAAGCTTTGTACTTAACTGTAATAACAAGTAGCAAAGACATTTGTCGACATTTACGTAATTATTAAAGTAAACGCTCCTCAACTGTGTTTAGTTCTAATTTATGAATGTTTAAGTATTTGGTTGAAAGCTTTATTATACTCATTCAAAATGCGGCCGAAATTTTGCGAGACTCAAAATGTATTCATCATTTGTATAGGCCAGAATTTAAGTCCAAAGCTGAACGACCGCGCTGCAACTTTTATTTGTTTTTAGCAGCGAGCGCGTTATAATGACGGTCGTTAATTTTGAGCTCGGCAATCCCAACGATTTTGTTAGATCTCAGTTTTTATTATATTTGCAGAAAGCGGAGCCAATGTGAACAAAAACCTGTTATTGTCCTTTCCACAATTTTATGTTTGCCCGCGTTACGTATTTCAGTTATTTTTATTGTTGATATCAAACAATTCCGCTATCCGGCATCATAGATTTCAATAACATTCAGTTAAAGTCGAGAAATTGTTTTCGTTGCTAATAACAATGAATCTGTATTTCATTTGTTCTTTTTACTCCCAAGATATTCGAGCAGTCGTTGCGGACAGCAGAGGCTTCAATAATAATAGTTATTGCCGGCGAAGGCTAGGCTGGCCCGCTGGTGTAGCCAGTCTACCGCGGTATTGTTTGTGTGCGGTGCACAGTACAACTCGAAAACCGGGATTAACGACTGCATTTGACAGAAAGCTTCGTAGACAGCAACTCCGTTTTATCTAGCGCCAGCTAATGCCAAAAGCACTAGAAGTAGCTAGGTATATGGATCTTTTTAGCGAAGCCGGAGTGGAAATTGCTTGCGTTAATGGTTAAAAAAGAATGAGTTCTCTTCTAATTTATTTCCACAATGCGTTAAGAATTTCCTTTGTTTCGCAAAATAAAACGCTAATAACGTGTTGTGTAGGGGCCCATGTTTTTCTGAGTATGGGTAACAGCGCGGGGTACACATTCACAAGCAGGCAGTGCCGCGGTGCAAGCCAAGCGGTTTATTGAGAACATCGGACTTGAACGAAATGACCTAAATCCAATTACGGTTATGTCAACCTTTCGGATAAGCCAACAGAAAATATTATTTTTGATAATGTGGCCTGGGCACGCAATAGTAAATACTTGGAACCTTTTTTGATGACATGCAAATGGTAGAAGTAGTCGTTAATAAATGTTATCTTATCTTATGGAGGGGCCGAGAAGCAACTCGGACACTTCGACCCATTGGGATCTATTGTGGTCGCCTAGATAACTTACTTCTCCCCAAACTCGTTGAAAACTCTTTTCAAGAGTCTTACAACGAGACTAGGAGATATGAGCCTATAGTCTTCTGGTTTAGGATATCCAACCCCTAGTAGACTCATTCGCTTACCAGCCAGTGCATCGCATGTGCACAGAAGATGCTCCATGCGTTCCGTATGTTCCCCACACAACCTGCACATGGGTGTCGCGGTTAGACCCATCTTCATGAGCATGTCGTTGGTTCCAAAGTGCCCAGTAAAGGCCCCAAGCAGGTAGCGGATTTGCCCCCTGCTCATATTCCAGATGCATTCCCGGGCTTTGAACGTAGATAAGAATTTCTTGGAGTGTTGTAGACCAGTAGTAGACAACCAGTGTGTTCGTGGTCTGTGATCTGCAAACTCCTTAAAAGTGGCTTTTACGAGACACGTCGAAATGCCTACACACGGTTCTGGACCCACAAAATCATTTGCTGAGCCCTCTCTTGCCAGTTCATCTGCCATTTCGTTACCATAGATTCCTTTGTGTCCTGGGACCCACATCAGTCTCACCCTGTTATGCCTCCCAAGCCTGTTTAGGGCTTGGATAGCATCCAGAATAAGTTTGGAATCCCTTTGTAGGATGGATGGATTTACCTCTGGTTCCTCTATCTATATTCTCTTGAGCACAGGTTATTATGGCATATGTTTCTGCTTGGAATAAAGTTGCCATCTTCCCTAATCTTTTGCTACATTTGTAACCTTTTGCGTATATTCCCGCTCCTGTACCTGATTCCATTTTGGATCCGTCAGTGTACCACACTAGACTATCTTGTTCTAGGGATCTGGACCTTAAAAGACCTTTCAAACACAAAAATAGTTCGCATTTTATCGGATATCATGCTAGTTATCCGATCCAGGCCTTCATTGCAATCAAACTTGGTATGGTTAGTCTTTGGCCTAGAGGCATCCCATAGTCCAGCAAGAGCAAGACGATGTAATGTCTTCCTTGAGTCGTTAATAAATAATAATCATCGTTCTAGTACCTGAATATACAATTACGTTTAATCATCAGCCTTTTATTGTTCCCACTGCTGGGACACAGGCCTCTTCTTTGTGAGAGGGAATGAGCTGTAATCCACCACGCGGGCCCAGTGTGGGTTGGTGGAAGTCATGTGACTTTCACCAACCCGCACCCCCCTTCCGCACCCCCCTTCGAATTTTTGGTTCTAGGATATGCCGGTTTCCTCAGATTGTTTTCCTTCATCGTTTTGATAGCAGTGATGATGAAAATAATTTACACAAAGTAAAGCGTATTCCTGGGTTCGAACCCACAAACTACAACTTGTAAGTCGCGGCCGTTACCATTATTTACAATTACGTACACAATTAAATCTAATTCTCTTTCAAACAAATCAGAGCTTAATAAGTTGATATTTTCTCGGCGTTGCCACGTAAAATCATATAATAGGTTTACAAACTAAACCCTAATTACACGCAAACATACTGAAATATAACGACCGCGTGAGTTCTGTACATAAAGTTCATTTGTGTTACATTATTTTGTTTGTGCACGAAACACATGATTAAATCACCACAAAGCATCGCATCTCGAATGATAAACGCGTCGTCATGACATATTCTGTGACGTCAATAAATACTCTTCATGTGCGGCGACGTCATTCTTGTCACGTCACGTCACGTTGACGTCGCGTCATGCCCCGTCATCCGCGAGTGCTCCACGCGTTGTTGACTTGCCAAAATTGCCTTGTTGTGATGAGCCGGTGACTTTTTAATGTAAGCCTATTTTCTCATTCGGAATCTCTTTTATCCTAAAGATAGGGCTTTGAAGTGGCCGCTTTGTAGACGTCCCGCCGCGGTGTAGTTGTGATGGAAGTTTTTTGTTAACCCTACGCTTATTAGTTTGTAAGTTTTCTTTCTGATCTTATGGGGTGTGACAATGTAACATGACGTGTTGAGTAATTGGATGTAAATTGTTAGGTACTTAGTTTAAGAAAAAAAAAACAAAATCAAAACAAATATGTGTAGGACATCTATCTTCTTAATTTTTTTTTTAATTTCTCAATAAGAATTTTCAAAATGTAACTTACTAATCTATCTAACTTATTAGCGTTCCTAACTATTATAAATTTTGATTGCCTCCTAGAAAATGCAAAAACAGTAAGAGAAAATTTATGATCTAAAACAAGTTTTTCAATGTGACTATTATAGTTATAGGTTTTTGTATTTTTTAAGGTTTATTAAAACTTTGGAATTCGTTTTAAATATGCATAGGGCTTGCTTGCAACTTTTTATTAGTTTTTTGTCACTCCTGCTTACGATCTTACGAGTTGTAATATAAAAAGATTTTAAGGACCTGTTTTACTGCAAGGGCTTTATAAGAACATTTTTGACGTCAGTATTTTTTTTAAAGGACCAAATAAGAAAATAACGCAGGAAGGTAAAATCCGTTGCCATTTTACTAACACTGTATTAAAGAGCTAATTGTCACTATTCTTACTTAGAACATTATATAAATTACTTGGGCTACCGAGCTCTTCTAGGGTGAAAATCGAGAAAACAACGTTTTCTAAGAATGAAACTTATCATACTAAATTTCATGAAAGTCGTTGGAGCCGTTTCCGAGAAAACAACCATTGGTCGTTTAAAGGTATTACATATTATGTCGTTTATTAAATCTTGTACACATTTCATATTTACATTTTAAATATTTCTTTATAAAAACAAATCATAAAATAAACATTAAAAATAATGGTTGTCAGCCGTTGTCGGGAGCAGGGTCCAAGCTACCGGTGGTTAGGACTCCAGAGAAAGGAACCTCCTCACAATGCGAGCCGTATCGAGGAGTACTGCCTTCTGTATCAGGCCCTTGAGCCAACCGCAAACATATATACAAGTATGCCTCGTTTAAAGGTATTATTAATAAGAATTGCTTAACAGTCTGTTTAGGCTAGCTTGTTAATTTTTTTTGAGAACTTTAGTGTTCAATAAAAACTTTTTTGCAAAAAAATACTACCGACTTCCAAATGAAAAACTACAAAGTGAAAAATAACTTAACTTTTGGAAGTCGGTGTCTTTAGTAGGAACCATTTTTTTGCGATATGGACACCGACTTCCAAAAGTTAAGTTATTTTTCACTTTGTAGTTTTTCATTTGGAAGTCGGTAGTATTTTTTTGCAAAAAAGTTTTTATTTTTCCCTTTTTAGTTTTACCTACCTAATAGCAAGTTGTTTATTAAGGTCCCTATAACTCCAGAATAGATTAACCGAATAACATAAAACTTGAACATAACCGGCGAAATGAGATATCTGCGTACCCCTTTAGAGCGTACTGGCGTGATGTTATGTTATGAAATGGTATAAACAACAAACAGACATGCGATTGCAGCAATCCCGAGAGTTTTGCCGTTACTTATTGAAGAGTTCTGTTGTGTATCTCCGAAGTTCTTCATCAGACCTTCACCAAATTAAAATGGGACCAATTTCGAAACATACTCTTTCAAACAAAAAAATAATTTTCAAAATCGGTCCACAATTGACGGAGATATCGGTGAACATACATAAAAAAAAAAAAAAAAAAAAAAAAAAAAAAAAAACATACAAGAAGTCGAACATAGAACCTCCTCCTTTTTGGTAAGTCGGTTAAAAACAGAAAAATAAATAAATATCGACACAACAAGACAAGACAAAATAAGTCTTTTTTTTCAATTTTATGCCAACTTTCATCTTGTGTGATACTTTAAATTTTCAGTGATATCGTTTCCACAGCGAGAGATATCAGAGGAAAAGTGATTAACAATAAATGAGGTATTCACGCATTAATTCATTACTAAATGTGCTCACGTTCTCCACCAGCTGTTATATTTAATAATGTACAAATCAGTCGATAAATAATTTTTACACCAAATCCAAAAAATCGCTAAAAAATACGTATCGTAACGGTTGACTGCAGTGGTGCAACTTCCAGCAGCCCAACTATCAGCAGTCGTGCTTGCAAACATAAAAAGTACGCAGAAATTATTATTATTCGGAAATATTAGATAGGTATAAAAAATATATAAAATATAGTTAATTATACTTGAAAAAGTATTGCGAAAGCTGGGTATCGGATCTACAACGTACGGTTTAGATGGGGTAGAATGAAAATAGACGTTAATGTAATGCTGATTGACAATTTAGCTTCTCGAAGGTATAGCATGATGATAATAATTTGTGTGGTAAACACGTATTTACCCGACTGCCGAAGGAGGGTAATGTGTTTATCAGTCTATGAATGTATGTTTGTTCCAATGTGGCGTTCCAGAGACCTAACGCGTTGGCCGATTTTGATGATTCTTACATCAATCGATTCGTCTTAACCCTGCGAGTGTCACTGGCTACATTAAAATTGGAAAATAGAAATATTAAATATTTATATTTTCCAATTTTAAATATTAATTCAATTATTAAATATTAATCATGCTGTGCAGTAGGAGGATACATCTGGTTTTGGTCAGCCAGCTCGCGAATATCTATCCTCCGACTGCACAGCAGGATTTTCTTCTTGTTTACATCTTTTTAGTTCGCTTTTGAAGCACTCGGTTTTTTTTTTTTTTTTTTTTATTTATAATTTCGTAATATTTTTGGCTTCCTGTAACAATACCGCACAATATTGTAGTTAACTGTAGAAAAAAATAATTTTCATGGACAACTCACGCTTGACCAAAAATTTTACTATGGAAAAATTGCTCTCACAACAAAGCACCTAAGATTCTTCAGACAGTTTTCTGGTATACCCTATGGATTTCGCCGTACTGAACCAGTGAAGGAAAAATCTCTTTTATATATAACTCGACATCTAGGCGGCGGCGGCGTATCAAGATAAAAAGTAGCAGTATCTTGTAGTTTTAAGGGTGATCTTTGTACTCAAAATTTTGTTGACGAATAAATTGAAATAAAATTGAAAAACATGGACCATATTTTAAGTAATACCAGCAACAATACAATTGTTTAAAACTAATCTTCAAAATCGGTCCACAATTGACGGAGATACCGGTGAACATACACAAAAACAGTTTCAAAGTTTAAGGCAGCAAAACGCCGCGCAAGCCGTTTTTTGTGCTGTTTTTAGGAGCTATCTACTCGTTATTTAAAAAGAAATATCAATTAATAAAAATACATAAATTTCTTCATAATATTAATTCTTAAATGGTAGATTTCGTTTTTTTTTAATGTTGTATATATTTCACTAATCTCCTTCCAAAAAAAACATAAAAATGAGAAATAATTATTGATAGCATGCATCTCCTCGTAAAGTGTTCATTAATTATTTTTTGTACTAACACTAATGGATAGACAATTTAATAAAGAACATTTTTGTAGTAAACTTTTTTCAAAAGCACAATATTCGATTTTATAAAGATTTTATTCTAAAATCTGGGCGTATTCACTACTGTAATTCATGCGGCAACAGTGCCGCTAGGCCTATAGGAATGCTCATAATATCTCGAGCCGAATTTTTGGCCAGGGTACCGTCTTAAGTGGAGGCCAGTTTCCCAGCAGTGTGAAAATTAAAAATGCTGATGATGTGATATGTGTGTGATATACAAAAAAAAAACATAATGTCGAACAAAGAACTTCCTCCTCTTTGGGAAGTTGGTTAAAAATCGCATCCAATTTCCTGCAGTCGTTTTTGTGTCAACCGCGTACAAACATCCTCCGTGACGGACAAACAAAAATGCCAATACTATTATTTTTGGCATCTTTTGCTGATATAAAGGCACACTGTATAAAATTTTCTTAAATATCTTCAAAACACAAACATCACAGCGTTACAATTTTATTATTTGTATGTATAGAAGAAGATGAAATGATTGGTTAAAATTACATTAATTACTTCAGTAATTAAAATTTCAGATTGTGTGGCTTTAATGGCTTTAAAGTCTCTCACCTCTGAAATAATTGTCATCGTTATATTTGAAAGTTATTTGATTTATAACCGCGAAAAGATAAAATAATGTTTTTAATCAGTGGTGGTTGGCTTATTATTCCTTTGTAGGCAGGTAGGCAAGCAGTTAATGTAAATGCCCTTAGTTAAAATCTGATATACCATCAGCCATTGATGTAATACACCATACTGTTTTGATGTTAGGGCTGATATTCGGGTACTATATAGTTAGTTACATACGTGAACTCTCTTCTCTTTCCTATGAGACTTGGCAAAAACTACAGAACGTCACCTCTTAAGATCCTGACATACATCTTTTCTTTCCTTTACATACATCAATCTGGTCATTAATACACGCCAGCTATGAGTATTACGCACCGGACCTTCCTGAGTTAGCATCACCAATTAGGCTTTGTATGTCCTTCTAGGTACTCTACACCCGGCGTTTCCAGTCTAGTAAATCGGGATATTAATCGAACAGCATTCCTTTTCGTTATAAACTATAGAGCTACAAGTGCTGCCTCCAAGATCTTCCAGAAAGAAATTCCAATTAGGTACACTATTGTACGATCCGAGAATCGTTCCAGCTTATTTCCAGACATTGGAAGGATTCAACTGGATCGTTATGGGGCTTGTTGTTATGAAGATGCTATGGAAACAACCTATTTATAATTTACTAGCTCTTGTTCGCGACTTCGTCTGTAAAGAATTCGTAATAAACCTTTGATTTTAATATTTACCGTCTTATTCATAGAATTCTCGGAACTGTTTTGCAACTGTTAATCAGACTTTTGATTCAGAGAATTTTGCTAATCAGTTGCTTTACAGATGTTAAGCAGTCGCAGAGATTTTTGTGAACAAGACTTGTTTGAAACTTGAAGTTCCCTTGCCCATTATTCTTCTAAATTCTGTTATGAAAATTACCTCCTATCTTCACGTTGCAATTTCCTGTAGTTCGGGCAGGCAGTGGCCGTCAATATTATAGAAGGCTGCATAATAGCCCTCACAAGCGATACTTAAAGGTAGCTTCGTTCCGCTCGCTTGGCGCACCCTAGCCAGTCTTGCCACTAACTTCTGCTAGAAAAACCGTGGAATCATCAAACAATATTCCACGGTACCAATTGGGCGTTTGTTATGGAAAAAATTATAATCATATGGTACCTAATCTTTAAATAAATAAAATTGTTTATCACCGTTTTGTTTAAGTTGCATATTAGATATATCTAAATCTGTTGCTACATTTATATACTATCTGATAGGTACACATGAAAGATTCTTACTTCATATTTACTTATCGAGCCAAATCTCAAGCAAACATGAATATATCAAAACAAACAGAAAAGTATTTCTGTTATACCAGTATCGTGCAATATTTAAGATCGTTTTAGACGTATCGATACCAATGTTGGCCCAACTTTCGATTAGGAATATGAGAGTTTTCCGTGCCGTAAGATACTGCCTGCTTTTATGTGCACTCAATATCTTCTTTAATATAACGTGAAACAGGATAAACCCAAGATCCGAAAGTAGTTGGTTATGAAATTCAGAATCTAATTCAGATATATTTGGCAATACATTTATAAATGAAATGATAATTTATGAAAGTGACTAGAGGGCTGGCCTTTTCTTCAGCCAGCGTTCTGGACACGTTTCCCATTAACATCGATGTGTACGAATTTTTTGATGTGCAATGAGTGTTTTCCCTCTCCCCTTTGTATGTAAGTTTGTTTTGTTATTAGTCATAAGATTAGAATTATTCAATTGTATCACATCACATCACATTATCAGCCTATTAATGTTCCCACTGCTGGGACACAGGCCTCCTCTCTGTGAGAGGGAATGGGCCGTAATCCATCACGCGAGCCCAGTGCGTGTTGGTGGATGTCACAATGTCTTCGAATTTATGGTTCTAGGACATGCCGGTTTCCTCACGAAAACATTGTGAGGAAACCGGCATGTCCGGCAACACCTTCACCGTTTTATTTGAATTATAAATAAATATTTATGAAAATCGATGGACTACAAAATATCAATTACATTTACAACGTTACTAAGTAATAAGATTATTAAAAGCACCACCAAATTTGCAGGGATGACTTACCTGGCAATCATCCAACAACAATGTATTAAAAACAATTCCAAAATAAATAGAAAATAGAGCAGCTAGTTTGTCGGAACATTATATCATGAAGAAAGGGAAGTTAAGCTGTCGGCAGACAAGTAATTAGTCTCAAGCGAGGATGTAGTCACAAAGGAGAATGCACCTATGAATAAGCAGAGACGTGGCGAACTTACTGGACAATTGAAACGTTTCACAAGCAGACAGGGGCACAGCTTCCCTACCGTCATATATGTGGCTGGAACTTTGTGGCTTTCTTATAATTTAGCAGACGAAATGGCGGGCCATAACGGATATTAGCATTCGCTTTGAGAAAAGCTTAGATAAGTGAACAAGCAGACAATTTCGGACCCTGTCATAGTAGATTTTTCATAAAATAATCTCGTACATTATATTGTCTCGTAGGCACCTAATTTCTAACAAAAAATTTGTATACGGTTCCATACAGTCCTTAACTCGCAGTGCAAGCTAATTTGTAATGTACACTTGGCACATCTCATCTCTGTAATTTGACTCAAGAGAAACATATGTGGCACTCATTTGAATATTATCATTGTCTTAATATACAAAGACATCGCCACAAATAACGGTCTGCTGACATTAAGGCATGTTTCAGCACCTTTAAATAAACGCTCTCGCAAAGCTGCAGGCTTTAAAATATAACCTGACCGCGCATAAATTTGGTACAAACCATTATTTTGTATACAATTACAGCAGCATGTTCAGCATATTATTTTTGCTGAAACTAAGTGCACACATTCGTTTTGTTTTATTGTATTGTAAAGATAAATTAAATTATTAGTAACGAGCTGTCTCCCGCGGTTTTGCTCCCGTCAACTGTATACCTATTTAGGTATAGGTAGCCAGTTAGTAGTAGGTAGGTTAGGCAGGTAGATAGGTACCTACCCTACCTACCTATCCTACCCACTACCCTACTTACCCAACATCTACCCTACCTATTTAACTGCCCTAACTACCTACCCTATTTTCCTACCTACCTACCCTACCAACCTATGCTACCTAACCTATCTACCAACCCATTTTTATTAAATCCTTTCCTTTATTCTGGCGAACCAAACAAATTAATATTCAAATCGGTAAAGTCGTTCTCAAGTTAGGCGCGTACATACATTCGGCGATTCATTTTTATATATATAGATTTTTCTCCTTTGCCTAATCCCTCAGATAATAGTTACATAATAATAAACTAATGAATACATACATACCTAAGCAGATTAGCA
Source organism: Orthosia gothica (assembly GCA_949775005.1). Lineage (NCBI taxonomy): Eukaryota > Metazoa > Arthropoda > Insecta > Lepidoptera > Noctuidae > Orthosia > Orthosia gothica. The sequence continues at coordinate 23,573,166 of OX459039.1, forward strand.
TTCTGGAATAAAATTTTCTTCGCAAACTACATTCGGGTTAAATGTATTTTGCACTATGCAGGCATTTTGATTTATTTTTTCCTTTATTTCGGCAAATGAGACAAAGGAAGTGTTTAAATACGTCTATAATGTTTGATAAGTTAATGATTTTTCGGCTATTGACAGTAAGCTTCACCTGAGGATCCAGACAAGTGACATTCTATCATTAATGTGTTGCGGTTGCGGCTGGAAATATTTCAAAAATGTATAGGATTTGCCAACGCCAGCAAGATGTCACGTGATCAAACCCTGTTATTCTGGCTTTTCGACCAACGCCATTGTTGACATCAAATGTTTTCTACCTATCTAGAGCTCCTTATACCAGGCCCCTCAGAAAGTATTGCGAAAAAAAGTTTTTATATATGGGAGACTGGCCAGTTATAATGTTTTTCGAAAATATGATTATTTATAAGTAAAAATAAGTAAGTTCCAATTTCAAAATTTCCCTCCACATTTTTTGCGAGTTAATTCAAAGTATTGTGTCTCACTGAAATATGGATCTGCGCCGGGAACATTTTAGAGCTATGATTTTATACGATTTCAAGTGTCGCCTGAAACCGGATGAATCGTACGATAAACTTCAAATGGCATTCATGGATGAAGGCCCTTCCAAGGCAACCGTGTATCGTTGGTATAACGAATTCAAGCGCGGTCGACCAACTTTGGGGGATGACGAAAGAAGCGGTCGCCCTTTGACGGCTGTTACCGAAGAAAACGTGCTAGCAGTGAAAAATTTAATCCAAGACAATAGGCGAATTACATATCAGGAGATTCAACACATATTGAAGATTGGATCGGGAAGCGTTCACGAGATTCTACACAGCCATCTTCGCGTGAGGAGGATAGTATCACGCTGGGTGCCGCACAACCTCACCGATGCTCAGAAGCAGGCCCGGGTGGAATGGTGCCGTGATATGCTTAACAAATTTGAAGCAGGCTCGTCTCGGCGTGTTTACGACATCGTTACAGGTGATGAGTCCTGGATTTATCAATACGACCCAGAAACCAAGCGCCAGTCGACTGTTTGGGTGTTTCAAAATGAGCCAACGCCTACCAAAGTGAAGCGATCTAGAAGCGGGGGTAAGATTTTGATCGCTAGCTTTTTTAATTTGACTGGCCACTTGGTATCAATTCCCTTACGGGATCAAAGAAGCATTAATGCCGAATGGTATACTACCAAATGTTTGCCAGAAGTTTTCTCTGTTATAAGCAACAAGCGACCAAACACAGGGCTCCGCGGGCTACTGCTCCACCACGACAATGCACCTGCGCACACCGCACTCAAAACGAGGGACTTCCTGGACAGCACGCCAGTCAAACTCCTGGGTCACCCTCCTTACAGGCCTGATCTAGCACCGTGTGACTTCTTTTTATTCCCAAAAATAAAAAATCAGCTCAAAGGGATACAATTTTCGTCGCCGGAAGATGCGCTGGCTGCGTTCGAGCAGGCTGTAAACGAGGTGTCTGCGGCGGACTGGAAAAAGTGTTTTGAAAACTGGTTTAGGCGCATGAATCTTTGTATAGAGGCTGGTGGAAAGTACTTTGAAAAGATTTAATAAAAATATATGTACGTATAGAACAATTTTTTTTAGTTTCGCAAAACTTTCTGAGTGTCCCACGTATCTGTAAAATATTAGATATATGAGCTGCCTAAGCGTGACGCTTATAGGAAGGTACACGCAGATTTGAATGCCTTCTTCATCTTTGAGAGATCTAAAGAAAAGCTCCGCTGCTAGGAATTATTTTTAAAACGACTAAACAGATAAGTAAACTCAATTCCATGAAATGCAGTCTTAAGACGAGGTTGTCTGGTCATCCGAGTTGAGACCGCAGAAAGAAAATAAGCAGAAAATGCCGCCGTTTCCTCGCAAAGTCTCGACATAATCCTTTTGTAACAAGTATCTTTCATTCAAGGCGTTTGCTCTGTAAAGCTTTTTCTTAAACTATTTTCAAAGGATAAAGAACAAAACATAAGCAGTAATGAACACTGATCCGACCTGCAGTCCCTCCATACAGATGAATAATGTAAATAAGTGCGCATATTTTTGCATTTTAGATCAATTCTCTACATGCAAATAATAGCTTTAATTTACATCCGCAAAGCGCACGAGTGGGACAATCAGTTTTAATACTACTTAATTATGATCTATTATTCACGCGTAGCGACATCATTGACAGGCTTGTTCCCTCCCAGCCGGGCGTCCTCCCGGGACCTCCTCCCTTTTGTTTCATGCTTCCCTGTTCTGTGATAACCATAACGCAATTCTTATTAATTCCGGTTATGTATTTTTATGTTGGTAATGCCTTCCCTTAAATCTCCGTGTAGACATGTATCCATATCTGTCACTGTACAACATTTTTAAAATAAAAACATATTCTGCTAAATTAATTGCCATTTTTGCGGACTCGTTCGTGTTAAAAAAAACATCGCGTTTCACAGCTGCTTGGCTTTTATGCGTATTATGCTATGTTTCAATAAGGCATCAAATTAGGTTTCGTATACGGATCCTAACATTTTTCTACATGAACCGATTTATGTAACGGGAGCGTTTCAGCCTTTTTACTGACAACATAATTTTGTTCGATCTGCTACGTTCGCTCGTTATATTTTATTATGAAGGTACGTTAAGTAAGTAAGCACGATTCATTAAATTGTATTTCATACGGTAATTTTGGTTTTTCGTACGCAGACACATGTATATGGAATTATATTTAGTTCTGATCAGTTCTGATATGCAAGCCACGGATAAAAACATCGGACGCGCAAAATGGAAATGAGATATCAACATTTCTATTTGTTTTTTAATTACGTTTTCAAATTGGTGAAAATTTTCACATAGGTATTTCATATTTATTTAACGTCTGCCTGGAGGGATTTTAATGCTTCAATAAAACTTTTACCTCCTGAAAGGGTTAAAAGTGCCTCTCCACGGGATGAATTTTTCAAATATCTTTCTCTTTATCATTAACATTATTTAAGCCGAAATTTGTCGTACTGGCCGATATCCTCCGGCAAGCGTCGGCACATCGACCGGACCTAAGCTACCTTGGCCCTCACCATTAGTAACGACGGTAAGAGGACGACTTTAGCCACATCCGTATCTGACATTTATATTTAAATAAATAATGACGACCGTTTGTTTTAAATTGCGTGAAATTATTAGGAAATCTCACACGATTATCAAGGCATCTTCAAGTACAACATGAACTCTGAAAAGCTGTTGTGTTGTTTGTTAAGCTAGATTTCAACGAAATCTGCATAAAGGGTGCTGGGAATGAGGGGCGCTCTGGTATGGTCATTTGAACGGATTTGAATGGAGTTTTAGATTGAGCACAAGCAACAAGGTAAAAATTATTATACAATTGAAATCTAGAGATCAAAAGAAACAAATCAACATGCTTTTCAATTCTATTCAGGCATTACGGCCCCGTGGCCTACAGTTCAAACAAAAAAATCTCTTTTCATATTTCCAGACCAGTTTAACTTGTACGTTGTCTGTTAGTGAATGTTTGTATTTATGTTTTTATTCAGTACTAGGTCGCTGTGCCCGCTTCACGCTTCACTTCGCTCTACGTCATACCGACGATCGCCGCTTCTGCCAACACGGTGCGACGCCAGGTTTGGTGGGGACGGCCAGGTTTTTTTTTTCCTTGGGGAATCCGGTCCAAAGCTTGCTTGGGGATGTGATCGGGATCCCTTCGGTGCATGTAGCCAATCCATTCACTTGCGACGCTTGATTTGGCGGTCGATCGGGATCTCGTGGCATGTCTCCAACAGCTCTACGTTGTAGATGGTCTTGGGCCAGTAAATGCCGAGAATTCGACGAAGACAGCAGTTGACCAACACTTGGATTTGGCGTGAGATGTCCTTTGTGACCTGCCACGTTTCGCACCCGTTGAGCAGCACGGATTTGACACTGGACCCAAAATGTTTGTGTTTAATCTTTCGGGTCAGTTTCCGTGATTGCTAAACTGGTCTCAGTTAAGCCAAGATGAGCTGAGCAAGAGAGCTCGGGGTTTAGAATTCCGTGAAACGATATCCTCTTCACTACCCCCAATCTCTGACATGACGCCCCCGAGTTTGATAAATTTGTGAACACGTTCCACTGCCTCTTTGCCGATCAGGAACGCTGAGTGATTCTTCAAACCAGATCTAATCTCCTGGGTCTTCCGGGTAAGTCACCTGGTTTTGCCGCTTCCTGCAGTATATCTTTCAATTTTACTTGCATGTTAGCGTACTATGACTCAGTCGGCATAGGTCAAGGCGTAATCCAAGTATTCCAGGACGTGGATAATCTCCAATCTACCCCGTGGCGCCGGTTCTCAGAGATGCGAAGCATAATTCCGTCCAGAACGATCAGGAAGACGCCCTGGCGTCCGAGATTAGACCGTCATGAGTTACCTTACAAGAATACTTCCTGTAGATACTCTGGAGAGGATATAGGCCACTTTTTTGCATAAAACACGAAGAGGAAGAAATGGAGAAGGGGACTATTTTTTATGAAACTTCTTATTATGGCGTCCGATTCGCTACAAATTTTGCGGCAGTATAGTACCATAACAACTAATTAAATACTATTTGTTTTTTTACTACCCCTAAAATGCCGGAACTCCCTGGAGTCAGGGGTGATAATCTCCGGGCGAGGTTCATAAACTGTCAAACGAATACTGCTGGCTGCAAGGACTCCGATAAACTTAATATATTGACGTATAATGTCCGCACTCTAAGAACTGAAGAGCGGTTAATTGAACTTGAGAATGCTCTAAACTATGTCAACTGGGACATCGTGGGCCTATCAGAGGTAAGAAGAGAAGGTGAGGACACTTTGGAACGGAATCATACCATCTTCTACTTTAACGGTATCAGTGGAGGTCAGTCAGGTGTTGGATTTTTGGTATCCAAGAAATGGAAATCCAATATCTTAGAATTCGTTGCCTACTCTGACAGAATAGCCTTACTGAAGTTTCGAATTATGGACAAGAAAACTCTAACCATCATACAGGTCTATGCTCCAACGTCAGCACATCCAGACGAAGAAGTGGAGGAGTTTTATGACCTTCTGAACAAAGCATACGATGACCATCGAGGCACTTGGATCATGATTCTGGGAGACTTTAATGCAAAACTGGGCAGTAGACATCACAGTGACAACAACAACATTTTGGGGCCTTACGGTTTGGGAACAAGAAATATACGCGGCGAGCGTCTATTACAATTTGCTTTCGGGCAAAGTTTAAGCGTCTGTAATAGCTTCTTTTTCAAAAAACCCCAACGCCGCTGGACCTGGCTGTCTTCCGATGGAGTAACGAAGAACGAAATCGATTTCTGTCTATCCTCCAACAAGCAATTCATAACCAAATTACAAATATTGAACAAAATTCGTTACTCCTCCGACCACCGTCCACTAAGGGTGGTGGCAACCTTTGACCACAAAATTTATAGAACACAAATAATTAGAAGCAGCATTAAAAAACTAGATAAAACTTCATTGATCACTAGTAGTGAAAAATTCAATTTAGAACTTAAAAACAGCTTTGATTCCTTAAAAACGACAGATTTAGTTGACACTGAACAACAGTACAGTAATATCAAGACCAGTATAAAAAACGCCAGTACTAAGGTTAAACCCTTGAATAAAAAATGCCTCAAACTTAGCCAAACAACTCTTGAAGCAATAGAGGAGAGACAGCGTCTTGTTTTCAACAGCCCAGAGTTCAGACAGGTAGACAGACGGGTCAAACGAAGCATCCGAAAGGACGTGCGGCAGTACAATGACAAGCTGGTGCAAGTTGCTTTAGAAAGCAACAGATCTCTAAAATTGGCCTTAAGAGGTACAGCAGAGAGAAGTCCATCCACCATCACTAAAATCAAAGACCACGCAGGAATTACTCATAGTGAAAGAGACAAAGTTATGAAAATTTGCTCAGATTTTTATAAAAATATGTACTCAGCCGAGCACACGGGGTCTTCTACTTCCCAGGCGCTTTATGATGCTTTGACTCTACAACAGTCATCTCAGATATCACCCCAGATCACGGGTTTTGAAGTCCATTGTGCTCTGCGCAGTCTGAAATATAATAGAAGCCCAGGCGAGGATGGCATTTCTACCGAAGCTCTCAAAATAGGGGAACCAGTACTACTTCCACATATCACAAATCTTTTCAACTCAATATTGCGAACTGGTTCATTCCCTTATCAATTTTGTCATTCTACAATAATTCTGTTACACAAAAAAGGTGACAAGTCCGAAATCGGTAACTATCGTCCTATCAGTCTAGTTTCGCATTTGTACAAGACATTTGTAAAAGTGATTGAGAACCGCATTTCCGGACAACTTGACGCACAACAGCCACCTGAACAGGCAGGGTTTCGACGAGGCCTCTCCACTACTGACCATCTGCACGCCCTGAATCAGATGATAGAGAAGTGCACTGAATTTAGGATTCCTCTATATCTAGCGTTCGTGGACTACGCCAAAGCCTTTGATAGCATTCACCACGATTCACTATTTGAAGCCCTACTCAATCAAAACATAGATACCACCTATGTGAACTTATTAAAGGCCATATATCGTAATAGTACAGCAGCTATTAAAATTACTACCACAGGACCATCCTTTCCTATTGAAAGAGGCGTCAAACAAGGAGACCCGCTGTCCCCCAAGCTGTTTACTGCCACTCTTGAAGAGGTTTTTAGAAAACTATCGGATCCCTGGGCAGATAAAGGCGTTGTGGTTGGCGAAAAAAGGTTGACTAACCTCCGTTTCGCCGACGATATCGTTCTGTTCTCATCTTCGGCAGCTGAACTTGGCGTAATGCTAAGTGACCTTAACAGGACGAGCCTCGAGATTGGACTTCGGATGAATATGTCGAAGACCAAACTCATGACCAATAGCGTCCAGCAGAAGCTGTGTTTAGGAGGTGTGGAGATTGCATATGTTCCAGAATATATCTACCTCGGCCAAATATTTTCTTTCCAGGCGAGACAAGAAAAGGAAATTGCTCGCCGCACCGAAAACGCCTGGAAGAGCTATTGGTCGATGAAGGCGCTCATGAAGGGAGACCTCCCTATTTGCTATAAACGCAAATTGATGGACATGTGCATTCTCCCTATCCTTACATATGGAGCTCAAACCTGGTCTTTGACGGCGCAGCAGAGGTGCAGGCTCGAGGTTAACCAGCGAGCAATGGAGCGCAGCATTCTGGGAGTCAGATTAACGGACCGCATCAGAAACACAATGCTGCGCTCCAAAACACAAATCGCCGACGTCACCAAAAAAGCAGCCAAGTTAAAATGGGACTGGGCCGGACACATCTGCCGCATGTCAAACGGTTCATGGGCTAAATCAACCACAATGTGGGTCCCGGAAAATGTTAAGCGACACCGCGGCAGACCCAGGCGAAGATGGCGGGATGAACTCGATGCCTACCGACAGGGTTGGTCTACGATAGCCCTAAACCGAGAGGATTGGAAGGAAGAAGGGGAGGCCTTTGCCCTGCAGTGGGACAGAATAGGCTGAAAATAATAAATAATAATAATAATAATAATAAAATAATAATAAATACCCCTAAAAGGGGATAAAAGGGGAGAGATAAGATGTAGAAATTCTCTTCATGAAGCTGAAATTTGGTAGTTTATAAATAGTAAACGATAGCTAAGAAAGGATTTTTGTAAATTAACATTTGAATTAGTAAATTGGAGCAGCTGAACTAAGTATTGAACATTTTATTGCGGGTTCTGATTTAGTTGAAACTTTGCAGGAATGTTTTTGATAACAAATGATAGAAGTTCGCATATTTATTTTTTAAACTACTCCTAAAAGGGGTTGAAGTGGGGTACTATAGTTGATATGGAGAAATTAGAAGTACCTACCAGTTATGCTGCGAAATAATGATGCACCCCGATTATGAAATAGATCGAGGCTTGGTATAACACAATAAGGGCAAAATATAATAGATGCCACTATATTATAAGGTTTGAGAAAAGGGCAAAGCGTGTGTGGCATTCGTCGTGAATACCAATAATCTCCACTGACCTACCATTTCAATTCAAAAGACTCCAGTTTCCAATCAAACTTAGTTTTGCTATTACTATTAACAAAGTTCGAGGGTAGCACCCCGCATTTGGAAAAGCTATGGTTCACCCACGAATAGCTATATGTAGCATGCCACGTATGTCCAGGGCCCAGAATGTATTAGCGCCAAATGGAAGGACATACAACATAATATAAAATGTTGTACCGTTGTGAATGTCAATTAACTGTAGATAAAATTTAGGATAGAGTGGTATCTTCTTTTTGCGGGTAAGCAGTACCTATGACTCTGTAGTTTATTTGTTTCCTATTGTAACTATTTAATCTCTACCTAACTTCTACAATATATATAGAGACCTCCTTTAAAGTATTTTAAATACATGAGCTAGGAGACCCCGCTCTTCTAAAACTAGAAACAATGATAATGTAGGAGTGTTCATACGAAACAAATTCAACTTAAATCAAGGATATGTGTGTGTGTGTTTGTGTGTGGTGCGTGTGTGTGGTGTGTGTGTGTCCTAACTATACTGACCAACGCCTAGAATGAAATAAGATAATCGTTAAATTACCTTAATGCTTCCTGTACTTATACAGGCTGACTTTTCCAAGTAGGCGTGGAAAGCCAAATCAGGCACTATGAAGAATAGCGAATACTCTCAAAGGGGAAATGGGACCGATTTTGATGAAAATTAAAACTGCAACATTGGATATTTCTCAACCTGTATATCGACAACCAGAATTGATTGCAAAAAATATATTAACGCGAGCAAAGCCGTGGGCAACAGCTAATTTTACATAAAAGTAAAACAAATACTAAAAAATAAAACTCTTAAACGGCTGTGGCAATTCGTAAAACACAGTTATTAAGGGCAGCCTGTAATGGAGTTCAATATGATCGGCCACCGAACTATTGAATGTTCAATACTGCACATTATCGATGTTAATTTTGCAATAACGTAAAGGAAACACATTAACATTTATATGGGAAGAGTGACAAATGTTTATTATTTTAATTAAAGGTTTATATTGTAATAATGTTCTATGATTAAATTTATTAATTACTTTACTGCCTGGTCTGGTCGTAAGTGCTACTGCTGAGCGTGAGGTCTTGGGTTCGATTTCTGGGTCGGCCAAAGTGTTATTGGGTTTTTAATCTGTGATTTCTCAGTAGTACCCCGTAGTCTGGATTTGAGAACTACTGATGTCAAAAGGCTCGTCCCCTATTACATGTGAAAACATACCTGGCAAAATGCGGGTGTACAACAGATGCACCTCTGCTCAACCCCTCGGAAAATACAAGCGTGATGTTATGTTATGATTAAAATTTAATACCAGGGCGAACTAGCCCTGCTCGGGTGAAAATAGAGAAAACGACGTTAGCTAAAAATGAAACTTAGCTAGATCGATTAATCGACCCCGAATGAACGAAAACTACCATGAAATTCATTATTTAGGGGGTCCTAAATAATGAATTTCATGAAAATCTTTGTAGCCGTTTTCGAGATTCAGATTATATATATACAAGAATTGTTTGTTTAAAGGTATTATTATTATTAGATAGATAGACTAGATCGATTTATCGCCCTCGAAATCCCCGCATACTAAATTACATGAAAATCGTTGGAGCCGATTTCGAGATTCAAATTATATAAATAGATATATGACAAGTATTGCTCGTTTAAATGTATTAGATGAAGTTTCTGTGTACAAATAATCTATAGATTATTTTAACTTTGTGGTAGAATTTTACTTTGAGTAGGCTGTGTTCGGGAATTGTGTCTCTAATCACGACTGTCTATTGGTTTAGCACTAGGAGGTCCCTACGTGCGTAGATTGCTTACTTAGTTCTCAAAGTTTCAGGCCTAAATCACATTAAACGTGATAATTTTGGTCTTAAAGCACAAGACACGATTGTAATTGTAATCCTAAACAAGTAGCTTCGAATTACTAAAACAAACAGCAATCAAACAAAACACAAAATTAAAATAGATACAAAGTACCTAAATGGCATCGAAAAACAACAGAACGCTTACAAAACAGATTTGATATCATAATTATGATTGTTGCTAACAAAAGGTTGGCGGAGTCGTCGGCGTCGGTTCGGAGACGGTTTCAGTTGCAAATTCTATTTGTTTCGGGCTCGGAAGGTTTGTTAATGGCACTCATTAATTCAGCGTCGCCAATCCGACGCTCTTGGCGGTCGGCGACATTTCTTCCCGGCCCTTCAAATGCAGGCAATTTAAGAATTATATTATAAAATGCTTTATGGAAAACGTTGCTTGCCATTGAGGAAATCTCTGCCGGTATATAAACCTATATAATTGGTTCCACGATGGCGTGATGTGCGCGACGCAGGCTGTTCGCTCAAGTGTAATTTTTAGATGGGATTGCTTGCAGACAGATGAGATCGCAGCACATAATCGCATAAGCAGGATGTTCGCCCCTCTCAATGCCTCCAAGCACTTCTTTTCCAATTTGCGACATATCTTATTTCCAGCCCTTCAGATGCAGGCAATATAACGATCATAATATTAGCTTTATGGATTACATCGTTATGGCTTTGAGAAAACTCCGCTGAAGCATTTATTTTTTTATTTATCCTCGCAATGGAACGCCATACAGCAATTTCACCAAGTAATTGTTTATAACTGATTCTATATTAAATCGTCTTGGTTTATTATATAAAATTCAATTTAAGATCAGTTACCAGGAATTGGATGTGAACTCGTAGAAAGTAATTGCAAAACCAGGAAGGTTTCATTCTCTTCTGTATTGCAATGTCTCGAATTATTCCTTTATGCGGTTCTATTTGCCAACCTTTCAAATGCAGGCAATTTAAATATAATACGAAATGCTTTACGAATAACAGGGCCGCGTAGGGCCGACCTTTTTGCAAACAATATTCGGCTGCGATACTTGAATAGTAACAAATTGTATTCAATTTGGGCGGCAGTGGTGTGATACGTGAATAGGTACGGTACGCGAGAACAATTGCCACTCTCACCGACCGACGGATTACTGATTTCTATGATTCAAAACCCACACCACGTATGCATGCAAAACACAATTTCAAAGACTTTATTGGTTTCTTGAATATCAGTTGCTTCTGAAACTCGTCAATATTGCCGTGTGGTGTTACGAAAGAAGGATTTTAAATTTTTACTGCGTTTTTAGGTTTCCGTAGTCAACAAGGAACCATTATAGTTTCGCCATATACACCTGTCCGTCCGTCCGTCCACAGTTTAGCTCAGAGACTCTTAGTACTAGAATGCTATAATTTGGCATGGATACATACTAATCACACCGAAAAAGTGGTAAAATAAAATCATGTGAAATAATATTTTTTTGTTAAAAAGTACACATAAAGTGGGGAATCTTGTCTTTTCCATGTTGTGGGGTATCGTTGGAAAGGCCATTCAAAAATATTACGGGTATGTGAAAATCATTTTTCGATTCAGGGATCCGTTTTCGTAAAATAAAGCTAAAAATAAAAAGTATGACGATACTCGTAATAAGTTGTCCCAAGGAAGTGCTACGCGCGTAGTAAACGCTTAGCTCTTAGCAAGCGCGTGGCGCGAAGCTAAATGCTACAACATGTACTTTTACGTTTGTTTCCTGTAGGTACTATCGTATACTGCCCTCCTATAGTTAGACTGTTACTATCTAACAAAATTATATTTTAGCCGACTGTCCAAAAAGGAGGAGGATGTTTCTACTTTTTTATTGTATGTTCGGGCATAACTCCTTCATATACACGTATTCACAAAATTGTTTTTTGTTTGAAAGGGTATACTCTCGAGGTGGTCCCATTGACACCTAATCAGAATCTGATGATGGGATCCCATGGAAATCGAGGGCACTCCTCAAATATTATACTTGAACGCCTTCATAAGTATGTCATGGGTTTATGATATCTCGAATGGTTTGGTGGATCCAACTAATCTGATGATGAAGCCGGAAGGTAGACACTGAACTCCGTAAAAAAAGGTATCCTAGTCGTCTTTGGGCTTATTGGAATAGAATTGAGATGTACTCTGGCTATAAATGATTTTCATGGTAATATTATATGAGGTACCAAAACTAAAATGAGTAAAATAAAAACTTTTTAACAAAAGAATCAAACTGACTTGACTCAAAGGAAAAAGTTTTTTGAGTTTCTTAAAGACGAAAAACAATCGATGCTGTTTATCAACCTTACCTAAATCATATATGCGAGATTTTCCGGTGTCAAAAAGTAGATCTAATCATGCATTTTCAAATAACCACATTGTTGTTGGTTTAAATTAAACACTAAATTTCATCACGGGCACTGACATAGCCCGAAGAATTGTCATACTTAAGTGGTAGTGGATAGTCGATGGGCCCGAAAAGTTCTGGAGTGGCGGCTGGTACTGGAGGACGTAGCGTTGGAAGGCATCGCTCTAGGTGGAGCAATAACCTCGTCAAGGCTGTGGGAAACCGGTGGTTGCGAAACGCACAGTGGGGTTACCACAAGCTCTTAGAGTAAGGTTATTTTGAGATCGAGTAAGTGACAGATGTATACACGTCATATACATCTGTCCCTTACACACACTCAAAATAACCTTACTCTAAGAGCTTGTGGTCACCCCCCAGGACTGATCAGTGTGGCGACATTTGGTGGAGGCCTATGTCCAACAGTGGCCGTCATTCGGCAGAAATGGTGATGATGATGAATTTAATTAAAAATAAGTTTGTAAACATAGCAATTTGGAGCGTTTTTTTTTTATTCGGAATCCATTAATTGTAGAAAAATACTGCTTAAACAGATCGGGAGAACCAGCTGTTGCCCGCGACCTCGTCTGCGTAGCATTAGTACTTCATTAAAATTTTTTTTATGTCACGCTATAATATTGAGGTGCATGGGCCGCTTTGCTGGTGAAATTATTACTTCACCATACAAACTTCCATCCCCATTTCGACCCCCTTAAGAATGATTTTCGTGATAAATACTATCCTATGTCCTTCCTTCCTCTGGTAACTTTATACCAAATTTCATCTAAATCTGTTCAGTGGTTTAATTATATAGTATATATATGGTTATTTTGCTGATTATGGAGGTCATAAAAAACTAAATTGGCTAAAAGTGACACTCTAGCTGGCAGTAGATGGACGGCAGTATAGTATAATGTGGTATTGTGTACTAACTCGTACTCATAACTAGACGCGTGAAACTTATTCGGATTTACATACATACGAGTATAAGTTTCGTAGCACTTGCGAATGTTCTTATTTCCTCCTAGCAGTTTTAATTGTTACTTAAATCGACATCACGACTTCTTTGTAAACTGTTCTCTGTTCTACTTTATGATGTCCTACTTCCTATTTATAAACGCACACTAATATTATAAACGCGAAAGTTTGTGACTGTGTGTGTGTTTGTATGTTTGTTACTTCTTCACGCTCAAACGACTGGACGGATCTGGATTAAATTTGGCACAGAGATAAATTATAGTCTGGAATAGGACATAGGGTACTTTTTATGCCGGGAATGAGAGATTCACGCGGACGAAGCCGCTGGCAGAACCTATTATTATTATGAATCTATGTAGGTTTTTTCATAAATCACGTCTCAAACGACAGATTGATTTGAACGAAACTTAGTTCATGGGCAGACTATGGCCTTTCTGTCTTTAAGATATAATAATAATAGTTTTTTTTTTGTATTATATTTTTGATCTTGGTCACTACCAGGATTCGTGCCCGTTGAATAATTTTCAACTTATAACGAGGGTGAAGCCGCAAATAAAAGACAGTTTATCAGAATTCTAGTTTACCTCGTTACGTATAGATAATCTCGGCCCTAATTTATAAAAAAAAAATGGTTTTTGCCATATGATTAGTTTAAATACTGACTAATCGATTTTTGTAAATTAGTTTTATTATTCTAAAACCTCAGTTCACATTCGTCGTAACATAATAAATAACAAAAAAATAAACCTATTTCCAAAAACAAAACACTACAAAGTGAAAAATAACTTTCTTTTCCGAGTTCATTTTTTTTTAAATCATTCAAGATGACAAATTAGAAATTCATTATCTAGGATTGTAATAAATTGTTTTAAGTCCATAGACGAAATTGGGAACTTGTCATAATAATAAGGTTCAAGTCATACAGCTTACAAATATGTTTCCTCCGACTGCACAGCATAATTTTCTTCTTGTTTAAGAACGTCTTTGGTTTTTCGATTTTATTAGGTACCTGTTTTTTCACTTTCATATTTTTGTCGAGCTTGGGGCTTTTCACAATTTAATGTTTTAAGTGGGATCATTATTACACTATTACTACGTCTTGTTACTCTCAAATCTTCGTCGTATGTGGCGTAATATTAAATGTTTCGTGATATTAAATGGATATTTGATGCCCTCTCTACCCTCTAAGGCATGTAAGCATGATATGATGTATGTTTAGACGAATCGATGTATTTATGTTTATAACAACCTACTCTTTTTATTAAATTCGGAATCAATATAGTAGCAACCCTAGTGGATCTGTCAAGTTTAGCTGTCGATTTTCAAAACGGCGGGAGTGGCCCTTCCGTATACTTACTATTTTGTGCCAGAGGGCTTCTCATAACAATTCCAACCTGAATATGACTGGGATAAATTGTTTAATTACGGATTCCCAGGTTCTACCTGCCGGATTCATCACCAGATCAGTTCGATGATCATTTTCATTAGAACTAGTCGAGATTTTGCATATCCAAACATACTTAATATTAAGAAGTTCAGTAGCCATCTTTGGTTTTCTTCATCAGTTCCACTGCACCAAATGTTACTTTCTGAATACAAATGCTTTCATGTTAAAGAAAATCGTTATATGTGAGCGTATGAAAATTGAGCGGGACCACCTCGAGAATACACAATTTACAAAAAAAAAACCTGTCCAAAATTGACGGATTAATCGGTGAACATAGTCAAAAAAATAAAACATACAGCCGAACATAGAACCTCCTCCTTTTTGGTAAGGCGGTATAAAATATGAACTATGGAAATTGCCTCTGCATGCAATTGCCATTGCTTGTTGTGTCGTCATGTCAGAATGTCAGCGGTGTTCGCGGCTGTTAATTGAAATGCCTCTCTAAACCAGACTAGGTCTGCTTGTGACAATATTCGTCCCACATACACTCGCTGAAAATTTCGCCTAGGAAATTGACGTGGAACTAGCTTTCTAGCTTGTAAGGAATTAGTTTAAGATATATTTGAATAGATAAATTAACTAATCTTGTTCTTTGATACATATTATAAAACGTAACATCTTCTCTTTGTATGTGTTTGGCTATTCGTTATCAAACCCATATAAAGGTACAAGTCAAGTCTTCTTAGACTTAAGACACAAATTATAAGTTAAGGTGGATGATGATTTAGAATGAAAACGAGCGCGCGAAATTTTATGAACAGACCTTTGCGAGTCTAGATATAATGAAAAAATTACTAAATGTATATTTTCAAAATTAAATTATTTGCATTGTTGAATTACTAATCTATCCCTGTATGGAGGTTGTTTTGCAATTTTCCTTCTTCTTATGGTATTTATTTCCGCCCAAAGATGCGTTAAAATTAGTGTTGAAATATGGAACTTTCGACGCTCATAACTTTCAAATATATAATTTTTTTACATTTTTGATTCCATACAGGACTAGATAATGATGATGAGACAAATTGATATCATTTTTTATTTTGAACATACATCGTCAAACAGTGGAGTAATCTCTAGACTACGTTTGTATGGAAGAATTTTCGACTAGTGTAACCTTAAAATAAGATTGAAATCGCCAACCAGTTTTTAAAAAGCGTGATGATTAACCTTTTCTGTATTAAGAATCCCTGTGCTGTGGGACAGTCACATGCTGTTAAGATTGTTATATTGTATAAATAACATTAAATATTAAGATCCTTGAATAGAGCCTTGTATCTAAATCAAGTAAGGCCAGAGCACGGGTAAAAGGAATATCTATCAGTATAATATTAAAACGCAATTTGAATTACAGAATGTGAAAATAAACACAATTTTTAATAATTACAAGACACAGGCATGTGAATGACAAGACACAAAATAAAACAAAAGCCAGCGTTCAAAAAAATTACGCCGTATCAAAACGCTCTATTCGCAAAACGATGAGTTATCATAACAGGCAACGATCGAAATTCAAATTGCGCAAGTACGCCTGTCGTATTAGAATGTGCATGTATCTGAATATATTTAGCAGCGAGGACAGGGACAGATGGGAAGATTGGCCTAGGGGCCCCTTCCCCCTCGGTCAGACAGCCACGCACCCTACCTCCTGAGACAGCGGAGACAGCCGCTAATCAGCAGCTTCCTGAGACAATCTAAATAACACGGAGACACTCCGACATTGTTTAATGACAATTTAATATCCCACCATCCAACATATTTAATTGTTTTCATCCGGGCAAGTGTATCAACATTGCTTTTTCAATTCATATGTAATTTCTAAATTTTGTCTTGGACATCGGTGAAGGAAAATGTCTTGTGAATACCTAGATTTACTTTTTATTAATATAAGTTTGATGCAGTCAACCTGCTTTGAGCATGCTTAGTGATTACTTTTCCTGCCTTCTTTGTATGAGAAGAGGCCAGAAAAGGGACAGAAACAGCTGGTATTGTTATTGTGTAATACTAAGGCTGTAACCGAAGCAATAAATGCACAGCGCTCGATGTTTATTACCCATTCGTCTCGCGGTCAAGCGCCTCGAGATAACGCTTCAATGAAAACTTGCAGTTTTAAGCTGAATTCATAATTTCAGTTGTTGTTGCTGACCGCAACAGATGTGTGACGGATTATTTCATGGAAGGGATATTTTACAGCGAATACGAAATAGAATATTAATATTTTGTACCAATGCGCTTTAGTAGTAATGCAGGACTGTTCCAGGAATTGCCCGATTCTCTAGCAAATTTGTGGAGTAATTACACTGATCAGCAAAATGCCCAACAGTGAGCATCATAATTAAACAACCTGTCGAAATAAAAGCCAATAAATGTAGGCGACCAGCATTCAGCTTTTCATTTAACAAGTCACTACCTTGCATAACAAAGTAACCAATAATAAGTATGAAGTAAAAATACATTTTTTAACAAACTTTTTGCACTAAATGTACGCATAGTATCAATATAATGAACCTAAACAAGGTGGTGCTATCTGGTTCGATTGAGGAGTGGCTATGGTTATCTTCCGGCTCCACTATGAGATCAGCTCCTTAATGCTAGTCAAGAAAAATCGATCAATAAGTAGACCTTTTTTTATTTTAAAAACGTTGCCCCACACTAGGAATTTCTTCAGTTGCCGAAAACACATACGAAAGCAAGGTTATATAAAGTTTGTGTTGTGTTATTATGTTTTGTAGAATAAATAATAATAATAAATGCTTTTATTTATGATTTTACGAAAACATCAACTTTTATGATAAAAATGACATTTTAGGAAGGCATTTATATAAATATAAAATGGGGAGGTATCATCTCCGCCTTCTTAAATGTCGCTTTTAAGCTCATTACGAAACTGCACGCCGTGTAGTGGCGTGAAGGCCCACGCCGTATTAACGGCAGATGATGTTTTAGCCTTATAGCCCCGCGGCAGTCCACTAAACGTAGATACAGGTAATCTGATAACGCTCGCCACAGCCATGCCGGCACGGTGACGCCGACGACCTAGCTAGACAGTTTAAACTACTAGATGTTTATTTTTGTCTGTACCTATCCATGTTAACGCTTCCGTAAGCCTTGTGTAGGGTTTATTAAGGTTTTCGCTGTCGTGTTTTCATTGTGTGCTTTGGTTATCGCCCCGGGAGTGCATTAAGGTATTTTTTATACCAAAATGCTGAAAACAAACCAGCGGAGTTACGCGCGGAAGCCAACGTTGGAAATTCACTGGCTGATACACAGGCCACACTATTATACGTTTTGCTTTTTCTGGCCCGTAGTAGGTATAATTTGATATGCGTGGTCTGCTGGCCGCCGTACGTATTCATTCATTAAACAGTACTGAGCTAGCAGACGTTGCATGAAGCTAATGGGGAAATATAATTTCATGTTGCCACGTTATTTCAGAATATCTGTCAGCCAGCATCATAGGCCGGTGGTAAAGAACAAAACAACTTGGAGTTATATTTTTGCTTTCGACTTAAATACATAGAGAGATGCCTAATAAGTGCCTTCATAAGACAAAGACACTCGGGCACGGTTTAATGTAGTGATAAGAATCTATGGCTTCTCACACAAATAGGTCGCGAGAAAATAAGATTTATTAAAATAATTATTAGAACAGCGACTCGCTGGTCATGGTCGCTTCATCATCGAGATAATCCCAGGACACTATTAAATTATTCACAGACAAGAAGCGCCATTTAAAAAGGCCATTCGCAACTTAACCCGCCGCATTTTGCACAATGCTGAAGCGAAATTTAATGGATTTTGAAAGTCCGTGTTAAACCAATATGCAGAATCCTCGTTAAGACAACGTAAATCCTATATTCGTGGAAAACGTGAGTTGGAAAAATTTGAGGTTACAGGAAGGCAGAATTTCAATTTTTGTACTTTTACGCGTTTGCGGCAACGATTTAGGAGCGTTGTGTAGAACATCGTATGTAATACGTGCCCGGCCGTTACTCGTTCTTTCTCGCGTAAAAATATAAATGTATCAGTAAAGCCAATAATTCTGGCTGCCTTACTAATCAGTAAAAGACTTTTCAAGGCGCTGCTGGCTGCCAATCAGCCCGCATTTCTTCCTCTATAGGATGACTATTATTCTAGAAATACAACTTATTTTTTATAACATAACCTTATTCCTTTTATACATTTTTTGCTAATGCATGCAAATGCTGAAAATATAAACTTGTTATCATAGGAGACTTCAAACCGAAAGTAGAATAAATATGGTCGCAATTAACATGAAAATGGTATAAACGAAATAATGCATTTAAAAACAAAGCCTAATACTCGTTGGTCTAATAATAAACCTGACGGCAAAACTGTTCGTACAGCCGTAAATCTTTAATAGTGAGGAGGCTATAGGTAGGAAATTACTGGTTTAACTCAGGTTCGCAAAATGGATTGCTATAATAAAGTTGGAATTTCGCAAGCGTCCATCAAAAGTGAAAACGAATGGCCACCATAAGAAGGCTGGCCATTTATCACGGTTATCTAGATTTCGCAGCGGACAGCATCATTTACCGCACACAAAATCTATAGCGGGCACATTTCAAACACGATTCATAGATACGATTACGTGTCCTACAGCTACAAGCATTTTGTTATTACGAAGAGCTGACTAACGAAACTAAATTATTACATACGTTACGATCCCTTTTTACGCTTATATTGACAAAGGGCTGCCAAATTGTAGCGTGCATACTCAAACTATTAAATACAGTGTACGAAACTATGCAATAACTTGCTGCAGTGTTGGTCATTCGTGGCTGGCGCTCTTAAATGTCTGCCCACCCGTAACCGACTAAATTCGTGAACGAAATGTTAATATGTATTTAACTCCACACAAAAAATAGTCCCCATATAAAAACGCCTTAAAAGCCTTTATAAAAGGGTGATAAACTTTTATGAGCCTAAAGAAGTCTTTAAAATATTCAAATATGTTTTAACAACGAAAGGACAGCATGCATATTACAGATTTGGCTTGGTATTATGTCTGTTGATCGTGGGATCTTTATTTAGGTACAGAAGTGGCGCCAGTATCGTCTTTTACGTTATTGAGAAAGTTATTAAGCACATCAATGTCCAAACCCAGTCTGAATATTTAAAATATTAATCCTTCGTCAAAAAGCTGTAGCTAGTGTGGTATAGCAGCGACCTTTGTGATAATGACCTACCTGAGATACGAAGCCGATGCGGCCTCCGGCAGCCCGGCCGACTTCCACGCAAACTAATTCCGAATTCAGCGTGCGTATACTTTTGATGTGTAGAAAAAGTGTTGGTCTAGTCACATAAACCTGGCAGCACTTTGGTTGAGTTTTCCGTGGCCGCACCACAATGAATTATAGCATAATTTGTTCTGGTTGGCTCCCACACAATAAGGATACAACGCGAGGTGAGAACGAGGGATGTGTTCCGTATGTAGAATGGGAATTGATGACGAGGTATTTGTCGCGTTTGGGCTCGTGTCACTTGTTGGATCGCAGTACTAGGTACAATAAGTTACAGATACCAACTTTAATATAATTTTATATTGAGATTTTCAAATATTTTTAAAGTAGATTTTTGTTTGCTCAATTTAAATTCAGTTTTAAAATACAATCTAGCATTAAATTCACTTATTACGATTCTTGATTCATTAGTACAAAATCTATTTATCATTTTGTATCTAAGTTTTACAAAGCTCACTAATTGTTCTATGAGACTAAACTTAATTACGCACCAATTAAACAACGTACAAACGTATATAAATAGTATAAGCCTACTAGAGAAATGCAGGCATAGACATGCGTTGCATTCCCCAAAGGGGCAGTAAATACATGAAAGCGCAATTAATAATCCGATTAAAATGGAAACCTGAGAAATTAAATCATTTACGTTCAAAGTCTTCGCAGAGCAGCCATAAGTCTATCGCTCGTCATAAATTAAAATATAATTAGGAAACTTATTAATGCAGTATCTGCGAAGTTATTTCACCAGACATGTCGGTAAAATAGATAAAGAGACGGTCTCGGATGAAGTTCCACTGCATCTACTGCGTGAATTTATTGTTTTAGTATTTCGTGAAGCGTTTCGAAATGAAGTTGAGGCAAATTTGTGAGGCGGTGAGCCGGCACTAGCACTACGTAACATTGTACCAGCTAGACGTAGAATTTTAAAAGCAGTACGAAAAACTTTTAGAGACGTTTTGGCAAACAAGTAACTGGTAGGAGAAAGTAGGACAGCGAAGTAGCGAGTGCGGCGCTTGTGAAGTCCCGATGCGAGCACAAAGAACACTAACTATTGTGATATCTATCTAGATATGCGCCATTTGTCTGCTGTTACAGCGTGTCGTGTCGGTCGCGCGACTCAGACGAGCGGTAATTGAATATGTCGCCGGGGCCGTCACTTCTTTCTATTCTTAGATACGCGCCATAGTTTCCTCGGGAATTGCATCAATGTCGATTTCCTTCTATTGGAAGTGTTCAAACATGGAAATGAAATCGACATATTCCGACCGAGTCTTTCATGATATAATAATAAGGTGCACGGGTACGCCGGCGACAATGTTAAGATACTTAAAGTCTTTGAATTGAACGATAAAAACAAGGCAATAAAAGTGACTAAAAGTTGATGTTTATTACAGTTCGCTTTCGCCGTTGTCGGGGCCATAGGTGGAAGTTCCGGCAAATATTAATTGTTTTCCGTTTTCAACGTTGCTAGCCGTTTTTGTCGAAGGATTTATGGCACGTTGTAGCAATGTTGTTAAGTGTAAAGGAATCAATTAATGACGCCACTTAGCCCGCCAGGTTCATTGATTCGAAACAGATCCAGTAAGAGACGACGTGTACTTCGCGAGGGTGTTTCATTACACTTCTAATTTAAATCCAGCGAAGACTACGCAAATGTTTGGCTGTGAATTAGATACTGCAGAACACTTTAAGAAACACAATCACGTCTAATTTGAATGATTACATTTTGATACATTAAACAAACTATAAAAGACGACAACCACAGACTATTCCATTTATGAAGGGTACCAACTGAACGCAGTTATTTGTTCAAAATAAAGACACCCGGCAAAGTTCCCAATCGATCATGTAGGCAGCTTAGTACTTCTAGTTCGAGTGCAAGAATGTTAGTTAGCATTTCGGTCCGTTCGCCGCAGAATATTAGATAAACCAACGTTATTGAGTTTCGGTTACAAAAACATGTCCCGACATTGCTGTCGGGGGTTTGGTGGACAGTTCACTGAATACGGGTTCGAATTCACACGTGCCCAAATAGTTTTTAAGCCGATATTCTGTAGAGTTTACCGGCACAACATTTCAATTGTATTGTCCTGCTCCAGGATATATGTATGGTAAATTGATTTTGAATGGGTGAAGCATCAAAAACACAAATGCCGGCTATTATCGTCACTATAGCCGACTATTATAGAACGCTAATATTCGATCTTTCATGTCGCATACATACCTACAAGTGGTTCAAAATATAATGACTAAGTTTTAAGGGTTGGCTACACCATCATAGCTTCCCTCATAATAATTTAACACTCGCTGAATATAAAAGTAACTTTTCCAAACGGATTAACAGGATATTGAATATTTCAAGAGATTGTCAGATTGGGTGTACCCACGCGTGCAGGTAAGCGTAACACGGGGACGTAGCTACCATTATAAATATAACCGTGGTATTTGAATACATCCTGCGCCGGAAAGGGTATCGTACTGAAAGGTAGTCCAAAGTATTGGTTATGTAGCTAACTGTATAATCACAGGTAATTTTTATTATGTAAAAATGAATATACTTATAGTAGAATTGTATTTTGTAATGGTAATGGTGTGAGTTAATATGTCGAACACGGTGTCAGACTATAGATGGAGGTACGAGGATCTATCAGGTACTGGAATGACTAACATTGTAGAACTTGTTGTTTAATAGTTGCAACATCGTTGCATCGTCGTGCCAGGAAATTGATGTCTCCGTCACCCCAGCTGCTAGTGCCACGCCGCGGATCTGCACAACTAAACATATAAAAAATATTTTGTTACTTCACCGCAATCCTAAGGTACTCCTTTAAGATTTGCCGAGTGACTGGTTACGGTAATAGCCGTGCGAAAGCGTCGTAATCAATCATCGATGACTATCGACTAGAGGGGAGGCCAGAGACGTTTTGCCATTACTGAAAAATGAGGAAAATACACGCCCTCAGACGATAATGTTCACCGAAGTCAACAAGACGCAGCGATAGCTCAGTCCATAACCACGGGGTAACGATCTTGCAAATTGGAAGTGAATTAAATATTAATTAAGTACCGAGAGCGGCTGGCTGAGCATGAACTGTATTCGTTATCCAATCAGCAGTTTTACTTTTGTTATCAATATCAGCGGCGGCGCGGAGCCCTCAAATAAACGTACTTAGAGTTTTGGTTTCGCCTCTCTTATCTTTTGCTTAAATAAACCGTTCATTGACTCGCGGCTTCAGATCTTCCTCGTGGTAATTGTATTATCATTACGAATTTTCTCTGGCTGATTTAAGTCAACAGAGTGCTAAATGAATAATTCAACGCTCGGCTGTATAACAATAGTGTAGGGTGTTAGTGCATAAGTGCTAAATTATTACATTAGAATGTAGCGGTGAAATATAGTTTTAAAATGACGCGGGTTTCAGCGAGTGCATGCCGCGGCTCGACTGCGGGGCCGCCCACAGGCCGCCCAGCCTCAGCCGAGCTCCGCTGGCTGAGATAAAAGCCTTCCCGCTTCACAGGTGCCGTTTATCAGTAAACCACTTAAAGCAGCGTTCCTCGCTGTTAAACTATTTTCACTCGGAAGAATACTTCTTAAAATATACTTCTTTTTGTAAAAGACACTGTAAGAGGGAAACTTAAGTTTTAAAATTTCAATTAAGAATACAAAGAGACTTTAAATATTATAATAAGATATACATAACTATTAGGTGTGTGCTATACCGGTGCTTGTTGCGGAACTGCAGTAGGTGAGTCGGAGTAAATGACAAGTAAAATTTCAAAATTTAAAAAACCCCCGACACATTTATCTTGCGAAAACACCCCGATTCAAACAGCTTTTGAACGGCTGAACCGATTTTATTCAAACATAGATAAGAACACTCGACAAAATCACGTATCAAACAAACAAAAAAACTAAATTAAAATCGGTTCATCCGTTTAGGCGCTATGATGCCACAGACAGATACACAGCAACACAAGTGAAACTTATATCACCCCTCTTTTTCGGCGGGGGTTAACAAATACAATTATATTTTAATGGTAGCTTACTATTAGTTGGACTGCACGTAAGGCTAGCTTATTATGGTATTATATTTTCATGAATGCACTGAATATATAAAGACATCATTCTTTTATGAGAAAATATTTTTCCATGCATGGATGCCTTTGTAGCAATGGCTGAAGGCTTGGATTATATGAGTGCAGGCATCTGAGTAATTCCGTAAGCAAATAAATCAAAGCAAGCTCAAGTTAAATTGTTATTTTAATATTGTCTTACTAGACTTCATAACAAAGATATTTGCATATTACAGTCACAGCGCAGTGCATCCTTATTTTACGGAAATTTTCTTTCCTAGTTTATTATTTTCCTGAACTAATAGAATAATGGACATTGTCGGGGAGTTGTTACGAATCTGAATATTTAAATGGCAGAATACATTCACAAGGAATGCTGTGTGTTAATGAAAATTCTGTCTCATGAAAAGGAAATTGTGAACCGTACGCATAGTTTAGTCTGACCTTTGAACTTGGTGTTAAAATTAATTTACTTATGAATTTCCTAGGAAAACATTCTGTATAAATGTCATGATTTTACGCAACATCCCTGAGTCAAAATCAAAATCAGTATTTTTATTTCATATAGGCCTACATGGGCACTTATAAAACGTCGACAAAAAGGTGCACGGTTCGGGTTGGTCGTTTCCTATGGAGAAGAACCGGCAAGAAACTCCATGGTTACTCTTTTAAAAAAATGGTTTAATTTTTACAATATTTCCTTGTTACAGCATTAGTAGTTAGATATGTGGGGACAACGTAGGCCCGACAATAAGTCGTAAGAAAAACAAAAAAAAAAAAGATTACATATTATTTAAACAAAAGAAAATAAAACGAGTTAAAAAGTTAACAAATGTTAACAAGCATCTAGAAGGCCTACAATGTTCACACATTTACAAAACAATCGGTAAAGGAATCTATACAAAAAAAAAAAAGACTAAATCTAACATGTGGCACAAATATTGTTATCAGTGCTGTAACTATTCTTAGCAAAGGGCTATGAAGATGATTGAAAACCATTGTAAAAAGAATAATCAAAAGAAGGAAAAAAAACAAAGAATTAATGAGATTGAGAATAGTTAGTAGAGTTAGAGACAACCACATATTTGTGCCGTTTATGAGTTACCAGGGAAGCCGCATGCGCAGAAGGAGCTAAAGCCAAAATTTTTATCTTCAACGTAGTCCTTGATTTTATAATATGCTTTTTTAATAAGGACACGTTTGATGTAGTTTTTGAACTTTCCATCGGTCAGTTCTATAACTGACTTTGGCAACTTGTTATAAAAGCGTATACTGTTTATATAAAAAGACTTGCTAGTTTTTGTTAATCTAAATTTGGGTATTACAATTTCGTGCTTACTGCGTGTATTTAAATTATGTAAGTCGCTTCTAGTTTTGAAAAGCCCTAGATTTTTGCGGACATACAAAATACATTCCAAAATATAGAGTGAGGGTAGAGTCAGTATATCGATTTCTTTAAATGTTTCTCTGAGGGACTCGCGAGGACCCATGTTATAGATCGCGCGGATTGCCCTCTTTTGTAAGATGTAAATTGAGTCAACATCTGCTGCTGATCCCCACAGCAGAATGCCATAAGACATAATACTGTGGAAATAAGCATAATATACTAACCTAGCTGTGGCTACATCGGTTAACTGCCTTATTTTCCTTACTGCATATGCAGCTGAACTTAACCTACCCAAAACAGTTCTAATGTGCGCGCCCCACTGCAGTTTTGAATTGATAGAAATCCCTAAGTGCTGTGTATTCCTGGTACTAATTATGCAGACTCCTCTTCATAAGAAAGCTATTACTCGTAAAGTCCGATGACTTCGGTGGACCTGTGATGTTTGCTCTTAATCTGATTATGCATGTTATAGTATAGGTACTTTCTGTGAGTTTAAAACTTTTGCTATACTCGCCTGGTTCCGAAAATTGGTCCATATTTTCGTATTATGCTCTAACAGTAAGACAGTGGGTCGTGTTGTGAAGGACTATTTTAATGATTATTCTTACCAAAAATCGCTCAAGGTCCAAACCAACAATTTATCAATAGGTACATTCATACTGTGTCATCACTCATCACTGTAGTTCTAACATAATAATATATTCTCTTAGAACATACTAATCTCCGGTTGTGCCTGGCGACATGAACTACGGCGACTCTTGAACCTCCTCTAATCCGTATAAATCTCAGCGATTTGTTACGTTTTGTTCAGTAATTTCGTCAACGTTTTTACAACTGTACCTTTGTAATGCGTCACAAAAATGTAGCGTTCTTATAAAAGTTTTTGTAACACCCGCCATTTACACCTCCTTACTCGGCTCGTAATCCCATATTTCATTTTAATACTATTGCGACGTTATTTTATTATATCTTGAGGTATGAATGCGAGTCTTTTGATCTTTTGTTCGGGTCCCTCTACTAGACTAAGTACTAGTACTGTAGTAAACGAGAAGCCTTTGAGTAAAGCAAGGTAAGGGTGGATTTAATTTAATTAAAGAGTGCAGTCATTTGTACCGCCTAAAGTTCGAAGCTTCAGCCAAGTGCACAAGCTGACGTTGACTCTCATATCGAAGTCTAGTTTCCTCTTAAAATTTTATCTCAATATTATGCTTAGCTCTGCAAACCCCGTCTCATTTAAAGACTTTATTTTGCTGACAGCAGATGTGCTTTTATTAAAGTGTCTTCCAGACAAAAATAAATAAGCACGGAAATGATTGTGCCTCGTTTTCAGCTGCGGACGGCTCACTTTCAGTCCTTTTATTTAACA
Organism: Orthosia gothica; assembly: GCA_949775005.1. Classification (NCBI taxonomy): domain Eukaryota; kingdom Metazoa; phylum Arthropoda; class Insecta; order Lepidoptera; family Noctuidae; genus Orthosia; species Orthosia gothica. Next base: position 23,599,984 of record OX459039.1, read on the forward strand.
CTAGAAACGGAGAATCCCGCTAGGTAACGCAAAAGAGCATAGCTGCGGAAACTTAGTAATAAGTTTGCGAAACATCTCTCTGCCGAAGTTTGTCTAAAAGTACGTTTCCTTTATGTAGCAGAAAGAGTCTGGGAATTATTTAAGTGATGGATACGTGAATCTAGCTATTTGTCATTGCAGTAAAAAGGGCGATGGAAACTCGTGGTGGGGGCAGATAGGTAATATTGTAGTGTTACCTCCCTGGATTACCACAAAGTGCGAACAAATTGTGAGAGGAAAGGAAAAATATTTGTGGTTCTAGTGGCGCTCATCTCGGAAGTGGATACGATCGGGTCGCAGTCGGACGCGCTGTTTATATTCCTAGTTCACTTATTTGACTTACATAAGAAAAATAAACCTACAAATTGTGACATGAATCGTACAAGGAACCTACGACTCTGTAGCATAAATATTTTTGTTGACGCAAACTAAAATAGGTAGGGTATAGACTATACATTATTTTACTTTTAACATTTATAAGTATTAACAATATTTTGCTTCTTATTATTTTAATATCGATATCAATGCTAATGGGATATATTTAACCACTTACTTGTTATATTATGTCTGTCTGTATATTATTTTGAATGACAACGAGACGACATGAAAAACGAGATGAACAAAATATTGTCAGTAAATCTCACTTTCGTCTGTCCTTGCTGTTCACTTCATTCATAAAAACGAACTGTAGACATACCTTTGGACTTTTCATGGTGACGTAACCAGACAAAATATATCGTCAGCTATCAGAAGTAATTTCAAACGCCTTAGAACTTGACTGAAGTTACGCCACGCTCGTTATTACGCGGCCGGAGTCGCGGGCCAAGCTTGTTGTGATAACTAATTGGCATAATTTGCCCCGCCCGATGCATTGTCGGACCTTAATTGGATCATACTATACTAGCACCTCTCCGAGATAAATACTAAACAGACTGGAATGGATACTGAGCCATTTGTTTTAATGGACTGGCTCAATAAATTAATATCGGATACCCACTAAACACCTAGCTCGATTTATTACACACATTATTTTATTGGTGGCTCTCTCTTTGCTGATATTAATATGTCCACATTCGTTAGCAATTGAGTGGGCAAGTTAAGTTCATTCGTTCATGTACTGTGATGGATTTCAGCAGTGTTTGACATATGTTTTTTTTATACTAATATTATAAAGAGGTAAAGTTTGTGAGTTTGTGACGTTGTAGGGGCAATCTCTGGATCTACTGAACTGATTTTGAAAATTCTTTCACCAGTATAAAGCTACATTATTTCTGAGTGTCATAGGATATTATTAAAAAAAATAGAGATCCTTATGAAAATTGCAATAATGTAATCCAAAGTAGCAAAATGTTGCCTGTAAAATAATTTTTTGGCGTGCGCTGAGGAAACTATTGATTATACATACAAATTGTCAGGTGGGCTGGGTAGGCTGGGTGGGCTGGGTAGGCTGGTTAGGCAGGGTAGGCAGGGTTGGTAGAGTAGGCTGGGTAGGCAGGGTAGGTAGAGTAGGCTGGGTAGGCAGGGTAGGCAGGGTAGGCAGGGTAGGTAGAGTAGGCAGGGTAGGCAGGGTAGGCAGGGTAGGTAGAGTAGGCTGGGTAGGCAGGGTAGGCAGGGTAGGCAGGGTAGGCAGGGTAGGTAGAGTAGGCTGGGTAGGCTGGGTAGGCAGGGTAGGCAGGGTAGGCAGGGTAGCCAGTTGACGGGAGCGAAGCCCCGGGGGTCAGTTAGTTACTAATAAATAGACTTTAAGGCATACTCTGCAGATCTTACTAATCTTATAAATGTGTAAGTTTGTATGGATAGATGTGTGGGTGGATGTATGTTTGTTACTCATTGGCGCCAGAACGGCCGAACGAATCTGCATGAATTTTTTTCATCCAGATTTCATCCAGATCCATTCAGCCGTTCTGGCGTGATTGAGTAACAAACATACATTCACACATCCATCCAAACTTTCACATTTATAATATTAGTAAGTAAGATAAAGGGCACATGTGTTTGTTTGCCGGTTAATTGTGCGCCTACTCCTCTTCCATACCTCAACTCAGAGCAGTAGGTTTCTCCACGTAACACAAAGCTTACTACCTCGTCATTTACAAAACCCCTTACTTAGTTTGTGGACAAGTGTGACATCGCCGTAAGAAGCAATCGAGCAACAAATGAGATTGTGCACAAGTTTAGATGAGGCGTTGTTGCACTGTGCCTCTATGTAGGAAGGTGGTTTATTCCTCAGTTGGCGACAGTTTAACGGAAATACCGCAACAAAGTTCGAGCTGTCATAGTTCCAAAATGGAACTATATACGCGAAAACGATTGTCAAATCAATAGTTGAAAATGTTTGGAATGACGTAACATTCAGATGCACAGAATGTGCCTGTCTCTCACAAGCTCGAAACAAGTGGCATCCCATTAGCGATAGCGAGGGGAAAGCTATTGTGAAAAATGTACGGAAGCTTATTATGTAAAAAAAATATACAAAAAAAAAACTTTTTCCAAAACAAGCTTTTTTGTATTCTTCTTAGCAAACCCTTTCATTTGATACCCACAACAAGGCAGTGCACAAAAAATAACTTGTCCGTCATCTTGGGCCGTCCACCACATTGAATTTAGAATTAGGTCACTTAGCTGCATTCGTAGTCGCCCATGCATTGCAAACAAAACGTGTATGCAAAATTTCATGTTAATCGGTGGAGGATAACTGCTTTAAAATTCAGTTGCAAGTTAAATAAAAGCTTGCAATATAGCAATCAGCAATAATCGCGGGATCAAACACTTTATGTTATAAAAGTCGGAATTACCTACAGGGTAATTAGGTCCTATACAATCTTTCGCTAATCGCGCGCTGTTTGTCAAATGCGCTTATTTCTAAAAAACACGCCAAAAACTCTAAAACTTCTGTATTGAAGTACTGGTGCCCCCCCCCCATCATCTAAGTACTGCTGTAACATGGCAATATTGTAAAACTTTTTAAATTTTTAAAAGAGTAACCATGGAGTTTCTTGCCGGTTCTTCTCCATAGGAAACGACCAACCCGAACCGTGCACCTTTTGTCGACGTTTTATAAGTGCCCATGTAAGGCCTATGTGAAATAAAAATTTGATTTTTGGTTTTGATTTTTTGAAGAGAAATTTATTTTTATTGCGCAAAAATCACTATCGTTTTGCTCTTGCAAGATACGTAATAGTAGATTGTTGCATCGAGCGCAAAGTGAGTTATTAATGCACGAGTGTTATGTTGGTGCCCGAGCGCACGCGAGGGCACTAAATTAACACGAGTGCATTTATTACTCACTTTAGCGAGGTGCGTAATCTACTTTTCTTTCAACTACCAATCTACCTCTCATCGTTTTCCATTTTTTTATACTTTTCTTGCTAAATATGAAGTACCTACCTATCAAAGTTTTACAATGGTACAAAATGCGGGGCATTCTTTTCACCTAATTGGTTTTATACGCCGATTTTTTTTCTCAGGCAGTACTCGTACCACGCCAGTACCTTTTTCGATCTACTGCATATATTTTATATTAAAATTAATGGGAGACATTAAACCTCTGTGGTAAATTTATATCTAAACTAGCTAACCCCCGCGGCTTCGCTCCCGCCAACTGGCTACCAATCTACCTACCACTACCTACCTACCCTGCCTTCCTTACCTACTCTGCCTACCCTAACCTGCCTACCCTCCCTACCCTACCTACTCTACTTACTCTACCTTCTCTATCTACTCTATCTACTCTACTTACTCTACCTAATCTACTTACTCTACCTTCTCTACATTCTCTACCTACTCTACCTTATCTACCTACTCTTCATACTCTACCTCCTCATCCTACTCTGCTTACTCTCCGTTATCTACCTACTCTACCTTCTCTACATACTCTTCCTACTCTACCAACTCTACTTACACTACCTTCACTACCTATTCTACCTACTCTATTTACTCCATCTTCTCTACCTACTCTACCTTCTCTATTTACTGTACCTACTCTGCCTACTCTACCTACTCTACTAACTCTACCTTCTCTACCTAATCTACCTACTTAACCTACTCTACCTACTCTACTTACTCTATCTTCACTACCTACTCTACCTATCCTACCTACTCTACCTTCTCTACCTACTCTATACTCTGCCTTCTCTACCTACTCTTCTTACTCCACCTACTCTACTTACTCTACCCTCTCTACCTACTCTACTTACTCTACCTTCTCTACCTACTCTTACTTCTCTACCTAATCTACCTACTTAAACTACTGTACCTACTCTACTTTCTCTACCTTCTCTACCTACTCTACTTACTCTACCTTCACTACCTACTCTACCTTCTCTACCTACTCTATACTCTACCTTCTCTACCTACTCTACTTACTCTATCTACTCTACCTACTCTACTTACTCTACCTTCTCTACCTACTCTACTTACTCTACCTTCTCGACCTACACTACTTATTCTAACTTCTCTACGTACTCTACCTACTTTACTTACTTTATCTTCTCTACTTACTTTACCTTCTCTACCTTCTCTACCTACTCTACGTTCTCTACCTTCTCTACCTACCCTACCTACCCTTCCTTATCTACCTACTCTATACTCTACCTTCTCTACCTACTCTACCTTCTCTACCTACTCTTCCTACTCTACTTACTCCAGCTTCCTTCTCTACCTTTTCTACCTACTCTACTTACTCTACCTACTCTACTTACTCTACTTACTCTACTTACTCTACTTACTCTACTTACTCTACCTACTTTATCTATTCTACCTACTCTACCTACCCTAACTACAGTACCTACTCTTGGGCTTTATAATATTAGTTTAGATAAAATATACAAAACAGTGCATTAAAGTAAAACAGTGCAACAATGAGATTTCATATAACTTTTCTACACTGTTTTGGTTCTAAGCAATAAATACGTACTTTGTGATCAGTTTTGTAGTGATAAATGATAACATTACTACGTAGTTGGAAGAAAACGTAATAAGCCTACGGGATTGACTAGCGATATCAAAATGTTTCGTATGGCATCCCTTATATTTTTACTTGAACGCTGACAGAATGCCCTTTTATCTACGCACAGGTTCTTGTCACACATTGTTGATCGGTTTCAAAAATCATGAGCCAATTAAAAACGCCGTGTTGTGTCATGTAACGATTTCACACACTGCTACCTACAATCATTAAAGAAAATGAAAAAAATACTGCTAACATGTACAATTCTCCGATTGCTGTTGATATTTTTCCGATTCGTTTATTTTTTTGCTTCCACATTCGGCTTCATAATACCGTGCTGATAGTTCCCATTGCATCTGAATTTGCCAACCAATTAAAATTTTATGAAATCGACTTAATGAAAAATGTTTCGTTTTTGTTTATCCTCTCTTAACAGTTATTTGTTTTTATCCGAATTCAGTTTCAGCAAAGAAAACTTGCTCAATTAAATATATTGCTAGACCATTGTGTTTTAAATTTAATACATTTACAATAATTAGGTACTAAAAGTACCTGATCCTATGAGAGATAGCTAGCCAAGGCAAGCTCTATTGAGCTTCCCTTGGCTTTGAAGACTCCCCGGGAGCAGTGGTTAATATGGTCGCCACTATATATATGTACACACGTACGTACACACAGTTTCACACGGTCGGCGATATCAACTGCGGTCTCGCAGCCGCGTCAGCATTCAATCCTGACAAGCCAGTAATGGCCACATTTTGTTATATTTTTGGTCGCGTCTAGCAAAAAGACCCTTCCTTTGTAAACTTTGTAACACGTTTCTATTGAACCCATCTGAGCCTGACAGTTCTTTGGTCTAGATTGAAAACCAAATTGATCACCTACATTTTAAATAAAACCTAGCTATCTAGGAAACTATTCCTGGCTTCGTGCACGAGTTTAAGTTTTAACTGAGCCAAATAAAAATAGAATAGGTAGTGAGCAGTCTGCAGTCTTGAATAAATGAGGACAATCGAGCCTAAATCGAACGAAACTAACCTTTACCAATTCAATATCGTCGGTTTCTATTTCAAGTCGGCGGCGGCGTTCATATTTTGTGAACAGCGAACGGAATGAAGACTTTAAAAACAGACCGAAACGAGAGTTTTCCTTGTGATTTGGCAACGATTTTGAAATATTAAATGTTAAAACAGAGCAGAGAAAAAGCGTTGATCAACAATTTGACGGCACTTGTACTGTCTCTGATTTACGAACACAGCTTACGATAACCCATGTTTTGTGGCAGCCCGCCCGCGCCTTGTCATTTGTAAAACAAAAGTAAAACTGTTTTGTGGAAACCTTTCCGGGAGGCTCGGCCATAGATCGTTTGGATCGTTTGGCTCAATGGCAGGTTCGATGTTAGGCCTGACGACACGATCGTAACGCACCTAGAACCTCCATATTTATCAAAACGTGGGGAGGTAACAACATCCCGTCTACTTACAACCCTGCTCGCCTATTCAATGAGCTCAGATTGTTCTCTCCCGTTAAGTCTGTTCGTGACCTTTGATCAAACGTATAACATTTTGATGTTATGAAACTACACGTGTACCTACGTAATATGGAAAGCTTTTATTTGGTTTTATAAAGAAAATCCGTTGATAAAAGTAATGTGGTTTGTATCCGGTCTGGAATTATATTATATTGGGGTCGTTCCGTAAAGCCTTTTAGTACGACATTTCATTTTGTTTGTATACAACCTTCATTTTCCCATCGTTTTGTCGCCATTGTCCGGTGGTCAAATTATAGCATAAAGTTTTATTTGAAAATAAAATATTTTTCCATTAGAAAAATAAAGTGAAATGTCGGAGAGTGGCAGGCTTGTTACCGGTTTTCAGAGTGGTACCTGCGGATGATATTAATATCCAACATCGCATCGCTGTCCGCTGAAACGTGTCCCCATACATCACCGACCTAACACATTTCAATGACGACACTAGCAAAGTGCTTCGCCAGGAGCTCGCCTCCAACAAATGTGTGTGTGACATATTATCACCAACTGGATATCCGGAACAGATTTATAATCTCCTTGTCCTGAGACATTCGAGGCGGGGGCTCATATCCCACACCCAACGCTTAGTGTAGTATCCTGCAAGGGAATAGATATTATATGGGTAGATAATATACAAACTGATAACATAATATGTTACCGGATTTGAAAGTTTATCATCGATTAAACATTAAACCGCCACCGCGTAGGACGGTTGAACATGGTTTCGTTTAATTTCCTTAAACAGAACGATAAGAACAAATATTGTAGGAGGCCGACAAGAAAAGACTCATGTTTGTGCACGTCACATAAAGACGATTTCTAAGACTGTTGTGCAGTGAGCATGAGTTTCTGAAAGAACTAGGTAAGATGTTATTTTTCAATGGGCCACCGTCGAGAAAGAAATGTTTGTACCACCTTAGAAAAAGTATCACTAAGTACTACTACGCTTTGTATAGCCAGTTCATAAAAACAAGGTTTCTCTGGAATGCACAGGGCTCTGTTACGCCCTTTTTGCCTGAACTGCGTTTGTTAAATCAACCGGGAGTTGTCTACTGACGGGGACGCGGTAATGAAATCCCGACCATGTTATTGTTATCCGGTTGGCTAGGCGCGAGGCACAGGCTCAATGTAAAACGAGACCACTGATGCAATGTGCGAACTGCATGGTTAACGTGAACGTAACTTTTTAATGAGTAGGCGTGTCGGATGGCACTATGATTTTTTAATACACTGATAAATGTAGTTGCTGTGATTATTTTTGGCTGTCCCATACCGGTGTGGATAAAATTATTTACAGATTGTATGGGGAGTGTATTTATACACTTAACATAATTTGTATTATTGTGGTACCTACTTTATGTGAAGATTATACTGGATATGTTACACAGCGTTAAATTTAAATTAGCATTTACTATTATAGAAGCGAACGAATCGCATTCTTCGCGGGAACTGCAGATTCTTTAAGTAAGTATCAAACAAGTAACGTTTAAGGCGTATAAAAATAGAAGAACATAAGTTTTCTGTAGCAATCCGCAAGTATTTGTGCTCAACAGAAGAACTCAATATTGACGGAATGTGGGACCAGGCATTTGGCAACCGCCTAGTTTCAGCAATTTTCAGCATCGGACGCATTAGCCTGAACACTCAAGTACAGCCCGACGATTGGCAAGTAAACTTTCTTCAAATTGAGATTTAGTTCTGACCTTCGTACAAGCTCTTGTGTGCAACTTGCAGTAGCAAGAACAATACGTCTTAAACTTTTAATTAGGTACATAGGTATATTAAAACTGCCTCTTAAACACCCACAGATTGCAAAGCTTTTTTCAATTTATTATTGCCTTTTCATTCATCATGTAAAAATAAAGCTTTATCTACTATTTTATTTACTTAAAGTTGGCATTGCTAAAAGTTTATTGGGGTAGCCGCATAGTTACTTTATAATTTTCATATCTCCCTTTTAACATTTTTTTAACAGTCTCTATGAACAATTTGCTCAATAAAAGTTTATTTACATAATGTGGGCAACATACTTTGTAAAAAAGCAGCACCAAAATAGGAATACAAACAGAACTGTAACCAAAGTAGCGTAGAAGTAGTTTGCGAACTCAAAGACATGTACGTAACATTTTGCCGAAATGTTTTAAGTTTTTAGCCAACAAAACAATATATCCCCGACGAAGCCATAGAGCGACAATAAAAATAAGTTTATCTGATTTCAATATCGGGCGTTCGGGAAGTTTTCAGTGCTGGCCCCTTAGTGGTCGAGTTGTAAACTTTAAGTGTGGATATTGGCTTTTATTCCACGTTGTACATTCAACTTTAGTAAAACGAGATGTGTTTGGCATTTTATTAATAATCGAATACGTAGGTATTTATGCTTTGTACGAGACAATGGTTTAAAAGCATATTTTGGAATACAAACGAATGAATGCCCTTTAGAATTTTGCAGTCTCTTGGGTGATGTTCGAATCGATGTTTGCAGAACGGAATGTAGAAAGAAAAATTCATATGTTGTGTGCACAAAAAGCTTTCCGTCCAGAGGAAAAATTCCGAGATTAATGAAAAAGCGTGCAAACGTGGACACCCGGCTGACGTAGGCCGTGTGTGGGTGCATAGTAAAAACAAAGGTGCTGGACGGCAGCTGACTAACGCGACGCAAACTTCATTAAAGGCCAGCGGGCGTCGCACAGGGAGCTACGATACAAACTGCTTTGACAAAAAGATTTAAACACTTTTTTAGTAAAATAACGAGCGGAAAGTAAACCTCATGGCATATAGGCATGTACATATAAAAACTTTTCTTAATTATTGTAACAAAATATCGGGTGGCGTCTGGACGCGCGCTGTGGACGCTTCATTGTGTGCACGGAGTTGCTGTATTAGATTGAATTGAAAACTGTAAGTATTCATTACATTTTTGTAAGTCAGTTAACTTTCAGTTTTACTTAAATGCTCTTCTTTATAACTATGTCTCGGTGTGATGGTATGGATGTGATGCCGTTGACATTGTAGTTTTAAATAATGATAAATGTCCGGAAATATACCATAATACAGAAAAAAAGCAATGTCTGTTGCTAAAATGGTTTTTTAGTATTCAAAACAAACCCTTTTGTATACCTACAAACTTAGTTGTACGATCTCATACAAATCTAATTATGCTTAGAAAATGGAATAATATTTCTACAAGGGACACGGATCCCTCGGCGGGCGACTCGCTGTTGACCGGCTGTTTTTATTCAATGGCAAACTATTCATCTAACGAATAAGAGAGAGTACCCTTCAATCATACAATCGGTACGAATGAACAAACGATATGACAAATTAAAAAAAGAATAGGTCCATTCCTAAATACTACTGTGCAACGTTGGATACGAAACTTGCATTTCGTATGCCGTGCGCAAAACCACGGCACTTCGTTCAAAGTGAGCAGTTCCCACTACCTGTCTACACTGATTCCACTAAAGAGCTCATGCGATGAGGCTAGTTCAATTAAGTCCGCAGGAAACATACACACCGCACGCTGCAATTTTGTTACCAGACTTCCAATGATTTCCATACAGATGGAGGTTAATTTGAACAACCTAGCGGCAAAATATGTGTATGATCCTATTGTAAAATCCATGTGTTTCAAGAAAATGTGTATATAATAGAGCATAATTTTCTTTAATCCTTTTCTTCTTCTGGCAAATGAAGCCGAAGCTTACGAAGCTTTTATTTTTCGCATCCTACCCTGTTACTGCATTATTTCAATATTTCATTAAACTAGAGTATTGTATATAAAGCGGGTTATTAACACTTCAGAAAGCAATATTGTAATATTTATAACTTATAATCATTTATCAATATGAGCGTTTATTTTCTTAATTTTTATTTTGGGTTTTAAATTTTGTTGTGATGTTTATTATTTAGACGCCATTACTAAGAATGGCCCCGTGTGGCTTAGGCCAATATCACATCACATCACATCATCAGCCTATTAATGTGCCCACTGCTGGGACACAGGCCTCCTCTCTGTGAGAGAGACCAGGCCAATATGTCATACATTATTGTCAATTTAACCTCGTGTTAGCAACTAACTCTGAGTTAAGTTTTTCTTGCAAGCGGGCCTTGCAAGCTATTGTTTAACTTGCATTGTCAGTAAGTACCTAGGTATAAGTATGTGTGGGTGAAATCTTGCATGTGAATTTTAAAACTGTTATCACTAGCTAATTGAGTAAATATTTTGCATACCTACACGTAAGTTAAAACTTGCTAATAAAAAGAGAAAAAAAAATATTTTTACCAAAAAAAAAATAGATACTCATTTTTTTATTAAAAAAATTATAAAAATATTTTAGGTGACTTGTTTTTTGTCCCGACTGTGCCTAATGTGTTTAATTGATTTTGTTTATCCGTTGCTGTCTCACTTCTGGGCAAAGGCCTCCCCCAAGACCTTCCAGACTCTCTACCGTTTAATTAAAAATATTAATATTTGAGCTACACGATAATTACATCCAGACTCGTTGGATACCAATGGAGTCCATAAATAGTATAAACGCAGTCATAGGCTATTCAGTAGGGTAGCAAAGCTTTTTATGTGTATCCCTAACAAACACAACTTTCCTCATTATAAGTTTGGTTCGTAACGGTTACGTAGGTATTGTACAAATAATTGAATAATAAAAGGTTCACAAGTGAAAATTATTACCACAAAAAGGTAATTAACTTAGGTAATAAAATATTGATGTAATAACTTGGTCAGTCTGCTACGAGAGTCGATACTGAAGACGAAATATTTTGTAATATTGAAAATTTCTCTTTTATTTGTAAAACAAAGGTGATAATTTTTTTAATACTTAAACACTAAACAAAAGTAAACTATACAAACTTTTACTAAACCTAACTACTTAAACTATATACGAAAGACAGGTACACTTAGGCGTCGAAGTACTGTAATTAAGTAGATATTAGGTAGATTCAATCTTAATAGCGGCTGAGAAGTGTTTCCCCAACCCCCATCTCTTCTGTCACATGAATTTGTTACTGATTTGTGACTCGCGGAGTGTTCAGTGCCACCATTAAGTTTGAATCGAACTGTACCTATAGGAACGGGTCGTGGTATGTATCTGAAATGCATCAAATTTGGCAGAAATTTTCTTATTTCTTTATTTTGTTCTCTAATGATAAAAAAGTCATCTGAAAAATCTACGTATTTAGATTAGGCATGTAGGTGAATATAACAATTTTCAAAGTTTGTCGTCTAAATAACTGTAGCCGGAAGTTAGCTTTACCTTAGAAAGTATACACGGACTAAAGATTCTTTAGACCGTGGCCGCTAAGCATATAGTTAAAAGTTTGAGGAGTAAATATCGCCAACGTTAAATGTTCACAAACACGGCTAAACGCTGTTGCAGGGAAGTTCTAACTTAATGCAGTATTAAAGATTGTTTTTTTTTAAATAGTAGTAGTATTTTATTTTTATAAGCAAGCTTTTTGAACTGAAAGGTAGGTACTAAATGTAAAAACACTAGTCAATATACATCCAATGAACCCAAACACGGTAGTGCTGTCTTGTCTGGTTGAGGAGCAGTCACCTTGAAGCTCCATCAATAGACCAGCTCCATCTTATCTTATCTTATTGAGAAGGTGAGGAATGATTCGGACACTTCGACCCATTGGGATCTTTTGTGGTCCCCTAGATAAGTTAACTCCTCCCAATCTCTTTGAAAACCTTCTTCAAGGAGAAGCTGAGTTTTACAAAGAGATTAGGAGATATGAGCCTATAGTCATCGGATATCCTATCCTTAGGAGACTCACTCGCTTACTAGCCAATGCATAGCATGTGCACAGAAGCTGCTCTATGCGTTCCGTATGTTCCCCGAACAACCTGCACATGGGCGTCGTGGTTAGACCCATCATCATGAGCATGTCATTGGTTTCAAAGAGGCCAGTGACGGCCCCAAGCAGGTAGCGGATTTGCCCCTGCTCATATTTCAAGTGCATTCCTGTGCTTTGAACGTAGAGCCTAGGATTTTTTAGGAGTGTTCCAGACCGATATTAGATCTGGCTATCTAATATCGGCACTGTTGGGATTTGAACCCAACACTCACGGCCAGCGCGCGCCGTCTGCACTTGATAAACTCGCGCGCGGCGCACGCTTCATCGATGTGTGGGTGAGCGCCGCGAGATCAACGCAGCACGGCGCCAGTTGAGGACCACTCGCTACCACGGACTCCACCGACAGTGGACACCTCTCTCTTAAAACTATAATATTGTTTGACCGGGACAGTTATTTGTAATTCTAACGGCATTAAACCATTTCGCCTAAAAATACAGTCCACACATTTCAGCCACGAGCTAACAGCTCCCTAAACACTCCTAAAAAATCGTTTCCCTCTCAGTTTGTTGACTGTGATCTGCAAACTCCCTGAATATGGCTTTCACGAGGCATGTCGAAATGCTCACACATGGTTGTGGACCCACAAAATCATTTGCTGAGCCCTGTCTTGCCAGTTTATCTGCCATTTCGTTACCAAGGATTTCTTTATGCCCTATGGCCCTAGAGTACCACACTAGACTATCTTGTTCTGGTGGATCAAGTCCCTTCGTCCAGTCTTTTATTGTTGGGATTTGGACCTTGAAAGACCTTTCGAAGACAAACATAGTTTGAATTTTATCGGATATCATGTTGTTACCCGATCCAGGTCCTCATTTCCATTGAATTTTGTATAGTTAGTCTTTGGCTTAGAGGCATCCCATGCAGAAATAGCAAGACGATGTAATGCCTTCCTTGCCTCGAGTTCAACCATCACATGCAGAGGAGGGATGTTGAGGTATTTCTCTATTGTTGCGGTAGATGTTGTCCTGAAAGCAGCCGTGATGCCGAGACACTCTGTTCTTTGTAGCTTGGTGGCCGCCACCGCTTTACAAGTGGCAAGTTTTGTTCTTGGCCACCCCACTTTGCTGGTGTATGTGATAATAGGTAGATATTGTCATTGTCTGGTACAGCTATCGTATCACTGAAATCTGACCCTGTTTTTGGATTTTGGAGGTCAGAAAGGCAGTACCTCCATGTAGAAGCCGCCCAGTATAATACAAAAAAAAACATAAAGTCGAACATAGAGCCTCCTCCTTTTTGGAAATTCGCATAAAGAATAATAGTCAGATTGGTTGCTAAAAGTTGCACGTTAATTAAATGAACTTAAAAAAGTGTTAATTGAATTCGCAAAAATCATTATGAAACACCCTGGAATAAGCGTATTAAAAGATATTATGAATATGCGAGCCACTCAAAGCATTATACCGAAAATAATTTTCATTTCTCATTGAAAATTAAACCTTTGTTTCCCGCGCAGCTATAGAAAACATTAATATACACTCTTATGTGTAATAATTATGCTGGACATTCAACACAAAAGATTATTCAATTTTGTATCAAATAATAGGAAATCTTTATAATATGGCATCATCGAGCGTGATGAACGGATTGGTGTGGTGGAAAACATTCTGCAGGGTTTACATAATAAATTGTGTTAGAAGTGGGCAAACTTTGTTTTTGTCGCCGAGGTGGAATTGAAGCTTGAACCGAAGTCGAGGCAGTTATGTAGCCGAGAAACTTCAATAAAAAAGACCATATTTATCAAACGACCTTTCACAAAAGGTAAAAAATAAATAACATAAATAATTAGTAAACAAAAAAATAAGAGTATAATATAATATCATAAATGCGAAAGTGTGGATGGATGTAAGTTTGTTACTCAATCACGCCAGAACGGCTGAATGGATCTGAATGAAATTTGGCGATCGAATTCATGCGGGCGAAGCCGCTGGTAGAAGCTAGTTATTGATAAAACCAAATAATTTGAATAGGTGGGAGCTGCTCGCCGCCATATCCGACCAAGCACGAAATACACTTCATATCGTGCCCATAAGAGGTAGAGTAGGGGCCAGTTTTCGAGAAAGTGTGTTGATATAAGTAAAATTTTTATTTTTAAATTGTTTAAACCACATAAATTATCTAGTAGTAGACACACTTCGATCAATAATATATCGAACACCTAATTGTGACACGATATCTTATGAAAATACTCCGATGCAAACAGTAAAACGCCCATTACTTATGAACGGCTAAAACGATTTTCATTAAACAGCTAAGAACACTCCCAATAATGTCACCTTTCAAACAAAAAAAAAACTAAATCAAAATCGGTCCATCCGTTTAGGAGCTATGATGCCACAGACAGGTACACAAATACACAAACACACAGGTACACACTTTAAACTTACACCCCTCTTTTTCCGTCGGGTTTAAAAGAATATACCATTTGAGCAGGAGAATTTAGGAGAAGTAGATAAATTCATTAGTTGAGTAGAAGGTTAATTTATTTATTTATTAAAACTTCATGCAACATACAGGTACATAGGCAGACAACGGCGGTACGGGTCATTGTTAGAGCTCATACACTAACACCCACAATCAAATGCAAGCAATAAACTATAAGGAAAAAAGCAATAATACAATAATGCAGCTGAAAAATAAACTTAATCGTAGCACATTGGCAAATACATTAAGAACCGCTGAAACCGGCTTTAGATTACCTACAATACAACGCACCTACACAACAAAATTCCTTCATATGTATTTTCTAAGTGTGTTTTCAGGCACATTCATCCCACAATTTAATTAAATAGATGTTAAGGGGTGAAGCAAAAAGAAATCCCTCATTTCTCGTGCGGCTCGTAGGTTAGCTCTTCTACAATTTCATTTCCCGCAGAACATTTGCCGAGTATAATATGTGAAGTACAGTAATGCCATCAGACAGTCCGAGCTCCGGAAGCCTGCATAATGCAAATATGAAGCATACGAATACGCTACAAGTACACCGAGTACATGTATGTACGTATACCACAATCACATTAACATTAAAGGGCTGGCACATTAAAGTGGATCCATCTCGCTAAGCTAAATATATATGTAACTAATGAATTAGTGAAACGTTCGTTAAGAAGAGTCTTAGTGGAAAGTCACTGCTAATTTGTTACCATGTAATCACGTAACGTGAATCATAATGAAGACAGAACTAGTACACGCGTCTTGAAATATTTTGATACTTCATTCAAAGAGCGCTAATAACTTAGAAAAAATTAATACTAAGTCCCTTCTGGTCGGCCGCGCGCCGGGCGCGCTACAGTCGCTACTGACAGATGTGAAGGAGCCTGGAAACGATTTTTTAGGCAGATAAGACCCTGGCGGGACGATTTTTTGTTCCTAAAATCACGATACATTGCTTTTTGTATGTAGATTTAAATCCTTTACGAAGCTGTTTGTGTTTTCTTCTACTTGAAAAATTGGAAAGACCAAATCCGAATTAGTCGGACTCAAGCAAGTCAATAGAAAGTCAGGTTTGTGTTGACAGTGTCTGTGTCCTAAATTGTGAAGTGTTCCTATTTAAATTAGTTCTGCTTCAGAAACTTTATTTAATTTATAATTAACAAAGATAAGACGCGTTAGTGTGTCTACATGTGCGTTAATTTACTATGATCCAGGTTTAGTCGGACAGTCCGAAGTCTCGCGAAAGTCCGGTATGAAGTTTGTCTTACGTTCAAATATTTACCTGATGCGGTTTCGCTTCGCTTACGTGGCTTTCTGTAATACTCGATAAGATGAACTGAGAACTTCTAGGTACATACATGTATCTACGTTATTTATTTTCTCAGCCAGTTGATTTACGAAGTGCCTGCAAGTCTCGTAAAACATCAATAAAATAAATTGTGACTGCCAAATGTATAGATGAAAAGATTTCCATATTTTGAAAGAGTGAAATAAATATCTATTTTTTTATTCACTGCATTGCATTCGTGTGAATCGTCAGGAATTAATTGAATTTGGAGCACGTGGCTTTGCATCCATAAAACTACTAGTTTCAAATGTCCATCGGATACATCGATATTTGCAAATAACTTTATCTGAATTTCATGAACGCGGCATATCCAGTAGTTTGACTATAACCTAAAATCATCCTATACATTACGGACTGCAGCAAAATCATTTTTGTCTACTGTACCTAAAATATTTGGTCTAAGTAATGAAGCTCTGAATTTTAACGGTAAAAACCATGTAACAAAAGTGTACGAGGACAAACATCAATTCCGCACGGTTGCATCGACGAAAATCCAAAAAACACCACCCGTGGTCACAAAGCTTAAATGTAAACAATGATATGACTAGATACACGAAGCTATAACACAGCCGTTTTCTTCTTCAAATAAGTGGCCAAGGCTACGAAGCATAAAATAATTATTTCTTTACACAAAACACTTAGCGTTAGCAAAACCATACGTGGGACACTCAGAAAGTTTTGCGAAACTAAAAAAAATTGTTCTATACGTACATATATTTTTATTAAATCTTTTCAAAGTACTTTCCACCAGCCTCTATACAAAGATTCATGCGCCTAAACCAGTTTTCAAAACACTTTTTCCAGTCCGCCGCAGACACCTCGTTTACAGCCTGCTCGAACGCAGCCAGCGCATCTTCCGGCGACGAAAATTGTATCCCTTTGAGCTGATTTTTTTATTTTTGCGAATAAAAAGAAGTCACACGGTGCTAGATCAGGGCTGTAAGGAGGGTGACCCAGGAGTTTGACTGGCGTGCTGTCCAGGAAGTCCCTCGTTTTGAGTGCGGTGTGCGCAGGTGCATTGTCGTGGTGGAGCAGTAGCCCGCGGAGCCCTGTGTTTGGTCGCTTGTTGCTTATAACAGAGAAAACTTCTGGCAAACATTTGGTAGTATACCATTCGGCATTAATGCTTCTTTGATCCCGTAAGGGAATTGATACCAAGTGGCCAGTCAAATTAAAAAAGCTAGCGATCAAAATCTTACCCCCGCTTCTAGATCGCTTCACTTTGGTAGGCGTTGGCTCATTTTGAAACACCCAAACAGTCGACTGGCGCTTGGTTTCTGGGTCGTATTGATAAATCCAGGACTCATCACCTGTAACGATGTCGTAAACACGCCGAGACGAGCCTGCTTCAAATTTGTTAAGCATATCACGGCACCATTCCACCCGGGCCTGCTTCTGAGCATCGGTGAGGTTGTGCGGCACCCAGCGTGATACTATCCTCCTCACGCGAAGATGGCTGTGTAGAATCTCGTGAACGCTTCCCGATCCAATCTTCAATATGTGTTGAATCTCCTGATATGTAATTCGCCTATTGTCTTGGATTAAATTTTTCACTGCTAGCACGTTTTCTTCGGTAACAGCCGTCAAAGGGCGACCGCTTCTTTCGTCATCCCCCAAAGTTGGTCGACCGCGCTTGAATTCGTTATACCAACGATACACGGTTGCCTTGGAAGGGCCTTCATCCATGAATGCCATTTGAAGTCTATCGTACGATTCATCCGGTTTCAGGCGACACTTGAAATCGTATAAAATCATAGCTCTAAAATGTTCCCGGCGCAGATCCATATTTCAGTGAGACACAATACTTTGAATTAACTCGCAAAAAATGTGGAGGGAAATTTTGAAATTGGAACTTACTTATTTTTACTTATAAATAATCATATTTTCGAAAAACATTATAACTGGCCAGTCTCCCATATATAAAAACTTTTTTTCGCAATACTTTCTGAGGGGCCTGGTACATGGAAAAGGACAAAGCTACTTTTGACAAAGTTATACAGTCGCTAAGTGTAAGTAAAAGTAGGCACTACTCAATTCTCAACTCAAAGAAGCCAACAAAATTCTTATTGAAATGAGATACTATATCTCAGCGTTTTATTTATATGGATATAAAATAGGTATATTTACTTTAGCTTGGTTCGAAATGCGGACAAAATAACATTTGTATGAACAAACTAGGGTCAGAATACTCACAAGGCGAACTCCGTGGAAATTGTATTTTCATATTACAAAATCTTTTAGTAACTTATTACTGACTAGAACAGCTTCCAACTTCTAATGCTGAGCACAATTTTTGTACACGAGATTTAGTTCTAAGTGTAAGACGCCTTCCAGAGACGGGGCTGGAGAGAAACCTCTAGCCAGAAGTTACTCTACACTGAAACTTTCCGGTGTAATTTTAAATTTAAAACATGAGGAAATCAGAACAATGCTGCATGCAGATGAAAGCGTAGTGTTGAAACTATAGCTGTCGCGACATCTCACTTTAATTTTTTCCTTCTCTGCAAAAACACTAGACTGCAGGTAACGAAGCGAGGCGCTGCATACCTCACTCAAGTCCACGTTTTAACGTATTTCATATTGTCTACCAGTAAAGCAAAAACAGAAAAAAAAAACGAGTATTGTTAAGTTCGATACCGTAATGAAGTTTTATGAAAAAGATCAAAACGCGGACGCCTGTAAAATAATTCTACCGGAAAATTGTGTATCACGAAGGACATGATACTATAAGAGTTTGAATAACGTTTTTATGCATTCTGCTTTATTGTACTTATTCATCTATGAACACGCCGCTTTCGGGTTTAGCGAAAATTTCCGGGACATCTCCATCGGGATTTTATTTTATTTTTTACATTACAGAATTCTTCTAGGAATGTTACAAATTCGTGAAAGTTTTCTATTTCCCCTCGCCATTACGTGAGGATGGATATGAGTCTGATACGTATACGTATCTCAAAGCTGAAATAAGTTTTCCATGTAGGCTTGTGTTCATGTCCTACATAAATGGAAAAAAGTTTTTTTTGTCGTTTCGTAATATTGTGTGGCGAGGGCGAGGGGTGGCCGCACGCCGCGCCGCCGTGTCATCGGCGACAAAGCAGACGTTTATGTTACAACACCATTATCGGCAGCTGGTTTCTTGTTGCCTCAATTTCCTTGTGCCATACCTACAGCTACACATATTCGTAAAAAAATAGATCACTGCTCAGGTCACGAAGAGCACTAATTAACTCGTAAGTCCATGTAGCGTTCAATCATAAGTGCATTTACATCGCAAATTCAATTCGTTTTCCGTCCATACGTAGCAGGCTTAGATCCATATCGAAGACTGATTGGATAGCTTTCAGCCGACAGCCCAACGTCCTACAGGTTCCAGATATATTATAAAACGACTGGCCGGTTTTGACAGGTGAATCATACACTTTGTTGTTTGTTTTACAAAGTTTTAATTTTAAAATACTTCATTTGAGTTGTTTTATTCGAATAACTCACTTCAACATGTTTTAAGCCGGTTTAGATATTTATTTATTTGCTTGTGAATAATTTGTATTAAGGATTTACGGCTTATGTAGAATCAGGAAAGATTTCTTGTGTGAAAAGGAGGCGGTGAGAGAGAATTGAGTCGAGTGGAGGTGGGGGAGCTGTGAGCACCTCGGCGTCGACAAACACAATCACGTTTTAACCATGATCTCACCGAGCCACTTCAGCAGGGCAACTCTTAATAGACAAATGTATTGAAGAATATTTGATTTTGAGTGTTTTCGTAGCTAAATAATTTTCTCGTTATCATAATGGTCCAGTACGCAGGTTGCTGACCCGTATTCCACTGCACTGACCACAATTGACTCTAAGCAGTGAATTTCAGTCTGTCTCGGGGGAAATCAGGGATCAAGATGAACCCACAATAAGTTTCTTGGGCCAAGAGATATGCTTGCGGCAAGAAAATAAAGCAGCACTGTAGTTTTATGTACTCACACACCTACATACATGCCTATTGTAGACACTGTAAATAAGAGTGTGACGTGGGTATATCATAGCACGAATATTTCAGTTTTTGTTTTCAAACAACCATTAATACTAACATTATTATTCTAAAAATGCCAAACATGGTAAATTGTTCAGTCGTAATCGTTTCTCAAAAAAAGTATCAATATTTTTTTTCAGAAAATCAAGTTTTACTGAAAGTAAAAATATGAAATTTCTAAGAAATAAAATACCAGTGCGATGCGATTTGCAGACAAGGCGGTCGACTTAATAAATACTCTTCAATTACTCTTAGCAGAAAGTAATTGGAAAAAGTTTTATTTGAAAGCAGACACAAAGATTGAGAGCTTGATGCAGTTGATACTGTAAGTACAGACCCTACAGAATTCAATGAATACTCGATAAGAGAGGATAACATGCCCGACTTTAATTAAATATCGCTTTAATATCCTTTAATAGTCTATACTGTTGTCCAAGGAGGTAATTTTACAGACTTCTTCTTCTTACAAGCTTTTATTTATCTTGAAGCTCCAGATTATAATCTATCTCTGTGCAAAATTTCATCCAGATTGATTAAGTAACAAACATACATCCACATGATCAACAAATTCATCCAAACTTTCACATTTATAATATTAGTAAGTAAGATAAAGGGCACATGTGTTTGTTTACCGGTTAATTGTGCGCCTACTCCTCTTCCATACCCCAACGCAGAGCAGTAGGTTTCTGCACGTAACACAAAGCTTACTACCACGTCATTTACAAAACCCCTTACTTAGTTTGTGGACAAGTGTGACATCGCCGTAAGAAGCAATCGAGCAACAAATGAGATTGTGCACAAGTTCAGATGAGGCGTTGTTGCACTGTGCCTCTATGTAGGAAGGTGGCTTAATCCTCAGTTGGCTACAGTTTAACGGAAATACCGCAACAAAGTTCGAGCTGTCATAGTTCCAAAATGGAACTATATACGCGAAAACGATTGTCAAATCAAAAGTTGAAAATCTTTGGAATGACGTAACATTCAGATGCACAGAATGTGCCTGTCTCTCACAAGCTCGAAACAAGTGGCATCCCATTAGCGATAGCGAGGGGAAAGCTATTGTGAAAAATGTACGGAAGCTTATTATGTAAAAAAAATATACTAAAAAAATTTTTTTTCTAAAACAAGGTTTTTTGTATTCTTCTTAGCAAACCCTTTAATTTGATACCCACAACAAGGCAGTGCACAAAAAATAACTTGTCCGTCATCTTGGGCCGTCCACCATATTGAATTTAGAATGACGTCACTTAGCTGCATTCGTAGTCGCCCATGCATTGCAAACTATATATAAAAGCTTTTAAAATAGCAATCAGCAATCATCGCGCGAACAAACACTTTATGTTATAAAAGTCGGAATTACCTACAGGGTAATTAGGTCCTATACAATCTTTCGCTAATCGCGCGCTGTTTGTCAAACGCCAAAAACCTCTAAAACTTCTGTATTGAAGTACTGGTGCCCCATCATCTAAGTACTGCTGTAACATGGCAATATTGTAAAACTTTTTAAATTTTTAAAAGAGTAACCATGGAGTTTCTTGCCGGTTCTTCTCCATAGGAAACGACCAACCCTAACCGTGCACCTTTTGTCGACGTTTTATAAGTGCCCATGTAAGGCCTATGTGAAATAAAAATTTGATTTTTGGTTTTGATTTTTTGAAGAGAAATTTATTTCATTGCGCAAAAATCACTATCCTCTTGCTCTTACAAGATACGTAAACGTAATAGGCCTACGGGATTGACTAGCGATATCAAAATGTTTCATATGCCATCCCTTATATTTTTACTTGAACGCTGACAGAATGCCCTTTTATCTACGTACAGCTTCTTGTCACACATTGTTGATCGGTTTCAAAAATCATGAGCCAATTAAAAACGCCGTGTTGTGTCATGTAACGATTTCACACACTGCTACCTACAATCATTAAAGGAAATGAAAAAAATACTGCTAACATGTACAATTCTCATATTGCTGTTAATATTTTTCCGATTCGTTTATTTTTTTGCTTTCACATTCGGCTTCATAATACCGGGCTGATAGTTCCCATTGCATCTGAATTTGCCAACCAATTAAAATTTTATGAAAACAAATTAATGAAAAATGTTTCGTTTTTGTTTATCCTCTCTTAACAGTTATTTGTTTGTATCCGAATTCAGTTTCAGCAAAGAAAACTTGCTCAATTAAATATATTGCTAGACCATTGTGTTTTAAATTTAATACATTTACAGTAATTAGGTACTAAAAGTACCTGATCCTATGAGAGATAGCTAGCCAAGGCAAGCTCTATTGAGCTTCCCTTGGCTTTGAAGACTTCCCGGGAACAAGGTTATTGTGATGCCCTGAAAGCAGTTTAATTTGAATAAGTAATTTCTATAATGCCTTTGCTTAGCTGGAATTATATATTTGACAAGAGTCTTTATTGCAATAACCATTGCTAGGAATAACTATAGCTGAAGTTGTGTCCTTTAGCAAAATTTTAATGAACCAAAATGGCCCCATAAAACAGCTAGTTTAATCATCAAAAACGGGAGCAGTGGTTAATATGGTCGCCACTATAATATATATGTACACACGTACGTACACACAGTTTCACACGGTCGGCGATATCAACTGCGGTCTCGCAGCCGCGTCAGCATTCAATCCTGACAAGCCAGTAATGGCCACATTTTGTTATATTTTTGGTCTAGATTGAAAACCAAATTGATCACCTACATTTTAAATAAAACCTAGCTATCTAGGAAACTATTCCTGGCTTCGTGCACGAGTTTAAGTTTTAACTGAGCCAAATAAAAATAGAATAGGTAGTGAGCAGTCTGCAGTCTTGAATAAATGAGGACAATCGAGCCTAAATCGAACGAAACTAACCTTTTCCAATTCAATATCGTCGGTTTCTATTTCAAGTCGGCGGCGGCGTTCATATTTTGTGAACAGCGAACGGAATGAAGACTTTAAAAACAGACCGAAACGAGAGTTTTCCTTGTAATTTGGCAACGATGTTGAAATATTAAATGTTAAAACAGAGCAGAGAAAAAGCGTTGATCAACAATTTGACGGCACTTGTACTGTCTCTGATTTACGAACGCAGCTTACGATAACCCATGTTTTGTAGCAGCCCGCCCGCGCCTTGTCATTTGTAAAACAAAAGTAAAACTGTTTTGTGGAAACCTTTCCGGGAGACTCGGCTATAGATCGTTTGGATCGTTTGGCTCAATGGCAGGTTCGATGTCAGGCCTGATGACACGATCGTAACGCACCTAGAACCTCCATATTTATCAAAACGTGGGGAGGTAACAACATCCCGTCTACAACCCTGCTCGCCTATTCAATGAGCTCAGATTGTTCTCTCCCGTTAAGTCTGTTCGTGACCTTTGATCAAACGTATAACATTTTGATGTTATGAAACTACATGTGTACGTAATATGGAACGCTTTTATTTGGTTTTATAAAGAAAATCCGTTGATAAAAGTAATGTGGTTTGTATCCGGTCTGGAATTATATTATATTGGGGTCGTTCCGTAAAGCCTTTTAGTACGACATTTCATTTTGTTTGTATACAACCTTCATTTTCCCATCGTTTTGTCGCCATTGTCCGGTGGTCCCATTATAAATTATAGCATAAAGTTTTATTTGAAAATAAAATTTTGTCCATTAGAAAAATAAAGTGAAACGTCGGAAAGTGGCAGGATTGTTACCGGTTTTCAGAGTGGTACCTGCGGATGATATTAATATCCAACATCGCATCGCTGTCCGCTGAAACGTGTCCCCATACATCACCGACCTAACACATTTCAATGACGACACTAGCAAAGTGCTTCGCCAGGAGCTCGCCTCCAACAAATGTGTGTGTGACATATTATCACCAACTGGATATCCGGAACAGATTTATAATCTCCTTGTCCTGAGACATTCGAGGCGGGGGCTCATATCCCACACCCAACGCTTAGTGTAGTATCCTGCAAGGGAATAGATATTATATGGGTAGATAATATACAAACTGATAACATAATATGTTACCGGATTTGAAAGTTTATCATCGATTAAACATTAAACCGCCACCGCGTAGGACGGTTGAACATTGTTTCGTTTAATTTTCTTAAACAGAACGATAAGAACAAAATTGTAGGAGGCCGACAAGAAAAGACTCATGTTTGTGCACGTCACATAAAGACGATTTCTAAGACTGTTGTGCAGTGAGCATGAGTTTCTGAAAGAACTAGGTAAGATGTTATTTTTCAATGAGCCACCGTCGAGAAAGAAATATTTGTACCGCCTTAGAACAAGTATCACTAAGTACTACTACGCTTTGTATAGCCAGTTCATAAATACAAGGTTTCTCTGGAATGCACAGGGCTCTGTTACGCCCTTTTTGACTGAACTGCGTTTTGAATCAACCGGGAGTTGTCTACTGACGGGGACGCGGTAATGAAATCCCGACCATGTTATTGTTATCCGGTTGGCTAGGCGCGAGGCACAGCCTCAATGTAAAACGAGACCACTGATGCAATGTGCGAACTGCATGGTTAACGTGAACGTAACTTTTTAATGAGTAGGCGTGTCGGATGGCACTGATTTTT
This sequence comes from Orthosia gothica, assembly GCA_949775005.1. Classification (NCBI taxonomy): domain Eukaryota; kingdom Metazoa; phylum Arthropoda; class Insecta; order Lepidoptera; family Noctuidae; genus Orthosia; species Orthosia gothica. Next base: position 23,624,754 of record OX459039.1, read on the forward strand.
TAATACACTGGTAAATGTAGTTGCTGTGATTATTTTTGGCTGACCCATACCGGTGTGGATAAAATTATTTACAGATTGTATGGGGAGTGTATTTATACACTTAGCATAATTTGTATTATTGTGGTACCTACTTTATGTGTAGATTATACTGCATATGTTACACAGCGTTAAATTTAAACAGCATTTACTAGAAGCGAACGAATCGCATTCTTCGCGGGAACTGCAGATTCTTTAAGTAAGTATCAAACAAGTAACGTTTAAGGCGTATAAAAATAGATGAACATAAGTTTTCTGTAGCAATCCGCAAGTATTTGTGCTCAACAGAAGAACTCTATATTGACGGAATGTGGGACTAGGCATTTGGCAACCGCCTAGTTTCGGCAATTTTCAGCATCGAACGCATTAGCCTGAAAACTCAAGTATAGCCCGACGATTGGCAAGTAAAGTTTCTTCAAATTGAGATTTAGTTCTCAGTTTCGAACAAGCTCTTGTGTGCAACTTGCAGTAGCAAGAACAATACGTCTAAAACTTATAATTAGTAGCGTAGGTATATTAAAACTGCCGCTTAAACACCCACAGATTGCAAAGCTTTTTTAAATTTATTATTGCCTTTTCATGCATCATGTAAAAATAAAGCTTTATCTACTATTTTATTTACTTATAGTTGGAATTGCTAAAAGTTTATTGGGGTAGCCGCATAGTTACTTTATAATTTTCATATCTCCCTGTTTACATTTTTTTACTAGTCTATGAACTATTTGTTCAATAAAAGTTTATTTACATAATGTGGCCAACATACTTTGTAAAAAAACAGCACCAAAATAGGAATACAAACAGAACTGTAACCAAAGTAGCGTAGAAGTAGTTTGCGAACTCAAAGACATGTACGTAACATTTTGCCGAAATGTTATAAGTTTTTAGCCAACAAAACAATATATTCCCAACGAAGCCATAGAGCGACAATAAAAATAAGTTTATCTGATTTCAATATCGGGCGTTCGGGAAGTTTTCAGTGCTGGCCCCTTAGTGGTCGAGTTGTAAACTATAAGTGTGGATATTGGCTTTTATTCCACGTTGTACATTCAACTTTAGTAAAACGAGATGTGTTCGGCATTTTATTAATAATCGAATACGTAGGTATTTATGCTTTGTACGAGACAATAGTTTAAAAGCATATTTTGGAATACAAACGAATGAATTCCCTTTAGAATTTCGCAATCTCTTGGGTGATGTTCGAATCGATGTTTGCAGAACGGAATGTAGAAAGAAAAATTCATATGTTGTGTGCACAAAAAGCTTTCCGTCCAGAGGAAAAATTCCAAGATTAATGAAAAAGCGTGCAATCGTGGACACCCGGCTGACGTAGGCCGTGTGTGGGTGCATAATAAAAACAAAGGTGCTGGACGGCAGCTGACTAACGCGACGCAAACTTCATTAAAGGCCAGCTGGCGTCGCACAGGGAGCTACGATACAAAATGCTTTGACAAAAAGATTTAAACACTTTTTTTGTAGAAATAACGAGTGGAAAGTAAACCTCATGGCATATAGGCATGTACATATAAAAACTTTCAATTATTGTTACAACATATCGGGTGGCGTCTGGACGCGCGCTGTGGACGCTTCATTGTGGGCATGGAGTTGCTGTATTAGATTGAATTGAAAACTGTAAGTATTCATTACATTTTTGTAAGTCAGTTAACTTTCAGTTTTACTTAAATGCTCTTCTGTATAACTATGTCTCGGTGTGATGGTATGGATGTGATGCCGTTGACATTGTAGTTTTATATAATGATAAATGTCCGGAAATATACCATAATACAGAAAAAAAGCAATGTCTGTTGCTAAAATGGTTTTTTAGTATTCAAAACCTATACCTATATACCTACAAACTTAGTTGTACGGTCTCAAACAAATCTAATTATGCTTAGAAAATGGAATAATATTTCTACTGACAAGGGACACGGATCCCTCGGCGGGCGACTCGTTGTTGACCGGCTGTTTTTATTCAATGGCAGACTATTCATCTAACGAATACGAGAGAGTACCCTTTAATCATACAATCGGTACGAATGAACAAACGATATGACAAATTCAAAAATAGAATAGGTCCATTCCTAAATACGGGGTTACTGTGCAACGTTGGATACGAAACTTGCATTTCGTATGCCGTGCGCAAAACCACGGCACTTCGTACAAAGTGAGCAGTTCTCACTACATGTCTACACTGATTCCACTAAAGAGCTCATGCGATGTGGCTAGCTCAATTAAGTCCGCAGGAAACATACACACCGCACGCTGCGATTTTGTGACCAGACTTCCAATGATTTCCATACAAATAGAGGTTAATTTGCTCAACCTAGCGGAAAAATATTTGTGTATGATCCTATTGTAAAATCCATGTTCCAAGAAAATGTATATATAATAGCGCATAATTTTCTTTAATCCTTCTGGCAAATGAAGCCGAAGCTTACGAAGCTTTTATTTTTCGTATCCTACCCTGTTACTGCATTATTTCAATATTTTATTAAACTAGAGTATTGTATATAAAGTGGGTTATTAATACTTCAGAAAGGAATATTGTAATATTTTTTACTTATAATGATTATTATCATCATGAGCTCGAGTTTATTTTCTTAATTTTTATTTGGAGTTTTAAATTTTGTTGTGATGTTTATTATTTTGACGCCATTCCTAAGAATAGCCCCGTGTGGCTTAGGCCAATATCACATCACATCACATCATCAGCCTATTAATGTGCCCACTGCTGGGACACAGGCCTCCTCTCTGTGAGAGAGACCAGGCCAATATGTCATACATTATTGTCAATTTAACCTCGTGTTAGCAACTAACTCTGAGTTAAGTTTTTCTTGCAAGCGGGCCTTGCAAGCTATTGTTTAACTTGCATTGTCAGTAAGTACCTAGGTATAAGTATGTGTGGGTGAAATCTTGCATGTGAATTTTAAAACTGTTATCACTAGCTAATTGAGTAAATATTTTGCATACCTACACGTAAGTTAAAACTTGCTAATAAAAAGAGAAAAAAAAATATTTTTACCAAAAAAATAATAGATACTCATTTTTTTATTAAAAAAATTATAAAAATATTTTAGGTGACTTGTTTTTTGTCCCGACTGTGCCTAATGTGTTTAATTGATTTTGTTTATCCGTTGCTGTCTCACTTCTGGGCAAAGGCCTCCCCCAAGACCTTCCAGACTCTCTACCGTTTAATTAAAAATATTAATATTTGAGCTACACGATAATTACATCCAGACTCGTTGGATACCAATGGAGTCCATAAATAGTATAAACGCAGTCATAGGCTATTCAGTAGGGTAGCAAAGCTTTTTATGTGTATCCCTAACAAACACAACTTTCCTCATTATAAGTTTGGTTCGTAACGGTTACGTAGGTATTGTACAAATAATTGAATAATAAAAGGTTCACAAGTGAAAATTATTACCACAAAAAGGTAATTAACTTAGGTAATAAAATATTGATGTAATAACTTGGTCAGTCTGCTACGAGAGTCGATACTGAAGACGAAATATTTTGTAATATTGAAATTTTCTCTTTTATTTGTAAAACAAGGGTGATAATGTTTTTCATACTTAAACACTAAACATAAGTAAACTATACAAACTTATACTAAACCTAACTACTTAAACTATTTACAAAAGAAAGATACACTTAGGCGTCGAAGTACTGTAATTAAGTAGATATTAGGTAGATTCAATCTTAATAGTGGCTGAGAAGTCTTTCCCCAACCCCCATCTCTTCTGTCACATGAATTTGTTACTGATTTGTGACTCGTGGAGTGTTCAGTCCCACCATTAAGTTTGAATCGAACTGTACCTACTGTACGAACGGGTCGTGCTATGTATCCGAAATACAAAAAATTTGGCAGAAAAATTAAAATAAAAACGTTCTCTAATGATAAAAAAGTCAACTGTAAATATCATCGTATGTAGCATAGAAATATAAAATACTTGTTTATTATATCTATGGTATGTAGTTTAGGCATGTAGGTGAACATAACAATTTTTCAAAGTTTGTCGTCTAAATAACTGTAGCCGGAACTTAGCTTTACCTTAGAAAGTATACACGGACTAAAGATTCTTTAGACCGTGGCCGCTAAGCATGTAGTTAAAAGTTTGACGAGTAAATATCGCCAACGTTAAATGTTCACAAACACGGCTAAACGCTGTTGCAGGGAAGTTCTAACTCCACGCAGTTTATTGATTGTTTTTTTTCTATTCATAAATAGTAGTAGTATTTAAAAATAAGTAAGCTTTTTGAACTGAAAGGTAGGTACTAAATGTAAAAACACCAGTCATTATACATCCAATGAACCCAAACACGGTAGTGCTGTCTTGTCTGGTTGAGGAGCAGCCACCTTGAAGCTCCATCAATAGACCAGCTCAGCAGACCTTGAAAGACCTTTCGAATACAAACATGGTTTGCATTTTTAACTGACATCAAAAAAGGAGAAAATATCTCAATTCGAACGTTTATATCTTTTTTTATCGGATTTCATGCGTGTTACCCGATCCAGGTCCTCATTTCCATAAATGTTGTATGGTTAGTCTTTGGCTTAGAGACATCCCATGCAGCAACAGCAAGGCGATATAATGCCTTCCTTGCCTCGACTTCAACCATCACATGCAGAGGAGGGATGTTGAGGTATCTCTCTATTGCTGCGGCAGGTGTTGTCCTGAAAGCACCCGTGATGCCGAGACACTCTGTTCTTTGTAGCTTGGTGAGTAGCGCTTTACAAGTGATTTTTTCTTTACCTCCACACTTTGCTGCCATATGTGATAATAGGTAGGTACTATCGTTGTCTGGTACAGCCATCGTATCCCTGATATGAGGTTTTGGAGGTCAGAAAGGCAGTTCCTCCATGTAGAAGTTGCCGAGTATAGTGGAAAAAAACAAATAGAACCTCCTCCATTTTGGAAATTCGCATAAAGAATAATAGTCAGATTGATTGCTAAAAGTTGCACGTTATGAACTTAAAAAAAGTGTAAAATAATTTCGCTAAAATCGTTATGAAACACCCTGGAATAAGCGTATTAAAAGATATTATGAATATGCGAGCCACTCAACGCATTATACCGAAAATAATTTTCATTTCTCATTGAAAATTAAACCTTTGTTTCCCGCGCAACCATAGAAAATATTAATATACACTCCTTGTGTAAAAATTATGCTGGACATTCAACACAAAAGATTATTCAATTTTGTATCAAATAATAGGAAATCTTTATAATAGGCATCATCGAGCGTGATGGACGGATTAGTGTGGTGGAAAACATTCTGCAGGATTTACATAACAAATTGTGTTAGAAGTGGGCAAACTTTGTTTTTATGGCCGAGGTGGAATTGAAGCTTGAACCGAAGTCGAGGCAGTTATGTAGGCGAGAAACTTCAATAAAAAAATCCCATATTTATCAAACGACCTTTTATAATTACTCGAAAAAATAAATAACATAATAAATAATTAGTAAAATAAAAAATAAGAGTATAATATAATATTAGAAATTTGAAAGTGTGGATGGATGTATGTTTGTTACTCAATCACGCCAGAACGGCCAAACCCAGATTCGCCAAATTTCATCCTGATCGATTCACGATCTGGATGAAATTTGGCGATCGAATTTCACGCGGGCGAAGCCGCTGGTTGAAGCTAGTTATTGATAAAACCAAATAATTTGAATAGGTGGGAGCTGCCCGCCGCCATATCCGGCCAAGCACGAAATACACTTCATATCGTGCCCATAAGAGGTAGAAGTAGGGGCCAGTTTTCGTGAAAGTGTGTTGATATATGTAATTTTTAGTTTTAAATTGTTTAAACTACATAAATTATCTAGTAGTAGACACACTTTGATCAATAATATATCGAACACCTAATTGTGACACGATATCTTATGAAAATACTCCGATGCAAACAGTAAGACGCCCATTACTTATGAACGGCTAAAACAATTTTCATTAAACAGCTAGGAACACTCCCAATAATGTCACCTTTCAAACAAAAAAAAAACTAAACCAAAATCGGTCCATCCGTTTAGGAGCTATGATGCCACAGACAGGTACACAAATACACAAACACACAGGTACACACTTTACACTTTACCCAACTTACACCCCTCTTTTTCCGTCGGGTTTAAAAGAATATACCATTTGAGCAGGAGAATTTAGGAGAAGTAGATAAATTAGTTGAGTAGAAAGTTAATTTATTTATTTATTAAAACTTCATGCAACATACAGGTACATAGGCGGACAACGGCGGTACGGGTCATTGTTAGAGCTCATATACTAACACCCACAATCAAATGCAAGCAATAAACTACGTATTTATGCAAAAAAGCAATAATACAATAATGCAGCTGAAAAATAAACTTATTCGTAGCACATTGGCAAATACATAGAACCGCTGAAACCGGCTTTAGATTACCTACAATACAACGCACCTACACAACTAAATTCTTTCAGATATATTTTCTAAGTGTATTTTCAGGCACATTCATCCCACGATTTAATTAAATAGATGTTAAGGGGTGAAGCAAAAGGAAATCCCTCATTTCTCGTGCGGCTCGTAGGTTAGCGTCTAACTACAATTTCATTTCCCGCAGAACATTTGCCGAGTATAATATGTGAAGTACAGTAATGCCATCAGACAGTCCGAGCTCCGGAAGCCTGCATAATGCAAATATGAAGCATACGAATACGCTACAAGTACACCGAGTACATGTATGTACGTATACCACAATCACATTAACATTAAAGGGCGGGAACATTAAAGTGGATCCATCTCGCTAAGCTAAATATATATGTAACTAATGAATTAGTGAAACGTTCGTTAAGAAGAGTCTCAGTGGAAAGTCACTGCTAATTTGTTTCCATGTATTCACGTAACGTGAATCATAATGAAGACAGAACTAGTACACGCGTCTTGAAATATTTTGATACTTCATTCAAAGGGCGCTAATAACTTAGAAAAGTCCCTTCTGGTCGGCCGCGCGCCGGGCGCCGGGTGAGCTACAGTCGCTACTGACAGATGTGAAGGAGCCTGGAAACGATTTTTTAGGCAGATAAGACCCTGGCGGGACGATTATTTGTTCCTAAAATCTCTAATCCGTGAAATGTCTAAAAACATAGGCAGGTCTGTTTTCACGAAACTTTTACAGTCTTATTACAAAAAGCGGTTTAACTAAAAACCCAGGTTTAAATCTCTATAAACCACGGTTTAAATAAAAATGATATTACAAATAATGGTTTAGCGATAAACCATGGACCATATCATGGTCTAACGCTAAACCTCGGCGGCCCCTAGTTTAACGGTGGTCTAAGTCGTATCTGTCAAAGTTTTTCTTTTAGGTTATAGAATCTTTTTCATTGTGTTGTGTTGTTTTTACTCGAAAATGGATATTAACATGGTGGATTTAATTGATATTGAGGATATTACTTTTTCCTCGGTACTCCAATTCTCAGATGTTTTTTTTTGTTGGTCCATCACAACACTTAATATATTAACACCAATGATATTCAAATAAACAGATATGTTATAAGCGCGCGCATTGTGAAGACTCGAATAGTAGACAATTGTATGATTTAGTCTTTAGTTTATGTCACGCATGGCGAAGAGCGATACGCTTTGTTGAAAAAAAACAAAATTAAAAAAATGCCATTGTGTGTATTTAGAAAGTGTACCAATTATAATACCAAATTACATAAAACAGAAGGGATCTTATACCATATGTAAATACGCAATACACCTCAATTTACTAATTTATTTCAATTTTTTTTCCTAATTTTCTGATATTTGGAGGTTACAAAAAGAAAAAACATTGGTTGTCAGAATAATGTTTGTTTACATTCACACGCAAGTGACAAACACTAGCTGTCTCTTTTTTTCTTGTTTGTTTTATCAAGCCATCCCTTTCGACATTGTAGTGAAATGTCAGATGAATGAAAAGTGTGTATGTGTGCTGCCGCTGCTGCGCGGAACACTTTTTTCAATTGTTTTGTGAGTGTATAACGTATCTGTTTATTTGAATATCATTGATTAACACATTATTAACAAAGAGGCAATTGTTATAATAGAGACTTGGAGAACTTAAAAATCCAAAGCCTAATGAACTTTGTTCAACGAGCGTTGGTTTTGTTTATTGTTATGGTTTCATGTTACGCGCGAGAATGTTACGTTTCGTTACACGTACGTAGATGTATTATTAGTAATTAATACGAATTTAAGTAATCTGCTTAAACCTAAACAAAACTGCATTCGATAAATGACGAATGTTTATACATGCAAAATAATAAAGTGTCAATATTTGTAACACTCCTAAACATCCTTTAATCCTTATCGTATTATCAAAACGTTTTCTTTTCTGGGATACGGAACGTTGCAATTGAATGATATTATGATGAACGAATGATATTTGTAATAATCTGTGGTTGACATATTGACAATGGTTCAAATGACGGTACTAAGAAGACCAGGGTTTTATAAAGTTTTGTAATACGGACAAATTTAGACCATGGTTTTGCAGATAAGCCTGGACTTGATAGGCCAGGTTTAAACCAAGGTTTTTTGAGTTTTTTGTAATAAGACTGTTAGGGTTTAAAGCCATATAAAATCACGATACATTGCTTTTTGTATGTAGATTTAAATCCTTTACGAGGCTGTTTGTGTTTTCTTCTACTTGAAAAATTGGAAAGACAAAATCCGAATTAGTCGGACTCAAGCAAGTCAATAGAAAGTCAGGTTTGTGTTGACAGTGTCTGTGCCCTAAATTGTGAAGTGTTCCTATTTAAATTAGTTCTGCTTCAGGAAGTTTATTTAATTTATAATTAACAAAGATAAGACGCGTTAGTGTGTCTACATGTGCGTTAATTTACTATGATCCAGGTTTAGTCGGACAGTCCGAAGTCTCGCGAAAGTCCGGTATGAAGTTTGTCTTACGTTCAAATATTTACCTGATGCGGTTTCGCTTCGCTTACGTGGCTTTCTGTAATACTCGATAAGATGAACTGAGAACTTCTAGGTACATACATGTATCTACGTTATTTATTTTCTCAGCCAGTTGATTTACGAAGTGCCTGCAAGTCTCGTAAAACATCAATAAAATAAATTGTGACTGCCAAATGTATAGATGAAAAGATTTCCATATTTTGAAAGAGTGAAATAAATATCTATTTTTTTATTCACTGCATTGCATTCGTGTGAATCGTCAGGAATTAATTGAATATGGAGCACGTGGCTTTGCATCCATAAAACTACTAGTTTCAAATGTCCATCGGATACATCGATATTTGCAAATAACTTTATCTGAATTTCATGAACGCGGCATATCTAGTAGTTTGACTATAACCTAAAATCATCCTATACATTACGGACTGCAGCAAAATCATTTTTGTCTACTGTACCTAAAATATTTGGTCTAAGTAATGAAGCTCTGAATTTTAACGGTAAAAACCATGTAACAAAAGTGTACGAGGACAAACATCAATGCCGCACGGTTTGATCGACGAAAATCCTAAAACACCACCCGTGGTCACAAAGCTTAAATGAAAACAATGATATGACTAGATACACGAATAATAAGTGGGCAAGGCTACGAAGCATAAAGCATCAAATAATTATTTATTTACACAAAACACTTAGCGTTAGCAAAACCATACATGGAAAAGGACAAAGCTACTTTTGACAAAGTTATACAGTCGCTAAGTGTAAGTAAAAGTAGGCACTACTCAATTCTCAACTCAAAGAAGCCAACAAAATTCTTATTGAAATGAGATACTATATCCCAGCGTTTTATTTATATGGATATAAAATAGGTATATTTACTTTAGCTTGGTTCGAAATGCGGACAAAATAACATTTGTATGAACAAACTAGGGTCAGAATACTCACAAGGCGAACTCCGTGGAAATTGTATTTTCATATTACAAAATCTTTTAGTAACTTATTACTGACTAGAACAGCTTCCAACTTCTAATGCTGAGCACAATTTTTGTACACGAGATTTAGTTCTAAGTGTAAGACGCCTTCCAGAGACGGGCTGGAGAGAAACCTCTAGCCAGAAGTTACTCTACACTGAAACTTTCCGGTGTAATTTTATATTTAAAACATGAGGAAATCAGAACAATGCTGCATGCAGATGAAAGCGTAGTGTTGAAACTATAGCTGTCGCGACATCTCACTTAAATTTTTTCCTTCTCTGCAAAAACACTAGACTGCAGGTAACGAAGCGAGGCGCTGCATACCTCACTCAAGTCCTCGTTTTAACGTATTTCATATTGTCTACCAGTAAAGCAAAAACAGAAAAAAAATACGAGAATTGTTAAGTTCGATACCGTAATGAAGTTTTATGAAAAAGATCAAAACGCGGACGCCTGTAAAATAATTCTACCGGAAAATTGTGTATCACGAAGGACATGATACTATAAGAGTTTGAATAACGTTTTTATGCATTCTGCTTTATTGTACTTATTCATCTATGAACACGCCGCTTTCGGGTTTAGCGAAAATTTCCGGGACAACTCCATCGGGATTTTATTTTATTTTTTACATTACAGAATTCTTCTAGAAATCTTACAAATTCGTGAAAGTTTTCTATTTCCCCTCGCCATTACGTGAGGATGGATATGAGTCTTATACGTATACGTATCTCAAAGCTGAAATAAGTTTTCCATGTAGGCTTGTGTTCATGTCCTACATAAATGGAAAAAAGTTTTTCTTGTCGTTTCGTAATATTGTGTGGCGAGGGCGAGGGGTGGCCGCACGCCGCGCCGCCGTGTCATCGGCGACAAAGCAGACGTTTATATTACAACACCATTATCGGCAGCTGGTTTCTTGTTGCCTCAATTTCCTTGTGCCATACCTACAGCTACACATATTCGTAAAAAAATAGATCACTGCTCAGGTCACGAAGAGCACTAATTAACTCGTAAGTCCATGTAGCGTTCAATCATAAGTGCATTTACATCGCAAATTCAATTCGTTTTCCGTCCATACGTAGCAGGCTTAGATCCATCTCGAAGGCTAATTGGAAAGCTTTCAGCCGACAGCCCAACGTCCTACAGGTTCCAGATATATTATAAAACGACTGGCCGGTTTTGACAGATGAATCATACACTTTGTTGTTTGTTTTACAAAGTTTTAATTTTAAAATACTTCATTTGAGTTCTTTTATTCGAATAACTCACTTCAACATGTTTTAAGCCGGTTTAGATACTTATTTGTTTGCTTGTGAATAATCTGTATTAAGGATTTACGGCTTATGTAGAATCAGGAAAGATTTCTTGTGCGAAAAGGAGGCGGTGAGAGAGAATTGAGTCGAGTGGAGGTGGGGGAGCTGTGAGCACCTCGGCGTCGACAAACACAATCACGTTTTAACCATGATCTCACCGAGCCACTTCAGCAGGGCAACTCTTAATTGACAAATGTATTGAAGAATATTTGATTTTGAGTGTTTTCGTTGCTCAATAATTTTCTCGTTATCATAATGGTTCAGTTCGCAGGTTGCTGACCCGTTTTCCTCTGCACTGACCACAATTGACTCTAAGCAGTGAATTCCAGTCTGTCTCGGGGGAAATCAGGGATCAAGATGAACCCACAATAAGTTTCTTGGGCAAAAAGATATGCTCGCGGCAAGAAAATAAAGCAGCACTGTAGTTTTATGTACTTACACCTACATACATACCTACATACATGCCTATTGTAGACACTGTAAATAAGATTGTAGACGATGACGTGGGTATATCATAGCATGAATATTTCGGTTTTTGTTTTCAAACAACCATTAATACAAACATTATTATTCTAAAAATGCCAAACATGGTGAATTGTTCAGTCGCAATAGTTTCTTAAAAAATATACTGATATTTTTTTTCAGAAAATCAAGTTTTACTGATAGGAAAAATATGAAATAAAAAACCAGTGCGATGCGATTTGCAGACAAGGCTGTCGACTTAATACTCTTCAATTACTCTTAGCAGAAAGTAATTGGAAAAAAAGGTTTATTTGAAAGCGGACACAAAGATTAAGATCTTGATGCAGTAGTTGTTACTGTAAGTACAGTCCCTACAGAATAAGTAATCGATAAGAGAGGATAACATGCCCGACTTTAATTAAATATCGCTTTAATATCCTTTATTAGTCTATACTGTTGTCCAAGGAGGTAACTTTAAAGACTTCTTCTTCTAACAAGCTTTTATTTAACTTGAAGCTCCAGATTATAATCTATCACTGTGCTAAATTTCATCCAGATCCATTCAGCCGTTCTGGCGTGATTAAGTAACAAACATACATCCACCCACACGCAGAGTATGCCGTAAAGTCTCTTTATTAGTAAAAACAAATGTCTGACACTGCTGAACACTTTCACAATTATAATATTAATAGGTAAGATAAAGGGCACATGTGTTTGTTTGCCGGTTAATTGTGCGCCTACTCCTCTTCCATACCTCAACGCAGAGCAGTAGGTTTCTCCACGTAACACAAAGCTTACTACCTCGTCATTTACAAAACCCCTTACTTAGTTTGTGGACAAGTGTGACATCGCCGTAAGAAGCAATCGAGCAACAAATGAGATTGTGCACAAGTTTTGATGAGGCGTTGTTGCACTGTGCCTCTATTTAGGAAGGTGGCTTATTCCTCAGTTGGCGACAGTTTAACGGAAATACCGCAACAAAGTTCGAGCTGTCATAGTTCCAAAATGGAACTATATACGCGAAAACGATTGTCTAATCAAAAGTTGAAAATGTTTGGAATGACGTAACATTCAGATGCACAGAATGTGCCTGTCTCTCACAAGCTCGAAACAAGTGGCATCCCATTAGCGATAGCGAGGGGAAAGCTATTGTGAAAAATGTACGGAAGCTTATTATGTAAAAAAAAATACAAAAAAAAATATTTTTTCTAAAACAAGCTTTTTTGTATTCTTCTTAGCAAACCCTTTCATTTGATACCCACAACAATGCAGTGCACAAAAAATAACTTGTCCGTCATCTTGGGCCGTCCACCATATTGAATTTAGAATGACGTCACTTAGCTGCATTCGTAGTCGCCCATGCATTGCAAACTAAACATGTATGCAAAATTTCATGATACTTCTGATTTCAAAATTTCGCGCGCTGTTTGTCAAATGCGCTTATTTCTAAAAAACACGCCAAAACCTCTAAAACTTCTGTATTGAAGAACTGCCCCCCCCCATCATCTAAGTACTGCTGTAACAAGGCAATATTGTAAAACTTTTTAAATTTTTAAAAGAGTAACCATGGAGTGTCTTGCCGGTTCTTCTCCATAGGAAACGACCAACCCGAACCGTGCACCTTTTGTCGACGTTTTATAAGTGCCCATGTAAGGCCTATGTGAAATAAAAATTTGATTTTTGGTTTTGATTTTTTTAAGGGAAATTTAATATTATTGCGCAAAAATCACTATCGTTTTGCTCTTGCAAGATACGTAAACGTAATAAGCCTACGGGATTGACTAGCGATATCAAAATGTTTCGTATGCCATCCCTTATATTTTTACTTGAACGCTGACAGAATGCCCTTTTATCTACGTACAGCTTCTTGTCACACATTGTTGATCGGTTTCAAAAATCATGAGCCAATTAAAATCGCCGTGTTCTGTCATGTAACGATTTCACACACTGCTACCTACAATCATTAAAGGAAATGAAAAAAATACTGCTAACATGTACAATTCTCATATTGCTGTTGATATTTTTCCGATTCGTTTATTTTTTTGCTTCCACATTCGGCTTCATAATACCGGGCTGATAGTTCCCATTGCATCTGAATTTGCCAACCAATTAAAATTTTATGAAATCGACTTAATGAAAAATGTTTCGTTTTTGTTTATCCTCTCTCAACATTTATTTGTTTGTATCCGAATTCAGTTTCAGCAAAGAAAACTTGCTCAATTAAATATATTGCTAGACCATTGTGTTTTAAATTCAATACATTTACAATAATTAGGTACTAAAAGTACCTGATCCTATGAGAGATAGCTAGCCAAGGCAAGCTCTATTGAGCTTCCCTTGGCTTTGAAGACTCCCCGGGAACAAGGTTATTGTGATGCCCTGAAAGCAGTTTAATTTTAATAAGTAATTTCTATAAGGCCTTTGCTTAGCTGGAATTATATATTTGACAAGAGTCTTTATTGCAACAACCATTGCTAGAAATAACTATAGCTGACTTCTATAGCTGAAGTTGTGTCCTTTAGCTAAATTTTAATGAACCAAAATGGCCCTATAAAACAGCTAGCTTAATCATCAAAAACGGGAGCAGTGGTTAATATGGTCGCCACTATATATATGTACACACGTACGTACACACAGTTTCACACGGTCAGCGATATCAACTGCGGTCTCGCAGCCGCGTCAGCATTCAATCCTGACAAGTCAGTAATGGCCACATTTTGTTATATTTTTGGTCGCGTCTAGAAAAAAGACCCTTCCTTTGTAAACTTTGTAACACGTTTCTATTGAACCCATCTGAGCCTGACAGTTCTTTGGTCTAGATTGAAAACCAAATTGATCACCTACATTTTAAATAAAACCTAGCTATCTAGGAAACTATTCCTGGCTTCGTGCACGAGTTTAAGTTTTAACTGAGCCAAATAAAAATAGAATAGGTAGTGAGCAGTCTGCAGTCTTGAATAAATGAGGACAATCGAGCCTAAATCGAACGAAACTAACCTTTTCCAATTCAATATCGTCGGTTTCTATTTCAAGTCGGCGGCGGCGTTCATATTTTGTGAACAGCGAACGGAATGAAGACTTTAAAAACAGACCGAAACGAGAGTTTTCCTTGTAATTTGGCAACGATGTTGAAATATTAAATGTTAAAACAGAGCAGAGAAAAAGCGTTGATCAACAATTTGACGGCACTTGTACTGTCTCTGATTTACGAACGCAGCTTACGATAACCCATGTTTTGTAGCAGCCCGCCCGCGCCTTGTCATTTGTAAAACAAAAGTAAAACTGTTTTGTGGAAACCTTTCCGGGAGGCTCGGCCATAGATCGTTTGGATCGTTTGGCTCAATGGCAGGTTCGATGTCAGGCCTGACGACACGATCGTAACGCACCTAGAACCTCCATATTTATCAAAACGTGGGGAGGTAACAACATCCCGTCTACTTACAACCCTGCTCGCCTATTCAATGAGCTCAGATTGTTCTCTCCCGTTAAGTCTGTTCGTGACCTTTGATCAAACGTATAACATTTTGATGTTATGAAACTACACGTGTACGTAATATGGAAAGCTTTTATTTGGTTTTATAAAGAAAATCCGTTGATAAAAGTAATGTGGTTTGTATCCGGTCTGGAATTATATTATATTGGGGTCGTTCCGTAAAGCCTTTTAGTACGACATTTCATTTTGTTTGTATACAACCTTCATTTTCCCATCGTTTTGTCGCCATTGTCCGGTGGTCCCATTATAAATTATAGCATAAAGTTTTATTTGAAAATAAAATATTTTTCCATTAGAAAAATAAAGTGAAACGTCAGAGAGTGGCAGGATTGTTACCGGTTTTCAGAGTGGTACCTGCGGATGATATTAATATCCAACATCGCATCGCTGTCCGCTGAAACGTGTCCCCATACATCACCGACCTAACACATTTCAATGACGACACTAGCAAAGTGCTTCGCCAGGAGCTCGCCTCCAACAAATGTGTGTGTGACATATTATCACCAACTGGATATCCGGAACAGATTTATAATCTCCTTGTCCTGAGACATTCGAGGCGGGGGCTCATATCCCACACCCAACGCTTAGTGTAGGATCCTGCAAGGGAATAGATATTATGTGGGAAGATAATATACAAACTGATAACATAATATGTTACCGGATTTGAAAGTTTATCATCGAATTAACATTAAACCGCCACCGCCCCGTAGGACTGTTGAACATTGTTTCGTTTAATTTTCTTAGTTAGATCGATAAGAACAAATATTGTAGGAGGCCGACAAGAAAAGACTCATGTTTGTGCACGTCACATAAAGACGATTTCTAAGACTGTTGTGCAGTGAGCATGAGTTTCTGAAAGAACTAGGTAAGATGTTATTTTTCAATGGGCCACCGTCGAGAAAGAAATGTTTGTACCGCCTTAGAAAAAGTATCACTAAGTACTACTACGCTTTGTATAGCCAGTTCATAAATACAAGGTTTCGCTGGAATGCACAGGGCTCTGTTACGCCCTTTATGACTGAACTGCGTTTTGAATCAACCGGGAGTTGTCTACTGACGGGGACGCGCGGTAATGAAATCCCGACCATGTTATTGTTATCCGGTTGGCTAGGCGCGTGGCACAGGCTCAATGTAAAACGAGACCACTGATGCAATGTGCGAACTGCATGGTTAACGTGAACGTAACTTTTTAATGAGTAGGCGTGTCGGATGGCACTATGATTTTTTAATACACTGATAAATGTAGTTGCTGTGATTATTTTCGGCTGTCCCATACCGGTGTGGATAAAATTATTTACAGATTGTATGGGGAGTGTATTTATACACTTAACATAATTTGTATTATTGTGGTACCTACTGTGTAGATTATACTGCATATGTTACACAGCGTTAAATTTAAATCAGCATTTACTAGAAGCGAACGAATCGCATTCTTCGCGGGAACTGCAGATTCTTTAAGTAAGTATCAAACAAGTAACGTCTAAGGCGTATAAAAATAGAAGAACATAAGTTTTCTGTAGCAATCCGCAAGTATTTGTGCTCAACAGAAGAACTCTATATTGACGGAATGTGGGACTAGGCATTTGGCAACCGCCTAGTTTCGGCAATTTTCAGCATCGAACGCATTAGCCTGAAAACTCAAGTACAGCCCGACGATTGGCAAGTAAAGTTTCTTCAAATTGAGATTTAGTTCTGAGCTTCGTACAAGCTCTTGTGTGCAACTTGCAGTAGCAAGAACAATACTTCTAAAACTTTTAATTAGGTACGTAGGTATATTAAAACTGCTGCTTAAACACCGACAGACTGCAAAGCTTTTTTTAAATTTATTACTGCGTTTTCATACATCATGTAAAAATAAAGCTTTATCTACTATTTTATTTACTTATAGTTGGAATTGCTAAAAGTTTATTGGGGTAGCCGCATAGTTACTTTATAATTTTCATATCTCCCTGTTTACATTTTTTTACTAGTCTATGAACTATTTGTTCAATAAAAGTTTATTTACATAATGTGGCCAACATACTTTGTAAAAAAACAGCACCAAAATAGGAATACAAACAGAACTGTAACCAAAGTAGCGTAGAAGTAGTTTGCGAACTCAAAGACATGTACGTAACATTTTGCCGAAATGTTATAAGTTTTTAGCCAACAAAACAATATATTCCCAACGAAGCTATAGAGCGACAATAAAAATAAGTTTATCTGATTTCAATATCGGGCGTTCGGGAAGTTTTCAGTGCTGGCCCCTTAGTGGTCGAGTTGTAAACTATAAGTGTGGATATTGGCTTTTATTCCACGTTGTACATTCAACTTTAGTAAAACGAGATGTGTTTGACATTTTATTAATAATCGAATACGTAGGTATTTATGCTTTGTACGAGACAATGGTTTAAAAGCATATTTTGGAATACAAACGAATGAATTGCCTTCAGAACTTTGCAGTCTCTTGGGTGATGTTCGAATCGATGTTTGCAGAACGGAATGTAGAAAGAAAAATTCATATGTTGTGTGCACAAAAAGCTTTCCGTCCAGAGGAAAAATTCCGAGATAAATGAAAAAGCGTGCAAACGTGGACACCCGGCTGACGTAGGCCGTGTGTGGGTGCATAGTAAAAACAAAGGTGCTGGACGGCAGCTGACTAACGCGACGCAAACTTCATTAAAGGCCAGCGGGCGTCGCACAGGGAGCTACGATACAAAATGCTTTGACAAAAAGATTTAAACACTTTTTATGTAAAATAACGAGCGGAAATTAAACCTCATGGCATATAGGCATGTACATATAAAAACTTTCAATTATTGTAACAACATATCGGGTGGCGTCTGGACGCGCGCTGTGGACGCTTCATTGTGGGCATGGAGTTGCTGTATTAGATTGAATTGAAAACTGTAAGTATTCATTACATTTTTGTAAGTCAGTTAACTTTCAGTTTTACTTAAATGCTCTTCTTTATAACTATGTCTCGGTGTGCTGGTATGGATGTGATGCCGTTGACATTGTAGTTTTAAATAATGATAAATGTCCGGAAATATACCATAATACAGAAACAAAGCAATGTCTGTTGCTAAAATGGTTTTTTAGTATTCAAAACAAACCCTTTTGTATACCTACAAACTTAGTTGTACGGTCTCAAACAAATCTAATTATGCTTAGAAAATGG
Organism: Orthosia gothica; assembly: GCA_949775005.1. NCBI lineage: Eukaryota > Metazoa > Arthropoda > Insecta > Lepidoptera > Noctuidae > Orthosia > Orthosia gothica. Next base: position 23,643,124 of record OX459039.1, read on the forward strand.
AATAATATTTCTAAAAGGGACACGGATCCCTCGGCGGGCGACTCGCTGTTGACCGGCTTTTTTATTCAATGGCAGACTATTCATCTAGTGAATACGAGAGAGTACCCTTCAATCATACAATCGGTACGAATGAACAAACGATATGACAAATTCAAAAAAAGAATAGGTCCATTCCTAAATACGGGGTTACTGTGCAACGTTGGATACGAAACTTGCATTTCGTATGCCGTGCGCAAAACCACGGTACTTCGTACAAAGTGAGCAGTTCCCACTACCTGTCTACACTGATTCCACTAAAGAGCTCATGCGATGTGGCTAGCTCAATTAAGTCCGCAGGAAACATACACACCGCACGCTGCGATTTAGTTACCAGACTTCCAATGATTTCCATACAGATGGAGGTTAATTTGAACAAACTAGCAGAAAAACATGCGTGAAAATGCCGAGAGTTTTGACTTTTGACTAGGATCCTATTGTAAAAATCCATGTGTTTCAAGAAAATGTGTATATAGTAGCGCATAATTTTCTTTAATCCTTCAGGCAAATGAAGCCAAAGCTTTTATTTTTCGCGTCCTAGCCTGTTATTGCATTATTTCAATATTTCATAGACGAGAGAACGCCATAGAGCCAGTCATCTGTGAAAAATAAAGGGAGTAATGTATATAAAGTGGGTTATTAATACTTCAGAAAGCAATATTGTAATATTTTTTACTTATAATCATATATCATTATGAGCTCGAGTTTATTTTCTTAATTTTTATTTGGGATTTTAAATTTTGTTGTGATGTTTATTATTTTGACGCCATTCCTAAGAATGGCCCCGTGTGGCTTAGGCCAATATCACATCACATCACATCATCAGCCTATTAATGTGCCCAATGCTGGGACACAGGCCTCCTCTGTGTAAGAGAGACCAGGCCAATATGTCATACAATAGTGTCCATTTAACCTCGTGTTAGCAACTAACTCTGAGTTAAGTTTTTCGTGCAAGCGGTCCTTGCAAGCTATTGTATAACTTGCATTGTCAGTAAGTTCCTAGGTATAAGTACGTGTGGGTGAAATCTTGCATGTGAATTTTAAAACTGTTATCACTAGCTAATTGAGTAAATATTTTGCATGCACGTAAGTTAAAAAGCTTGCTTAAAAAAAGGAAAAAAATATATATATTTTTAATTTTTTACTAAAAAAATAATAGATACTCATTTTTTTATTAAAAAAATTATAAAAATATTTTAGATATCTTGTGTTTTGTCCCGACTGCGACTGAAGTGATAATTTTGTTTTTTGTTTATCCGCTGCTGTCTCACTTCAGGGCAAAGGCCTCCTCCAAGACCTTCCAGACTCTCTACCGTTTAATTTAAAATATTAATATTTGAGCTACACGATAATTACAACCAGACTTGTTAGATACCAATGGAGTACATACATAGTATAAACGCAGTCATAGGCTATTCAGTAGGGTAGCAAAGCTTTTTATGTGTATCCCTAACAAACACAACTTTCCTCATTATAAGTTTGGTTCGTAACGGTTACGTAGGTATTGTACAAATAATTGAATAATAAAAGGTTCACAAGTGAAAATTATTACCACAAAAAGGTAATTAACTTAGGTAATAAAATATTGATGTAATAACTTGGTCAGTCTGCTACGAGAGTCGATACTGAAGACGAAATATTTTGTTAAATTGAAAATTTCACTTTTATTTGTAAAACAAAGGTGATAATTTTTGTCATACTTAAACACTAAACAAAAGCAAGACATAAAAACTTATACTAAACCTAACTACTTAAACTATATACGACAGACAGGTACACTTAGGCGTCGAAGTACTGTATTTAAGTAGATATTAGGTAGATTCATTCTTAATGGCGGCTGAGAAGTGTTTCTCCAACCCCCATCTCTTCTGTCACATGAATTTGTTACTGATTTGTGACTCGCGGAGTGTTCAGTGCCACCATTAAGTTTGAATCGAACAGAACAGTTGACACACCTAACACCTCTTTTATCTGTTCTGTGGTGCTATGTATCCGAAATGCATAAAATTTGGCAGAAAAATGAAAATAAAAACATTCTCTAATGATAAAAAAGTCGTCTGTAAATATCATCATATGTAGTTTAGAGATGTAGGTGAATGTAACAATTTTTCAAACTTTGTCGTCTAAATAACTGTAGCCGGATCTTAGCTTTACCTTTGAAAGTATACACGGACTAAAGATTCTTTAGACCGTGGCCGCTAAGCATGTAGTTAAAAGTTTGAGGAGTAAATATCGCCAACGTTAAATGTTCACAAACACGGCTAAACGCTGTTGCAGGTAAGTTCTAACTCCACGCAGTATTATTGATTGTTTTTTTTTCTATTCATAAATAGTGGTAGTATTTTTATAAGCAAGCTTTATATTCTGAAAGTTAGGTACTAAATTTAAAAACACTAGTCAATATACATCTAATGAACCCAAACACGGTAGTGCTGTCTTGTCTGGTTGAGGAGCAGTCACCTTGAAGCTCCATCAAGAGACCAGCTCCAGCTTATCTTATCTTATTCAGAGACTGAGAAATAATTCGTACACTTCCATCCATTGCGATCTTTAGTGGTCCCCCCAATCTCGTTTAAAACCTTCTTCAAGTAGAAGCTGAATTTTACAACGAGATTAGGAGATACCTATATGCGTCTGGTCTTGGATTTCCTACCATAAGGAGACTCATTCGCTTACTAGCCAATGCATAGCATATGCACAGAAGGTTCTCCATGCGTTCCGCATGTTCCCCACACAACATGCACATTGGCATCGCGGTTAGACCCATCTTCATGAGCATGTCATTGGTTTCAAACGGATTTGCCCCTGCTCATATTCCAAGTGCATCCCGTGCTTTGAACATAGAGCCTAGGAGGAGTGTTCCAGACCGATATTAGATATCCAGTGTGTTTTTGGAGTGTTCCAGACCTATATTAGATATCCAGTGTGTTTTTTTACTGTGATCTGCAAACTCCCTGAATATGGCTTTCACGAGGCTCATCGAAATGCCTACACATGGTTCTGGACCCACAAAATCATTTGCAGTTGCCCTCTCTTGACAGTTCCTCTGCCATTTCGTTACCATGGATTCCTTTATGTCCTGAGACCCACATCAAACTTATTCTGTTATGCTTCCCAAGCCTAAGCATCCAAGCCCAAACATCCAGAAAAAGTTTGGAGTCCACTTTGTAGGATGCCATATATAGATTTACCTTTGGTTCCTCTGATTCCATTTTGGATCCATCAGTGTACCATAGGGGACGATCTTGTTCTGGTGGATCAAGTCCCTTCGTCCAGTCTTTTATTGTTGGGATTTGGACCTTCAAAGACGTTACGAATACAAACATGGTTTGCATTTTATCGGATATCATGCTTGTTATCCGATCCAGGTCTTCATTTCCATTGAATTTTGTATGGTTAGTCTTTGGCTTAGAGGCATCCCATGCAGCAACAACAAGACGATATAATGCCTTCCTTGCCTCGAGTTCAACCATCACATGCAGAGGAGGGATGTTGAGATATCTCTCTATTGCTGCGGCAGGTGTTGTCCTGAAAGCAGCCGTGGTGCCGAGACACTCTGTTCTTTGTAGCTTGGTGAGTAGCGCTTTACAAGTGGCAAGTTTTGTTCTTGGCCACCACACTTTGCTGCCATATGTGATAATATGTAGGTACTATCGTTGTCTGGTACAGCCATCGTATCCCTGATATGGGGTTTTGGAGGTCAGAAAGGCAGTCCCTCCATGTAGAAGCTGCCGAGTATAGTGGAAAAAAAAGTCGGACATAGAACCTCCTCCATTTTGGAAATGCCCATAATGAATAATAGTCAGATTGGTTGCTAAAAGTTGCACGTTAATTAAATGAACTTAAAAAAAGTGTTAATTAAATTCGCAATAATCATTATGAAACACCCTGGAATAAGCGTATTAAAAGATATTATGAATATGCGAGCCACTCAACGCATTATACCGAAAATAATTTTCATTTCTCATTGAAAATGAAACCTTTGTTTCCCGCGCAGCTATAGAAAACATTAATATACACTCTTATGTGTAATAATTGTGCTGGACATTCAACACAAAAGATTATTCAATTTTATATCAAATAATAGGCAATCTTTATAATAGGCATCATCGAGCGTGATGGACGGATTAGTGTGGTGGAAAACATTCTGAAGGATTTACATAATAAATTGTGTTAGAAGTGGGCAAACTTTGTTTTTATGGCCGAGGTGGAATTGAAGCTTGAACCGAAGTCGAGGCAGTTATGTAGCCGAGAAACTTCAATAAAAAATCCCATATTTATCAAACGACCTTTTACAATTACTCGAAAAAATAAATAACATAATAAATAATTAGTAAACAAAAAAATAAGAGTATAGTATAATATTATAAATGCGAAAGTGTGGATGGATGTATGTTTGTAACTCAATCACGCCAGAATGGCTGAATGGATCTGGATGAAATTTGGCGATCGAATTTCACGCGGGCGAAGCCGCTGGTAGAAGCTAGTTATTGATAAAACCAAATAATAGAATAGGTGGGAGCTGCCCGCCGCCATATCCGGCCAAGCACGAAATACACTTCATATCGTGCCCATAAGAGGTAGAGTAGGGGCCAGTTTTCGAGAAAGTGTGTTGATATAAGTAAAATTTTTATTTTTAAATTGTTTAAACTACATAAATTATCTAGTAGTAGACACACTTCAATCAATAATATATCGAACACCTAATTGTGACACAATATCTTATGAAAATACTCCGAGGCAAACAGTAAAACGCCCATTACTTATGAACGGCTAAAACCACTTTCATTAAACAGCTAAAACACTCCCAATAATGTTACCTTTCAAAAAAAAAAAAACTAAATCAAAATCGGTCCATCCGTTTAGGAGCTATGATGCCACAGACAGGTACACAAATACACAAACACACAGGTGCACACTTTAAACTTACACCCCTCTTTTTCCGTCGGGTTTAAAAGAATATACCATTTGAGCAGGAGAATTTAGGAGAAGTAGATAAATTCATTAGTTGAGTAAAAGGTTTTATTTATTTATTAAAACTTCATGCAACATACAGGTACATAGGCGGACAACGGCGGTACGGGTCATTGTTAGAGCTCATACACTAACACCCACAATCAAATGCAAGCAATAAACTACGTATTTATGCAAAAAAGCAATAATACAATAATGCAGCTGAAAAATAAACTTATTCGTAGCACATTGGCAAATACATAGAACCGCTGAAACCGGCTTTAGATTACCTACAATAAAACGCACCTACACAACTAAATTCTTTCACATGTATTTTCTAAGTGTATTTTCAGGTACATTTATCCCATGATTTTATTAAATAGATGTTAAGGGGTGAAGCAAGAAGAAATCCCTCATTTCTCGTGCGGCTCGTAGGTTAGCGTCTAACTCGTCTAATTTCATTTCCCGCAGAACATTTGCCGAGTATAATATGTGAAGTACAGTAATGCCATCAGACAGTCCGAGCTCCGGAAGCCTGCATAATGCAAATATGAAGCATACGAATACGCTACAAGTACACCGAGTACATGTATGTACGTATACCACAATCACATTAACATTAAAGGGCGGGAACATTAAAGTGGATCCATCTCGCTAAGCTAAATATATATGTAACTAATGAATTAGTGAAACGTTCGTTAAGAAGAGTCTCAGTGGAAAGTCACTGCTAATTTGTTTCCATGTATTCACGTAACGTGAATCATAATGAAGACAGAACTAGTACACGCGTCTTGAAATATTTTGATACTTCATTCAAAGGGCGCTAATAACTTAGAAAAGTCCCTTCTGGTCGGCCGCGCGCCGGGCGCGCTACAGTCGCTACTGACAGATGTGAAGGAGCCTGGAAACGATTTTTTAGGCAGATAAGACCCTGGCGGGACGATTCTTTGTTCCTAAAATCTCTAATCCGTGAAATGTCTAAAAACATAGGCAGGTCTATTTTCACGAAACTTATAGGGTTTAAAGCCATATAAAATCACGATACATTGCTTTTTGTATGTAGATTTAAATCCTTTACATTGGCTGTTTGTGTTTTCTTCTACTTGAAAAATTGTAAAGACAAAATCCGAATTAGTCGGACTCAAGCAAGTCAATAGAAAGTCAGGTTTGTGTTGACAGTATCTGTGCCCTAAATTGTGAAGTGTTCCTATTTAAATTAGTTCTGCTTCAGGAACTTAATTTAATTTATAATTAACAAAGATAAGACGCGTTAGTGTGTCCACATGTGCGTTAATTTACTATGATCCAGGTTTAGTCGGACAGTCCGAAGTCTCGCGAAAGTCCGGTATGAACTTTGTCTTACGTTCAAATATTTACCTCATGCGGTTTCGCTTACGTGGCTTTCTGTAATACTCGATAACATGAACTGAGAACTTCTAGGTACATACATGTATCTACGTTATTTATTTTCTCAGCCAGTTGATTTACGAAGTACCTGCAAGTCTCGGAAAACGTCAATAAAATAAATTGTGACTGCCAAATGTATAGATGAAAAGATTTCCATATTTTGAAAGAGTGAAATAAATATCTATTTTTTTATTCACTGCATTGCATTCGTGTGAATCGTCAGGAATTAATTGAATATGGAGCACGTGGCTTTGCATCCATAAAACTACTAGTTTCATATGTCCATCGGATACATCGACATTTGCAAATAACATTTTCTGAATTTCATGAACGCGGCATATCCAGTAGTTTGACTATAATCTAAAATCATCCTATACATTACTGACTGCAGCAAAATCCTTTTTTGTCTTCTTTACCTAAAATATTTGGTCTAAGTAATGAAGCTCTGAATTTTAACGGTAAAAACCATGTAACAAAAGTGTACGAGGACAAACATCAATTCCGCACGGTTGGATCGACGAAAATCCAAAAACACCACCCGTGGTCACAAAGCTTAAATGTAAACAATGATATGACTAGATACACGAAGCTATAACACAGCCGTTTTCTTCTTCAAATAAGTGGGCAAGGCTACGAAGCATAAAGCATCAAATAATTATTTATTTACACAAAACACTTAGCTTTAGCAAAACCATACATGGAAAAGGGCAAAGCTACTTTTGACAAAGTTATACAGTCGCTAAGTGTAAGTAAAAGTAGGCACTACTCAATTCTCAACTCAAAGAAGCCAACAAAATTCTTATTGAAATGAGATACTATTTCCCAGCGTTTTATTTATATGGATATAAAATAGGTATATTTACTTTAGCTTGGTTCGAAATGCGGACAAAATAACATTTGTATGAACAAACTAGGGTCAGAATACTCACAAGGCGAACTCCGTGGAAATTGTATTTTCATATTACAAAATCTTTTAGTAACTTATTACTGACTAGAACAACTTCCAACTTCTAATGCCGAGCAAAATGTTAGTACACGAGATTTAGTTCTAAGTGTTTTAACATAAGACGCCTTCCAGAGACGGGGCTGGAGAGAAACCTCTAGCCAGAAGTTACTCTACACTAAAACTTTCCGGTGTAATTTTAAATTTAAAACATGAGGAAATCAGAACAATGCTGCATGCAGATGAAAGCGTAGTGTTGAAACTATAGCTGTCGCGACATTTCACTTTAATTTTTTCCTTCTCTGCAAAAACACTAGACTGCAGGTAACGAAGCGAGGCGCTGCATACCTCACTCAAGTCCACGTTTTAACGTATTTCATATTGTTTACCAGTAAAGCAAAAACAGAAAAAAAATACGAGCATTGTTAAGTTCGGTACCGTAATGAAGTTTTATGAAAAAGATCAAAACGTGGACGCCTGTAAAATAATTCTACCGGAAAATTGTGTATCACGAAGGACATGATACTATAAGAGTTTGAATAACGTTTTTATGCATTCCGCTTTATTGTACTTATTCATGTATGAACACGCCGCTTTGGGGTTTAGCGAAAAATTCCGGGACAACTCCATTGGGCTTTTATTTTATTTTTTACATTACAGAATTCTTCTAGGAATGTTACAAATTCGTGAAAGTTTTCTATTTCCCCTCGCCATTACGCGAGGATGGATATGAGTCTGATACGTATACGTATATAAAAGCTGAAATATGTTTTCCATGTAGGCTTGTGTTCATGTCCTACATAAATGGAAAAAAGTTTTTCTTGTCGTTTCGTAATATTGTGTGGCGAGGGCGAGGGGTGGCCGCACGCCGCGCCGCCGTGTCATCGGCGACAAAGCAGACGTGTATGTTACAACACCATTATCCGCAGCTGGTTTCTTGTTGCCTCAATTTCCTTGTGCCATCCCTACAGCTACACATATTCGTAAAATAATAGATCACTGCTCAGGTCACGAAGAGCACTAATTAACTCGTAAGTCCATGTAGCGTTCAATCATAAGTGCGTTTACATCGCAAATTCAATTCGTTTTTCGTCCATACGCAGCAGGCTTAGATCCATCTCGAAGGCTGATTGGAAAGCTTTCAGCTGACCGCCCACCGTCCTACAGGTTTCAGATATATTATAAAACGACTGGCCGGTCTTGACAGACGAATCATACACTTTGTTGTTTGTTTTACAGTTTTAATTTTGAAATACTTCATTTGAGTTGTTTTATTCGAATAACTCACTTCAACATGTTTTAAGCCGGTTTAGATACTTATTTGTTTGCTTGTGAATAATCTGTATTCAGGATTTACGGCTTATGTAGAATCAGGAAAGATTTCTTGTGCGAAAAGGAGGCGGTGAGAGAGAATTGAGTCGAGTGGAGCTGTGAGCACCTCGGCGTCGACAAACACAATCACGTTTTAACCATGATCTCACCGAGCCACTTCAGCAGGGAAACTCTTAATTCACAAATGTATTGAAGAATATTTGATTTTAATTGTTTTCGTAGCTCAATAATTTTCTCGTTATCATAATGGGCCAGTTCGCCGGTTGCTGACCCGTATTCCACTGCACTGACCACAATTGACTCTAAGCAGTGAATTTCAGTCTGTCTCGGGGGAAATCAGGGATCAAGATGAACCCACAATAAGTTTCTTGGGCCAAAAGATATGCTTGCGGCAAGAAAATAAAGCAGCTCTGTAGTTTTATGTACTCACACACCTACATGCATACCTACGTGCATGCCTATTATAGACACTGTAAATAAGATTGTTGACAATGACGTGGATATATCATAGCACGAATATTTCAGTTTCGTTTTCAAACATTCATACTAACTTTTTTATTCTAAAAATGCCAAACAAGGCGAATTGTACAGTCGCAATCGTTTCTTAAAAAATATATAGATATTTTTTTCAGAAAATCAAGTTTTACTGATAGGAAAAATATGAAATTTCTAAGAAATAAAATACCAGTGCGATGCAATTTGCAGACAAGGCGGTCGACTTAATACTCTTCAATAACTCTTAGCAGAAAGTAATTGGAAAAAGTTTTTGTAAGTACAGACCCTACTGAATTTAATGAATACTCGATAAGAGAGTATAACATGCCCAAATTTAATTAAATATCGCTTTAATATCCTTTATTAGTCTATACTGTTGTCCAAGGAGGTAAATTTACAGAGTTCTTCTTCTTACAAGCTTTTATTTAACTTGCATCGAATTTATGTATGTACCAAAGTGTTTTCGGGTCAAATCTTGCAATGAATTTTAAAGCAGTTATCCTCAACCGATTAATTAAGATGAAACTTTGCACACACATTTGGTTTGGATGACAAAGCATGCAAGCAGCAGAAAAAGAGATTTAAAAAAAAAAAGAGAAAAATAATAATTTAATATGTATTTTCGCAAAGTCTTCGTGTTATTGTCTGGCTATCTAATACAATGCAGGTATTAAATCAGTAAAAAAATGTTGGTTTACAGTCAACGTTGTTTAAACCCTGCGCAAGGAAAAAACAGGAAGGTAGTTATAAAATGCCTGCTGCAATGTACTTAGAGGTATAAATCTTACAGTAGGGAAGCTAACGAAATGTTCAATCTTGCTTTGCGCTTTTAAGAGCTTTTAAATTATATTTGTAGAGTACCTGAATAATGATGAATAAAGTATTTTTTTTTCTCTTTTTGGTTAAGAGATTTACAAGATAAGTGCTGAGCGAACTGGGTCAGACGTTAGACGGTCGTCAAAAGGCGTGAGGAACTTATACAGAGGGGCTATTAGTTCACACTCGTAAGTATTTAGACAAATGTTCGAGTTGAGCGTATTAACGAGCCTGATTTCGGTTTTACTTCTCCATTTGGGACAAAGCGATTGAGCGAATATCATCCGTTTGGGATCCCAGATTATGTGTCCCGAATAACGTGTGAGGTGCTTGGAGTCTTTAACGACTGTTGGTCCCTCAGTGAGATTAATAAGATTGATTGCCGAATAAACCATTTTGGAACCCATCACAGAATTGAATGGCTACATAATGCAGTAATCAATTCGTTTGAAGTAGGAGAACGTGAGGCGGTGGAACACGACTACACGAGCAATGCGAGCTGTGCGATGCGAAGCGTACTTGAGATTCGTAAAAAGATACACACAAAGGGTGTTGGCTGAGACGTGCAAGAGTGGGGACAGGCGACACTGCACACATTTTCACTGAAATGTTTAGAATAAGACTGCCGCAGATTGCGAAGATATAAGGAAAAAAGGATAATACTGCGAACCTCCGAACGTATATTATGCCTTCTGTACACAACTGCCACTTAGGTCACTCTCGAGCGGCCATCGCTCAATGTGTACAAGAGGTCTGTCTAAGTACTAGTTTGAAGTGAGGCCTGGATGGGCTATTGTGTACAGGTGGCGTTACTTCGGTACATCTGTCGGGGCACAAACATTGGTTACGTGCTTTTCGTTTGCTATCCAGGCTTAAACGCAGACCTGATGGATCGAATTTTGCATACAGACTAATACCTATGTAATACTTACAATATATAACTAGCTTTAGTTCATAAAGTACAATGATTTTCTTTCAATTTTTGCTTCCGTAATTAGTAGGAAGATTTATGATTAAAATAATCACCTAACTAGATATGTATCCTACTTGATTAGGTACATACTTTGCATACTTACTCGTCATGTGTACACGCTGAAGTATATCTTATATCCTTATATTAAATTGAATGAGAAAGCTTGTAGATTTAAGCCTTATCTAACTGATAAAAATCATTAGCTGTCTTACATAATTTAATAACCTACAAGAAGTTTTATAAAAATCACGTAGTTAATTTTGATCATGAAGTTATTAGCGCTACTGCTAAGCATGAGGATCTAGATTCGATTCCCGAAACAGGCAGTCTTATTGGGTTTTTCAAACTGGTATTTCTCAGCAGAAAGCCCGGAGTATGGCTTTAAGCCCAAGCCATGGCATTTAAATATAACTGATGAAATTTAGGAGTAAGTACTATAGATGCACTACTGCCTAACCCTTCGAGGCGTACCCGCGTGATGTTATGTATAAGATAATTTACAACCGCAGCGTGGCTCTAACATTCACTTAATATTTGCACAAGATGTTCTTAATCGTTGTGTGAATAGCGTCTTCATTTAATAATAGCTGACATTCCGATCGACATCGCCGACAAATGATAATAGTTGTAATTGTTGTGTTACCTGTCATAGTTTGACATTAATTACGAGAAGGGTTCCCGCGGACTGCGGGGGAGGGGGAGGGGGGTTTGGAGGGCAAGTATGTACTCTTGACAAGGGACCTTAATAATGGACATGAAATTAAATTCTGAACTGTGTCGTTTTAGTTCTGAAATGCCAACTTGTTTAACTGCAGTTGTATGCGTTTTATTACGAGTAGTACTTATTGTTCGTAAAAGGTTTTAATTATAAATTTGGAATTCAATTTCAGTTCTATGACATAAAGTACACAATATAGGTACACATCTAAGGTATACATATTATGTGTGTCTTATCGTATTGTCATGTCATGCATTTATGTAAGCATGTTTTTCCTGACGGGGTTTATCAGTTATGTTTATAATATGGGGCCAGAGTAGCAGTGGTGGCCCAGTGGTAACGCCCGCGACTTACAAGTTGTAGGTCGTGAGTTCGAACCCAGGCAGGCGCTTTACATTGTGTAAATTATTGCATCACCAATGCTCCCAAAACGGTGAAAGAAAACATCGTGAGGAAACCGGCATGACTTAGAACCAAAAATTCGAAGACACGTGACATCCACCAACCCGCACTGGGCCTGCGTGGTGAATTACGGTCCATTCCCTCTCACAGAGAGGAGGCCTGCTCGTACAACAGACCAAATGGGAGTCTAAGTGCGGCAAAGGGGTCCATCTATCCTATCCTATTATGGGGCGACACTAATTCCATCAACCGAGCACAAATCCAGACTCCGGGATGCTACTAAGAATTTCTAGAAAGAAAAACCCAATAACACTTCGCCCAATCCGGGAATCGAACCCTCCTGCCCTCATGCTCAACGAGGCAGGGGAAATTATCACCTAGAAAATTTGTAACCAAAAGCTGATAAGTTATACATGCCGATAATTGAACAGGGCATTGTTTTGTATTCAATTATCTGCAAACGTAATGGCAATGGCTTGACATTCCGGTCAAGCAATGGACGTAACGTTTAATTGGCGTATTATGTACTATTCCCGTCCAGCTCATCACGAGTACTTATTTGATTTACTGGATTTTTCAGGGTACTGCAGGGTGTTAGTGTAGGTAGACGCTAACATTATTGTAAGGCAAGCAAGACTACGCTAGGCTCCTCATTTTACACGTAGGATCATCATAATATGAACTTATGTAAGCTCGCCTCCTAAAAAGGGTACAATTTTAACTCCCTAACATGATTTTATGTTACGGAACTATTATGACTACAGAAAGCATTCAATATTCTTATCACAGAGCCTTTTAACCCGGCTTATAGGCCAAATATTAAATTGAAAATCATGCGTCTTCCGTCCTTCCGATCTACTTTAATATGACAACGAGGCTTTGTCCCTTAACACAGCTGTATGTCGTCGTTGAGAACAAATATAGCTAGATATTGTAGGGGTCAAATCAGATTTAGAAGTTGTGTACGTGCGGTTTGTTGCGGATTAGCGAGATTACCGGGCCTTCAAACTCGGAATGTTTTGCGCAATAGCCCGTTACAATGGGATCTAGCCGGGTAGCCGGTAACCCTTGTGGAATTGCAGGCAGCTGGGACCTGCCAGCGCGAGGATTCGGATGCTGGATTACGGATGAGCGAGCCATGAAAGATCACTAATGTGTGGTGGTTGTGTGTAATGTGCAGAACCTGTGTGCTGGGCCAATCAATGTGGTTTACGGTTTTGTATACACTTAAGTGCAAGTACGTCAATCTATTGATGTTGCCTGTATGTATCAATCAATCCCACCAGTAATGCGTGACTGAGCTCCTTTACATATAGCCCAAGATTCCACTACTGAAAACTGTTCCGTAACTGTTTTTGATAAAACTTATGTTACTTTATAGTAGAAAAGATTGCTGAATTACAGGGTGGCCTGGCAATATCTAGTTATTGCCAGGCAATCCTACAATAACCTTATTTAGATAAATTGTAATTTATGTTTGATAGCTAACCTCAGTTATAATAAGTTATGAAAGTAATTCGGAAAAAAAAATTGCCAGTTCTCAATTAGCCGCAATCTAAGCCAGTATACACCTGGCAACCCATAAATTGCAGCTAACTGAGAGCTGGCTAATGTTGCATAGAATACGTACCCGTGATACAAGTGAAATACCCAGTCAAACTAAAAAAAAAACTAATTGCGGCTAGATATTTGCCAGCAACCCTGCTGTAATCTGTTCTTCTATCAATCAACTTTCATAAAATGTAATTGGATTGCCAGATTTTTGGAGTGATATCTCGTACTAGCAGGCACTTGCTATAGGCCCCATATGACCATTAAACACTAAACTCAATGGTAGTGACCGCATCAAGCTAACATGATTGCCAACCAATTAACCAGTAAGCGCAGGTCAAATATTTGCATAACGCCATCGGGCGGCCACAAACGTTCCGGGTTCGTATAGAATGGGACCATTACTACATGTAAGCTTTAAATGCAAAAGTCGGGGGTGTGCTCAAACGACTGCTTCGCTAACTTTTTGTTAAATGGCAACTAATTGCGCTCTGCTCTTATTTGCCGCCATAAAAATAAAATGCTCGAATGTATATTGTTTTTCTATTTATGTGTGTTTCTCTATTTAAATGTAGAAGTGTTTGTTGGTTGTTTTCTTTTTTGTTTTAAACCACGCGGTTGTTTAAGTGCCTGTAGTGTATGTCTTCTTGGTTATTTTGCCGCAATGCGTGGCATTATCGTTTTTAAATTGCACTTGCATTTTTTTGATGTGGACTACATTTATCATAACTGAAATTGGTATACTTCTTAAACCACAGCTGTAACGAAACGATTCTATGTAATCAAGTGAACTATGTCTGTTTTTTTTTATGCTTTAGAAACTATTATGAAACTATGCATGATGTAGGGCACAGTGAAATTCAACAGATTTGCACGTAACAATAGCAATTCACAATGGTTCGCAATCAATACGAGAATCGGTATTCAAGTGAACCTTTTCTTGTGGTTTCTTTTCAATTTGCTGGCGATCATGACAGCCGTTGATCATACAAAACCCGTTTCTTTTGATGCTCAATGGAACACTGATCTCTTAGAGCAAAGACCCTAAATGTATAGTGATACCTTACAAAAAGTAGGTCAGAACTATCGGTACCCTTTGCGAACGTCCACTGATGGTCCCTCACAGAATATAGTCAACGCCTGGCAGAGATTTTCTTACCAAGTTCTTGACAGGCGCTAACTGTGGGATGAGATGAAACCACGTTTTATTTAGCACCAGCACTAAATTTGCATAGTGACGACGTTAGGGCTGGAGCCGAGCGATTATGTGTTTCCGGCAAAAAGTTTCGCTTGTGTATCCCGCGATGCTCATATATATTGTGCCAGAAAATCACGCGCCGCCTTATACCGCACTACCGAGACCTCTTTCTTTGAAAAAGTAAAACGAAAGACATTAATATTCACCTTAGTAAAATTTCCTAAATTCCAATGTATGGAACGGCACCGTTGAAAACTTTTTAATACCTTTATGGCTCGACTTAATATTTAATGTTAATTTAGCTCCAGCAAGTTAAACGCAGACAGACCATTACGTCGACAACCCGCCCATTATATGAGAAAACTTCGACCAGACGAGAGCCTAGACTCGATTTATTACTCGATGCTTGATACCCATTCGCAATTTCAAAGCGATCTAGCTAATGTATTGAAATCTATCATAGAAGCGTTCATGTTTGTGTTTGTCGTAGTCGACCTACTCTATGGGAAATCAAACAGAGAATTGAATAATTTATTAGCAGGGATGTTAGCTCACGAGATGCAAAGATGAAATGAGTTCTCTCAGAAATGACAAATACAAAAAATGTACGTAATGTACAGCGACATTCACACGTCGTATGTTAGAGATAATACGCTCACGTGGGAGACAAATGCTCTCGACGTGGACTTGACACGAGGCTGTAAAAATAAATAAAGGGAGCCGGCGGTGGCGTCTTAAGCCTTACTCACACAAACACACATCATTGAACCGGATTAAAGGCGCACGGGGAAAGCAAACAACTGACAGTGCGCCAAGAGTCTCCGGTCGCCAGGCGCCAATCGCCACCCTTTCAGGACCGTTCTTATAGCAATTACAATCGTTTCGGTTCCCAATACTGTCGCTAAGTTTTATGTGGTTTACGTTTAACGTCACCTCTGCACTAAGGATCGGACCTTCGTTATTTCAAAATAATTACAAAGCTCCATTTTTCTATGAATAAAAAGCTTCCTGGCAGCATTACGCATTGAGATTCAGTCTCTACCTACTACAATTTTTATGCGGCGTTCTTTTCTTTTTTTTTTATCTTGCGCACCGGCTAAGCTTTATGACAAAATCAAAGCACGATAATGTTGCAAGCGATTTATTCAGACGGAGTGCCGAGAATGGAATATAAAAATGAGAGAGGTCGAAATGTTGCAACTCGAACATTTCCTTTTCTCCGAACAGGGAATCTGCGATAGAACTAGACTCATGCATTATTTGATAATTCTAATTTGTATTCCATACTTGTAAAGGGTAAGATAGTATTACATAAGAACCTGTCAGATCTATTTGTAGGATTCAATTTCTCATCGAATTCTGTCTGAACAAACCGACACTGAATAACAAAGTAAAATGGATTAAACCGTAATAAACACGAATTAATAATGTTACCGAATCAGGGCTGGCAGCCCGGCTGCGCATTTAGATGATCAATATTGACTTGAATTGATAGTGGTGTATAATTATAGTTGTGAATTTAATAGCTGGCTGCTATTTGGCATATTATTGAGAATAAAGAGTAATTAAAACTATGCGGTGGAAACATTGCCGCCATTAAATAGTTCGTGTGTCGAGCCAGCTGATTAATTTCACTTTGATTACATCAATTTATGATGATCATATCAGTCTGGCCAAATGGCTTTTCGCCAATCCTGTCATGTTGGATTAAGTTACGTACGTTTACGTTGTTGATTTTCACCACGCTAATTCTAATAACGAAACCAAATGAGAATCCATATTCCAGAACTTTGATGAACAATATTAAATTCTAAAGCAAAACACATAAAAGTGAAAAATCACTTTCGTTTCAAGTCGGTTTATTATTTGTAAAAAGTTTTTATTTGTCTCTTTTTAGATTTGGTACCCTATCACTAAAAACCGGCCATGTGCGAGTCGGACTCGTGCACGAAGGGTTCCGTACCATTATCGCACAACAAAAAATCTCGTTTGTCATAGGAGCCCCACTTAAATATTAGTTTTCTTCTGTTTTTAGTATTTGTTGTTATAGCGGCAACAAAAATACATCATTTGTGAAAATTTGAACTGTCTAGCTATCATGGTTCATGAGATACAGCCTGGTGACAGACAGACAGACGGACCGTGGAGTCTTAGTAATAGGGTCCCGTTTTTACCCTTTGGGTACGGAACTCTTAAAACTGAGCAGTCTATACCTTACCTAAAGGATTGACAAAAATAGAATACACCTTTCCTTACTTTTATTTTCATTTCGTCAACTGAAGAGTGACTTTTTAAACAAATGCAATTCGTAAGTATTGCACGTTGCTTAAAAATTCATTACAAGTTTTGACAAAAAAGCTAAAGTAAATATAACGATGTCCGCAAAAATCTCGCCAATCAAGTTGCACGACTGAAATGGGAAACTCCATGAACTTTTGCTAGTATTATTTTTTCTATTTGTACAGTGGGTAGGTACAGAAAAATATCAAAACATGAAATAGTAAAACCTCCATTTTCCAAAATGAACAGAAAAACATTTCAAAGGCTTGAAACTTTTATTATTTTTAAATGTCGTTTGTATCTGACCATAAACTCATGTTTGCGACAAAGATAGCTTCTTATTATACCTACCCACAATGAAGGTAAGTGCTTTGACGAAAATCCCTTTGTTGGCGATAAACCGATTAGTCCTACTCATTGCGAATTTGATTGTTTTTTCAAGCGTTTTGAATCTCTAATCTGTAAAATGTCTAAAAACATAGGCAGCTCTGTTTTCACGAAACTAACAGGGTTAAAAGCCATATAAAATCACGATACATTGCTTTTTGTATGTAGATTTAAATCCTTTACGAAGCTGTTTGTGTTTTCTTCTACTTGAAAAATTGGAAAGACAAAATCCGAAGTTAATCGGACTCAAGATTAACTCAATAAAAAGTCAGATTTGTGTTGACAGTATCTGTGCCCTAAATTGTGAAGTGTTCCTATTTAAATTAGTTCTGCTTCAGGAACTTTATTTAATTTATAATTAACAAAGATAAGACGCGTTAGTGTGTCTACATGTGCGTTAATTTACTATGATCCAGGTTTAGTCGGACAGTCCGAAGTCTCGCGAAAGTCCGGTATGAAGTTTGTCTTACGTTCAAATATTTACCTGATGCGGTTTCGCTTCGCTTACGTGGCTTTCTGTAATACTCGATAAGATGAACTGAGAACTTCTAGGTATATACATGTAGGTTTCTACGTTATTTATTTTTCTCAGCCAGATGATTTACGAAGTATCTGCATGTCTCGGAAAACATCAATAAAATAAATTGTGACTACTAAATGTATAGATAAATAGATTTCCATATTTTGAAAGAGTGAAATAATATTCCATTTTTTTATTCACTGCATTGCATTCGTGTGAATCGTCAGGAATTAATTGAATATGGAGCACGTGGCTTTGCATCCATAAAACTACTAGTTTCAAATGTCCATCGGATACATCGACATTTTCAAATAACTTTATCTGAATTTCATGAACGCGGCATATCCAGTAGTTTGACTATAACCTAAAATCATCCTATACATTACTGACTGCAGCAAAATCCTTTTTTGTCTACCCTACCTAAAATATTTGGTCTAAGTAATGAAGCTCTGAATTTTAACGGTAAAAACCATGTAACAAAAGTGTACAAGGACAAACATCAATTCCGCACGGTTGGATCGACGAAAATCCAAAAAACACCACCCGTGGTCACAAAGCTTAAATGTAAACAATGATATGACTAGATACACGAAGCTATAACACAGCCGTTTTCTTCTTCAAATAAGTGGGCAAGGCTACGAAGCATAAAGCATCAAATAATTATTTATTTACACAAAACACTTAGCGTTAGCAAAACCATACATGGAAAAGGGCAAAGCTACTTTTGACAAAGTTATACAGTCGCTAAGTGTAAGTAAAAGTAGGCACTACTCAATTCTCAACTCAAAGAAGCCAACAAAATTCTTATTGAAATGAGATACTATTGCCCAGCGTTTTATTTATATGGATATATGGATTTATTTATATGGATTATAGGTATATTTACTTTAGCTTGGTTCGAAATGCGGACAAAATAACATTTGTATGAACAAACTAGGGTCAGAATACTCACAAGGCGAACTCCGTGGAAATTGTATTTTCATATTACAAAATCTTTTAGTAACTTATTACTGACTAGAACAACTTCCAACTTCTAATGCCGAGCAGAACGTTAGTACACGAGATTTAGTTCTAAGTGTTTTAACATAAGACGCCTTCCAGAGACGGGGCTGGAGAGAAACCTCTAGCCAGAAGTTAGTCTACACTGAAACTTTCCGTTGTAATTTTAAATTTAAAACATGAGGAAATCAGAACAATGCTGCATGCAGATGAAAGCGTAGTGTTGAAACTATAGCTGTCGCGACATTTCACTTTAATTTTTTCCTTCTCTGCAAAAACACTAGACTGCAGGTAACGAAGCGAGGCGCTGCATACCTCACTCAAGTCCACGTTTTAACGTATTTCATATTGTCTACCAGTAAAGCAAAAACAGAAAAAAAATACGAGCATTGTTAAGTTCGATACCGTAATGAAGTTTTATGAAAAAGATCAAAACGCGGACGCCTGTAAAATAATTCTAACGGAAAATTGTGTATCACGAAGGACATGATACTATAAGAGTTTGAATAACGTTTTTATGCATTCCGCTTTATTGTACTTATTCATGTATGAACACGCCGCTTTCGGGCTTAGCGAAAAATTCCGGGACAACTCCATCGGGATCTTATTTTATTTTTTACATTACAGAATTCTTCTAGGAATCTTACAAATTTGTGAAAGTTTTCTATTTCCCCTCGCCATTACGTGAGGATGGATATGAGTCTGATACGTATACGTATATCAAAGCCGAAATAAGTTTTCCATGTAGGTTTGTGTTCATGTCCTACATAAATGGAAAAAAGTTTTTCTTGTCGTTTCGTAATATTGTGTGGCGAGGGCGAGGGGTGGCCGCACGCCGCGCCGCCGTGTCATCGGCGACAAAGCAGACGTTTATGTTACAACACCATTATCGGCAGCTGGTTTCTTGTTGCCTCAATTTCCTTGTGCCATACCTACAGCTACACATATTCGTAAAATAATAGATCACTGCTCAGGTCACGACGAGCACTAATTAACTCTTACGTCCATGTAGCGTTCAATCATAAGTGCATTTACATCGCAAATTCAATTCGTTTTGCGTCCATACGTAGCAGGCAGAATCCATCTCGAAGGCTAATTGGAAAGCTTTTAGCCGACAGCCCATCGTCCTACAGGTTCCAGATATATTATAAAACGACTGGCCGGTTTTGACAGACGAATCATACACTTTGTTGTTTGTTTTACAAAGTTTTAATTTTAAAATACTTCATTTGAGTTGTTTTATTCGAATAACTCACTTCAACATGTTTTAAGCCGGTGTAGATACTTATTTGTTTGCTTGTGAATAATCTGTATTAAGGATTTACGGCTTATGTAGAATCGGAAAAGATTTCTTGTGCGAAAAGGAGGCGGTGAGAGAGAATTGAGTCGAGTGGAGGTGGGGGAGCTGTGAGCACCTCGGCGTCGACAAACACAATCACGTTTTAACCATGATCTCACCGAGCCACTTCAGCAGGGAAACTCTTAATTGACAAATGTATTGAAGACTATTTGATTTTGAGTGTTTTCGTTGTCAATAATTTTCTCGTTATCATAATGGTTCAGTTCGCAGGTTGCTGACCCGTATTCCACTGCACTGACCACAATTGACTCTAAGCAGTGAATTTCAGTCTGTCTCGGGGGAAATCAGGGATCAAGATGAACCCACAATAAGTTTCTTGGGCTAAAAGATATGCTTGCGGCAAGAAAATAAAGCAGCACTGTAGTTTTATGTACTCACACACCTACATACATACCTACATGCATGCCTATTGTAGACACTGTAAATAAGATTGTAGACAATGATGTGGGTATATAATATAAATAAAAATAAAATTATCGCACGAATATTTCAGTTTTTGTTTTCAAACAACCATTAATACAAACATTATTATTCTAAAAATGCCAAACATGGTGAATTGTTCAGTCGTAATAGTTTCTTAAAAAATATATAGATATTTTTTTCAGAAAATCAAGTTATACTGATAGGAAAAATATGAAATTTATGAGAAATAAAATACCAGTGCGATGCGATTTGCAGACAAGGCGGTCGACTTAATACTCTTCAATTACTCTTAGCAGAAAGTAATGGGAAAAAAAGGTTTATTTAAAAGCAGACACAAAGATTGAGAGCTTGATGCAGTAGTTGTTACTGTAAGTTCAGACCCAACAGAATAAGTAATCGATGAGAGAGGATAACATGCCCGACTTTAATTAAATATCGCTTTAATATCCTTTATTAGTCTATATTATACTGTTGTCCAAGAAGGTAACTTAACAGAAGTCTTCTTCTTACAAGATTTTATTTAACTTGAAGCTCCAGATTATAGTCTACTACTGTGCTAAATTACATCCAGATCCATTCAGCTGTTCTGGCGTCAATGAGTAACAAACATACATCCACCCACACATCTATCCATACAAACTTTTACATTTATAAGATTAGTAAGATCTGCAGAGTATGCCCTAAAGTCTCTTTATTAGTAAAAACAAATGTCTGACACTGCTGAACACTTTCACATTTATAATATTAATAGGTAAGATAAAGGGCACATGTGTTTGTTTGCCGGTTAATTGTGCGCCTACTCCTCTTCCATACCTCAACGCAGAGCAGTAGGTTTCTGCACGTAACACAAAGCTTACTACCTCGTCATTTACAAAACCCCTTACTTAGTTTGTGGACAAGTGTGACGTCGCCGTAAGAAGCAATCGAGCAACAAATGAGATTGTGCACAAGTTCAGATGAGGCGTTGTTGCACTGTGCCTCTATGTATAAAGGTGGTTAAACCTCAGTTGGCTACAGTTTAACGGAAATACCGCAACAAAGTTCGAGCTGACATAGTTCCAAAATGGAACTATATACGCGAAAACGATTGTCAAATCAAAAGTTGAAAATGTTAGGAATGACGTAACATTCAGATGCACAGAATGTGCCTGTCTCTCACAAGCTCGAAACAAGTGGCGTCCCATCAGCGATAGCGAGGGGAAAGCTATTGTGAAAAATGTACGGAAGCTTATTATGTAAAAAAAAAATACTAAAAAAAATGTTTTTCTAAAACAAGCTTTTTTGTATTCTTCTTAGCAAACCCTTTCATTTCATACCGACAATAAGGCAGTGCACAAAAAATAACTTGTCCGTCATCTTGGGCTGTCCACCATATTGAATTTAGAATGACGTCACTTAGCTGCATTCGTAGTCGCCCATGCATTACAAACTAAACGTGTATGCAAATTTTCATCTTAATCGGTGGCAGATAACAGCTTTAAAATTCAGTTCCAAGATTTGACCCGAACACACATACCTACATACATTGCAAGTTAAATAAAAGCTTGTAAAAATAGCAATCAGCAATCATTGCACGATCAAACACTTTATGTTATAAAAGTAGGAATTACCTACAGTGTAGTTAGTTACTGTACAATCGTTTGCTAATCACGCGCTGTTTGTCAAATGCACTTATTTAAAAAAAATGCCAAAAGCTCTAAAACTTCTGTATTGAAGACTCTTGCAAGATACTTAAACGTAATAGGCCTACGGGATTGACTAGCGATATCAAAATGTTTCATATGCCATCCCTTATATTTTTACTTGAACGCTGACAGAATGCCCTTTTATCTACGTACAGCTTCATGTCACACATTGTTGATCGGTTTCAAAAATCATGAGCCAATTAAAAACGCCGTGTTCTGTCATGAAACGATTTCACACACTGCTACCTACAATCATTAAAGGAAATGAAAAAAATACTGCTAACATGTACAATTCTCATATTGCTGTTGATATTTTTCCGATTCGTTTATTTTTTGCTTCCACATTCGGCTTCATAATACCGGGCTGATAGTTCCCATTGCATCTGAATTTGCCAACCAATTAAAATTTTATGAAATCGACTTAATGAAAAACGTTTCTTTTTTGTTTATCCTCTCTTAACAGTTATTTGTTTGTAACCGAATTCAGTTTCAGCAAAGAAAACTTGCTCAATTAAATATATTGCTAGACCATTGTGTTTAAATTTAATACATTTACAATAATTAGGTACTAAAAGTACCCTACCCCGGGATCAAGGTTATTGTGATGCCCTGAAAGCAGTTTAATTTTAATAAGTAATTTCTATAAGGCCTTTGCTTAGCTGGAATTATATATTTGACAAGAGTCTTTATTGCAACAACCATTGCTAGGAATAACTATAGTTGACTTCTATAGCTGAAGTTGTGTCCTTTAGCTAAATTTTAATGAACCGAAATAGCCCCATAAAACAGCTAGCTTAATCATCAAAAACGGGAGCAGTGGTTAATATGGTCGCCACTATATATATGTACACACGTACACACAGTTTCACACGGTCGGCGATATCAACTGCGGTCTCGCAGCCGCGTCAGCATTCAATCCTGACAAGCCAGTAATGGCCACATTTTGTTATATTTTTGGTCGCGTCTAGAAAAAAGACCCTTCCTTTGTAAACTTTGTAACACGTTTCTATTGAACCCATCTGAGCCTGACAGTTCTTTGGTCTAGATTGAAAACCAAAGTGATCACCTACATTTTAAATAAAACCTAGTTATCTAGGAAACTATTCCTGGCTTCGTGCACGAGTTTAAGTTTTAACTGAGCCAAATAAAAATAGAATAGGTAGTGAGCAGTCTGCAGTCTTGAATAAATGAGGACAATCGAGCCTAAATCGAACGAAACTAACCTTTTCCAATTCAATATCGTCGGTTTCTATTTCAAGTCGGCGGCGGCGTTCATATTTTGTGAACAGCGAACGGAATGAAGACTTTAAAAACAGACCGAAACGAGAGTTTTCCTTGTAATTTGGCAACGATGTTGAAATATTAAATGTTAAAACAGAGCAGAGAAAAAGCGTTGATCAACAATTTGACGGCACTTGTACTGTCTCTGATTTACGAACGCAGCTTACGATAACCCATGTTTTGTAGCAGCCCGCCCGCGCCTTGTCATTTGTAAAACAAAAGTAAAACTGTTTTGTGGAAACCTTTCCGGGAGGCTCGGCCATAGATCGTTTGGATCGTTTGGCTCAATGGCAGGTTCGATGTCAGGCCTGACGACACGATCGTAACGCACCTAGAACCTCCATATTTATCAAAACGTGGGGAGGTAACAACATCCCGTCTACTTACAACCCTGCTCGCCTATTCAATGAGCTCAGATTGTTCTCTCCCGTTAAGTCTGTTCGTGACCTTTGATCAAACGTATAACATTTTGATGTTATGAAACTACACGTGTACGTAATATGGAAAGCTTTTATTTGGTTTTATAAAGAAAAGCTGTTGATAAAAGTAATGTGGTTTGTATCCGGTCTGGAATTATATTATATTGGGGTCGTTCCGTAAAGCCTTTTAGTACGACATTTCATTTTGTTTGTATACAACCTTCATTTTCCCATCGTTTTGTCGCCATTGTCCGGGGGTCCCATTATAAATTATAGCATAAAGTTTTATTTGAAAATAAAATATTTTTCCATTAGAAAAATAAAGTGAAACGTCGGAGAGTGGCAGGATTGTTACCGGTTTTCAGAGTGGTACCTGCGGATGATATTAATATCCAACATCGCATCGCTGTCCGCTGAAACGTGTCCCCATACATCACCGACCTAACACATTTCAATGACGGAGCTCGCCTCCAACAAATGTGTGTGTGACATATTATCACCAACTGGATATCCGGAACAGATTTATAATCTCCTTGTCCTGAGACATTCGAGGCAGGGGCTCATATCCCACACCCAAGGCTTAGTGTTGGATCCTGCAAGGGAATAGATATTATGTGGGTAGATAATATACAAACTGATAACATAATATGTTACCGGATTTGAAAGTTTATCATCGAATTAACATTAAACCGCCACCGCGTAGGACGGTTGAACATTGTTTCGTTTAATTTTCTTAGTTAGATCGATAAGAACAAATATTGTAGGAGGCCGACAAGAAAAGACTCATGTTTGTGCACGTCACATAAAGACGATTTCTAAGACTGTTGTGCAGTGAGCATGAGTTTCTGAAAGAACTAGGTAAGATGTTATTTTTCAATGGGCCACCGTCGAGAAAGAAATGTTTGTACCGCCTCAGAAAAAGTATCACTAAGTACTACTACGCTTTGTATAGCCAGTTCATAAATACAAGGTTTCTCTGGAATGCACAGGGCTCTATTACGCCCTTTTTGACTGAACTGCGTTTTGTTAAATCAACCGGGAGTTGTCTACTGACGGGGACGCGGTAATGAAATCCCGACCATGTTATTGTTATCCGGTTGGCTAGGCGCGAGGCACAGGCTCAAAGTAAAACGAGACCACTGATGCAATGTGCGAACTGCATGGTTAACGTGAACGTAACTTTTTAATGAGTAGGCGTGTCGGATGGCACTATGTTTTTTTAATACACTGGTAAATGTAGTTGCTGTGATTATTTTTGGCTGTCCCATACCGGTGTGGATAAAATTATTTATAGATTGTATGGGGAGTTTATTTATACACTTAACATTATTTGTATTATTGTGGTACTATTTTATGTGTAGATTATACTGCATATGTTACACAGCGTTAAATTTAAATCAGCATTTACTAGAAGCGAACGAATCGCATTCTTCGCGGGAACTGCAGATTCTTTAAGTAAGTATCAAACAAGTAACGTTCAAGGCGTATAAAATAGAAGAACGTAAGTCTTCTGTAGCAATCTGCAAGTATTCGTGCTCAACAGAATAACTCTATATTGACGGCATGTGGGACAAGGCATTTGGCAACCGCCTAGTTTCGGCAATTTTCAGCCTCGGACGCATTAGCCTGAACACTCAAGTATAGCCCGACGATTGGCAAGTAAACTTTCTTCAAATTGAGATTTAGTTCTGAGCTTCGTACAAGCTCTTGTGTGCAACTTGCAGGAGCAAGAACAATACGTCTTAAACTTTTAATTAGGTACGTAGGTATATTAAAACTGCCTCTTAAACACCCACAGATTGCAAAGCTTTTTTAAATTTATTATTGCCTTTTCATGCATCATGTAAAAATAAAGCTTTATCTACTATTTTATTTACTTAAAGTTGGAATTGCTAAAAGTTTATTGGGGTAGCCGCATAGTTACTTTATAATTTTCATATCTCCCTTTTAACATTTTTTTACTAGTCTATGAACAAACAATTTGCTCAATCAAAGTTTATTTAGATAATGTGGGCAACATACTTTGTAAAAAAGCAGCACCAAAATAGGAATACAAACAGAACTGTAACCAAAGTAGCGTAGAAGTAGTTTGCGAACTCAAAGACATGTACGTAACATTTTGCCGAAATGTTATAAGTTTTTAGCCAACAAAACAATATATCCTCGACGAAGCCATAGAGCGACAATAAAAATAAGTTTATCTGATTTCAATATCGGGCGTTCGGGAAGTTTTCAGTGCTGGCCCCTTAGTGGTTGAGTTGTAAACTATAAGTGTGGATATTGGCTTTTATTCCACGTTGTACATTCAACTTTAGTAAAACGAGATGTGTTTGGCATTTTATTAATAATCGAATACGTAGGTATTTATGCTTTGTACGAGACAATGGTTTAAAAGCATTTTTTGGAATACAAACGAATGAATGCCCTTTAGAATTTTGCAGTCTCTTGGGTGATGTTCGAATCGATGTTTGCAGAACGGAATGTAGAAAGAAAAATTCATATGTTGTGTGCACAAAAAGCTTTCCGTCCAGAGGAAAAATTCCGAGATAAATGAAAAAGCGTGCAAACGTGGACACCCGGCTGACGTAGGCCGTGTGTGGGTGCATAGTAAAAACAAAGGTGCTGGACGGCAGCTGACTAACGCGACGCAAACTTCATTAAAGGCCAGCGGGCGTCGCACAGGGAGCTACGATACAAACGGCTTTGACAAAAAGATTTAAACACTTTTTTAGTAAAATAACGAGCGGAAAGTAAACCTCATGGCATATAGGCATGTACATATAAAAACTTTTCTTAATTATTGTAACAAAATATCGGGTGGCGTCTGGACGCGCGCTGTGGACGCTTTATTGTGTGCATGGAGTTGCTGTATTAGATTTAATTGAAAACTGTAAGTATATACTACATTTTTGTAAGTCAGTTAACTTTCGTTTTTACTTCTATGCTCTTCTTTAAACCTATGTCTCGGTGTGATGTTATGGATGTGATGCCGTTGACGTTGTAGTTTTAAACATAATGATAAATGTCCGAAAATATACCAAAATACAGAAAAAAAGCGATGTCTGTTGCTAACATGTTTTTTTAGTATTCAAAACAAACCCTTTTGTATACCTACAAACTTAGTTGTACGGTCTCAAACAAATCTAATTATGCTTAGAAAATGGAATAATATTTCTACTGACAAGGGACACGGATCCCTCGGCGGGCGACTCGCTGTTGACCGGCTTTTTTATTCAATGGCAGACTATTCATCTAACGAATACGAGAGAGTACCCTTTAATCATACAATCGGTACGAATGAACAAACGATATGACAAATTCAAAAATAGAATAGGTCCATTCCTAAATACGGGGTTACTGTGCAACGTTGGATACGAAACTTGCATTTCGTATGCCGTGCGCAAAACCACGGCACTTCGTACAAAGTGAGCAGTTCCCACTACATGTCTACACTGATTCCACTAAAGAGCTCATGCGATGTGGCTAGCTCAATTAATTCCGCAGGAAACATACACACCGCACGCTGCGATTTTGTGACCAGACTTCCAATGATTTCCATAAGAGGTTAATTTGCTCAACCTAGCGGAAAAATATTTGTGTATGATCCTATTGTAAAATCCATGTTCCAAGAAAATGTATATATAATAGCGCATAATTTTCTTTAATCCTTCTGGCAAATGAAGCCGAAGCTTACGAAGCTTTTATTTTTCGCATCCTACCCTGTTACTGCATTATTTCAATATTTCATTAAACTAGAGTATTGTATATAAAGCGGGTTATTAACACTACAGAAAGCAATATTGTAATATTTTTTACTTATAATGATTATTATCATTATGAGCTCGAGTTTATTTTCTTAATTTTTATTTGGGTTTTAAATTTTGTTGTGATTTTTATGAATGGCCCCGTGTGGCTTAGGCCAATATCACATCACATCACATCATCAGCCTGGGACAATGTGCCCACTGCTGGGACACAGGCCTCCTCTCTGTGAGAGAGACCAGGCCAATATGTCATACATTATTGTCAATTTAACCTCGTGTTAGCAACTAACTCTGAGTTAAGTTTTTCTTGCAAGCGGGCCTTGCAAGCTATTGTTTAATTTGCATTGTCAGTAAGTACCTAGGTATAAGTATGTGTGGGTGAAATCTTGCAAGTGAATTTTAAAACTGTTGTCACTAGCTAATTGAGTTAATATTTTGCATACACGTAAGTTAAAACTCTTGCTTAAAAAAAAGGAAAAAAATATATTTTTACCAAAAAAATAATAGATACTCATTTTTTTATTAAAAAAATTATAAAAATATTTTAGGTATCTTGTTTTTTGTCCCGACTGCGCCTAATGTTTTTAATTTTTTATGTTTATCCGTTGCTGTCTCACTTCTGGGCAAAGGCCTCCCCCAAGACCTTCCAGACTCTCTACCGTTTAATTAAAAATATTAATATTTGAGCTACACGATAATTACATCCAGACTCGTTGGATACCAATGGAGTCCATAAATAGTATAAACGCAGTCATAGGCTATTCAGTAGGGTAGCAAAGCTTTTTATGTGTATCCCTAACAAACACAACTTTCCTCATTATAAGTTTGGTTCGTAACGGTTACGTAGGTATTGTACAAATAATTGAATAATAAAAGGTTCACAAGTGAAAATTATTACCACAAAAAGGTAATTAACTTAGGTAATAAAATATTGATGTAATAACTTGGTCAGTCTGCTACGAGAGTCGATACTGGAGACGAAATATTTTGTTATATTGAAAATTTCTCTTTTATTTGTAAAACAAAGGTTATATTTTTTTTCATACTTAAAACACTAAATAAAAGTAAACTATACAAACTTATACTAAACCTAACTACTTAAACTATATACGAAAGACAGGTACACTTACGCGTCGAAGTACTGTGTTTAAGTAGATATTAGGTAGATTCAATCTTAATAGCGGCTGAGAAGTGTTTCCCGAACCCCCATCTCTTCTGTCACATGAATTTGGTACTGATTTGTGAGTCGCGGAGTGTTCAGTGCCACCATTAAGTTTGAATCGAACTGTACCTATACGAACGGGTCGTGGTATGTATCTGAAATGAATCAAATTTAGCAGAAATTTTCTTTCTTCTTTTTTTTGTTCTCTAAAGATAAAAAAGTCATCTGAAAATATCATCGTATGTATTATAGTTTAGGCATGTAGGTGAATGTAACAATTTTTCAAAGTTTGTCGTCTAAATAACTGTAGCCGGAACTTAGCTTTACCTTTGAAAGTATACACGGGCTAAAGATTCTTTAGACCGTGGCCGCTAAGCATGTAGTTAAAAGTTTGACGAGTAAATATCGCCAACGTTAAATGTTCACAAACACGGCTAAACGCTGTTGCAGGGAAGTTCTCACTTAACGCAGTATTATTGTTTTTTTTTCTGTTCATAAATAGTAGTAGTATTTTTATTTTATAAGCAAGCTTTATGATCTGAAAGGTAGGTACTAAATGTAAAAACACTAGTCAATATACATCTAATGAACCCAAACACGGTAGTGCTGTCTTGTCTGGTTGAGGAGCAGTCACCTTGAAGCTCCGTCAATAGACCAGCTCTATCTTTTTTTATTTATTTTATTTTATTTATTTACTTTAACATAACACGGCCAAATGCCAATTACATTAGTTAAAGACATGTTTATAAAAAAGCATTAAGAATAAAAATAATAAAAACAAATAACAATGATAATATTTATAATTACACGGCAGTCATACGCTCATCTCACAATATTCCAGACATACAGACAAAATCTTCTTCCATTCGTCCGCGAACACATCAAAATCGGGCTTAGCATCCAAGAGAGCGTTGAGCGCGGCGAGTGTACGAGGGATGGGAGACTGGGCTCGAGCGACGGTTCGACTCCCCGGTACGGCGAACAATCTGTGCCTCCTACTACGTCTATAATTGACCGGGGCAAACATTTGGAATATTTCGTCGTGTAGTTCAGGGGCATCAGTTTTCCCGTTAAATATTTTACACACATTTATGATTTGATCATTTTTCCTTCTGACCTCGAGAGAATTGTAGCCTAAACAGCCTAAGAGGAAGTTAGAAGGGTATAATAATGGATAATATCCATTTAGACGCTTATACAGATACCTCAGAAAATCTTTCTGAACCTTCTCCAAAATTAGTGTGTATTTCTTTTCATGAGGGTTCCAGACACATGCACTAGACTCTAGCTTACTGCGTACTAGTACATTAAAAATAGATTTGATTGCACTGGTGTTCTTGAAATCCTTTGCATTTCGTAGAATGAAACCTAATCGCCTAAATGAATCTTTTGCTACCATTACCATGTGATCGTGAAACGTTAGTTTCATGTCAAAAGTGACACCCAGATCCTTCATTCCACTTGTCCTGGTAATGGTGCTGTGATTCATTTTGTACAAAAAAATGATAGGGTGTCGTGCACGAGTAAAACTCATGACGAAACATTTGGTAGAATTAAATTCCATTTTGTTCCTAACACTCCATTCTAAAATCGCGTTTAAGTCACACTGCAGCGCAAGACAATCAGCTTCAGATTTGACTTCACAAAAAAGTTTCAAATTATCCGCATACAGTAGACTTTTAGCGTGATGTATGACTGATGGTAGGTCGTTAACCATTATAAGGAACAAGAGTGGTCCCAATATTGATCCCTGGCTCACTCCGGAACGCGTATGATAGGGCTGGGATTCGTAATGACCCAGTCTGACAAACTGCTGACGATCACGGAGGTAGTCAGCGAGGAGCCGCAGGAGACCAGGCGGAAAACCGATAGCACATAGCTTCGCAAGCAGGATATCATTATTGACCCTATCAAACGCCTTCCGAAAGTCAAAATACAAGACATCAACTTGGCCTCCATGGTCTAAACGTTTTGAATTGTAGTCTACTAGGGTAAGAAGGTTAGTATTTACAGATCTTTTTGCTCTGAAACCATGTTGCTCATCGCACAGATACTTCTCGACTTGCGAATAAATGTAATTATGCAATACAGTCTCAAACACTTTAGCTGATGATGACAAAATTGCAATGGGACGGAATTCTTTAAGTAGGTCATCTTATTGAGAGGCTGAGAAATAATTCGGACACTTCCTTCCATTGCGATCTTTTGTGGTCCCCTAGATAAGTTAACTCCTCCCAATCTCTTTGAAAACCTTCTTCAAGGAGAAGCTGAGTTTTACAAAGAGATTAGGAGATATGAGCCTATAGTCATCGGATATCCTATCCTTAGGAGACTCACTCGCTTACTAGCCAATGCATAGCATGTGCACAGAAGGTGTTCCATGCGTTCCGTATGTTCCCTGAACTCATGGACGTCGCGGTTAGACCCATCTTCATGGCATGTCATTGGTTCCAAAGAGGCCAGTAACGGCCCCAAGAAGGTAGCGGATTTGCCCCTGCTCATATTCCAAGTGCATTCCCGTGCTTTGAACGTAGAGCCTAGGAATTTTTTGGAGTGTTCCAGACCGATATTAGATATCCAGTGTGTTTGTTGACTGTGATCTGCAAACGCCCTGAATATGGCTTTCACGAGGCACATTTAAATCCCTACACATGGTTCTGGACTCACAAAATCATTTGCTGAGCCCTCTCTTGCCAGTTCATCTGCCATTTCGTTATCATGGATTCCTTTATGCCCTAAGACCCACATCAACCTTATTTTGTTATGCTTCCCAAGCCTGTTTAGGGTTTGAATACCATCCAGATCAAGTTTGGAGTCACTTCCAACTTGCCGATCCAGGTCCTCATTTCCATAAATGTTGTATGGTTAGTCTTTGGCTTAGAGACATCCCATGCAGCAACAGCAAGGCGATATAATGCCTTCCTTGCCTCGACTTCAACCATCACATGCAGAGGAGGGATGTTGAGGTATCTCTCTATTGCTGCGGTAGGTGTTGTCCTGAAAGCACCCGTGATGCCGAGACACTCTGTTCTTTGTAGCTTGGTGAGTAGCGCTTTACAAGTGATTTTTTCTTTACCTCCTCACTTTGCTGCCATATGTGATAATAGGTAGGTACTATCGTTGTCTGGTACAGCCATCGTATCCCTGATATGGGGTTTTGGAGGTCAGAAAGGCAGTTCCTCCATGTAGAAGCTGCCGAGTATAGTGGAAAAAAACACATAGAACCTCCTCCATTTTGGAAATTCGCATAAAGAATAATAGTCAGATTGATTGCTAAAAGTTGCACGTTATGAACTTAAAAAAAGTGTAAAATAATTTCGCTAAAATCGTTATGAAACACCCTGGAATAAGCGTATTAAAAGATATTGTGAATATGCGAGCCACTCAACGCATTATACCGAAAATAATTTTCATTTCTCATTGAAAATGAAACCTTTGTTTCCCGCGCAGCTATAGAAAACATTAATATACACTCTTATGTGTAATAATTGTGCTGGACATTCAACACAAAAGATTATTCAATTTTATATCAAATAATAGGCAATCTTTATAATAGGCATCATCGAGCGTGATGGACGGATTAGTGTGGTGGAAAACATTCTGAAGGATTTACATAATAAATTGTGTTAGAAGTGGGCAAACTTTGTTTTTATGGCCGAGGTGGAATTGAAGCTTGAACCGAAGTCGAGGCAGTTATGTAGCCGAGAAACTTCAATAAAAAATCCCATATTTATCAAACGACCTTTTACAATTACTCGAAAAAATAAATAACATAATAAATAATTAGTAAACAAAAAAATAAGAGTATAGTATAATATTATAAATGCGAAAGTGTGGATGGATGTATGTTTGTAACTCAATCACGCCAATGGATCTGGATGAAATTTGGCGATCGAATTTCACGCGGGCGAAGCCGCTGCGCTGGTAGAAGCTAGTTATTGATAAAACCAAATAATTTGAAAAGGTGGGATCTGCCCGCCGCCATATCCGACCAAGCACGAAATATACTTCATATGGTGCCTATAAGAGGTAGAGTAGGGGCCAGTTTTCGAGAAAGTGTGTTGATATAAGTAAAATATTTAGTTTTAAATTGTTTAAACTACATAAATTATCTAGTAGTAGACACACTTCGATCAATAATATATCGAACACCTAATTGTGACACGATATCTTACGAAAATGCCCCGATTCAAACAGTAAAACGCCCATTACTTATGAACGGCCAAACCGATTTTCATCAAACAGCTAAGAACATTCCCGATAAAGTCACCTTTCAAACAAAAAAAAACTAAATCAAAATCAGTCCATCCGTCTAGGAGCTATGATGCCACAGACAGGTACACAAATACACAAACACACAGGCACACACTTCAAACTTATACGAGTAACACTCCTCTCTTTCCGACAGGTTTAAGTTGCGTTTAATTCAAAAAACTTAAACGCAACCGTAAGCCGTGAGGAACCGATTAAATTCATTAGTTGAGTAGAAGGTTAATTTAATTTATTGTTAAAACTTCATGCAACATACAGGTACATAGGCGGACAATGGCGGGACGGGTCATTGTTAGAGCTCATACACTAACACCACACAATCAATCAATCTGCCTAGCCTTTTCCCAACTACACTGGGGTCGGCTTCCAGTCTTACCGGATTCAGCAGAATACCTGTGTTTTACATGGAGCGACTGCCTATCTGACCTCCACAACCCAGTAACCGGGTAACATGGTACCCCTTGGCAAGACTGGTATTAGATATCAGGCTTCTGACTGCGTAACGATTGTCAAAGATCTTCAAATGACAGCCGGGACCAACGGCTTAACGTGCTTTCCGTAGCACGGAGGAAACTCGGTATGTTGAAACGGTCACCCATCCGCAGACCGACCTCGTCAAGCGTTGCTTAACCTTGATGATCGACCAGTGCGGATGTTATTATTTAGCTTTCCTCCTCACCCCACAATCAAATGTAATCAATAAACTACATATAAGCAATCAAGCAATAATACAATAATGCAGCTGAAAAATAAACTTAATCGTAACACATTGGCAAATTCATTAAACACCGCTGAAACCGGCTTTAGATTACCTACAATACAACGCACCTACACAACTAAATTCTTTCAGATGTATTTTCTAAGTGTATTTTCAGGCACATTCATCCCACGATTTAATTAAATAGATGTTAAGGGGTGAAGCAAAAAGAAATCCCTCATTTCTCGTGCGGCTCGTAGGTTAGCGTCTGACTACAATTTCATTTCTCGCAGAACATTTGCCGAGTATAATATGTGAAGTACAGTAATGCCATCAGACAGTCCGAGCTCCGGAAGCCTGCATAATGCATATATGAAGCATACGAATACGCTACAAGTACACCGAGTACATGTATGTACGTATACCACAATCACATTAACATTAAAGGGCGGGAACATTAAAGTGGATCCATCTCGCTAAGCTAAATATATATGTAACTAATGAATTAGTGAAACGTTCGTTAAGAAGAGTCTTAGTGGAAAGTCACTGCTAATTTGTTACCATGTAATCACGTAACGTGAATCATAATGAAGACAAACCTAGTACACGCGTCTTGAAATATTTTGATACTTCATTCAAAGGGCGCTAATAACTTAGAAAAGCCCCTTCTGGTCGGCCGCGCGCCAGGCGCCGGGCGCGCTTCAGTCGCTACTGACAGATGTGAAGGAGCCTGGAAACGATTTTTTAGGCAGATAAGACCCTGGCGGGACGATTTTTTGTTCCTAAAATCTCTAATCCGTGAAATGTCTAAAAACATAGGCAGGTCTGTTTTCACGAAACTAATAGGGTTAAAAGCCATATAAAATCACGATACATTGCTTTTTGTATGTAGATTTAAATCCTTTACGAAGCTGTTTGTGTTTTCTTCTACTTGAAATATTGGAAAGACAAAATCCGAAGTTAATCGGACTGAAGATTAAGTCAATGGAAAGTCAGATTTGTGTTGACAGTATCTGTGCCCTAAATTGTGAAGTGTTCCTATTTAAATTAGTTCTGCTTCAGGAACTTAATTTAATTTATAATTAACAAAGATAAGACGCGTTAGTGTGTCTACATGTGCGTTAATTTACTATGATCCAGGTTTAGTCGGACAGTCCGAAGTCTCGCGAAAGTCCGGTATGAAGTTTGTCTTACGTTCAAATATTTACCTCATGCTGTTTCGCTTACGTGGCTTTCTGTAATACTCGATAAGATGAACTCAGAACTTCTAGGTATATACATGTATCTACGTTATTTATTTTCTAAGCCAGTTGATTAACGAAGTGCTGCAAGTCTCGGCAAACATCAATAAAATAAATTCTGACTGCCCGATGATTTCCGATGAAAAGATTTCCATATTTTGAAAGAGTGAAATAAAATTCTATTTTTTTATTCACTGCATTGCATTCGTGTGAATCGTCAGAAATTAATTGAATATGGAGCACGTGGCTTTGCATCCATAAAACTACTAGTTTCAAATGTCCATCGGATACATCGACATTTTCAAATAACTTTATCTGAATTTCATGAACGCGGCATATCCAGTAGTTTGACTATAATCTAAAATCGTCCTATACATTACTGACTGCAGCAAAATCCTTTTTTGTCTACCCTACCTAAAATATTTGGTCTAAGTAATGAAGCTCTGAATTTTAACGGTAAAAACCATGTAACAAAAGTGTACAAGGACAAACATCAATTCTGCACGGTTGGATCGACGAAAATCCAAAAAACACCACCCGTGGTCACAAAGCTTAAATATAAACAATGATATGACTAGATACACGAAGCTATAACACAGCCGTTTTCTTCTTCAAATAAGTGGGCAAGGCTACGAAGCATAAAGCATCAAATAATTATTTATTTACACAAAACACTTAGCGTTAGCAAAACCATACATGGAAAAGGGCAAAGCTACTTTTGACAAAGTTATACAGTCGCTAAGTGTAAGTAAAAGTAGGCACTACTCAATTCTCAACTCAAAGAAGCCAACAAAATTCCTATTGAAATGAGATACTATTTCCCAGCGTTTTATTTATATGGATATAAAATAGGTATATTTACTTTAGCTTGGTTCGAAATGCGGAAAAAATAACATTTGTATGAACAAACTAGGGTCAGAATACTCACAAGGCGAACTCCGTGGAAATTGTATTTTCATATTACAAAATCTTTTAGTAACTTATTACTGACTAGAACAACTTCCAACTTCTAATGCCGAGCACAATGTTTGTACACGAGATTTAGTTCTAAGTGTTTTAACATAAGACGCCTTATAGAGACGGGCTAGAGAGAAACCTCTACACTAAAACTTTCCGTTGTAATTTTTAATTTAAAACATGAGGAAATCAGAACAATGCTGCATGCAGATGAAAGCGTAGTGTTGAAACTATAGCTGTCGCGACATTTCACTTTAATTTTTTCCTTCTCTGCAAAAACACTAGACTGCAGGTAACGAAGCGAGGCGCTGCATACCTCACTCAAGTCCACGTTTTAACGTATTTCATATTGTCTACCAGTAAAGCAAAAACAGAAAAAAAATACGAGCATTGTTAAGTTCGGTACCGTAATGAAGTTTCATGAAAAAGATCAAAACGCGGACGCCTGTAAAATAATTCTACCGGAAAATTATGTATCACGAAGGACATGATACTATAAGAGTTTGAATAACGTTTTTATGCATTCCGCTTTATTGTACTTATTCATGTATGAACACGCCGCTTTCGGGTTTAGCGAAAAATTCCGGGACAACTTCATCGGGATTTTATTTTATTCTTTACATTACAGAATTCTTCTAGGAATCTTACAAATTCGTGAAAGTTTTCTATTTCCCCTCGCCATTACGTGAGGATGGATATGAGTCTGATACGTATACGTATATCAAAGCTGAAATAAGTTTTCCATGTAGGCTTGTGTTCATGTCCTACATAAATGGAAAAAAGTTTTCTTGTCGTTTCGTAATATTGTGTGGCGAGGGCGAGGGGTGTCCGCACGCCGCGCCGCCGTGTCAGCGGCGACAAAGCAGACGTTTATGTTACAACACCATTATCGGCAGCTGGTTTCTTGTTGCCTCAATTTCCTTGTGCCATTCCTACAGCTACACATATTCGTAAAATAATAGATCACTGCTCAGGTCACGACGAGCACTAATTAACTCGTAAGTCGATGTAGCGTTCAATCATAAGTGCATTTACATCGCAAATTCAATTCGTTTTGCGTCCATACGCAGCAGGCAGGATCCATCTCGAAGGCTAATTGGAAAGCTTTCAGCTGACAGCCCACCGTCCTACAGGTTCCAGATATATTATAAAACGACTGGCCGGTTTTGACAGACGAATCATACACTTTGTTGTTTGTTTTACAAAGTTTTAATTTTAAAATACTTCATTTGAGTTGTTTTATTCGAATAACTCACTTCAACATGTTTTAAGCCGGTGTAGATACTTATTTGTTTGCTTGTGAATAATCTGTATTAAGGATTTACGGCTTATGTAGAATCAGGAACGATTTCTTGTGCGAAAAGGAGGCGGTGAGAGAGAATTGAGTCGAGTGGAGGTGGGGGAGCTGTGAGCACCTCGGCGTCGACAAACACAATCACGATTTAACCATGATCTCATCGAGCCACTTCAGCAGGGCAACACTTAATTGACAAATGTATGGAAGAATATTTATTTTGAGTGTTTTCGTAGCTCAATAATTTTCTCGTTATCATAATGGTTCGCAGGTTGCTGACCCGTAATCCACTGCACTGACCACAATTGACTCTAAGCAGTGAATTTCAGTCTGTCTCGGGGGAAATCAGGGATCAAGATGAACCCACAATAAGTTTCTTGGGCCAAAAGATATGCTTGCGGCAAGAAAATAAAGCAGCTCTGTAGTTTTATGTACTCACACACCTACATACATACCTACACGCATGCCTATTGTAGACACTGTAAATAAGGTTGTAGACAATGACGTGGGTATATCATAGCACGAATATTTCAGTTTTTGTTTTCAAACAACCATTAATACAAACATTATTATTCTAAAAATGCCAAACATGGCAAATTGTACAGTCGCAATCGTTTCTTAAAAAATATATCGATATTTTTTTCAGAAAATCAAGTTTTACTGAAAGGAAAAATATGAAATATCTAAGAAATAAAATACCAATGCGATGCGATTTGCAGACAAGGCGGTCGACTTAATAAATACTCTTCAATTACTCTTAGCAGAAAGTAATTGGAAAAAAGTTTTATTTGAAAGCAGACAAAAAGATTGAGAGCTTGATGCAGTGGTTGTTACTGTAAGTACAGACCCTACAGAATTTAATGAATACTCGATAAGAGAGTATAACAAGCCCGACTTTAATTAAATATCGCTTTAATATCCTTTATTAGTCTATACTGTTGTCCAAGGAGGTAACTTAACAGACTTCTTCTTCTAACAAGCTTTTATTTAACTTGAAGCTCCAGATTATAATCTATCACAGTGCTAAATTTCATCCAGATCCATTCAGCCGTTTTGGCGTAATTGAGTAACAAACATACATCCACCCACACATCTATCCATACAAACTTTTACATTTATAAGA
Source organism: Orthosia gothica (assembly GCA_949775005.1). Lineage (NCBI taxonomy): Eukaryota > Metazoa > Arthropoda > Insecta > Lepidoptera > Noctuidae > Orthosia > Orthosia gothica. The sequence continues at coordinate 23,681,812 of OX459039.1, forward strand.
TAAGTAAGATCTGCAGAGTATGCCGTAAAGTCTCTTTATTAGTAAAAACAAATGTCTGACACTGCTGAACACTTTCACAATTATAATATTAATAGGTAAGATAAAGGGCACATGTGTTTGTTTGCCGGTTAATTGTGCGCCTACTCCTCTTCCATACCTCAACGCAGAGCAGTAGGTTTCTGCACGTAACACAAAGCTTACTACCTCGTCATTTACAAAACCCCTTACTTAGTTTGTGGACAAGTGTGACATCGCCGTAAGAAGCAATCGAGCCACAAATGAGATTGTGCACAAGTTTAGATGAGGCGTTGTTGCACTGTGCCTCTATGTAGGAAGGTGGTTTATTCCTCAGTTGGCTACAGTTTAACGGAAATACCGCAAACAGTTCGAGCTGTCATAGTTACAAAATACAACTATATACGCGAAAACGATTGTCAAATCAAAAGTTGAAAATGTTTGGAATGACGTAACATTCAGATGCACAGAATGTGCCTGTCTCTCACAAGCTCGAAACAAGTGGCATCGCATTAGCGATAGCGAGGGGAAAGCTATTGAGAAAAATGTACGGAAGTTTATTATGTAAAAATAGTATATTATGCAACTAGTGAATAAAAGACGGATTTAAAGCGAGGGCCACAGATGAATCAAGAGCAAGTGAATGATTCTAACGACTGAATCACGACCGTAGGGAGTGATTCATGATGATTGAATCACGAGCATAGCGAGTGATTCAAGTGTTAGAATCATGAGCGACGCGAGTGATTCATGGCCCTCGATATAAATCCGTTTTATTCAAGAGTTGCATACTATATTTTATACCATGACTTCGAGAAAAAGAAAGATTTAAGTGAAAAGCACAAGGAATATTACGAGTAATAAATAAATAAATAAATGGTTTATTCTTCAAAATTTATATAAAATGTGAAACCCTGACCCCTGAGCTAGTTAACAGCACCTGTTTTTCAGGGACCAGTAACCACCTCCGTTACGTGACATAATTATAATTAATTAAATACCATTGCAATTAATATTAGAATTACAATCCAAACAAGTATTCAATAAATATCGTAGATTAAAATCAAAATCATTATTAAAATCCTAAATAACAAACTCAAAATTAAAATCGAAGAAGGAGTTTGTGTATCGAGTATTATTTGCGCAAGGAGGCGCAAGGAGGTTACATAGCATTGAGATGGACGTCTAGTACATTGGTGTGTTCCAAATTCAAACACCAAAACAGTGATTAAAAGTGCTTTTTATTCACTGTTTTCAGTGAATAAAATAAGCTTTTTAGAGGGGGAATGGTATAAAAATATTTTTTCAGCTCAGCACCTCAAACAAGCAGGTTTTGCTGCTTAAAGAAAGAGAGCAAAATTCGATTTTGCTGCGAGCGTGAGACAAAGTAACTTTTAATTTTTTTTTTTTAAATGCCGGGTCAGTGCTGGGTCTACTCACAACATTCGAAAGATTTGAACTTCACTTTGTTCTGTCACTTTCACTTCGATACGAAAAGAGCGAGAGATAGAAACAAGTCGATTCGAAGTTCGATTTTCAAATTCCATATATAATAGGCTCAAAAAAGAAACCAACAATAAAACGTTCGGAAACACGTCATCTATAAAATTTCAAATCAAGGTTTAAATGTAATTATTATACTTTTCTCTTAATAATCCAATTATATTTTTTTATAATCAAATAAAGAGATGTTGAAGTAAAAAATACGAAGTTTATCATGTATCTACTTAATTATTTAAAGTTTTAACAATCTTTATTGTGACAGAATAATTTAGTAATAGTGCAATTTCCGAACGCATCTTTAAAAATTAGCGGGTTTTAAATTTTTATTGTTTTCTTCTTCTGTTCGCTAGCTACAAAGTGCGATACACGTTGGATATTATTAAAATAATAATAAATAAATATGAGTAAATCCAGTGATGATGTCTGCAATTTAAAAAAAAAAAAGCCAAACGCTCTAAAACTTCTGCATTGAAGACTCTTGCAAGATACGTTAACGTAATAGGCCTACGGGATTGACTAGCGATATCAAAATGTTTCATATGCCATCCCTTATATTTTTACTTGAACGTTGACAGAATGCCCTTTTATCTACGTACAGCTTCATGTCACACATTGTTGATCGGTTTCAAAAATCATGAGCCAATTAAAAACGCCGTGTTCTGTCATGTAACGATTTCACACACTGCTACCTACAATCATTAAAGGAAATGAAAAAAATACTGCTAACATGTACAATTCTCATATTGCTGTTGATATTTTTCCGATTCGTTTATTTTTTTTGCTTCCACATTCGGCTTCATAATACCGGGCTGATAGTTCCCATTGCATCTGAATTTGCCAACCAATTAAAATTTTATGAAATCAACTTAATGAAAAATGTTTCGTTTTTGTTTATCCTCTCTTAACAGTTATTTGTTTGTATCCGAATTCAGTTTCAATAAGAAAACTTGCTCAATTAAATATATTGCTAGACCATTGTGTTTTAAATTTAATACATTTACAATGATTAGGTACTAAAAGTACCTGATCCTATGACAGATAGCTAGCCAAGGCAAGCTCTATTGAGCTTCCCTTGGCTTTGAAGACTCCCCGGGAACAAGGTTATTGTGATGCCCTGAAAGCAGTTTAATTTTAATAAGTAATTTCTATAAGGCCTTTGCTTAGCTGGAATTATATATTTGCCAAGAGTCTTTATTGCAAGAACCATTGCTAGGAATAACTATAGCTGACTTCTATAGCTGAAGTTGTGTCCTTTAGGTAAATTTTAATGAACCAAAATGGCCCCATAAAACAGCTAGCTTATTCATCAAAAACGGGAGCAGTGGTTAATATGGTCGCCACTATATATATGTACACACGTACGTACACACAGTTTCACACGGTCGGCGATATCAACTGCGGTCTCGCAGCCGCGTCAGCATTCAATCCTGACAAGCCAGTAATGGCCACATTTTGTTATATTTTTGGTCGCGTCTAGAAAAAAGACCCTTCCTTTGTAAACTTTGTAACACGTTTCTATTGAACCCATCTGAGCCTGACAGTTCTTTGGTCTAGATTGAAAACCAAATTGATCACCTACATTTTAAACAAAACCTAGCTATCTAGGAAACTATTCCTGGCTTCGTGCACGAGTTTAAGTTTTAACTGAGCCAAATAAAAATAGAATAGGTAGTGAGCAGTCTGCAGTCTTGAATAAATGAGGACAATCGAGCCTAAATCGAACGAAACTAACCTTTTCCAATTCAATATCGTCGGTTTCTATTTCAAGTCGGCGGCGGCGTTCATATTTTGTGAACAGCGAACGGAATGAAGTCTTTAAAAACAGACCGAAACGAGAGTTTTCCTTGTAATTTGGCAACGATGTTGAAATATAAAATGTTAAAACAGAGCAGAGAAAAAGCGTTGATCAACAATTTGACGGCACTTGTACTGTCTCTGATTTACGAACGCAGCTTACGATAACCCATGTTTTGTAGCAGCCCGCCCGCGCCTTGTCATTTGTAAAACAAAAGTAAAACTGTTTTGTGGAAACCTTTCCGGGAGGCTCGGCCATAGATCGTTTGGATCGTTTGGCTCAATGGCAGGTTCGATGTCAGGCCTGACGACGCGATCGTAACGCACCTAGAACCTCCATATTTATCAAAATGTGGGGAGGTAACACCATCCCGTCTACTTACAACCCTGCTCGCCTATTCAATGAGCTCAGATTGTTCTCTCCCGTTAAGTCTGTTCGTGACCTTTGATCAAACGTATAACATTTTGATGTTATGAAACTACATGTGTACGTAATATGGAACGCTTTTATTTGGTTTTATAAAGAAAATCCGTTGATAAAAGTAATGTGGTTTGTATCCGGTCTGGTATTATATTATATTGGGGTCGTTCCGTAAAGCCTTTTAGTACGACATTTCATTTTGTTTGTATACAACTTTCATTTTCCCATCGTTTTGTCGCCATTGTCCGGTGGTCCCATTATAAATTATAGCATAAAGTTTTTTTAGAAAATAAAATATTTTTCCATTAGAAAAATAAAGTGAAACGTCGGAGATTGGCAGGATTGTTACCGGTTTTCAGAGTGGTACCTGCGGATGATATTAATATCCAACATCGCATCGCTGTCCGCTGAAACGTGTCCCCATACATCACCGAACTAACACATTTCAATGACGACACTAGCAAAGTGCTTCGCCAGGAGCTCGCCTCCAACAAATGTGTGTGTGACATATTATCACCAACTGGATATCCGGAACAGATTTATAATCTCCTTGTCCTGAGACATTCGAGGCGGGGGCTCATATCCCACACCCAAGGCTTAGTGTAGGATCCTGCAAGGGAATAGATATTATGTGGGAAGATAATATACAAACTGATAACTTAATATGTTACCGGATTTGAAAGTTTATCATCGAATTAACATTAAACGGCCACCGCGTAGGACTGTTGAACATTGTTTCGTTTAATTTTCTTAGTCAGATCGATAAGAACAAATATTGTAGGAGGCCGACAAGAAAAGACTCATGTTTGTGCACGTCACATAAAGACTATTGCTAAGACTGTTGTGCAGTGAGCATGAGTTTCTGAAAGAACTAGGTAAGATGTTATTTTTCAATGGGCCACCGTCGAGAAAGAAATGTTTGTACCGCCTTAGAAAAAGTATCACTAAGTACTACTACGCTTTGTATAGCCAGTTCATAAATACAAAGTTTCTCTGGAATGCACAGGGCTCTGTTACGCCCTTTTTGACTGAACTGCGTTTGTTAAATCAACCGGCAGTTATTGTCTACTGACGGGGACGCGGTAATGAAATCCCGACCATGTTATTGTTATCCGGTTGGCTAGGCGCGAGGCACAGGCCCAATGTAAATCGAGACCACTGATGCAATGTGCGAACTGCATGGTTAACGTGAACGTAACTTTTTAATGAGTAGGCGTGTCGGATGGCACTATAATTATTTACAGATTGTATGGGGAGTGTATTTATACACTTAACATTATTTGTATTATTGTGGTACCTACTTTATGTGTAGATTATACTGCATATGTTACACAGCGTTAAATTTAAATCAGCATTTACTAGAAACGAACGAATCGCATTCTTCGCGGGAACTGCAGATTCTTTAAGTAAGTATCAAACAAGTAACGTTTAAGGCGTATAAAAATAGATGAACATAAGTTTTCTGTAGCAATCCGCAAGTATTTGTGCTCAACAGAAGAACTCTATATTGACGGAATGTGGGACTAGGCATTTGGCAACCGCCTCGTTTCGGCAATTTTCAGCCTCGAAAGCATTAGCCTGAACACTCAAGTATAGCCCGACGATTGGCAAGTAAACTTTCTTCAAATTGAGATTTAGTTCTGAGCTTCGTACAAGCTCTTGTGTGCAACTTGCAGTAGCAAGAACAATACGTCTAAAACTTATAATTAGTAGCGTAGGTATATTAAAACTGCCGCTTAAACACCGATAGACTGCAAAGCTTTTTTTAATTTATTACTGCCTTTTCAGCCACGGTTTGAAACATGCATCGTGTAAAAATAAAGCTTTATCTACTATTTTATTTACTTAAAGTTGGAATTGCTTAAAGTTTATTGGGGTAGCCGCATAGTTACTTTATAATTTTCATATCTCCCTTTTAAATTTTTTTTATAGTCTCTATGAACTATTTGCTCAATAAAAGTTTATTTAGATAATGTGGGCAACATACTTTGTAAAAAAGCAGCACCAAAATAGGAATACAAACAGAACTGTAACCAAAGTAGCGTAGAAGTAGTTTGCGAACTCAAAGACATGTACGTAACATTTTGCCGAAATGTTATAAGTTTTTAGCCAACAAAACAATATATTCCCGACGAAGCCATAGAGCGACGATAAAAATAAGTTTATCTTATTTCAATATCGGGCGTTCGGGAAGTTTTCAGTGCTGGCCCCTTAGTGGTCGAGTTGTAAACTATAAGCGTGGATATTGGCTTTTATTCTACGTTGTACATTCAACTTTAGTAAAACGAGATGTGTTTGGCATTTTATTAATAATCGAATACGTAGGTATTTATGCTTTGTACGAGACAATGGTTTAAAAGCATATTTTGGAATACAAACGAATGAATGCCCTTTAGAATTTCGCAGTCTCTTGGGTGATGTTCGAATCGATGTTTGCAGAACGGAATGTAGAAAGAAAAATTCATATGTTGTGTGCACAAAAAGCTTTCCGTCCAGAGGAAAAATTCCGAGATTAATGAAAAAGCGTGCAAACGTGGACACCCGGCTGACGTAGGCCGTGTGTGGGTGCATAGTAAAAACAAAGGTGCTGGACGGCAGCTGACTAACGCGACGCAAACTTCATTAAAGGCCAGCGGGCGTCGCACAGGGAGCTACGATACAAAATGCTTTGACAAAAAGATTTAAACACTTTTTTAGTAAAATAACGAGCGGAAAGTAAACCTCATGGCATATAGGCATGTACATATAAAAACTTTCAATTATTGTAACAACATATCGGGTGGCGTCTGGACGCGCGCTGTGGACGCTTCATTGTGGGCATGGAGTTGCTGTATTAGATTGAATTGAAAACTGTAAGTATTCATTACATTTTTGTAAGTCAGTTAACTTTCAGTTTTACTTAAATGCTCTTCTTTATAACTTTGTCTCGGTGTGTTGGTATGGATGTGATGCCGTTGACATTGTAGTTTTAAATAATGATAAATGTCCGGAAATATCATAATACAGAAAAAAAGCAAAGTCTGTTGCTAAAATGGTTTTTTAGTATTCAAAACAAACCCTTTTGTATACCTACAAACTTAGTTGTACGGTCTCAAACAAATCTAATTATGCTTAGAAAATGGAATAATATTTCTACTGACAAGGGACACGGATCCCTCGGCGGGCGACTCGCTGTTGACTGGCTTTTTTATTCAATGGCAGACTATTCATCTAGTGAATACGAGAGAGTACCCTTCAATCACACAATCGGTACGAATGAACAAACGATATGACATATTCAAAAATAGAATAGGTCCATTCCTAAATACGAGGTTACTGTGCGACGTTGGATACGAAACTTGCATTTCGTATGCCGTGCGCAAAACCACGGCACTTCGTACAAAGTGAGCAGTTCCCACTACCGGTCTACACTGATTCCACTAAAGAGCTCATGCGATGTGGCTAGCTCAATTAAGTCCGCAGGAAACATACACACCGCATGCTGCAATTTTGTTACCAGACTTCCAATGATTTCCATACAGATGGAGGTTAATTTGAACAAACTAGCGGAAAAATATGCGTGAAAATGCCGAGAGTTTTGACTTTTGACTAGGATCCTATTGTAAAAATCCATGTGTTTCAAGAAAATGTGTATATAATAGCGCATAATTTTCTTTATTCCTTCTGGCAAATGAAGCCGAAGCTTTTATTTTTCGCGTCCTAGCCTGTTATTGCATTATTTTAATATTTCATAGACGAGAGAACGCCATAGAGCCAGTCACCTGTGAAAAATAAAGGGAGTAATGTAAATAAAGTGGGTTATTAATACTTCAGAAAGCAATATTGTAATATTTTTTACTTATAATGATCATTGTCATTATGAGCTCGAGTTTATTTTCTTAATTTTTATTTGGGGTTTTAAATTTTGTTGTGATGTTTATTATTTTGACGCCATTCCTAAGAATGGTCTCGTGTGGCTTAGGCCAATATCACATCACATCACATCATCAGCCTATTAATGTGCCCACTGCTGGGACACAGGCCTCCTCTCTGTAAGAGTGACCAGGCCAATATGTCATACATTATTGTCCATTTAACCTCGTGTTAGCAACTAACTCTGAGTTAAGTTTTTCGTGCAAGCGGGCCTTGCAAGCTATTGTTTAACTTGCATTGTCAGTAAGTACCTAGGTATAAGTACGTGTGGGTGAAATCTTGCATGTGAATTTTAAAACTGTTATCACTAGCTAATTGAGTAAATATGTAAGTTAAAAAGCTTGCTTTATAAAAGGAAAACAATATTTTTTTATAAAAATATATTTTAGTTATCTTGATTTTTGTCCCGACTGCGTCTGAAGTGTTTTTTTTGTTTATCCGTTGCTGTCTCACTTCTGGGCAAAGGCCTCCCCCAAGACCTTCCAGACTCTATACCGTTTAATTAAAAATATTAATATTTGAGCTACACGATAATTACATCCAGACTCGTTGGATACCAATGGAGTCCATAAATAGTATAAACGCAGTCATAGGCTATTCAGTAGGGTAGCAAAGCTTTTTATGTGTATCCCTAACAAACACAACTTTCCTCATTATAAGTTTGGTTCGTAACGGTTACGTAGGTATTGTACAAATAATTGAATAATAAAAGGTTCACAAGTGAAAATTATTACCACAAAAAGGTAATTAACTTAAGTAATAAAATATTGATGTAATAACTTGGTCAGTCTGCTACGAGAGTCGATACTGGAGACGAAATATTTTGTTATATTGAAAATTTCTCTTTTATTTGTAAAACAAAGGTGATAATTTTTTTCATACTTAAAACACTAAATAAAAGTAAATTATACAAACTTATACTAAACCTAACTACTTAAACTATATACAAAAGACAGGTACACTTACGCGTCGAAGTACTGTGATTAAGTAGATATTAGGTAGATTCAATCTTAATAGCGGCTGAGAAGTGTTTCCCGAACCCCCATCTCTTCTGTCACATGAATTTGTTACTGATTTGTGAGTCGCGGAGTGTTTAGTGCCACCATTAAGTTTGAATCGAACTGTACCTATACGAACAGGTCGTGGTATGTATCTGAAATGAATCAAATTTGGCAGAAATTTTCTTTCTTCTTTTTTTGTTCTCTAAAGATAAAAAAGTCATCTGAAAATATCATCGTATGTATTATAGTTTAGGCATGTAGGTGAATGTAACAATTTTTCAAAGTTTGTCGTCTAAATAACTGTAGCCGGAACTTAGCTTTACCTTTGAAAGTATACACGGGCTAAAGATTCTTTAGACCGTGGCCGCTAAGCATGCAGTTAAAAGTTTGAGGAGTTAATATCGCCAACGTTAAATGTTCACAAACACGGCTAAACGCTGTTGCAGGGAAGTTCTAACTCCACGCAGTATTATTGATTGTTTTTTTTTCTGTTCATAAATAGTAGTAATATTTTTTATTTTATAAGCAAGCTTTATGATCTGAAAGTTAGGTACTAAATTTAAAAACACTAGTCAATATACATCCAATGAAACCAAACACGGTAGTGCTGTCTTGTCTGGTTGAGGAGCAGTCACCTTGAAGCTCCGTCAATAGACCAGCTCTATCTTTTTTTATTTATTTTATTTTATTTATTTACTTTAACATAACACGGCCAAAGGCCAATTACATTAGTTAAAGACATGTTTATAAAAAAGCATTAAGAATAAAAATAATAAAAACAAATAACAATGATAATATTTATAATTACACGGCAGTCATACGCTCATCTCACAATATTCCAGACATACAGACAAAATCTTCTTCCATTCGTCCGCGAACACATCAAAATCGGGCTTAGCATCCAAGAGAGCGTTGAGCGCGGCGAGTGTACGAGGGATGGGAGACTGGGCTCGAGCGACGGTTCGACTCCCCGGTACGGCGAACAATCTGTGCCTCCTACTACGTCTATAATTGACCGGGGCAAACACTTGGAATATTTCGTCGTGTAGTTCAGGGGCATCAGTTTTCCCGTTAAATATTTTACACACATTTATGATTTGATCATTTTTCCTTCTGACCTCGAGAGAATTGTAGCCTAAACAGCCTAAGAGGAAGTTAGAAGGGTATAATAATGGATAATATCCATTTAGACGCTTATACAGATACCTCAGAAAATCTTTCTGAACCTTCTCCAAAATTAGTGTGTATTTCTTTTCATGAGGGTTCCAGACACATGCACTAGACTCTAGCTTACTGCGTACTAGTACATTAAAAATAGATTTGATTGCACTGGTGTTCTTGAAATCCTTTGCATTTCGTAGAATGAAACCTAATCGCCTAAATGAATCTTTTGCTACCATTACCATGTGATCGTGAAACGTTAGTTTCATGTCAAAAGTGACACCCAGATCCTTCATTCCACTTGTCCTGGTAATGGTGCTGTGATTCATTTTGTACAAAAAAATGATAGGGTGTCGTGCACGAGTAAAACTCATGACGAAACATTTGGTAGAATTAAATTCCATTTTGTTCCTAACACTCCATTCTAAAATCGCGTTTAAGTCACACTGCAGCGCAAGACAATCAGCTTCAGATTTGACTTCACAAAAAAGTTTCAAATTATCCGCATACAGTAGACTTTTAGCGTGATGTATGACTGATGGTAGGTCGTTAACCATTATAAGGAACAAGAGTGGTCCCAATATTGATCCCTGGCTCACTCCGGAACGCGTATGATAGGGCTGGGATTCGTAATGACCCAGTCTGACAAACTGCTGACGATCACGGAGGTAGTCAGCGAGGAGCCGCAGGAGACCAGGCGGAAAACCGATAGCACATAGCTTCGCAAGCAGGATACCATTATTGACCCTATCAAACGCCTTCCGAAAGTCAAAATACAAGACATCAACTTGGCCTCCATGGTCTAAACGTTTTGAATTGTAGTCTACTAGGGTAAGAAGGTTAGTATTTACAGATCTTTTTGCTCTGAAACCATGTTGCTCATCGCACAGATACTTCTCGACTTGCGAATAAATGTAATTATGCAATACAGTCTCAAACACTTTAGCTGATGATGACAAAATTGCAATGGGACGGAATTCTTTAAGTAGGTCATCTTATTGAGAGGCTGAGAAATAATTCGGACACTTCCTTCCATTGCGATCTTTTGTGGTCCCCTAGATAAGTTAACTCCTCCCAATCTCTTTGAAAACCTTCTTCAAGGAGAAGCTGAGTTTTACAAAGAGATTAGGAGATATGAGCCTATAGTCATCGGATATCCTATCCTTAGGAGACTCACTCGCTTACTAGCCAATGCATAGCATGTGCACAGAAGGTGTTCCATGCGTTCCGTATGTTCCCTGAACTCATGGACGTCGCGGTTAGACCCATCTTCATGGCATGTCATTGGTTCCAAAGAGGCCAGTAACGGCCCCAAGAAGGTAGCGGATTTGCCCCTGCTCATATTCCAAGTGCATTCCCGTGCTTTGAACGTAGAGCCTAGGAATTTTTTGGAGTGTTCCAGACCGATATTAGATATCCAGTGTGTTTGTTGACTGTGATCTGCAAACTCCCTGAATATGGCTTTCACGAGGCACATTTAAATCCCTACACATGGTTCTGGACTCACAAAATCATTTGCTGAGCCCTCTCTTGCCAGTTCATCTGCCATTTCGTTATCATGGATTCCTTTATGCCCTAAGACCCACATCAACCTTATTTTGTTATGCTTCCCAAGCCTGTTTAGGGTTTGCATACCATCCAGAACAAGTTTGGAGTCACTTCGTAGGATGCCTATAGATTTATCTCTGGTTCCTTACAGGTTACAAGTTACTATGACATAAATATGTTTCTGCTTATCATGCAGTTGCCACCTTCCCTAAGTTTTTACTACATTTGTTACCTTTAGCGTATATTGCCACTCACAGGAGCGGGATCCATTTTGCATTCATCAGTGTACCACCCAGACTATCTTATTCCTTTATTGTTGGGATTTGGACCTTGAAAGACCTTTCGAATACAAACATGGTTTGCATTTTTAACTGACATCAAAAAAGGAGAAAATATCTCAATTCGAACGTTTATTTCTTTTTTTATCGGATTTCATGCGTGTTACCCGATCCAGGTCCTCATTTCCATAAATGTTGTATGGTTAGTCTTTGGCTTAGAGACATCCCATGCAGCAACAGCAAGGCGATATAATGCCTTCCTTGCCTCGACTTCAACCATCACATGCAGAGGAGGGATGTTGAGGTATCTCTCTATTGCTGCGGTAGGTGTTGTCCTGAAAGCACCCGTGATGCCGAGACACTCTGTTCTTTGTAGCTTGGTGAGTAGCGCTTTACAAGTGATTTTTTCTTTACCTCCACACTTTGCTGCCATATGTGATAATAGGTAGGTACTATCGTTGTCTGGTACAGCCATCGTATCCCTGATATGGGGTTTTGCAGGTCAGAAAGGCAGTTCCTCCATGTAGAAACTGCCGAGTATAGTGGAAAAAAACACATAGAACTTCCTCCATTTTGGAAATTCGCATAAAGAATAATAGTCAGATTGATTGCTAAAAGTTGCACGTTATGAACTTAAAAAAGTGTAAAATAATTTCGCTAAAATCGTTATGAAACACCCTGGAATAAGCGTATTAAAAGATATTATGAATATGCGAGCCACTCAACGCATTATACCGAAAATAATTTTCATTTCTCATTGAAAATTAAACCTTTGTTGCCCGCGCAGCTATAGAAAACATTAATATACACTCTTATGTGTAATAATTATGCTGGACATTCAACACAAAAGATTATTCAATTTTATATCAAATAATAGGCAATCTTTATAATAGGCATCATCGAGCGTGATGGACGGATTAGTGTGGTGGAAAACATTCTGAAGGATTTACATAATAAATTGTGTTAGAAGTGGGCAAACTTTGTTTTTATGGCCGAGGTGGAATTGAAGCTTGAACCGAAGTCGAGGCAGTTATGTAGCCGAGAAACTTCAATAAAAAATCCCATATTTATCAAACGACCTTTTACAATTACTCGAAAAAATAAATAACATAATAAATTATTAGTAAATAAAAAAATAAGAGTATAGTATAATATTATAAATGCGAAAGTGTGGATGGATGTATGTTTGTAACTCAATCACGCCAATGGATCTGGATGAAATTTGGCGATCGAATTTCACGCGGGCGAAGCCGCTGGTAGAAGCTAGTTATTGATAAAACCAAATAATTTGAAAAGGTGGGAGCTGCCCGCCGCCATATCCGACCAAGCACGAAATATACTTCATATGGTGCCTATAAGAGGTAGAGTAGGGGCCAGTTTTCGAGAAAGTGTGTTGATATAAGTAAAATTTTTAGTTTTAAATTGTTTAAACTACATAAATTATCTAGTAGTAGACACACTTCGATCAATAATATATCGAACACCTAATTGTGACACGATATCTTACGAAAATGCCCCGATTCAAACAGTAAAACGCCCATTACTTATGAACGGCCAAACCGATTTTCATCAAACAGCTAAGAACATTCCCGATAAAGTCACCTTTCAAACAAAAAAAAACTAAATCAAAATCAGTCCATCCGTCTAGGAGCTATGATGCCACAGACAGGTACACAAATACACAAACACACAGGCACACACTTCAAACTTATACGAGTAACACTCCTCTCTTTCCGACAGGTTTAAGTTGCGTTTAATTCAAAAAACTTAAACGCAACCGTAAGCCGTGAGGAACCGATTAAATTCATTAGTTGAGTAGAAGGTTAATTTAATTTATTGTTAAAACTTCATGCAACATACAGGTACATAGGCGGACAATGGCGGGACGGGTCATTGTTAGAGCTCATACACTAACACCACACAATCAATCAATCTGCCTAGCCTTTTCCCAACTACACTGGGGTCGGCTTCCAGTCTTACCGGATTCAGCAGAATACCTGTGTTTTACATGGAGCGACTGCCTATCTGACCTCCACAACCCAGTAACCGGGTAACATGGTACCCCTTGGCAAGACTGGTATTAGATATCAGGCTTCTGACTGCGTAACGATTGTCAAAGATCTTCAAATGACAGCCGGGACCAACGGCTTAACGTGCTTTCCGTAGCACGGAGGAAACTCGGTATGTTGAAACGGTCACCCATCCGCAGACCGACCTCGTCAAGCGTTGCTTAACCTTGATGATCGACCAGTGCGGATGTTATTATTTAGCTTTCCTCCTCACCCCACAATCAAATGTAAGCAATAAACTACTTATAAGCAAACAAGCAATAATACAATAATGCAGCTGAAAAATAAACTTAATCGTAACACATTGGCAAATTCATTAAACACCGCTGAAACCGGCTTTAGATTACCTACAATACAACGCACCTACACAACTAAATTCTTTCAGATGTATTTTCTAAGTGTATTTTCAGGCACATTCATCCCACGATTTAATTAAATAGATGTTAAGGGGTGAAGCAAAAAGAAATCCCTCATTTCTCGTGCGGCTCGTAGGTTAGCGTCTGACTACAATTTCATTTCTCGCAGAACATTTGCCGAGTATAATATGTGAAGTACAGTAATGCCATCAGACAGTCCGAGCTCCGGAAGCCTGCATAATGCATATATGAAGCATACGAATACGCTACAAGTACACCGAGTACATGTATGTACGTATACCACAATCACATTAACATTAAAGGGCGGGAACATTAAAGTGGATCCATCTCGCTAAGCTAAATATATATGTAACTAATGAATTAGTGAAACGTTCGTTAAGAAGAGTCTTAGTGGAAAGTCACTGCTAATTTGTTACCATGTAATCACGTAACGTGAATCATAATGAAGACAAACCTAGTACACGCGTCTTGAAATATTTTGATACTTCATTCAAAGGGCGCTAATAACTTAGAAAAGCCCCTTCTGGTCGGCCGCGCGCCAGGCGCCGGGCGCGCTTCAGTCGCTACTGACAGATGTGAAGGAGCCTGGAAACGATTTTTTAGGCAGATAAGACCCTGGCGGGACGATTTTTTGTTCCTAAAATCTCTAATCCGTGAAATGTCTAAAAACATAGGCAGGTCTGTTTTCACGAAACTAATAGGGTTAAAAGCCATATAAAATCACGATACATTGCTTTTTGTATGTAGATTTAAATCCTTTACGAAGCTGTTTGTGTTTTCTTCTACTTGAAATATTGGAAAGACAAAATCCGAAGTTAATCGGACTGAAGATTAAGTCAATGGAAAGTCAGATTTGTGTTGACAGTATCTGTGCCCTAAATTGTGAAGTGTTCCTATTTAAATTAGTTCTGCTTCAGGAACTTAATTTAATTTATAATTAACAAAGATAAGACGCGTTAGTGTGTCCACATGTGCGTTAATTTACTATGATCCAGGTTTAGTCGGACAGTCCGAAGTCTCGCGAAAGTCCGGTATGAAGTTTGTCTTACGTTCAAATATTTACCTCATGCTGTTTCGCTTACGTGGCTTTCTGTAATACTCGATAAGATGAACTCAGAACTTCTAGGTATATACATGTATCTACGTTATTTATTTTCTCAGCCAGTTGATTTACGAAGTACCTGCAAGTCTCAGAAAACGTAAATAAAATAAATTGTGACTGCCAAATGTATTGATGAAAAGATTTCCATATTTTGAAAGAGTGAAATAAATATCTATTTTTTTATTCACTGCATTGCATTCGTGTGAATCGTCAGGAATTAATTGAATATGGAGCACGTGGCTTTGCATCCATAAAACTACTAGTTTCAAATGTCTATCGGATACATCGACATTTTCAAATAACTTTATCTCAATTTCATGAACGCGGCATATCCAGTAGTTTGACTATAATCTAAAATCATCCTATACATTACTGACTGCAGCAAAATCCTTTTTTGTCTTCTTTACCTAAAATATTTGGTCTAAATAATGAAGCTCTGAATTTTAACGGCATAAACCATGTGACAAAAGTGTACGAGGACAAACATCAATTCCGCACGGTTGAATCGACGAAAATCCAAAAAACACCACCCGTGGTCACAAAGCTTAAATGTAAACAATGATATGACTAGATACACGAAGCTATAACACAGCCGTTTTCTTCTTCAAATAAGTGGCCAAGGCTACGAAGCATAAATCATCAAATAATTATTTATTTACACAAAACACTTAGCGTTAGCAAAACCATACATGGAAAAGGACAAAGCTACTTTTGACAAAGTTATACAGTCGCTAAGTGTAAGTAAAAGTAGGCACTACTCAATTCTCAACTCAAAGAAGCCAACAAAATTCTTATTGAAATGAGATACTATTTCCCAGCGTTTTATTTATATGGGTATAAAATAGGTATATTTACTTTAGCTTGGTTCGAAATGCGGACAAAATAACATTTGTATGAACAAACTAGGGTCAGAATACTCACAAGGCGAACTCCGTGGAAATTGTATTTTCATATTACAAAATCTTTTAGTAACTTATTACTGACTAGAACAACTTCCAACTTCTAATGCCGAGCAGAATGTTAGTACACGAGATTTAGTTCTAAGTGTTTTAACATAAGACGCCTTCCAGAGACGGGGCTGGAGGGAAACCTCTAGCCAGAAGTTACTCTACACTAAAACTTTCCGGTGTAATTTTAAATTTAAAACATGAGGAAATCAGAACAAAGCTGCATGCAGATGAAAGCGTAGTGTTGAAACTATAGCTGTCGCGACATTTCAATTTAATTTTTTCCTTCTCTGCAAAAACACTAGACTGCAGGTAACGAAGCGAGGCGCTGCATACATCACTCAAATCCACCTTTTAACGTATTTCATACTGTCTACCAGTAAAGCAAAAACAGAAAAAAATATTACGAGCATTGTTAAGTTCGGTACCGTAATGAAGTTTTATGAAAAAGATCAAAACGTGGACGCCTGTAAAATAATTCTACCGAAAAATTGTGTATCACGAAGGACATGATACTATAAGAGTTTGAATAACGTTTTTATGCATTCCGCTTTATTGTACTTATTCATGTATGAACACGCCGCTTTCGGGTTTAGCGAAAAATTCCGGGACAACTCCATCGGGATTTTATTTTATTTTTTACATTACAGAATTCTTCTAGGAATCTTACAAATTCGTGAAAGTTTTCTATTTCCCCTCGCCATTACGTGAGGATGGATATGAGTCTGATACGTATACGTATATCAAAGCTGAAATAAGTTTTCCATGTAGGCTTGTGTTCATGTCCTACATAAATGGAAAAAAGTTTTTCTTGTCGTTTCGTAATATTGTGTGGCGAGGGCGAGGGGTGGCCGCACGCCGCGCCGCCGTGTCATCGGCGACAAAGCAGACGTTTATGTTACAACACCATTATCGGCAGCTGGTTTCTTGTTGCCTCAATTTCCTTGTGCCATACCTACAGCTACACATATTCGTAAAATAATAGATCACTGCCCAGGTCACGAAGATCACTAATTAACTCGTAAATCCATGTAGCGTTCAATCATAAGTGCGTTTACATCGCAAATTCAATTCGTATTCCGTCCATACGTAGCAGGCTAAGATCCATCTCGAAGGCTGATTGGAAAGCTTTCAGCCGACAGCCCACCGTCCTACAGGTTTCAGGTATATTATAAAACGACTGGCCGGTTTTGACAGACGAATCATACACTTTGTTGTTTGTTTTACAAAGTTTTAATTTTAAAATACTTCATTTGAGTTGTTTTATTCGAATAACTCACTTCAACATGTTTTAAGCCGGTTTAGATACTTATTTGTTTGCTTGTGAATAATCTGTATTAAGGATTTACGGCTTATGTAGAATCAGGAAAGATTTCTTGTGCGAAAAGGAGGCGGTGAGAGAGAATTGAGTCGAGTGGAGGTGGGGGAGCTGTGAGCACCTCGGCGTCGACAAACACAATCACGTTTTAACCATGATCTCACCGAGCCACTTCAGCAGGGAAACTCTTAATTGACAAATGTATTGAAGAATATTTGATTTTAACGCTTTTCGTAGCTCAATAATTTTCTCGTTATCATAATGGTCCAGTTCGCAGGTTGCTGACCCGTATTCCACTGCACTGACCACAATTGACTCTAAGCAGTGAATTTCAGTCTGTCTCGGGGGAAATCAGGGATCAAGATGAACCCACAATAAGTTTCTTGGGCCAAAAGATATGCTTGCGGCATGAAAATAAAGCAGCTCTGTAGTTTTATGTACTCACACACCTACATACATACCTACATGCATGCCTATTGTAGACACTGTAAATAAGATTGTAGACAATGACGTGGGTATATCATAGCACGAATATTTCAGTTTTTGTTTTCAAACAACCATTAATACACACATTATTATTCTAAAAATGCCAAATATTGCAAATTGTACAGTCGCAATCGTTTCTTAAAAAATATATCGATATTTTTTTCAGAAAATCAAGTTTTACTGAAAGGAAAAATATGAAATATCTAAGAAATAAAATACTAGTGCGATGCGATTTGCAGACAAGGCGGTCGACTTAACAAATACTCTTCAATTACTCTTAGCAGAAAGTAATTAGAAAAAAGTTTTATTTGAAAGCAGACACATAGATTGAGAGCTTGATGCAGTAGTTGTTACTGTAAGTATAGACCCTACAGAATTTAATGAATACTCGATAAGAGAGGATAACATGACCGACTTTAATTAAATATCGCTTTAATATCCTTTATTAGTCTATACTGTTGTCCAAGGAGGTAACTTAACAGAGTTCTTCTTCTTACAAGCTTTTATTTAACTTGCATCGAATTTATGTATGTACCAAAGTGTTTTCGGGTCAAATCTTGGAATGAATTTTAAAGCAGTTATCCTCAACTGATTAATTAAGATGAAATTTTGCACACACATTTGGTTTGGATGACAAAGCATGCAAGCAGCAGAAAAAGAGATTTAAAAAAAAAAAGAGAAAAATAATAATTTAATATGTATTTTCGCAAAGTCTTCGTGTTATTGTCTGGCTATCTAATACAATGCAGGTATTAAATCAGTAAAAAAATGTTGGTTTACAGTCAACGTTGTTAAAACCGTGCGCAAGGAGAAAACAGGAAGGTAGTTATAAAATGCCTGCTGCAATGTACTTAGAGGTATAAATCTTACAGTAGAAGCTAACGAAATGTTCAATCTTGCTTTGCGCTTTTAAGAGCTTTTAAATTATATTTGTAGAGTACCTGAATAATGATGAATAAAGTATTTTTTTTTCTCTTTTTGGTTAAGAGATTTACAAGATAAGTGCTGAGCGAACTGGGTCAGACGTTAGACGGTCGTCAAAAGGCGTGAGGAACTTATACAGAGGGGCTATTAGTTCACACTCGTAAGTATTTAGACAAATGTTCGAGTTGAGCGTATTAACGAGCCTGATTTCGGTTTTACTTCTCCATTTGGGACAAAGCGATTGAGCGAATATCATCCGTTTGGGATCCCAGATTATGTGTCCCGAATAACGTGTGAGGTGCTTGGAGTCTTTAACGACTGTTGGTCCCTCAGTGAGATTAATAAGATTGATTGCCGAATAAACTATTTTGGAACCCATCACAGAATTGAATGGCTACATAATGCAGTAATCAATTCGTTTGAAGTAGGAGAACGTGAGGCGGTGGAACACGACTACACGAGCAATGCGAGCTGTGCGATGCGAAGCGTACTTGAGATTCGTAAAAAGATACACACAAAGGGTGTTGGCTGAGACGTGCAAGAGTGGGGACAGGCGACACTGCACACATTTTCACTGAAATGTTTAGAATAAGACTGCCGCAGATTGCGAAGATATAAGGAAAAAAGGATAATACTGCGAACCTCCGAACGTATATTATGCCTTCTGTACACAACTGCCACTTAGGTCACTCTCGAGCGGCCATCGCTCAATGTGTACAAGAGGTCTGTCTAAGTACTAGTTTGAAGTGAGGCCTGGATGGGCTATTGTGTACAGGTGGCGTTACTTCGGTACATCTGTCGGGGCACAAACATTGGTTACGTGCTTTTCGTTTGCTATCCAGGCTTAAACGCAGACCTGATGGATCGAATTTTGCATACAGACTAATACCTATGTAATACTTACAATATATAACTAGCTTTAGTTCATAAAGTACAATGATTTTCTTTCAATTTTTGCCTCCGAAATTAGTAGGAAGATTCATGATTAAAATAATCACCTAACTAGGTATGTATCCTACTTGATTAGGTACATACTTTGCATACTTACTCGACATGTGTACACGCTGAAGTATATCTTATATCCTTAAATCCAATTGAATGAGAAAGCTTGTAGATTTAAGCCTTATCTAACTGATAAAATTCATTAGCTGTTTTACATAATATTATAGAAATCACGTAGTTAATTTTGATCATGAAGTTATTAGCGCTACTGCTAAGCATGAGGATCTAGATTCGATTCCCGAAACAGGCAGTCTTATTGGGTTGTTCAAACTGGTATTTCTCAGCAGAAAGCCCGGAGTATGGCTTTAAGCCCAAGCCATGGCATTTAAATATAACTGATGAAATTTAGGAGTAAGTACTATTGATGCACCACTGCCTAACCTTTTGAGGCGTACCGGCGTGATGTTATGTATTAGATAATTTCCAATCGCCGCGTGGCTCTAACATTCATTTAATATTTGCACAAGATGTTCTTAGTCGTTGTGTGAATAGCGTCTTCATTTAATAATAGCTGACATTCCGATCGACATCGCCGACAAATGATAATAATTGTAATTGTTGTGTTACCTGTCATAGTTTGGCATTAATTACGAGAAGGGTTCCCGCGGACTGGGGGGGAGGGGGGTTTGAGGGCAAGTATGTACACTTGACAAGGGACCTTAATAATGGACATGAAATTAAATTCTGAACTGTTTCGTTTTAGTTCTGAAATGCCAACTTGTTTAACTGCAGTAGTATGCGTTTTATTACGAGTAGTACTTATTGTCCGTAAAAGGTTTTAATTATAAATTTGGAATTCATTTTCTGTTCAATGACAAAAAGTACATAGTACACATATAAGGTGTTTATATCGTGTGTCATGTAATGCATTTATGTATGCATGTTTTTCCTGACGGGGTTTGTGAGTAACGTTTATAATATGGGGCGAGAGGAGCAGTCGTGGCCCAGTGGTAACGGCCGCGACTTACTAGTTGTAGGTGTGAGTTCGAACCCAGGCAGGCGCTTTACTTTGTGTAAATTAATTCATCACCACTGCTCCCAAAACGGTGAAAGAAAACATCGTGAGGAAACCGGCATGTCTTAGAACCAAAAGTTCGAAAACATGAGTGAGTGCGGCAAAGGGGTCCATCTATTATATCCTAATAAGGAGCGAGCCTAATTCCATCAACCGAGCACAAACCCAGACGCCGGGCTGCTACTAAGAATTTCCAGAAGGAAAAGCCCAAGAACATTCGCCCAATCCGGGAATCGAACCCTCCTGACCTCATGCTCAACGAGGACGGGAAAATTATCACCTAGAAAATTTGTAACCAAAAGCTGATAAGTTATACATGCCGATAATTGAACAGGGCATTGTTTTGTTTTCAATTATCTGCAAACGTAATGGCGCTGACATTCCGGTCAAGCAATGGACGTAACGTTTTATTGGCGTATTATGTATTATTCCCGTCCAGCTCATCACGAGTACTTATTTAATTAACTGGATTTTTCAGTTAGTTGAGGTAGATGTTTAGTGTAGGTAGACGCTAACATTATTGTAAGGCAAGCAAGACTACGCTAGGCTCCTCATTTTACACGTAGGATCATCATAATATGAACTTATATAAGCTCGCTTCCTAAAAAGGGTACAATTTTAACTCCCTAGCATGATTTTGTGTTACGGAACTATTATGACTACAGAAAGCATTCAATATTCTTATCACAGAGCCTTTTAACCCGGCTTATAGGGCAAATATTAAATTGAAAATCATGCGTCTTCCGTCCTTCCGATCTACTTTAATATGACAACGAGGCTTTGTCCCTTAACACAGCTGTATGTCGTCGTTGAACAAATATAGCTAGATATTGTAGGGGTCAAATCAGATTTAGAAGTTGTGTACGTGCGGTTTGTTGCGGATTAGCGAGATTACCGGGCCTTCAAACTCGGAATGTTTTGCGGAATAGCCCGTTACAATGGGATCTAGCCGGGTAGCCGGTAACCCTTGTGGAATTGCAGGCAGCTGAGACCTGCCAGCGCGAGGATTCGGTTGCTGGATTACGGATGAGTGAGCCATGAAAGATCACTAATGTGTGGTGGTTGTGTGTAATGTGCAGAACCTGTGTGCTGGGCCAATCAATGTTGTTTACGCTTTTGTATACACTTAAGTGCAAGTACGTCAATCTATTGATGTTGCCTGTATGTATCAATGAATTCCACCAGTAATGCATGAGACTAAGCTCCTTTACATATAGCCCAAGATTTCACCAATCAGTTCTGTATCTTGCAAAATTTAAGAAAAAAAGATTGCTGAATTACAGGATTGCCTAGCAATATCTAGTTATTGCCAGGCAATCCTATAATAACCTTATTTAGATAAATTGTAATTTATATTTGATAGCTAACCCTAGTTAAAAGTTATGAAAGTGATTTAGAACATAGGACAAAATAATTTCACCTGGCAACCCATTAATAGTGGTTAACTTACGGAAACCTTGGGGTCTTTAAGTTAAGAGTGAATAGGTTACTTCTAGACAAGCGTGTTTCACCGTAAGCCACATCATCGCTTACCATCAGGCGAGGTAGTGGTCAAAAAAAAACGGAGTGCTGGCTAATGTTGCATAGAATACGTACCCGTGGAGAAATTCGTAGAGAAAGTCAAGGAAAAACAAAAAAAAAACTAATTGCGGCTAGATATTTGCCAGCAACCCTGCTGTAATCTATTCTTCTATCAAGCAACTTTCATAAAAATTAAGTTATGTCATAAAATTGGATGCCCAGATTTTTGCAGTGAGATCTCGTACTAGCAGGCACTTGCTATAGGCCCCACATGACCATTCAACACTAAACTCAATGTTAGTGACCGCATCAAGCTAACATGATTGCCAACCAATTAACCAGTAAGTGCAGGTCAAATATTTGCATAAAGCCATCGGGTGGCCACAAACGTTCCGGGTTCGTATAGAATAGGACCATTACTACATGTCAGCTTTAAATAAAAAAGTCGGGGGTGTGCTCAAACGACTGCTTCGCTAACTTTTTGTTAAATGGCAACTAATTGCGCTCTGCTCTTATTTGCCGCCATAAAAATAAAATGCTCGAATGTATATTGTTTTTCTATTTATGTGTGTTTCTCTATTTAAATGTAGAAGTGTTTGTTGGTTGTTTTCTTTTTTGTTTTAAACCACGCGGTTGTTTAAGTGCCTGTAGTGTATGTCTTCTGTGTTATTTTGCCGCAATGCGTGGCATTATCGTTTTTAAATTGCTCTTGCATTTTTTTGATGTGGACTACATTTATCTAAACAGAAATTGGAATACTTCTAAGACCGCAACTGTAACGAAATGATTCTATATAATCAAGTGAACTATTTCAGTTTTTTTTTTTATTTTTTTTTTATTATGAAACTACGCATGATGTAGGGCACAGTGAAATTCAACAGATTTGCACGTAACAATAGCAATTCACAATGGTTCGCAATCAAAACGAGAATCGGTATTCAAGTGAAACTTTTCTTGAGGTTTCTTTTCAATTTGTTGGCCATCATGACAGCCGTTGATCATACAAAACCGTTTCTTTTGAAGCTCAATGGAACACTGATCTCTTAGAGCAAAGACCGTAAAAGTATAGTGATACCTTACAAAAAGTAGGTCAGAACTATCGGTACACTTTGCGAACGTCCACTGATGGTCCCTCACAGAATATAGTCAACGCCTGGCAGAGATTTTCTTACCAAGTTCTTGACAGGCGCTAACTGCGGGATGAGTTGAAACCACGTTTTATTTAGCACCAGCACTAAATTTGCATAGTGACGACGTTAGGGCTGGAGCCATTGAGGTAATAATGTGTGCGTAGTACATATTATCTCAATGGCTGGAGCCGAGCGATTATGTGTTTCCGGCAAAAAGTTTCGCTTGTGTATCCCGCGATGCTCATATATATTGTGCCAGAAAATCACGCGCCGCCTTATACCGCACTACCGAGACCTCTTTCTTTGAAAAAGTAAAACGAAAGACATTAATATTCACCTTAATAAAATTTCCTAAATTCCAATGTATGGAACGGCACGCCAGTAAACTTTTTAATACCTTTATGGCTCGACTTAATATTTGATGTTAATTTAGCTCCAGCAAGTTAAACGCAGACAGACCATTACGTCGACAACCCGCCCATTATATGAGAAAACTTCGACCAGACGAGAGCCTAGACTCGATTTATTACTCGATGCTTGATACCCATTCGCAATTTCAAAGCGATCTAGCTAATGTTTTGAAATCTATCATAGGAGCGTTCATGTTTGTGTTTGTCGTTGTCGACCTACTCTATGGAAAATCAAACAGAGAATTGAATAATTTATTAGCAGGGATGTTAGCTCTCGAGATGCAAAGATGAAATGAGTTCTCTCAGAAATGACAAATACAAAAAAAGTACGTAATGTACAGCGACATTCACACGTCGTATGTTAGAGATAATACGCTCACGTGGGAGACAAATGCTCTCGACGTGGACTTGACACGAGGCTGTAAAAATAAATAAAGGGAGCCGGCGGTGGCGTCTTAAGCCTTACTCACACAAACACACATCATTGAACCGGATTACAGGCACACGGGGAAAGCAAACAACAGCTGACAATGCGCCAAGAGTCTCCGGTCGCCAGGCGCCAATCGCCACCCTTTCAGGACCGTTCTTATAGCAATTACAATCGTTTCGGTTCCCAATACTGTCGCTAAGTTTTATGTGGTTTACGTTTAACGTCACCTCTGCACTAAGGATCGGACCTTCGTTATTTCAAAATAATTACAAAGCTCCATTTTTCTATGAATAAAAAGCTTCCTGGCAGCATTACGCATTGAGATTCAGTCTCTACCTACTACAATTTTAATGCGGCGTTCTTTTCTTATTTTTATCTTGCGCACCGGCTAAGCTTTATGACAAAATCAAAGCACGATAATGTTGCAAGCGATTTATTCAGACGGATTGCCGAGAATGGAATATAAAAATGAGAGAGGTCGAAATGTTGCAACACGAACATTTCCTTTTCTCCGAACAGGGAATCTGCGAAAGAACTAGACTCATGCATTATTTGATAATTCTAATTTGTATTCCATACTTGTAAAGGGTAAGATAGTATTACATAAGAACCTGTCAGATCTATTTGTAGGATTCAATTTCCCATCGAATTCTGTCTGAACATACCGACACTGAATAACAAAGTAAAACGGATTAAACCGTAATAAACACGAATTAATAATGTTACCGAATCAGGGCTGGCAGCCCGGCTGCGCATTTAGATGATCAATATTGACTTGAATTGATAGTGGTGTATAATTATAGTTGTGAATTTAATAGCTGGCTGTTATTTGGCATATTATTGAGAATAAAGAGTAATTAAAACTATGCGGTGGAAACATTGCCGCCATTAAATAGTTCGCGTGTCGAGCCAGCTGATCAATTTCGCTTTGATTACATCAATTTATGATGATCATATCAGTCTGGCCAAATGGCTTTTCGCCAATCCTGTCATGTTGGATTAAGTTACGTACGTTTACGTTGTTGATTTTCACCACGCAAATTCTAATAACGAAACCAAATGAGAATCCATATTCTAGAACTATGATGAACAATATTAAATAATAAAAATACTTTTTCACAAAACAGAAAGTCGACTTCTAGAGCGAAACAATAAAAAGTAAAAAATCACTATCGTTTCAAGTCTGTTTATTATTTGTGAAAAGTTTTATTTCTTTTTAGATTTGGTACCCTATCACAAAAAGTGAGCAAAGTCTATACCTTACTCCCCGTACGCAAAATACGCGCTTGGTCGTGGAGTTGCGGAAACCAGCCCGTTTTAACCTAACCTAACCTAACCTATACCTTACTTAAAGGAAAGACAAAAAATAGAATACACCTTTCGTTACTTTTATTTTCATTTCGTCAACTGAAGAGAGACTTTTTAAACAAATACAATACGTAAGTATTGCACGTTGCTTAAACATTCATTACAAGCTTTGACAAAAATCTAAAGTAAATATAACGATGCCCGCAAAATACTCGCCATTCAAGTTGCTCGAGTGAAATGGGAAACTCCATGAACTTTTGCTAGTATTATTTTTCTATTTGTACAGTGGGTAGGTACAGAGAAAATATCAAAACATGAAATAGTAAAACCTCCATTTTCCAAAATGAACAGAAAAACATTTCAAAGGCTTGAAACTTTTATTATTTTTAAATGTCGTTTGTATCTGACCATAAACTCATGTTTTCGACAAAGATAGCTTTTTATTATACCTACCCACAATGAAGGTAAGTGCTTTGACGAAAATCCCTTTGTTGGCGATAAACCGATTAGTCCTACTCATTGCGAATTTGATTGATTTTTCAAGCGTTTTGATGAATGTGGATTACAATTTCTTTTATGGAGTCACGTTATTCTAAAAATACGTTAGGAGAGTGAATCAAATTGTGTACAGCCCATTAATTTTAGTTGAAAGCACACAATATTGGGTAGATAGCAATAATAATTAATTAAAAGCAAAATATTTTCGTTAGATTATTACTTTTAAGTTATTTGTAAAAACATGAAAAATCTCATATAAAAAAATAAAATAAAAAAACACAGGAAATATCGTACCTACCACTTTTATTTTTTCGCATTCGTTTAACAAATGGGATTGTGTGTTTTTATTTATTATTTACAACAGAATTCAACAATAAAATAAGACTAATAAATTATATACCTACATACAAAACTATACAAGAGCGTATGAAAAAGGAGAGGGAAGGAGGCTCAATGCAAAATAAAAAATAAAAATCACAATGTCAATGCGAAAAGTGCCCACAACCCTTGCAGCATTGAAGCATCCCCACGTTGAATAGCAATGCTGATTCTTTGGCCGATGAAAAGCCCAGCCCCCTGTTCACGTGAATAGTCTACTAAGGGCTCTTTCAATTTAGATGTTTCGCGTCGGACTGCTGCGGCACCGCAGCGGTGCGTTCGTTGTATTGCGCGCGACCAGTTGATTTTTTTCATAAAATTTATGCACGTGTTATAATTTGAAGTATGTGTGTCGTCATTCAATCAGTCATTTTCATCTACCAAGCATATTGTTTCTTACATAATACATACCTGTCATATTTATTAAGCACAAAAATCTCGAAGTATCTACCTAAGTTAACATTTTGTTGTCTTAGGCACTACAAATGTTAAAGAGAACCACCTGAGTAAATATTGTTATTGTATTATTAGTAAATATGTGTGTACAGGAAATAACTCTAAACTTATTTTTAAGCCACATTGATGATATTCCTATAAATTTTACATAATTTGTAATGATCATTGTGCTGTATCCTGGATTTTATATGTCTATTTTAGTATTATAAGTTATTTGAAACAATTAGTACAATACTGTCTGTTAGTATCAAAATTCTTTCGAATATTGATTAAGTATGACAAAAAATGCGATAGTATATGCTTTAATTGTTTTGTTACGTTTTAAAACAGTTTCACTACATAAGCATTGATTATTGACCTAATTGTGAGATTATTTAAAGCAATATAGAAAATGTCGGGATGCCGCGCCATTTTCTCATAATGGATGTATTGAGACACGTATAGTCTCGTTAATATAAAATAATATTGTATAATTGATAAGCTGACTTACTTTTTTTGTGAACTACAAGCCAGTACAGGCCAGATATATTATTACTATCAATACTTTGTGAAAGATCAACTACACAAGGCTAACGTAAGTCATTTGATATTATAACATTATTATTGCTAATGGTTATGTTGAAACTGTACCTTTATCATATTATGGCCTTTATTCCTAATACATATGTTAAATTGATTTAACCGCTAGTCTATGTTCTTTGCCTTATCCTAGTTATTTTGATTATATAATATTGAAAATACTTTATGTGGTTGTAAATGGTATCGATACATGATATGAAAGAGGTTTCATGGAGTTTGTTGCCATTCTTCTCCACGTTAACTAGTTTAGCGACCGGGTGGTAAGGTCACTGAGCCTTCTCAATGTGAATTAATTGACAAGCCTTAATTAAATAAATACCTAGTCTAGTCTTTCTGTGCTTTTATTCATAAAACTCTTACCTTACACACCACATACATTGGAACTCTGATACACAGTATAAATAACCAACAACCATTTTGACATTCAAAGCTTGGTAGATATCAATACTTTTATATAGAGATCCATTAATGATTCTAACACATGCAAATACGACGACTATGCTGCTGTCGTGGTGCATAAATTGCATGGAAAAATCAAACGGATGTGCGCAGTGGTAACTGATGTTTCGGAAATCTCGATGAGCACTCGGACCCCATGAACCTAAAAAAAAATAACTCATATCCTTGTCAAACTGTAAATTTGACAACGTTCGAATATTTTAGGTGTAGGTGTATACTGTGTAATGAATGCCTTTATTTGTTATCATTTACTAGTTGACCCGACCAACTTTGCAAAACAAAACAAACCTTGTCCTGAAAATAATAAAAACAAAAAAAATAATAGTCAAAAAGGTGCAGACTTTCTGAAGTGATGCGCTTATATATATCCCGCAATTGATTTTTATTTATATAGAAGATAGATTTTAAATCAACGCCATGATTTTAGCCAGCTGAGGTCTGCGCCTGTGAAGGAAATATTTATGATGAAGATAATTTAGAATACCTGGCAAATTTGAAAAACTGTATCAGACAAATAAACCCTTGGGTCATTCAGTTTCGTAAACAAAGACATCTTTGACGTTTGAAATTTTCTTAAATAGTTATAATTATTAATTTAATAAATACTACGTTTTTACAGACGTCAATGTATCTATGAAATTTAATTTAAGTACCACAATACCTGTCCAATTTCAGAGACAAATTATTTTTAAAAGGGTTTAGACAAGTCATATTTTATGCACAAGTTGCCATTTCTTTTTCAGCTCCTCTATAATGCTTCCCCTTTTTTAGGGTCACGGTTTAACTTTATCATTTTTACGAGTAGATACGCTGCACTGACAAATGGAACCACCAAAACCACATATACACCACGGATATTTGCCACAAAGCACACTGAAATTCACCAATTTATACTCGTATATTTACTTTAAAGGAATATGGTGTAACAGAATTCATAACAGCACTTCCTTAGAGCACTTCTTTTATATTTAAAATTGTACCTACTTACTTTCATAAAATTCAAGGAAATGTTCAATCCCTTTTAGCGAAAAGGCAAGTTTTGGTTCTGATACAAACGTAACATAAAATCTAAGTATCTCATCTCTGTTTTTTGAGCTAGGATCGTTATTAGAATACGGGCCTAAGCCATCGTTGAACCTGAAATTCTGAAATAGGTAGATACCAGTCTTCTTTTTTTTTAATAATCTATAGGCTCGATGGTAAGCGATGATGTGGTCGACAGTGAAGCACGCTTACCTAGAAAAAATCTATTTACTCTTGACTTATAGACCCCTAAATTGTAGCTGTCGGGCAACACAGACACAGACTAAGGGAATTCCACACCTTAGCTGTATGCGTAATAAAACTGTCCCTAAAACGTTTAGTGCGTATGGGTGGAATGTCCACCATGTACCGATGGCACATCACCGTACGTCTGGTACTCCGATGATGAAACGGCCTAGGCGGAATTAGGTCATGCAATCCCATCGCATACTCCCCGAAATGTAACCGATAAAAAACCGACAAGCGGCAATAAGGCGATGATGTTCATGGCTCTGGCGCTTTGATTTGACCAGTGCCTCATTGTCGTCGAGCCTCTTGGCAGTATCATAAGGTTTTAACAGATCGTTGATACCCGCCCCATCTGGTCACCAAACAGCATGATGGTGCATTCCAAGATTTTTCGACACTTGGTGGGGAAGCCTTTCATGTGTGACTGGCACAGTACTTGAGCCCCGAACTACCTGCGGTTGGCCAGCGGCGCACCGTGCATCGGATCCGGCTACCCTCCACGACCAGTCTCGCGATACGTCCTTAACAGCATGCGTCAGGCTGGTCTACCTGCAGTGGAACAGCTATCTCGACTCAAATCCTCTAGTTAGCTACACTAACTATCGCAACCAGAATACGGCTAGGCCGCTTGGCGGTACGTCTTGCAGTGGGTGGTCACAAGTCTTCCGACCTACCACCCTTTATGACACCTGATTTGCACCATCCGGGGACCACGTGTAGGGTAGACCTCGTCCCCCAGATGTACATGCTCACCTACAGTAAATTGGTGTCAACTTCTGAGTATAAATATTGTCAAAAGAACTTCATTACAAAATTCAATGCTACTATGGTAGTTATTTCGCAGAACGAAACAACGGACTCGACGTCGGGTACACATTGTTGGAAATTTAAAGCCTATATTTTCGTATCTGACTATTTATTCTGTGAAATCATTTTGTCACACCAGTAATTCGGTAAACTATTAAAAGTGCAATAAATCTGGATCACTGCGTAGTTTTATTGCAAACGCTTTTTGTCACAGTATTTAAAGCGGCCGTGTGACGGCTCATGTAAATGCCGCTCGATACTGAGAACAAGTTAAATGACTCGTTAATTATTAATTGCCAGCTTTATTATTTGTTTTCGAACCGAGAACATCAAAGGTACGGTACATAAAAACAAGGACATAGCTGTTAAATTATTGGCGGCGTCACGGAATCACGACATGCCTGCGACTGCTCGACTCCACGACCCCACGAGGGTAACTTTTCAATGAAACAGGATGCAAGTAAATTCGAACCTCTTTTATTAAAATAATGAGGCGAACCCGTAAATACCATTAGGTGAGGAATGGCGGAAACACATTAATTCAACCTTATTCCGATAATGTATTTGTAAACCTTGAAACCTACTGATGAATACCGATGTCGATTCTGAATGGTACAACATTCTTTGGGGCGTTGGTTTATGCCAAATTAATTGAATGTAGATACAGAAATGAATTCGAATACTATACCCACATAAAAGCTTATTCACTAAAGCGACCGAACTACTAACAGTAAACTAACACAAATCTCGCAGTATCGCAATTCATTTCGCTAATAAAACTCATTTGATGCAATCTCGTCACCGAGGGCAACTAGTGTAAACTAATTAAAACAATTAAGCCAGTGACTCCGTAGGTAAGCAGCAACCGATCACGTATCAACTTCTAGCTCTCTGGATAAGTAAGCACTGATCGCTTAAGCAAATTTTCTTAGTTTGTGACGCAGTTTCAGGTTCCCCATTAAATTTGATTACTCAACTGAAGTCTCATGTGTTTAAATTAATAAAAGTCGGAGTCGCAGGTATAGATTCAAAACGGATTTTAAACGTTTTGAACCATTTGGTTTCTAACCGTCGTTTTGGTTTAAAACGATTTAAAACCACACTTAGCAGTTTAATAACGGTTTAAAATGTTTTTTTTTAATGGAATACACTGAGGCTTCACACGAAGTGATCTAGACCACACCTACTTCCTGATTTAGGATATTAGATAAGTCCCCAAGCTCGCGGTTCATGTCCGAGGAACCTAGCTAGCCCGCAGACTTCGCCTTGCGCAGAGGTAGTTCTTATATCAAAGGAAATTATAATAATATAAGAACAATAATAATGCAACTAACTGAACCCCTATCTCCTCATACCTACGTTGCGATTACCTTTTGTTTGAAAGGGTATACTTCCCATTTGGTCCCAAAGTCTGGCTTCTGGAGTCTGGATTTGATGATGGGATCTTGGAGAAATCGAGTGAACTCCTCAAATATTATAGGCATACATATAGCGATTTTGGCATTTGCATCAACAATGTAATCATTTGCACTCATAAAGTATCATTTGGTGAAGTGGAACTGGTGAAGAAGACCACAGATGGCCAATTGAATTCCTTTATGCTAAGTTTGTCACTGGTCTACCATATCTCGAATAGTTAAACGACTAGTTATGATGAAGCAAATACTTATAAATAAATAGTACTGATGAAAATGGTACCATCGAACTGATCTGATGATTTAGCCGGCAGGTAGGCACTGGAATTCCCAAATAAAACAATGTATCCTAGTCGTGTTTGGCCTATTGAAATTGTCATGAGATGTACTTTGGCTATGTATGATTTTTATAGAAATTGGAGGTACCTATCAAAACTAAATAGAAACAAAAAATAAGTTAAACAAAAAAAACAAACCGACTTCCAAAAAAAAAACTACGAAGTGAAAAATAACTTTCTTTTCCGAATTCGGTGTTGAGGACACGGAAAACAATAGGTACCAAAGACACCGACTACGGAAAAGATAGTTATTTTTCACGTTGTAGTGTGTTTTTAGGGTTCCGTAGCCAAATGGCAAAAAACGGAACCCTTATAGATTCGTCATGTCTGTCTGTCTGTCTGTCTGTCTGTCTGTCTGTCTGTCTGTCTGTCTGTCTGTCTGTCCGTCCGTATGTCACAGCCACTTTTTTCCGAAACTATAAGAACTATGCTGTTGAAACTTGGTAAGTAGATGTATTCTGTGAACCGCATTAAGATTATCACACAAAAATAAAAATAAAACAATAAATTTTGGGGGTTCCCATACTTAAAACTAAAACCAAAAATATTTTTTTTCATCAAACCCATACGTGTGGGGTATCTATGGATAGGTCTTCAAAAATGATATAGAGGTTTCTAATATCATTTTTAGGGTTCCGTAGCCAAATGGCAAAAAACGGAACCCTTATAGATTCGTCATGTCTGTCTGTCTGTCTGTCTGTCTGTCTGTCTGTCTGTCTGTCTGTCCGTCCGTATGTCACAGCCACTTTTTTCCGAAACTATAAGCACTATGCTGTTGAAACTTGGTAGGTAGATGTATTCTGTGAACCGCATTAAGATTTTCACACAAAAATAAAAATAAAACAATAAATTTTGGGGGTTCCCATACTTGAAACTAAAACTAAAAATATTTTTTTTCATCAAACCCATACGTGTGGGGTATCTATGGATAGGTCTTTAAAAATGATGTAGAGGTTTCTAATATCATTTTTTTCTAAACTGAATAGTTTGCGCGAGAGACTCTTCCAAAGTGGTAAAATGTGTGTCCCCCCCCCTGTAACTTCTAAAATAAGAGAATGATAAAACTGAAAAAAATATATGATGTACATTACTATGTAAACTGCCAGCGAAAATTGGTTTGAACGAGATCTAGTCAGTAGTTTTTTTTTAATACGTCATAAATCGTAAACCGCAATTTACCAACGGAACCCTTCGTGCGCGAGTCCGACTCGCACTTGGCCGGTTTTTTCTAAACTGAATAGTTTGCGCGAGAGACTCTTCCAAAGTGGTAAAATGTGTGTCCCCCCCCCTGTAACTTCTAAAATAAGAGAATGATAAAACTGAAAAAAATGTATGATGTACATTACTATGTAAACTACCAGCGAAAATTGGTTTGAACGAGATCTAGTCAGTAGTTTTTTTTTAATACGTCATATATTGTAAACCGCAATTTACCAAGTACGGAACCCTTCGTGCGCGAGTCCGACTCGCACTTGGCCGGTTTTTTTTGGAAGTCGGTTTTAATAAATACGCATATCATGATTGTTTTCAGTCTGTATAATCCTAAAAAGTAGTTTAAGTATGTTATATGACTTCTCTTAGATTAATAAAAACGGTAAATGATTTCAATTAGCCTCTTAAACTTAATTTTTAAATTAATACTTCAGCAATGTACGGCCCAGGTGGTTGTGGTTTTTAAACCGTTTAAAAAAAAATTAAAACGGGTTTTGATTCACGGCATTTTGTTTAAAACGGTTTATTAACAACTATAGTCGCAAGAGCGAGTCGCCGCACGCCGCAAGGAGCAAGGATGCCCTTGCTATGGACACATTTGGTATTTTCAATATTCCGCTTTCAGTAATTGGTCTGTGATCGAATTAATGTGAGGCCTGTGATTGAACCGACGAAGCCATAAAGGTGCGTCGGCGACCGCTAATTAAAATGGATAAATAGACTACAGGGAAATAGTAAGATTGGTTGAACACAAGGTTTATCTTCTATAATATAAAAATCCTGGACCAATTTCGCCAAAACTTTCTTTTAAATGTTCGTTGAAGTTCAAAGATGGTTTTTACGGGGAGAAAAATTCTAATAATTGCCGGAAAAAAAACAGCCCTTTTCTTTTTCCCATACAAAAGTTTTATAAATGAAACGTAGAGTCAATTTGAGCTTTATTGCTATTGTATAAGCTATTTTTGCTTTGTGTAGGGTAGGGTAGTGTAGGGTCGGGTAGGGTAGGGTAGTGTTGGGTAGGGTAGGGTAGGGTAGATAGTGTAAGGTAGGGTAGGTATGGTAGATAAATGTTTGGTGTTTTTATGGCAAAACAAAGTTTGCCGGGTCAGTTAGTGTAGTAATAATAATATAACACAATCAATAAAGTTTTACATATATTTTACACATTTTGTTATATAAGTAGTATTTTTCTTTTACCTGTTGTTTTGCTCTAATAGACTTTTAATAATTTTTTTTTTATGTTGGCCGCTATTTGTTTTTATGTAGTAATTAGAGTTAATTTATGAAAAGGCTGCTTTATTAGTCTGAATTTCATGATAAAACATTAAAAATTACAGTAAAACTAGCATTAAAGGTAAAAGATGCTTGTATGCTTTTTTTGTAACATAAATTATGATGCGTTTTTATAGTGTAAATTATCAATATAGAAAATCTTTGCACAATATACTCGTAAATACTTATTTTGCTTCAAACACGTTCATTCGTAAATACAATGGCAGAAAAATCCTCTGTCGCGCTATGAGTATTTTGACGCCCGTCGCTTTACAAACTGTCAGGTTAGTAATATCTCTACTTTAGGAAGATATGTGGTGAAGTGTGTGTAGTGTTGTTTGCGTCGTACATCATTGTTCATGGGAACCTTCGAGTCTAACAATGCGGTGACAAAGTAAATAATCGTGGCGAAGAGAAGGAAGGTTGCTTAGCGCCGCCACCCGCTCCGCCCGACGCCATGCTACAACCCTTACAAATTGTACTCACAATAAATACGAATCATACGTGATAAGAAAACTACAACACGGAAGAATATGTATATATAGCTACGACTGTTATTGGATTTGTACCGTGTGACAATGCTTACTATTCTACGACAGGCTAGGAGGTTAACTCACAGGTGAACACATCCTCCCTTCAGAGATCACGCGGATACCATAAAACAGTTTCATCTCGTCTCAAGCAAATTAAAGTAACGTAGGAGGAATAAAAATCAAATCGGACGTTAATAAAGTCGCGACGAAGCCCAATGGGTAATGAAAAATGCAATGTAATTGAAACACGAACCTGTTTTGCGGCTTTAAGCCGTCTGGCGGCCCAGCAGTGTTAGTAATAAAGAGCAGCTGGATTTCTTTGGGGAGTGAGAAAGGTACCTAGGTCGTACCTAGCTGCGTCTTTTTGAAAACTTTATTGCTTGCTTATTTAATTAGAAATCTGGAGGTGCCTAACCTTGTCCTTCACTGGAAAATAATAAAACGTGTTTGATTAAAATCAATAATAATAATACTAAAGTTATGTATATACTTTTTGACCACACGGTTGGTGCAGTGGGTGAGTGATCGGCTGCTGCGCTGCGTGTCGCGGGTTCGATTCCCGCACGGAAAAAATATTTGTATGACCTACAGATAGTTGTTTCGGATCTGGGCGTCTTGTGTATGTGAGTTTAAATGTTTGTATACGCACCCGCGATACAGGAAGACATTCCTAGAGTGGGGAAAAGTGTATTGAAACATATGTGTAAACGCAACAGGTTAAATAATAGAACCATTTATAAAGACAACAAAGTAATGATATGAGTCTTGTATGTTAATTAAGTAAAATAAACTTCAAATGTTTCTGAAACTTGCTTACCTAAACATCATAAAATAACTTAACACCGTTTTATCAAGGTTGTATCTACAGATGTTTAAAACGTGTGAAACAATGTTTATAACAACATTTCTCGTGGCAAACGGCACCTTTGTGTAAACTGTGTAGGCATTAAAATGCTTCCCGGTACAATCTTCTCGGAAAATCAGTTTAGGGAGAGGACGAAAATCTCCGGGCACTGTTTGGGGCTGTCAGTATGCAACAACAATTATTTATTGCTGGCTGCCGAGAATGTCCCACGACGCCATATACCCGCATAACTTTCCAAATGATTTATTTTCATATGTCGGATTAACGGAACTTTAAAAGTTTTAACGGTTTCATGTGCATTATTAATCAGGCTGTTTATGGACCGTTCGCTTCATACAATATTCATCAATTCGCTTGTTAGATACTTCAGATAGGGTAACTGGCAGTATTGTTAACATTTTTAGCGCGGGTGGCTAATCTTGTGTACGCTTTTGCAGTCATGTTTTTTTATGAACATGGCTGGGCAATTGAAAAACTGGCAGCACTAACGTGTATTGATATTCTGGCCAAAACGTTTTGGAAATACTTTTATTGTGCGTACAGCTAAGGAGTGGCATTCCCTGCCGGAGTCTGTGTTTCCCGATAGTTACAATCTCGGGGTCTTTAAGTCAAGAGTGAAAATGTTACTTCTAGGCAAGTGTGCTACACCTTCGACCACATCATCGCTTACCATCAGATGAGATAGTGGTCAAGCGCAAGACAACAAAAAATGAAAAAACTTTGGAAATTTGTGTTCAGGGCGGTGCACATTTCAGCGATGACGTACGGCAATTTTGCCGTCGCATTTTAAGTGCATGTAATGTGCCTCAGGATATACAGCCAGCGATGACAGCATTGTACTAGGACCCGTTCTATAACGTGTCAAAGCCATCATGATGACTCTGTGGAAAAGTCTGTGACTTTAAAGCCTAGCGCGCACCACAATTTTACTTATTGCGACACGATTTTAGAATCGCGCTGTAAAATATTGCAGAAAATACAGTGTACGCACTGCGATACAAATATCGGTGGTCATTGCTCAGTCTCACCATGGATTCGGTACAAATTGCTTGTATCTATTTACTTCTTCGGAGGGTAAGAAGAAACAAGTGAGAGTCGGACTCGCGCACGAAGAGTTCCGTACCAATATCGCAAAAAAATGGCAGAAACACATACAACAAACGTGATTCGTATGTTGTATGGGAACCCCACTTAAATATTTATTTTATTCTGTTTTTAGTATTTGCTGTTATAGCGGCAATAGAATTACATCATCTGTGAAAATTTCAACTGTCTAGCTATCACGGTTTATGAGATACTGCCTGGTGACAGACAGACAGACGGATCGCGAAGTCTTAGTAATAGGGTCCCGTTTTCCCGTTTTTTCTGCACACATCCTTTTACAACGGATATATTTATTAAGGGTTTCTTTTATCAGAAATACTATATTCTTTGGAGTGTTTATTCCACAAAGGTGGTTTTTCTTGTATTGCGATTATCCACGTTCCGTATTGAGACTCCAGTGCAGTTTTAAGGCGCCGACATGTATACGAAAGGGCACCGGCCGGCCCGAGTGCTCG
Organism: Orthosia gothica; assembly: GCA_949775005.1. Classification (NCBI taxonomy): domain Eukaryota; kingdom Metazoa; phylum Arthropoda; class Insecta; order Lepidoptera; family Noctuidae; genus Orthosia; species Orthosia gothica. The sequence continues at coordinate 23,719,127 of OX459039.1, forward strand.
ATTTACCTGTCGCAGTGCGCGCGGACACCATTCAATTCCATACGCTGTATTTTCGCGATAATCGTGTCGCGAGCAAACGCATTATATTGTGACAAATCACGATTTTAAAATCGCTGCTATTTATAAATCGAATGTGCGCTGCCGTACTTACTCATATGTTGCATTCTTGCGACAAAAAAAAATCGCATGATAAAAAGTCGCGGTGCGCGCTAGGCCTTACATTGAAGCCACGATGGTATTGAATTGACACTTCAAAGTAAGTCCTCAGGTATTTACATCTCTTGTTCTTCATCAACTTTCTAACTTCTCACTATTGGTAAGATCTTCAAGAAAATAAATAATAACTCATACAAAATGGTATTCAGCAAAGGCCATTATTGTAATATATTGTCAAGGTATTTTTGTTTATCAGGCAACTCGGCCTCAAGAGGATTCTTATTTCACACTTGTATTACCCATTAGAATCTCTTCCATGCTCATTCATATTCACTTTGAATTGTCTCCTATTCCTTCACATTCCAGGATAATACAGTATTAATGCAGCTTTAGTAGATGCGTTCTGTGTTTCTAACAATGTTTTATTAAAATTGCTTTTCCTAACTGTTGGGTTTAAGTTGCAACTGTGTTTGTGCCCGACGGGACTGCCACTGCCGGCAACATTACTTACTTACTACTTACATACCCCTTGTATTAACATGCTACCCCGCCCCCGGCTGCGCTTGTGAGAATGTTTCTTGATCTGGGAGGATGAGTATTGTTCTGTGAACTAGAATACAGAGCACCGAGACGTCTCAGCGGCTATTCTATGGGCTATTTTATTTATAAAAATCTCGGCGATGTTTACAAAGTGATTAAAAGAATTCAAATTATATTTAGCAAATACTTAGCAGGTATTTGCTAAATATAATTTGAATTCTAAATTTTCTAAAGAAAATTTGAATTAGATATCTGCTAAGTATTTGCAAAGTAGCGTCGAAATTTTATAAATAAGGATGTATATGTTATCCAAGTTTGCGGAGATCCGCTGGTTGCGAGACGCACGGGGCCGGTCAATGTGGCGACGCTTGGGGGAGGCCTATGTTCAGCAGTGGACGTCTTTCGGCTGATATGATGATGATGATGATGTTATCCAAGTGCGTCAGTGAGTGTCACCGTGAAAGTTCTGCCGATGGATATTCGCTATCAGCCAAAACGTGTTTGAATAATGACGAGTAGAGTATAGAGAGAGGTAACTGGCAAGGTTTATTGAGCATATAGGTATTCTGGAATTCCTGAGTGAAGACCGAGAAAGTGTCTGAAAAGTTTCAGATATATTTCAGGCCCTTTGGTCAGGGTTCAACTGTCAGATTTCCAAAAAGGATACTTATCTGCACGAAAATGTCAATTTTAACGTCGTCAGATTAAGGGCAAGCCCACAGCTCTCCTACTATTTTATTTTATTCGGCAAACTTACAACTAATTTTAACACTTGTTCTTTATTGTAGTTAGCCTAAGGATTCACTGCGACAATCTAAGATATGTCACCAGTTCCATGTTAATTAGAAAGGGATCACAATCATTAGTGTTTGCGGTCGCCACGTGTCAGATGCCAACTGATCGATTATTTGATACCTAATTACAATGTTATAGTAAATACGAGACATCTTGTATATGGTAATTAACACATTCACATCAAACGAGATAATTCAGTCATTACATCGTTAGTAGGTACATGCGTATCGGAATTATAGTTTGTAGCTACCTAGGTAGGCATGATCGTGCGGAGCTTGTAACTAAGGCGCTGCCCTCGAAAAGCGCCCTCTGTCAGCGCGACGACGCGTTCGTGTCTGCCATACAACGCGCGACGATCGCGTTGTATTAGGACAGCGCCTAAATAATTACGGCCCAGTATGGATCGATCAAAATGGATCAAGGTTTAGCAACGCTTGCAACGTCTGTCCGTGCATGGGTGACCACATACTGAGACTTCTACGTGCCTCAGCAAGTTAAGCTATCATTTGAAGATAGTTAGTACTTTGACCGTCTTTACAGATAGTTACAAGCCAGACTTAAGGTTCGCCTAGGGGCATCATGTTACAGTGGAGGTCAGATAAGCAGACGTTCTTTATAAAATACTGGTATTCAATGCCCCAATAATAACTAGTTAGGAAAATGCTTAGGGCCAGATCTAAGGTAGGCCTAATCTAAGTTCATGATTTAGGTACCAGAATACTAATTACCCAAATGTTCTTGGTTTTCTTTCTCAGGTCGATGAACACCTTAAGTTCTAAGTTAATCTACAAGATAACTGACACCTTCGTGCATTGTCTGGCCAGGTCCATTCAAATCTGTATTGTGCTTGCCTCAAGAGACCACTTCAGCCATCAACTTAAGTGGGGACATGGTTCTCAGATGATCTGCCCATTACAAATACACTGTAATTAACTTTGAAAGACACTTTAACCTTTGAGTTAATTTCAGTGATACTTGTCAAAGTAGTTCGCTAGAAATTACCAACAATTATCTAGTTAAAATTGACGTAAAAACAGGTCAAGTGCGTTTTGGCCACGCACAGTGTAGGGTTCCGTAGTTACCATCCCGGAAACCGTGACATTATTCAACTGGATATAGGGACAAATTTAACTTCCCCATCGGCAATCTCTTGTCCTTATCGACATCGGAAATCGTAAATAAGTGTGTAATGCATTTTTATAATGTAGCACGAATTTAACAGTATAATTTTTTTAGGTTTCCGTACCGAAGGGTCCAGACGGGGGTTCCGTCTGGACCCTTCGGTACGGAAACCTGCTGTCACTCACATGTCCGTCTGTCTGTCCGTCTTTCCATCTGTCCGCGTCGTCTGTCACACGGATTTTACAGCCAAGCGGTTTGAGCTACAGTCTTGAAATTTTCACATTAAATGTATCTTGTTGTCCCAAAGCCATACAAATTTGTCAAAAAGTATTTTCAAATGTTTTTTTTTTTAAGGGTGCTCCCATAAAAGTAACGGGGGGCGCGCACATAATATATTGGTCCACACTATTGAGTCGTTGTTTAGAGCTTGTTGAGTAGATAAATACTGTGTCTTTTGTTTTAAAAAATATTGGAAAACAAAGGAATGAGAAGCTATCAAAGTCAGAACCTAAGAATACCTAAGAATTTAATATTAATTTAAACATTATACCTCCTAGTGTTCCTGAGAAAAAGGGTATTTTCAGGTAGAAAAACCACGTAGTGATCCTATAAAGTTCCTGTTTTCCTTTTAGGTACGGAACCTTAAAAAAGATGTGTGCGAGCAGTTTTTAAACCAAATTAAGTACATGATATTTTACTTAATATTGTGAAAACCCGTGATTGCCATGTTTGTTCACGGACTTTGACAGTGAATGTTCCTGTTTAATCCTGAAGTAAGGAAACGTCCACTGTAGTTGCATTACTTCCCTTTCCTTGTAGACGCCAGAGGGTTCAAATCGTGTTCTTTGTGTAGGTAGCTTTTGAGCAGTTAGAGCATTGACGGCTTAGGCCGGTCGGAGACGCAAACAACAATCTTTTTATCCTTTAGCTTTGGGGATTGACCTTTCGACTTTTCCTTCAGACCGGTGCATGGCTTGCTTTGTTGTTAGCAATGTCTTGTCTTTATATTGTAGACTAGGTCTGCTGGACAGAAGTACATAGTACAAGAACACTGCAAAATTATATGTCCAGATTTTTTATTTTTATCTTTGGTTTCCGCGCACTTAGTCGGTAGATATCAACAAGGGAGCTCGGGGATCCACGGGTTTTTGTTTTGGGGTGACCACTGCGCACTGGAGGTACACGTGAGCGACCGTTTCTTCCGTCAGCATGCCCTGAAAAAAAAAACAAATCCAAATAAAAATAACGGTAATATTTTAAAGTCCATTTTCTAAGAGCGGAAAGCATAGGACCGAAGTTCAGCAGAGGATGTCTTGTAGTTAGTATTATATCGATGACAATGTTGACTTTTTTCACTGTACATACCTAACCACCTATCTGAAATACCAGATAGGTGGTAATATTCTTTTCGAAACGGTTCAGTTATCTACTTCGTTTTTTTTTTGTTGCGATTTTCGTGTTTTAAACAAATTTTGCTTATATTGAAAAAAGGAATATAATGCATGCATTGTTTCTCTGCATGAGAAGTAATGTCCGTTTGTGTAACAGGTGTATTTATTAGTATTATTTGTTACACAATACAGCTAGCACAATAAAGTATTTAAATTATGTATACACTAGCTTCTACTAGCGGCTACTCCCACGTGAAAAGTGTTTTTGTTATTGCAAGGGAGCCCTTTACATAGGCTGCACTAAAAGTATCGGGAATGGAATATTTCCACTGTTTCTGTCATATTAAAATCTTTTCATTGAAAACTCCTTGGTTTTAAAAATCGAATAACATTTATTTATTAAAAAAAAAGATTCTCGGTCTTGTCACAAGGTTTTGTCAAACTTGTTTAGTCGTTGAGAAAATGGAATTGACTCGAGAAAATTCAAGAGCGATGATTTATTATGACTTTCGAAGTGGTTTAACAAAAAAACAGAGTGTTGACCGGATGATTTCTGCATTTGGTGATGAAGCCCCATCCAAAACCACAATTTATCGCTGGTTTGCTGAATTTCAACGTGGACGTGTCAAGCTCAGTGATGATCCCCGTCAAGGTCGTCCAAAAACTGCAGTCACCCAAGAAAACATTGATGCTGTGCGTAAGCTGATTGAGGAAGATCGACATGTGACATACCGCGAAATTCAGGCAACTTTAGACATTGGCATGAGTCAAATACAAATAATCTTGCATGAACAATTAGGTGTAACAAAGTTGTTTACCCGATGGATACCGCATTCGCTCTGTGAAGAGCAAAAAGCGGCTCGCGTTACTTGGTGCGTCAGAACTCTCGAAAGATTCCACGCAGGATCCTCAAATGCTGTATACAACATCGTATCAGGTGACGAATCCTGGATATACGCGTACGAATCCGAAACAAAAAACCAGTCACGAGTTTGGGTGTTCGAAAATGAGTTAAAGCCAACAAAAATTGTTCGTTCACGAAGTGTTGCAAAAAAAATGGTGGCCACATTTGTCTCCAAAACCGGCCATGTTGCGACTATTTCTTTTGAGGGACAAAGAACGGTTAATGCAGAATGGTATAATAGCATTTGTTTGCCACAGGTCGTTTCTGAACTCCGTAAAGAGAACTGCAACCGCCGCATCATCCTCCATCACGACAAAGCAAGTTCTCACACCGCGCACAGAAAAAAAGAGTTTTTAGAGCAAGAAAACATAGAATTATTAGACCATCCGCCGTACGGCCCCGACCTAAGCCCTAATGATTTCTATACTTTCCCTAAAATAAAGAATAAATTGCGTGGTCAGAGATTTTCATCACCTGAAGAAGCTATGGACGCCTACAAAACGGCCATTTTGGAGACCCCAACTTCCGAATGGAATGGTTGCTTCAATGATTGGTTCCATCGTATGGAAAAATGTGTCAAATTTCAGGGAGAATACTTCGAAAAGCAATAAATACATTTTAAATAGTAATGTTGTGTCACTTTCTTGATTCCCGAAATTTTCAGTGCCGCCCTCGTACCGGGATAAAAAGTGTATAAGCCTATGAGCATTCCAGACTATACCGATTATTCCCGATGTCCACCACTTGGTTGGCCACCACTGGGGGACAGCGGGAAAACTTTTAAAAAATATTCTCGCTGTCCACCACTGGGGGACAGAGACACGGGTTTTGAAATTATTCTCGTTGTCCTCCACGGGGGTCTGTGACACGGATTTTAAACATTCCCTATGGTCACCGCTGGGAGACATTGTCACAATTCTGTTTCATTTTGTTTGCTTATTTGCTTTTTTTTTCTTTTTTCCTTTTTTTTTGTCAAAAATGCAAATAACTCAAAACAAAGAAAATTACAAAAAACGCAAAAAATTACGTTTACAGCGATCACTTTATTCAAGAAACCCAATTGGAACTTGTAAACGGCCAAATATCTGTGAGTCAATTTCTAGGAATTATAATAAATGAATACTGTTTTTTTACATGGTTTTGTTCTTAAATCGTCAGAGGTGACAGAGATAGAGTCGACGATAGGATGAGCTTATCCAGAAGAAGCCTGTTCACTCTTACTTTGAAGAGATTCGGGTTGAATGCGTTTGGAAACACAGATGCAGGTAGTGAGTTCCATTCATTCGCAGTGCGCATTATGAAGGATGTTTGGAATTGCTTGGTGCGAATTGGTGGCATGGCAACCATGTAAGGAGACCGACCATTGTACACTTATCTTTATAAATGTTTTGTCCTGTAATTATTTAAGCGGTGTACAATTAAGTATATAATAAATAAATAAATAAATAAGGATAGTAACTTTCAGAATGTATAATAGATGTTCGATGGTAGAAGGGAGGTGGTGGGATAAGGCCGTGGAGCTCTTGAGCACACTCACCAAAATACAGTCTGTAGAAGTCTGTTATCGCTGTGCAAATATTATGTCGGTTAATTACTCCATTTAATAAAAAATAAGCAATCACACTTTTAATAAGTAATAGGAAGATGTTTTTTTTAAATATTTAAGTGAAACATAAAAATAAAAAGAAAAATAAAGCAAATAAACAAACAAAATGAAACAGAATTGTGACATTGTCTCCCAGCGGTGGCCATAGGGAATGTTTAAAAATCCGTGTCACAGACCCCCGTGGAGGACAACGAGAATAATTTAAAAACCCGTGTCTCTGTCCCCCAGTGGTGGACAGCGAGAATATTTTTAAAAGTTTTCCCGCTGTCCCCCAGTGGTGGCCAACCAAGTGGTGGACATCGGGAATAATCGATCAATATCTGTGCTTAATTTCATCCAGATCCGTTCCGATCCATCCAAACTTTTACATTTATAATATTAGTAATTCACACAATTAAAGTAATTTGTAATCCTAATTCCTATCCTTCCGATAGGAATTAGGATGATACTTTTTCAGATTTGACATGGCATACGTACGGGTAACTACATCTCTGTAGTCACCGCCACATAACAAAAAAATAAAGTTTTTAACACCTGTATACCAACGTATTCCAATATTTCATAACGATACGAAAAAAATGTAAAGGCAGTGTCGCTAACACAATCAAAACAAACGTATCGCGGTAAGGGGCGTCCTTGCCCCTTTTTACTTGGCATGAGCTTAAGGTATGAGTTATAAACCTTTTGGTCAAAACCATGTACAGTTGTAATTATTTAGGTAGGTACTTACTAGTATTTATGAAACTCATATACCAAATTATAACGTTATTTGAAAATTATTTTCAATTGTGAAATCGCATAAACGCGTGGACCGATTTTAATTTAAACGGATAAAATGTTTCTAAGCATTACCTTACCTATCATTTGAGACCGAAATTATCATAATATCTACATAAACAAAAATCATGTTTTCGAGTTACGTAATGAAATAAACTTTTAGGTAAAAGTCAGATCAATGACTTATATTTTGTAATTATATGGCGGAGACTTTAGTCTTTGATCAATAAAAGCAATCTGCCTTCGCCGTATCTACAGATATTCGCTGAAAGATATTGAGCTGTTTCTTTTTAACTGACAACGACGATAACTTTCAAACTACTTAACCAAGACTTATACAGCAATGAGAAATTCAAGAAGATTTTTTTTTTCTTTTTATAGCGTATTGCCAAGAGCTTGGACATAACTTTGATGCAGAACAAAAAGCAGAAACGCAGTTACTATTATGAACCATCTGACTAGTCCCCTTAGGATACAAACGACATCCTATATACCAGGCCCCTCAGAAAGTATTGCGAAAAAAAGTTTTTATATATGGGAGACTGGCCAGTTATAATGTTTTTCGAAAATATGATTATTTATAAGTAAAAATAAGTAAGTTCCAATTTCAAAATTTCCCTCCACATTTTTTGCGAGTTAATTCAAAGTATTGTGTCTCACTGAAATATGGATCTGCGCCGGGAACATTTTAGAGCTATGATTTTATACGATTTCAAGTGTCGCCTGAAACCGGATGAATCGTACGATAGACTTCAAATGGCATTCATGGATGAAGGCCCTTCCAAGGCAACCGTGTATCGTTGGTATAACGAATTCAAGCGCGGTCGACCAACTTTGGGGGATGACGAAAGAAGCGGTCGCCCTTTGACGGCTGTTACCGAAGAAAACGTGCTAGCAGTGAAAAATTTAATCCAAGACAATAGGCGAATTACATATCAGGAGATTCAACACATATTGAAGATTGGATCGGGAAGCGTTCACGAGATTCTACACAGCCATCTTCGCGTGAGGAGGATAGTATCACGCTGGGTGCCGCACAACCTCACCGATGCTCAGAAGCAGGCCCGGGTGGAATGGTGCCGTGATATGCTTAACAAATTTGAAGCAGGCTCGTCTCGGCGTGTTTACGACATCGTTACAGGTGATGAGTCCTGGATTTATCAATACGACCCAGAAACCAAGCGCCAGTCGACTGTTTGGGTGTTTCAAAATGAGCCAACGCCTACCAAAGTGAAGCGATCTAGAAGCGGGGGTAAGATTTTGATCGCTAGCTTTTTTAATTTGACTGGCCACTTGGTATCAATTCCCTTACGGGATCAAAGAAGCATTAATGCCGAATGGTATACTACCAAATGTTTGCCAGAAGTTTTCTCTGTTATAAGCAACAAGCGACCAAACACAGGGCTCCGCGGGCTACTGCTCCACCACGACAATGCACCTGCGCACACCGCACTCAAAACGAGGGACTTCCTGGACAGCACGCCAGTCAAACTCCTGGGTCACCCTCCTTACAGCCCTGATCTAGCACCGTGTGACTTCTTTTTATTCCCAAAAATAAAAAATCAGCTCAAAGGGATACAATTTTCGTCGCCGGAAGATGCGCTGGCTGCGTTCGAGCAGGCTGTAAACGAGGTGTCTGCGGCGGACTGGAAAAAGTGTTTTGAAAACTGGTTTAGGCGCATGAATCTTTGTATAGAGGCTGGTGGAAAGTACTTTGAAAAGATTTAATAAAAATATATGTACGTATAGAACAATTTTTTTTAGTTTCGCAAAACTTTCTGAGTGTCCCACGTATTTAAGGCGTATATATTCCCCAATGTAACCCGGTACTGGCCTATGCCCGCTTTGAGCCAGAATATCAATATTGCACCTCCTTTTGGACGGTTTTGTTTGAAAAATATTTTTTATTTATTTACATAACCTATGTAAGATAAGAAGAAATTTTAACCTTCAATTATTATATTTCGGTGATAAATATTTTTAACAGCCAAGTCGTTTTGGAGGAGTAATTAAAAGTAGCGCAAAAATATCGTGTTGTCAATTATTTTATCAAAGCAAAACTATTAGTTATACGAAAAAAAACGTATTTCACAAATAATGTGCAAGAATCAATAATTTTTTTTTTTTCCTTTTAGCTTAGCCATTAATAAAGAGAAGGTTTCTGAAAGTAACCGTTTCACGGCACTAAAGCGGAGTAAGGGCCTTAATGAAACGACTCTTCAAACATATAAAAACACATCAGTAAATAACGATCAACGACGGTTTAAATGGAGAGGTTAAGTACTGGAAAAAGTCCTTAGATCCGACATCCTATTGTTATTATTTTCGGGAACAGGTCCAACCCTTCGGTAACATTACCTTTGCTCCTTTTATTTGTTTCACTTTGTTTCATCTCGGCCTACGCTTCATTTCTTGCTCGCGACCAATATCAACATATTAACAACATAACTATTAATGTAAGACGAACTTTATCTCATAAAAATGTCTCCGTACTGCGAAAGTAGGGAAGTTTAGCAACTTCTTCTACGGCTGGATATGAGTCACAATTTATGGCCTACAGTTTATCTATTAACGTTTAAGTTTCTCTGTGTCGAGGTTAAGAGTTTAAGATACGGTATTTGACAATCACAGCAAAGTTTTACTTGTTCAGGTAATGTAAAGTAAGAATATGGTAGTTTTAAACTACTTGCGTGTTGGTTCTCCTCCTGTTATCTTTGGTTGACGTGGAAAACTTCTCTAGGGTAGAATGTAAGTTTGTTAAGCTGTTGCGTTTTTGCGTGACCGTGCCGTTGTTGTGCCGTCATTGAGCCACCTACATTTATTGACAATTCCAAAAAATCCTATGTAACTAAATCATCTTAATTCGAGTTATATCCTGGTCTTTAACGTTATTAAGGTTATACTAGTTGAAAATTGTACCATACAAACGTAGTCTGGCGATAACTCCACTGTTTGACGATGTACGTTCAAAATTAAAAAATATATCAATTTGTCTCATCATTATCTAACCTTTTAACACTAATTTTAACGTATCTTTGGGCGCAAATATATACCATAAGACCAAGGAAAATTGCAATAGTCACCATACAGGGATAGATTAGTAGTTCAACAATGCAAATAATTTTATTTTGAACAGATACATTTAGTCCATTTTTCATGATATTTAGACTCCCAAAGGTCTGTTTATAAAATTTCGCGCACTCGTTTTAAAGTTAAAATTTGCAAAAGTGTGTATTCGTTTGGGAACTAGCTTCTTACTGCTCATTACAGCATCAATCTTTTTCGCTCGTGTTGTCGAATGAGATAGCATACATTTTAACCCCGCGCACAAAATAGTTCATGCCGTCGACTAGTGCAACCTTGACTAATGAAACGGGACGCAACGTTTATATTCGGCTTGCTACATAGAAGGTATTAAAAAAAAGACAATCAATTATCGCTATCACTAAGCTAAAATCAAATCAACTGTAGTTACTGTCTGATAAAATATCGATAGTAATAGTCTTGAAATTATAATAATCAATCACAAGAAGGTTCTTGCTACTCTAATTAGAATATTCCTTCAAAAGAATTAGAATATTATCTTTCATCCGCTGCGTCTAGAACTATTCAATTTCAATAATATCAAATGAGATTGAAAGCTGAGACACTCGGATTTGCAAGTGACTTTCTTCGAAATTGCTTACTAATCAGTAACTTTTAAAGCAGGTTATTGATTTAAGGAATTAATATTTTTTACTTTGCTGAAAGTGCTATTTTATTAGGTGATTTAGGTACGTGTAGTCGTTAACTTGTGCAGTAGTTAAAAAAACTTTTTACAAAAAATTACTACTGACTTCCAAGTAAGAAAACTACAAAGTGATAAATAACTTTTATTTTGGAAGTCGGTGTCTGTGTCGGTAGGTACCAATTTTTTGCGTTATGGACAACGACTGCCAAAAATAAAGTTATTTTTCACTTTGTAGTTTTCTTACTTGGAAGTCGGTAGTATTTTTTTGTAAAAAGGTTTTTATTTTTCATTTTTGGTTGTACCTACCTAATAGGCAAGTAGTTTAGTAAGGTACCTATAATGCCAGAATAGATTACCCGAATATCATGAAACCGGTGAAATAAGAATGTACCAAGGTGAACTGTTACATCTGCGTCCCCTTTAGAGCGTACTGGCGTGATGTTATGTTATGAAATGGTATAAACAATAAACAGACATGCGATTGTAGTAATCCCGATAGATTTACCGTAATTTATTGAAGAGTTCTGTTATATATCTTCGAAGATGTCCATCTGATCTTCGCCAAATTAAAATGAGACCAATTACTGATCATACTCTTTCAAACAAAAAAATACTTTTTAAATCGTTTCTCAATTGACGGAGATGTTCGGAGAAAAAACAAACATAAAGTCGAACATAGAACCTCCTCCTGTTTGGAAAGTCGGTTAATTACGAAACTTGTGACGACGTATTCCACATTGGGCACCCGTTTTAACGGCACCCGAGGTATTCCAATTCCACATTCGGCACCTATCAATATTTATCGCAGGTGCCGTAAGTGGAATGAGTTATTATTTAAAATGTTATGCCACACTTGGCACCTACGGATCAATAGGTACTAGTGTTGGGACGTTTATTTCTTTTAGGATGTCAAAATTCACAAATTCGATTAAAATCAGTAGAGAGTTTAATATGATAATAATATAACTTCCTCTTTTGCTTTTTAGTGAGTGAATGAACATTATAAGCATTTATATTTAAGAGTTTAGAAGAACGAATTACCGGCTTGATATAAAAGTAATTTAAACAGAGTTGAATGCTATTTTTACAAGTTTTATTTAGTTTCACCTGTCCCAAAGTCTATATGATGGTTATCAGAGTTAGCAAGTTAAATTTTACCCACTTCCCATTGTTCGATTGAGCATTCTTGCTTATATAACGCTGTTATTCAAACTCTCACCACAAGAGTTCGCCATCTATCTACTTGCCAGTTTTAAGATAGTTTAACGCACGAGACTTAACTCGAATCATTGACACAGAGAAGAAGACATCAATTTAGTTAATCTGCGGATTATTTCCTTAATCTACGGAGTAACGGTTTCCTCACTGCGACGGTAATGCGTATGTAAAGTTATCAATTTGAATAGTAACCGAAGAGATTAGTAGTTACGGCATTATATTAAAGGTATGTCTATCTACAGATGTATATACGTTCAACTTCAAAAGGATTCAAATTTGTGTTAGGGTCAGGTCACACCGAGATGCGGTGCCGCTCGCAATAGTGAGATACAATTAGACCTTTATTCACAGATTATACAGAATTAGAATACGACCGATGCGCTGCACTGCATCTCAAGGCGGCGCGGCGTCTTGCAGCATCTCAAGCAGGGTGATGCAGCTATACTTTGCCGGTACTGCACCTCGCGAATTTGAATACGCCCCGCGGCTTTACGATGCTCCTAGCTACATCGCGATTCGTTTTGTTCAGCGTGCCGAAAAGCGCGAAGCTCCTCGTCCTGCACTCCTAAACCCCTTCTAGCGTAGGTGGTTGAAGAGGCCAGTGGTTTTTCCCCTCGTTTGAAGAGGTTCAAGTATCATCATGTGACACCACGTCGCGTCACGTCGCGTCTCGGTGTAACATGACCTTAACACTTGACAGTGCGTAACTAAACAGTTTTGTCAACTTCAACTCTTGATTAGTGGCTTCTGTAGAAAACTTTTGTGTCATACCTAGACTGAACAGCTTTATGTTCTTAAAGAAGACTTTCAGGACAGAACTTTTTAATTACTTTGACTTTGAATCTGTTTTGTTACGAGCGTGTGCCCTGACCAAAGGCGAATTTCTGAAAAATTTGAACGTGGGCTGCACGTATGGGTGTGCTATCCGCGTAATAGAGCTTCGATGTCTTCATTTTTGCAGTACCGTCATCATCATCATCCGGAGCCTGACTTCGCTCAATGTTGGACTTGTAACCGTGCTAATCCGTATGCAGGAACATGCCACCATTATATAGGTTTTACCCGTGATGGCAACAATTTCGTTTACCCATCTCGCTATTGGACGCCCAATATTCCTTCTGCTAGTCCTTGTATACTACTCGGTCACTGCCCTACCCCACCTGTCATCACTACGCCTTGTCATGTGTTAGGAGTAGGCTCCTACCCAACTTAATTTGAGTTCCACTAACACGTTTTCCGATGTCTAAGAAGCATTATGTCATAGACGCATAGCCTTAGATATCTAATAGGTACATATGAACAACAGTGTACCTGCTACGCCTTAGTTAGCTTGTCTGCTGATATAATACGCCTGTCAAGTCTACGTATATCGCTGCCACCAGGTATTACCTATTATATTTAGGGAATAAGACAGCAACCCGCACTGGGCCCGCGTGGTGGATTACGGCCCATTCTCTCTCACAGAGAGGAGGCCTGTGTCCCAGCAGTGGGAACATTAATAGGCTGATGATTATGTGATTTAGGGAATAAGAGAGTAGTATTAAGTTCGGAGCATGCTTTTTCATTATTGGTTTAAACAATCCTAGCACATTTAGCCTTGTTTTCAGAGTTATTTGTAATACCTACACATTCTGGTACTAATCAAACATTTGACACTAAGTCGTTTAATTTAAATGCTAATTAATACACACAGAGTACACAATAATGTTGTTTGTTGTTGTTGTTCATCAAACTCAAATATACTTGTAGAATCCCGAAAGGCGTCCATTTGTGACTCTTAATCTCAGGATTTCCGAGGCCAAGAGATCGACTTCGGCTCTCCAGCCTGCATTCTTTAGCAGTGTTACAAAATGTACTTCAAGAAAAGTCTTTGTTTCAGTTTGAGTAAAGCTAAGCACTATACTTGAACTATACGTTTTTCATTGTTTTATCATTGGTTTTATATTTTATGTTGATATTTTATTTATTTACTACTTCTTCAATCAACAGATTAGTAGAAAATACAAAAGTTTCGTCTGGCCGAAGTTTCAGATCCAACCGACACTAAAAATTATTGCAATCTCTATTTTATTTTAGCGGCAATAAACTATAGCTTTGTTAGAAAATTTATCGTGAATGTACCTGAAATAAACTCTTGAAAACATAATTTAAGATTGAGCTGGAACCAATCCACAATCATATCGCACCCTCATCAAACAAAAACATAAATCACATTTAAAGCGCTCTCGTTCAGCTGAACGCTTCGCAAATTACCGACACGTTTTTTCCTTTCGTACAAACTGCACTTGGGTTACAAGGGACGGTGATAACTGGCACATCGCCATACTTATCAGCCGGTTGTTCGCAGAACACGCATCACTACTCCAGGCACGTACACTAAATCTATATTTCTCGCGGCGCATGAATGTAAGCAAGTTTTAAGAACATCTGCTTGCGATGTCTGCCTCTGGAAAATTGAAATGATATTAAATCTATGTACGTAGTTACATGTGGCACACGCATAAAACATAACATCGTTACTGCAATCTTATTGAACAAATGTAACATTTTTATTCAGTAAACATTCCCGGCTCCCACAAATACAATCAGTTTTACTCAACGTGTGAGGATATTGTTTAAAGTTTTTGCTCGTTTTCTTCTCCGACCCCAGTTTAGTCCCGTGTGAGATTCATTTCTGCATGATTTTCAATTGAACGAAGATTTATTTCCTGAGGCTTATTTTACTCACTCGTTCATATTCCGTTCACCTGCAGTTTTCGTTCTAGAAAAAGGTTTCTTATCGGTTTTCAATTACATACTTACATCCACTTTCATGCGTTGTCTAAATGCCTTTGCTCAAACTGCTACAGTACCGTGAAGCCGTTTTAGGAGCAAAAAGTTTAATTCCGCCCACATTTTATAACTAGGTACAGCAGCCAAATGGGGAATTAGTCACATTTGCATATGGATTGGGAACTAATGACGGGAAAAACTTGCAATTACTAACACGTGAAAAAATATCTCGCAGTAAAAACAAAACAGAACGTCGTCGTTAGTGAGATCAGCAGGCAGATATTACTTCGCGAAAGTTTATTTTTGCACCAGATCTGTCTCGAAGTAAGAAACTAAACTTGGCCGATAGTGGACAATTCCTATCTTTCTTTTTCTCGTCAAGATTGTCTACCTACTTTCTTAAGCACCCGTTTAATTTTGTACTCTACGGCAGTGCCCGGAAAAAGCTTTGTTTTCTAGTTATGTACCTTAATATTGTTCGTGTATATAACGTTTATGCATTCATATTAATATATCATATGTATTTCACAGAATGGAAACGAATCAGCATTGCCATTTAACGTGGCAACGCTGCCAGCGTTCTGGGCACGTTGCCCATTGACATCGACGAGAAGGAATTTTTTGATGCGAAATGAGCCCTCTTCCTATTGTATATAGGTATGATTTTTTTTAATATTCAATTGAAACAAGTTTAAACTACAATGTCTTTAGCCAAGTTATGACAACATATTTCTCTGAAGACCAGTACATAGGTAAAACTTAAGACTTATTGAGCACCTGCTAGTAATTTTGCGATTTTTGGGTCATCATTATGTAGCGGGAAAACACACGTTTTAGTTTTAAGAAAAAATAACGTAACTGTAAACATGGAAAAAGTGTATTGCATTTAAATATTTAAAGCGCCATCGCTTTGTGGAATAACTGCTATTAGCGATAAAATATAGGAATATCGGTTATTTATAAAAAATAAACGTCTTTGTTTTCTGAAAGTGTAATTAACGTCTAGGTACATTTTTTGCCGTAGTTAAAACTTTACGCAGACGATTTTTTTGTAATAGTAAAAAACTGATAAGGACCAACAAATTTAATTATTTTTGTTTATATTGCTTCTTTATTATCTACTTAGTATCTGGCCGTTAATACATAACTGTTCTTAATTAGTTTATATTAACGTAAGTATTAGCAGGATTGCTCGGGGAACACAAGACAGGTGCTTAATTTAAATCTTTGTTCGCATAAGTTAGATTTTAATAGGCAATTCTTACGTTATTTGATCGTTGTTATTATGATTAGAGGGAAGTGTTATTGGGTTTTTGCGTCCTAAATTCCTCAGAAACAGTTCGGTCCTGACTCCGCATCAAAGTTGCGACAAACAAATACGCGATGAATGGAAGGGCGACAGTTCGATATGAAGATCATCAGTGGTGCGACAGCAAATAGCTGTGATGTACGTTAGTGCAACTGATTGTTTTCACGACAAACTTCCGGTGTTTGGATATTTACCGGCTACGCCTCTTATTACACGTCACTCAAGCTAAAACAGTGTTGCTCCCGAGTTGGACAGTCTACTTTTTATCACTCTACTTTTTATCAAAATAAGTAAGTGCAACTTATGAACAATAACGTTACGTTTATTTATTTACGAACAAGTAGGAACCATAAGATTTAACATATGAATAATTTGAGGATAATGTTTATATTTGAACAATTATAGAACTTCATGGTAACAATTTTATTGGTACCATCCGCTACAGTTGTAGATTTAATTTATTATTTTGCTGCCCGCGTTTTCCCAGCCAGTCACTTGTTCAATACAATGTTCCCGTGCGGTCCGAAATAGAATTCACCTCATGCATTCGTCGTAATCGATTTAGCTAAGTAATCCCGCATGGTTTTGATTCATCTCTTTGCTGATTGAAACATTTATTAACAATACCGACATTCCAAATTCAAATCACTTTAAGTCCCTAGGGATTAATGAGCTATTTTAGTCCCTGTTTACGAAGAATAAATTAGCTCTTTTTGAATAGATGTGATAAATATATCTTTAATTGCGATCTAATTATTATTGTATATTCGTAACAAGCTGTCCTTATGTTCCAAATAATATGTTAGTATTATAAGTACTTCATTTTCTTTATTTACTATGTGATGTTCTGCAGAAAGGTCAGGTGCGCAGTACAAGCTGCATGTATGAACGTTAATGAAGCAAAAGAAGTACGTAAGGATCGTACCAGGCGGGTTCTATAGATTCAGCCTACCCCCATGGGAAAAAGGCGTGAGTAGTAGGCTATGTATGGCCACCTTCTTCCTGTGCCTTTGCATAGCGCAGAACGACCGGCTGACAAATATTTTCAGGATGCTGGTTACCAGTGTTACGCAAGCAATAAGGAAGCTGTTTTCTTACGTATCTATAGCTGTTCGACAAATAAAGCCGAGATGCCATGTTTTATTTTATTTAATTAAAGAAACTTGTGGTTAAATAATAACAGCCGCACGGATCGATCAACCAGGTTAAGCCACGCTTGCCAAGGTTAGTCCGTGGATGGGTGACTACTTTTAAATATCGAGTTTCCTCCGTGCCTCGAAAAACACGTTAAGCCGTTGGTCCCGACTGTCATTTGAAGATCTTTGAAAGTCGTTAAGGGTAGTCAGAAGTCTAAAGTTTGACACCAATCTTGCCAAGGGGTATCGTGTTACCCAGTTACTGGGTTGTGGAGGTCAGATAGGCAGTCGCTCCATGTAAAACACTGGTAACTAAATGCATCAAAAGCCGGTTAGACTGGTAGCCGACCCAACCAACATAGTTGAGAAAATGCTAGGCAGAAGGATATAATTCAACAAACATAACAATTGTAAACGTTGGCTAATCGTAGCACAATATATTCTGTTCGTAACAGACCTCACACAAAAGATACAGCCGTGTGCTCTATGACGACTGTTTGCCAACTCCCGAACAAAGCAAACACCGCAGCATATCTACCAGTGCATCACCGCTCTCTCTATACACTTCGCAGGCATACAATCTGGCAGTTAGCAAGCATTGTAAGTGCTTAAGCTGCTCACCTACAACCCATCGTGCTCGGATTAAAGATCAATAATAACGGCTAGCCGGACGGCTGTTTAGTAGATCTACAGCCGTTCCTTAACCCCAGTAGCGTATTTATCCTTAGACCAGGGGGGCAGACTGTGGGTACACCTGCTTGCCACCCCGTTGCTTCTTGCCTGTCAAAAGACCAATCTTATACACTGAAGTCGACCAAGTAATTTGTATTTCTATCCGAAATGCAAAAAAATACGAGATTGCTTCGCTTGCCAAAAGGAAATAAAATAAGAAACATTAAATTGCTTTCATTTTGTCAAATTATAATCATAGAAAACGGTTTTTTTTTTGTTAATACTTATATAATTTGGCCTGGGGCACCAAATCTGTGAATACGCCACTGCTTAAAGCCTCCACAGGTTGGATCAGTAACTACAGCTAAATAAAACCAATACAATATTTAATCTAGATAGTGCTCTTTTTTTCTCAATCTGAATAGAATATTACTTCTTGGAATTTGTGCTTCATTTTTAGAGCCGCTTATTTCGCTTTTATGTTATCATTTTCTAGAAGGTTAGTGATCAGATCAGGCTATTCTATCTAAATTGCTTCTGATAAAGTTTAGTGAGTGGAAAAGATAATGTTTCCTTGAACCACCGCGCTTTTCAACCGACTTCGAACATGGAGGAGGTTTTCAATGCGACTGTATGCTTTTTTTGTATGTTTGTTACAATATAAGGTACTCCGCCAATTATGGACCGATATTGAAAATTATTTTTATGTTTGGAATGTTATATCCCGAGGTGATGGCATATAGCGATTTTGATATTTTTATCAACACTGCACAGTATGATTTTTTCTTGTTTACAGCTTTTTAGTTCGCTTCTTAAGCAGTCGGGTTTTTGTTTTTTTTTGAAAATAAGTTTTTCTAATTAGTGCTTGCATTCCGCTTAGAAATGTAATAAAAAGCAAGCGTTTGTATCCACAACAAGCAAGATATCGTTACTCTAAACAAGCCATTGTATGTTATGTCCCTTTTTTCTTGGCAGGTTGTTTATGGCCGTATGGAATTCAGAACATTCAAAAATTATAAATTTTTAGCCATCTTTATTTATACCCGCTTATGGATATGACTAGGTTAAAAACAGTTATCAAAATCTCCATAGAACATGATTATCATCTGCTAATCTGTGTTTTAACTAATGACAAGGCCAGAACATACATAAACTCACGCCTTTTTCCATGGGGGTAGGCAGAAACTACAGAACACCACCTGCTACGATTCTTACATACTTCTTTTGCTTCACACACATTCATACATCTAGTCATACACACACGGTACTGCGCACTTGGCCTTTCTGAAAAACATCACCTATAAGGTCTATGTATGTCTTTCTAGGGCGTCCCCTCCCGGCGTTTCCATTCACGTCTGCCTTGTAAATACCTTTCGTTGGTCGCCTTTCATTCATCCTCTCAACATGGCCAGAAAGTTATAAATAAGTCCATTTTTATGCTTATTTTACTGATCGCTCTGTTTTGTAACAAAACCGGCAATAAGTGCTAAAAATCAATGTGTAAAGAGTCCCCATAGTCGAAAATTTTGTTACATTAAATTATTGCAGAATCAGGGGTAGCGGTTTGTTGTAACAGAATCCTTAAAACTTCTCACACGTGTTCCGCATGTTAAGTGTTAGCAGATGAGAAGGAATATAGTAGTATGCATATCGGACAGGAAGACACTTTCAATTCATTCCTCATGGGAAATAACACTAACACGACCTTAGCAAATCATCTTCGGCTCACAACGTTTGAGGCGTCTTGTTAACAGTACAGTGGTGGCCCAGTGGCTCAGACCTCGCCTTTGGTGCTTGAGGTCATGGGTTCGAAATCCGGGCAAGAACCAATGTGACTTTTTCAAATTCATATGTACTCTTTAAGTTTATCTTGGACATCACAGGCAACGATGAAGGAAAACAGCGTGAGGAAACCTGGACTTATATAGTTAAGGCGGTATCTCGAGCAAAACGCCACGCAAGCGGTTTTTCGTGCTGTTTTTAGGAGCTATCTACTCGTAATTTAAAAATAAATATCAATTAATAAAAATACATAAAATTTCTACATAATATTGATTCTAAAATGGTAGATTTAGATTTTTTAATGTTGTATATATTTCACTAATCTCCTTCCAAAAAAAACATAATCATGATAAATAATTATTGTTCATAAATTATTTTTTGTACTAACACTAATGGATAGACAATTTAATAACATACATTTTGTAGTTTTTTTTTTCAAACGACCAAAAATCGATTTTATAAAGATTTTATTCTAAAATCTGGGTGTATTCACTACTGTAATTCATGCGCCACCAGTGCCGCTAGACCAATAGGAATGCTCATATCTCATGCCGATTTGTTGGTCAGGGTGCCGTCTTAATGTAAGTCTGAAATAGCCAAGTTAGAGGCCTGTGGGGTTCCAAAAGGCGGCTTAATTAAAAAGACATCAGAGGTGGCCACATTCTGGAACGAAAGAATAGTACCTACTCATAGGACACAGCTTTTATTGTGAATCCTACTATTTCTAGTATTGCACATAACATCACGCCTGTATTCTGCGTAGGGTCACCTGTAGTTCACCCACATTTCGTCAGTTATATTTAAGTCACATTGCCATCTACCGGGCACAACTGAGAAATTCCAGATGTAAAATTTCAATAACACTTTGTCAGGCCCGAGAATCGAACCCAAGGCCTCATGTTCAGCAGTAGCGCTTGCAACGGATAGACTTACTGCTACTATTATTATATAAATATAATACTACTACTTCTACTAACTAGCTTCTGCCAGCGGCTTCGAACGCGTAAAAGTCGAAAATTATCTCAAGGGCTAAAAAGTACTCACTATAATCCATGTCTGCGCTAAATTTCATCCAGATCCATCCAGCTGTTTGAGCGTGAAGAAGTATCAAACAAACAAACACACACACTCACAAGCTTTCGCCTTTACAATATTAGTAGGGTGTTAAATTCTGTATGTTTATATTTTTGATAATCATTCACGCTTCAATAGCAAAACGGATTCAGATCAACATTTCCATGACCTGGATTAGGACTTATAATACTTTATTACACCGCAGAAGGTATTTTTTTGACATTTACGCGGTTGATGTCGCTGGCAAAACAGAATTACAAAAACGGTGCATTAAACAACCTATTATATTTTAATAATATTGTAACATTTCTTCGAGAAAGGTTTTAGCTCATCCTGATTGACCGGTAATATAGGAAATGCATAAAAGCATTACACCTTGTTGAACCTCATCATCAGCCTATTAATGTTCTCACTTCTGGGACACAGGCCTCCTCGCTGTGAGTGGAAATGAGCCGTAATCCATCACGCGGCCCCAGTTCAGGATGATGGATGTCATATGTCTTCGAATGTTTGGTTCTAAGACATGCCGGTTTCGTCACGATGTTTTCCTTCACCGTTTTGAGAGCAGTGGTGATGAAATTATTTACACAAAGCCTGGGTTCGAACCCACGTTGGTTTTTTTCGTCTTTTCTACTGGCTTGTGCATGTGCACATAATCAGCCTACAACATGTACACGACTGTGAAATAGGCCTCGTCTCTGTGAGAGGCAGTGGACCAAAACCCACGACGCAAGCCAAAGGTAAGATAAGTAGGTCATTTGTCTAATATTTACTAAGTATCCCACGACCGGTAATTGGTAAATTCAGCACAGTTGCTCAATGATGCAGTTCGTAACAGTTTTCTGTGGTCAGCTAGTCGCAATAGCATAGGTGTTAGCACAATACACTCCCCGCAAGTGTCCGCTTAACTATAGAGAAGCTACTCAAGCTGCATCTAGTTCGCAAGCTGGCAGCTTAAGGAGGATACTTTGCACAAAGAATTTAGAGAGAAAAACAGCTGTTAGAGAAATACCGGGAACGATTGCTTTTTTTCGTTTTTATCGAAACTAAAGTATTTGCAATTTTGTTTTCAGTGATTGATTTGTGATAAACTGTGTTTTAAAAGGAGGAAAAGTGAAGAAATATGCAAATGGTTGATTCGATATAAGAAATTAAGCCAATGAGAGTTACCGAACTGATTTATATCTAAGTATAGTACCCAACCTTTATAAAAAAGTAGCTGTTCGATGAATTTTAATTAAAAAAATACATAAAAGCTTCGTGAACCGATCGACCTCAAACACTTATTCACTTAATTAAACGCAAGGAAAGGAAAAAATACAAACATTTAATGAGAAATTCAACGTTAAATGTTGGCAAAGCTTATCAATTAGGAAGTCGTCTATTTCCTCGTAGTAACTCAATTATGAGTAGCTAAAAGCTTGTTGACGCAGAGAGACTACTACCTGAAGTACTCCGTAGTGCGTACTTCAGATGGTCTGGACAGGTGGACCGGGACATTT
This sequence comes from Orthosia gothica, assembly GCA_949775005.1. NCBI lineage: Eukaryota > Metazoa > Arthropoda > Insecta > Lepidoptera > Noctuidae > Orthosia > Orthosia gothica. The sequence goes on from OX459039.1 coordinate 23,741,613, forward strand.
TGAATAAATTCTTCCGAGGCGATTCGAGTACAACTTTAGTGTGGGGGAAATTTAATAGACTATTCAACTGTACACTAGCTTATTGAAACCCGGGTCGTACGTCGTGAGTCACACAAAAATACCCGGCTGGTACATACCTACGCTCGTTGTAAAGGAAGGTATCGATTGTTTAATTTGTGTAACGTCTTCACGCGACTTACGGTAGATAGCTAGCTAGGTATGTACCGATGCCCCAACTAATTAGCATAGAGCTTTTCTGGATGATTGCCAAATTTAACAAGTGGAAAGGAGGCGTAAGATGCTGAGATTACAATTTTTACCGACATACTGAAAATTTATGTCTGTCGCCAAGATATCTCGAGTATCTTGCAAACTCGATTTAGAGACGGAACAAAGAATATCTGCCGGCGTTTCTAGGATGTATTTTTAGTACAGCTAACAATACAATATAGTGGGGGAGCTGGCTGGAAGTTTTTTCGATTTGGTCAATTTTTAAGGGCCATCAGATTTAAGAAAAGTCCACAATTACTTTGTCAGATTTGAGCCCCACCTTATCTAAAGAAAATGAACGGTTTTGTTTTGTAATTTTTATCCGAATCCAAAAAAGGAGAAGTTTCTTAATTCGACTGTATGTTTTTTTGTATGTTTGTTACGCGATTACACCGCCAGTTATTAATTGATTTTGGCGATTCTGTTTTGGTTGAAAGAATATATCCCCAGTTGGTTACATATAAATTTGGTGAAGACCTGATGAAGAACCTCGAAGATTATACAAAAAACTCTTCAATAAATGACTAAAATGCTACAATCGCATGTCTGTTATTGTTTTTACCATTTTTTGTTATCTGTAAATGGACCCCTGAGCTTATGTGAAACTTTTCAGATATATCGGTGTTTTTCTGCAAGCTGCACCAACTCAGCTATCACCTCGCTACTCAAAAATCCTGGCAGCTCTCCTCTAAAAGGAAGTTCATCGATCAGCTTCACAAGTTTCCGTGGGATTAGTAGTAATTGACAAGTGTCGGAACGCTGGCACTTGGCGGCGAGGAACCTTTGCTGCCAAACCAGATTGCCTGCCTGATTACTATTGATCGTGATTGAGTGTAAACAATGGGAAGCAACTAATAATTCACTACAACAGAATGTGCAAATACAAACCTGAATACTTATAAAACAGCCATTTAGTTTGTGTTTCTAGAAAATAATAATGAAGTGCCCTTCGAACGTTCCTTTTTCTAAACCTGGGGCACACCCGAGCTGCTTTTTACTCGACTGCCGAAGGAGGGTAGTGTGTTTATCAGTCTATGTATTTATGTATGTTTAATTGTATGTATATGGATGTATGTACCAGGCCCCTCAGAAAGTATTGCGAAAAAAAGTTTTTATATATGGGAGACTGGCCAGTTATAATGTTTTTCGAAAATATGATTATTTATAAGTAAAAATAAGTAAGTTCCAATTTCAAAATTTCCCTCCACATTTTTTGCGAGTTAATTCAAAGTATTGTGTCTCACTGAAATATGGATCTGCGCCGGGAACATTTTAGAGCTATGATTTTATACGATTTCAAGTGTCGCCTGAAACCGGATGAATCGTACGATAGACTTCAAATGGCATTCATGGATGAAGGCCCTTCCAAGGCAACCGTGTATCGTTGGTATAACGAATTCAAGCGCGGTCGACCAACTTTGGGGGATGACGAAAGAAGCGGTCGCCCTTTGACGGCTGTTACCGAAGAAAACGTGCTAGCAGTGAAAAATTTAATCCAAGACAATAGGCGAATTACATATCAGGAGATTCAACACATATTGAAGATTGGATCGGGAAGCGTTCACGAGATTCTACACAGCCATCTTCGCGTGAGGAGGATAGTATCACGCTGGGTGCCGCACAACCTCACCGATGCTCAGAAGCAGGCCCGGGTGGAATGGTGCCGTGATATGCTTAACAAATTTGAAGCAGGCTCGTCTCGGCGTGTTTACGACATCGTTACAGGTGATGAGTCCTGGATTTATCAATACGACCCAGAAACCAAGCGCCAGTCGACTGTTTGGGTGTTTCAAAATGAGCCAACGCCTACCAAAGTGAAGCGATCTAGAAGCGGGGGTAAGATTTTGATCGCTAGCTTTTTTAATTTGACTGGCCACTTGGTATCAATTCCCTTACGGGATCAAAAAAGCATTAATGCCGAATGGTATACTACCAAATGTTTGCCAGAAGTTTTCTCTGTTATAAGCAACAAGCGACCAAACACAGGGCTCCGCGGGCTACTGCTCCACCACGACAATGCACCTGCGCACACCGCACTCAAAACGAGGGACTTCCTGGACAGCACGCCAGTCAAACTCCTGGGTCACCGCTCTTACAGCCCTGATCTAGCACCGTGTGACTTCTTTTTATTCCCAAAAATAAAAAATCAGCTCAAAGGGATACAATTTTCGTCGCCGGAAGATGCGCTGGCTGCGTTCGAGCAGGCTGTAAACGAGGTGTCTGCGGCGGACTGGAAAAAGTGTTTTGAAAACTGGTTTAGGCGCATGAATCTTTGTATAGAGGCTGGTGGAAAGTACTTTGAAAAGATTTAATAAAAATATATGTACGTATAGAACAATTTTTTTTAGTTTCGCAAAACTTTCTGAGTGTCCCACGTATACTCCAAGTGCACAGCATGATTTTTTTCTTGTTTACGTCTTGTAAGTTCGCATTTAAACGATCGGGTTTTTTGATTTCGTGATTTTTTTTTAAGTGTCTTTTCATTTCAACATCATCATCATCTTATCAACTGAAAGACGTCCACCACTAGACATGGGCCACCCCCAAGCGTCGCCACATTGACCAGTCTACTTATAAGTAGTTAGGTACTACTAGTAGTTAGGTGTGGTTAGGTTTAGGGTACTTGTAACTATATATAGTTAGGTACTAAAAAAGTTTATAAAATAATCATGAATTTCAACTAAAATAATTACAATAGTGGTAAGTATTGTAGAAGTATTTTGTTTTTAATCCAAGACAACCTCTACAACCCAATACTACTAATACGACAGGGATACCGTGAAATCCTCTATACCCACGCCTTCTTGAAGAGGTTTATTTGTTACCCAGTATCGCGCAATATTGGAAACTTTAAAAAAATAGAAAGTGTTTCAGAATGTAAAGCGGAAAACAAAAACTGAAACGAGGCACATAAGAATAACTTTCGAACAAGTATAAAAAAGAAGAGAGAAAATAATTAAATACGTTTTGGTTATTTTTTTTAGTCTGTACTTATATACTAACAAAATTCTTTAAAAAGTTAAATTTACAGGGTAAGGCCATACCAGTGCAGTTTTATTATGATTTACGTAAAGAAGTGTGTCTTCAATTTAAATTATTTTTATAAATATTGCTGTATAGGCGCAAATGAGGTATCTTATCACTTTTCGTATGTACGCAATGCCTATGAAAAACCTTTTCCGCTATCTAGTTATATTTATTGGAAGATGAAAGACCTTGACCTACCCAAAAAAATTGCTGTTAATATTTTGGAGAGAAAATAAATATTTTGTAGCCCTCATTACCTTATAAAGCTTGAATAAATTAAGATGCTTACTACAATTAGTAAGTATAAAAATAAATACTCCTAATTCTTAAGCCAATGGCCATGTTTTTCATTTTACGTGCATGTTTTTTTTTAGATTGACTGATGCCTTCGTTTCCACCGAATGCACCTAACACCTTTGCACGTTGGTCCCGCAGGCTTATTACGTATGAATCAGCAATTAGCAATATTTGCGCAGATATTGTACAATTATCTCGCGATCATCGCTTTACGTCAGAAAATTGGAAGGCTTATTTTTGCGAAATAATTGCTCTTCAATCGCGAATCCGCATTATATATGAGCTATAGCCACACTATACTAATTTTAAGACAGCACTGCTAACAGTAAAAATCTGCTAACTGAAATGTGCATTTATCGCAAGCTGATCGCGATCATTTCGTATTACGTATGGTTTTTGACAGCAGAGCGACAGCCATCGGTGAGCAAATGTGGCTGTCAAATTGCGATTACCTTTTGGGGAATTTTTAACTGCACCTCTATTTAGAAATTTAAGCAAACAAAATATCTCCACTAATAACCTACTGCAAAACAATATTACTCACCGTAAAACAAAAATACTGATTTGCACACAAATTATTCAATTAAATATAAAATAAATGTGAATTAGTCCAAGAGCGAGCGAAGCGAGCTCGGGAGCTTAGGGCACCCCGACACGGATAGGTTAGGTTCGAAGGAGATGACGGGAGCTGAAGTGAGCGAGCAAAGCGAGCGAACTCAGCTCCCGTCATCTCCTTCATGTTAGGTTACTTTAGACCCTGCAGACAGAAATAGGAGCCCTGCGCAGCGGGGCTCCGTCGACTTTGTTTCGTTTCCCCCCCTCCCTTAAAACTTAAATATTTTGTTGCACTCGAAGAATTATTAGATTTACTTTTAGTTAACAGATAGTTATTCAGTAAAACAGTTAAGCTTTAAAGATCTAGCAGTATAGTATAATTCATTTATTTGATGAGCAAATTTAGTGTGCAATTCAGTATTTTTGGTAGTAATTTCGAATATTTTGATTGAAAAAAGGGGAATTACAGTTAAAGTATTAAATAACACCCTTACTTTTTCCCTTGTTGTTGGTCGATTGCCAATCGCTCGCTGATGGCTGAGTAGGTACAGAAGTTTTTGAGTATTTGGCGACTTTTTTCATGTGTTATTTTGTGGCTACTTTAATTATCCGCAAATTAGAATAATAATATAAAAGTAAATATTGAAAAAACAAATTCCTAGTGAATATTGTAATGACAAATTGGTGTTGTTTTGTGTCTCTAATGTCTACGCAACTGGACTATTTGTTGAATCATTGAAACAGACGTGATCTCGGTAAAGTGCAGGATTTTTTATACTGTAGTGTTGGCTACCTCAGCGAAGCTTATATGTTTACTACTAAATACTTAGAAACAAATTAGAATGTGATAAGTCCGCAATATTTATCTTCTATTATATTTTTTTTTTAATATGGCAAGCACCGATGTCGACTATTCTGCCAATGTCTAAAGTAAATTGGAAAAATCTATTTTACGTTTCATAGCTTAAATACGAGAAGATAAAGTCTATTTGGCGATGTGCTAATGCGTTATCGATTCGATTTCTTATAACAATCGACAATTCGAAAAAAAATTAATGGATTTTACACATTGACATTTTAGTCATTCAATTTTTTAAATCAATTATTATATTATGTAAATAAAATGAGTATCCAATTTTCACTGCCATATTTACTTTACACAAATACTTCAGATCTCCAAATATTAATTTAGCGGAATATTGAAGCTAATTCATAATCAAATTGACTATTGTAAAAAACAGCCTCCACGAAGTGTTGCTCTTTCATAAGCTGGTTAATTCATCAAACGATACATTTTATAAATCATCGGACAGATAAAATAGCTTCTGTTAAAAGTGAATGTCAAAAAAAAAAAATGACTTAAAGGCCTCAGTAGCCAGGTCACTAAATTGTTTTTTTTTTTAACTTTTATTTACTAAGAACATTTTTTTACAAACATTTGTTGAATGTATCAACATACCAACACAAACCATCGCGGGTTTAACAGCGGTATGTCAGACGCGGCAACTCGGTGCCACAACACACTTTTAAATGAATATTAGGTAAACATATCTCATCATTTGAATAATACACTTTCTAAATCGCATTGCAATCTAGAAAGTATCTTTTCAGCACTCTTGAATAGTTTTTTGCATTTATTGTATTACATATTGCCAGAGGTAAGTCATTCATACAACATGGTAGCATGCATTCCCACGGCCGTGCTCCATACATATTATTAAATTTAGGTACGATAAATGTGGGTAAGTATGATAAACTACGCAACGATTTTAGCCTTTCGTATTTACAAATATTACTTATATTATGGTAATTCGCGCTTATAACAAAGACATTTACAATTTGACAGTGCATAAATAAACACTTGTCATTATCTTGGAATCGCGCAATAATTGTATTGGATATTAATAATTGGATCGCGCAATAATTGTACAATTATTACTACTTGCTGTTCCTTACGTTATAAGCCCGCCGGTTGTCATTTGTAGATCTTTGAGAGTAGTTACGAGTAGTCAGAGCCTGAAGATCTGTCACCAGTTTTATTTACTTACTGGATTGTGATGGACACGTAGGTTAAATACGTGCTTAATGATATTGACAATATTCCTTATAGTTATCTATTAGTTTCTAAGGTGCTCCCTACACTTTGTAAGGGTGAGTTGAAAGATATTCAATTAGATATTCGGCTGAAACTGAAATCACATCCATTTAAATCCGTACAGGTGCATTACCTTAACGACATTCCAAAAAAAAAAAAAAAAAGGTCAGAAAATATTGAATTAAATGTAATTTCAATCCATTACAATTTGTACCGTTATGTCTCACTAACTGACCCACGCGGCTTCGCTCTCGTCAAAATTATAGCCTATCGGGAATAATGTAGCTTTCCATAGGTGAAAGAGTTTTTTAAATCGGTCCAATAGTTTCGGCGCCTATTTGGTACAAAAAAAACAAACAAACAAAAAATCTTTCCTCTTATAGTATTGGTATTAGATTAAGTTGAAATGTGATAGAATAGGAAGCTTTTTATTAAATATATAAATTTAAATTATATGTATTAAATTTATTTAAAATGTTATATTATATTTTTAGAATATGCCGAGTATTTTACTCGTATTTAACTAAAACCGGTTAGATTGGAAGCCAATTGCAACATAGATGGGGAAAGGCTAGGCAGATAAAAAAATTGATTGCTGACCTGCCATTTCCATTGCAATTGATTTGCAAACTTTTGAGTTCTGCTTAGGCTTAACACGCATTGCAGTTTTTAGCCGCATGAATTTTACTCGCGTGGTTTTTAATCCGCGTACTGAATCATAACTAAAACGCACGGCGGATAAAATTCCGCGTGATTTTTACTTGTTCATAGAGCTTAAATACCATACCATACCAACGATTCTGTGGCAAGACACAGATTTGTTGCGGCTTTATTACTGCGCGTTTTTTACCGCAAGTGCATGCAGATTCATACAATTCCATATGTCGCTGACTTTGCGGTTTTTATCCGCGCGGCTAAAAACCGCAGTTCGTGCTAAGCCTAACGGTGCTATGAAAAACGGGGGATAAATATACCTATAAATCTACCTACAAGAAAAGTTATAAAAAACGTTTACCTCGTACGAACTGAAAAGGTGATGTTGAAACACAAATGTACCTTAACTTTTTGAAGTTATGACTGACGAAGCCTCCCCTCGCTTCATTAGCATGTACGTGAATGATTCGGAGTAAACGTTCGGTAATGATGGCTTAACGAGACTGGGAACGATGTAAACCCTTTTGATTAAATTTGAAAGATTAATAACTAAATAAAACTTAAAAAACAATCTGTACGAATTCCTCTAAGCAAATCATGTCATTCGATACATACTCACATCATAGGGAGCATATTAAATAATTGAGCCGCCATCTTTGGAAGATAAATTAGATTCAGAAAGACGTCACAGCTAAACGTGACTTGTCATCCAAACCAAAGGTGTATGCAAAGTATCTGCTCAATCGGTTTAGGATAACTGGTTTTAAAATTCAGTTGCAAGACTTAACCCATATAACTAACAAGGTAAGTTAAATAAAAAAATTGTGTCGGGTACCATCATTGTGTATTCATTACTATTAAAAACATTGTTGTTGTCTTAATAGACTTATGAAATTCTAATAGTTATTAGACTTATAAAATTCCTCGTAGGTACCTCGTACATAAGACCAAAAATATTACGTTAAGCGGAAAATTTATTTTGATCAAGTCCAGCTAGCTATCACTGTTTAGATCATTGCCAACTATAGGTGTTTCCAAGTAATAGCGTAGCATTCTACCGAGCCCTAAACAGCTACTTATTATTTTAAAACTCATCTAGTTCCTAGAAGTGCCTACATGTTGGGCAGTTTTATGGAACGCAGGACCAAACAGTCGGCAACTCGGCACTGCGCGAGTATCGAGTCGTAAGCAGGAGGCACTCGTTTGTCGAGCTCGTTCAATACGCTACAATCATACCTATAAATTATGCCACAAACTTAGTTTCCCGCTCCACTTCCACGGCACAACTCTTACATACACAATATTCGACGTATTTTGTTAAATAACTTGTGTGACAACACCGTTCTCGTCTCAACGTTTATCGGCTTACAGATATAAAAATAAAAGACATTCGATCTAAAGCTCAGGAAAATTGAAACCAACATTTTCTTTGATAACATTTTTAGAATAAAGATATTATGTTCTTTTGTTACATTGTGTACATTCTTCGTTCCTGACATCGGCAGTCAGCAGCAATCTAGTACAATAAGGTACTAGATATAGCTTAGCGATCGGGGAATTGTGAAGGGAAAGCGCCTACAAGATTCAACGGAGCAATGTTGTCTAATTAATTCAAACTGTTATGTAACCAATAACTAAATATTTATATGTATAATCCCATGTGACACTAGTTTGACCTAGTTATAGCTGCGAGATGCCAGCAAAGATTCCGTGTTCTTAGTTCTAATACCGTGAATGTTGAGTGTGACAATATCTGTTTAAACTTAGCTGCAGGAACAGGAACGCAAGCCTGAGTTAGTTATGACTACGCACTTGATAAGAAATTGCGACAGCTATTTAATATTAAATGGTGTTCGTATTCGCGACTGAGTTCTAGAATGAACATTTTGAAACAACAGGAGCTTCTAATTGCTTACCGTTATGCATTCTGAGTAGCAGTTTTCTTGCAATAATATGGATTGTTAACTTAGCTTCTATGAGAACTGCTATTGAAAAGTTAGGTACCATAATTTAAAATTACAGGTTAATGACTGCCATACGACCACATGGGTTGTGTGGTCGCTGCTGACTGCAGTTCCACGCTTATGGCCCGTCACGTCATGAAATGTGTAATTTTGCTGAAACACCCTATGACAAAAATAATTGTTGTATTCGAATTTGTTCAACCAAGGATTACCTTTTATAAACATTATTCCTCTTCCTAATATTAGTTTGGATTTAGATTTGGGACTAATCATGAACCAATTAATCTCGCACAGGGGTATTATTTTGGGCAGGCTGCATATCTACTATGTCAGCTAGCCTGAGACGATGGTTTACCTACATGATAGGTATGTAAGCCGCCGACGCATATGACCCTAGATAGCTGTGGCACGAGCATGAGCTGGCGTAGATAACTGTGGTGTGTCCGTTAAATACCATAATCATATATCGTGTCATTCTTGACACCTCTAAACTAACATTATTCACGACACTGCCATCATTATAAATAAATTACACATAAATGGAAGTTGAAAAGGAATCCTACGTGACACGAGGCACCTAGTTAACAAAACCAATTTGTCCATCAAGCAGGAAGCAGGCGCATACGCGCGTCCAAACGGGTGTTAATAACCGAATAAATTACAGATTGGGGTCGCGATTGTCGATATATCACTGCGCTGCAACGGACTTTGTATATCGTAGTTCTTAATTACAGATAATGTCACCCCGGGTTTTCATTAAAACGAATACGAGGGCAACGGATGCAATATGTCAACGAAGGTCGCTTGAATTTAATATATACCCTGGTCATCCCTATTCAGTGAAAACATTCAACAGTTTACGTCGCTTCGCTGGTCGCCGCTCTTAACGTCTCTGTTTAAATGGGAACACAGTCTTTCTCCGTTTTATCTGAATTTATTTAATGGATTTGCAGGAGGCTCTCTTCGCTGCTATTCTCAGTTACATTATCAAATGGACATCGTCTTCAAGAGAAGCTTATGTTGGTATTTTTTCCGCTTGCCTTCTTATTCTGATGGAATTCTATAGATTTGTTTTTATAAGGTCAACCAACTTAATAAATAAAATCTAGGGCCAAATACATACAATTCCTCGTTGCCATGCCGAAAAATAACATGTAGAAGACGACGTCGCTCAATTCCATACAATAAAGTTGTTTTGTATTTCGGACATGACAACACGATGGGACAAACTGCCCACTCATTGGTGACCTTTGATCAGATTACCACACACATGTTGCCACATTCGAGTTTCTTTTGTTGTTCTCACAAAAATGGTCACAAAGAAAATAAAAATAGACCATTTAATAAATCCAAAAAGACTTTAAGGTGATATAGACTAGAGCATTTACTTGTGACAGAACATCGAGCATTTGATGTTTTTAAATTTACTCGAATCACACTTCGTACATGACGCTCGATGTTTTGTTACGACCTGATTTTAAAAGTCAACGAACGTTTTGGTGTTACAATGAATGGAGCAAAAGCACACGCGTGGGTGACGTGAACTCAGGTCAAGACTGAACGCAAGGTACAAATAAATGTTACAGGTAAAAGAGCCGCCGCGAGCATTACATCGAATGCAGTGTGGAACATTTGCAAGAACGTTACATTACATGGAAAAGGTTTAGGAAACTGAGCAATCGTCTGTATTGTACCATTCGTAAGAACCTTGCATTCCATTGAAATGCTCGCGAAAATGCTCTGCTGTAGTATACTCCTAATACCTTTAGATATTGTTAATTCAATCATAAATATATCTCTATAAAATAACACTCGGTTAAGTTAAGAAGAACGTGTCAAACGCTAGTTTATGCGAAAGTTGGGTAGGTTTTCAGTTCTCAACTTCAAATACTTAATTCGGAAATTATCGTAAATATAAATATAATACTGACGTAAACGCATCAAAATTCTGACAAAATTATTAAGCCCCAGATAAATTACTCGATCGCCGTCATCTACCGACCATTAGTGAGAAACTTGGCCTCACTATGAATTATCACCGAGCTCCTAATGAGAGACGTGGAGGCACTAGTAGTAGCTATCGCACCAACTCTAATTAGATTACCGATAGATCAAAGCCCTGTAGTTAGCCATTACAGCAGAAAACGTACGGTACAGGGCGGATCATTAATACTTATTAATAATTATATTAAATCTAAAGAAAGAAAAGACCTTGTTAGACTGTCGGTTGAACACACGATTGAATGGTCCTGTGTTGAGCTTGATAAGCATGTTGTAGTATGAATCTACCGACCTCCATGTTACCAGAATCTATCTGTGTTTGACTCTGTTATGGAAGATGTGTTAAAACTAGTAGTACTAGTTTTAACACATCTTCCATAACAGTATGTAGTTATGGAAGATGTGTTAAAACTTACAGTAGTTATGAAAGATACTAGTACTACTACTGATACTAGTACTACTAGTTTTAACACATCTTCCATAACAGTAGTAGTAGTATACTGGTAGTAAATAAATCGTCAAATGTGGCGATTTTAATATTGACTTATAAGAAAATAAATGATTACCTAAATAAAAACAATGTAAATAAGTTAGCATCTGATCACAGGGGAGAAACAATAACGTTTAGCTACTACATACCTTGAAAAAAAATGCTAAAAAAAAATTTTGACCGTTACATGTAAAAATTTAAACAAAAATTATAAAACCTTGCCTAGTAAAATATGTGTTCAAAACTTTAATAATAAAGATGACCCAAATGAGTTCTATGCCGAGTTTTTAAAAGTACTAAACACGCAATTTAATGACACTTTTCTACTGAAAGTGAAAAGGTATTTACACCAGGCATTCGTGAAAGCAGGTAAAAGCTATATGAAATTTATGGCCTAACGCATAATATAAATAATACAAGTATTGATAAATATGTTGCGAATTATTCAAAAACCTTTAAAATTACATGCAAAATAGCTAAAGCGCTGTATGTATATTAGCAATAAATTAAAATCAGCAGACGATAAAATTAAAACTACCTGGAAAATAATAAATAATGAAACAGGTAGAAAAAAACAGCGTAATTTTAAATTAATTTAGCAACTGCACATGGTCCATATACTCAGATGTACAGGTAGCTCAGGAACTTGTTTCGTTTTTTGTTGGATTCCTCTTATAACTACAGCAGATTTAAACTCCTCACCCGCGCTCTCTGCTGCCTTACCTAGTAAGAATTTAAATCAACATACAAAACCCCAGGCTATTTTAAAAGCTTATAAAGATCTTAAAATTAAATCAACTAAAGATCTTTGGAGACTATCTGTAAAACTCTGAAAACCAATCATTGACACTATTGGACCCTATTTAGCTTTCATATTTAAAACTAGTTCCATTGTTTAAATCCGGGGATAGCAAAGAAGTCAATAATTATAAACCTGTGTCAATTCTGCCGGTTCTCAGTGAGATCTTCGAAAAGTTAATGCTCAACCAATTGTTGCACCATTTTATCAAACATTTCATCTTTAATGTTCAAAGTAAGAGCAGTGGTGGCCCAGTGGTATCGGCCGTGACTTACAAGTTGTAGGTCGTGGGTTCGAGCCCAGGCAGGCGCTGTACTTTGTGTAGATTATTTCTTCACCACTGCTCTCAAAACGGTGAAGGAAAACATCGTGAGGAAACCGGCATGTCCTAGTACCAAAAATTCGAAGACATGTGACATCCACCAACCCGCTCTGGGCCCGCGTGGTGGATTACGGCCCATTCACTCTCACAGAGAGGCCTGTGTCCCAGCAGTGGGAACTTCAATAGGCTGATGATGTGTTCAAAGTACGTTTCACCAAAGGGCGTTGCACAACTGACGCCAGTGCTACACTAATATAGAACCTCTTTAACTCTTGGGAGGAAGCACAATATGGCATTGGAATTTTTGCGATCTCTCGAAGGCGTTCGATTGCTTTAACCATGAGACAATATTGTTGAAGAACGAGCACTACGGAATTAGACATACGGTTATTTTTATCGAGTCCATTTCTCTTTTTAGTTTACATTAATGATTTTTTACAATTACTACAAAATCAACCGAAGATGGTGTTATTTCCTGATGATACATCTTTGATATTTTAAATCGATCGGCGGTCACAAATTCTTGATGATGTGAATAACTCTATTCATCAGGTCCAAAATTGGTTAACGGCAAACAATCAATATTGGGTTCGGCTTCCAGTCTTACCGGATTCAGCTGAGTGCCAGTGTTTTACATAGAGCGACTGCCTATCTGCCCTCCACAACCCAGTAACAGGGTATCGCGGTACCACTTGGCAAGACTGGTATCATATCTCAAGCTTCTGACTACCTGTAACGACTGTCAAAGATCTTCAAATGATAGCCGGGACCAACGGCTTAACGTGCTTTCCGAGGCACGGAGGCAAATCGGTATTTTCAAATGGTCACCCATCCACCAATATGACCAAAATATATTACGTTACGGGATCCTGGAATACCGGTATTAAAACCCTAATGCATACTCTACCAAAACTAAAATGTCTAAAGATATTTTGTAGATGAAGGTTAATCACCCACTAATCATACAAGTTTTAGACAATTAAGTTTTGAAAGAGCGCCTGCACTTTTGACCCTTGATTCTACAGTAGGAGATCAGAATTTCAGTTCCATTTCAATGTTCGTATTCGCTTGCATAAATCTGTGCTTATAAGTACGTTAGTGATATTTAAACTCAAAGTATAATACATAATACAGGCGATGGTATATGGTCAGCGCTGACCTAACATAAAAATATATTATACACCGAGCACCGATACACCGGCATTGTAGTATATCACAAAAATAAAAATTGCGTCGCCCATACAAATTTTGATCACCTGACGACAACTTTGTATAGATAATCCATTTATTTTTTGGGATTTGCTTATGAGTTCCATGGAGAAAGTTGTTCATTTACATGGGCAGAAGAATTTGGCTGCTTTTGTAAGACGATTTAAATGCCACGGTGTATGTAAAACGAGTAATCGTTCCTCACAAATAGAGTCTGCGAGCCGGTACTAAAGTAATGCTAAACTTCTGACCATCATGGTACAACTAAACAAAACAAGAGGGAACAGGCTTCTTCTGCGCTTGCTCGTTCCATCTCAGACCTCATTAATTGCTTACCACCAAGGCGTTAAGACAAAGGCAAGTTCAACACAAACTGCCTCATCCCGTTAGTGATCGCGAACACTACTACCGAGTTCTTGGGTTCGATGCCCAGGTCTGTCTAAGTGTTGTTGTTTGTTTTCATCAGGAGTGTCTCTTTGGCAATGGAGTCTAGATTTGGGCAATAGGCTCTTCTCCTATTGCAAAGGACTTGAACATAACTGGCAAGAAATTGCCTGAAGGATTGAAAACGTCATAAGGGCACGTAAATAAGAGAGAAGAACAAGAGACCTCTGGCTAACCATTTGGGGTATACAGGCGAGATATTGCAATTTAAGTTCGCGTCTCAAAGCTACAACGGCATAATGAGGGCGTGAACTCGTTCTCAGATGGAATCTAAAAACGCGACAACTCGGCAACAATTCAAATTCCCAGTTTGCAAGTGTAGCAAACGTATGAGTACGTTGTTTCACGTTGTTTGATAACTTCAGACACGGTCTTATCGGTTTACTGTCTAACATTTTTGGTTGGACTGCAGATCATTAATTTGTGCCTCTGTTATTAGCTTTCCAAACAAATATGTAGACAGATATGTGCACGAACAACAAAGTTACTTTTTGTGGAGCAACATTTTGCAAAATGAAAATCATTTATCATAATCATGATACGATATGTTCCTCCACAAAAACTTTGGCATGAATGTATTGCTTATTATTTGCACACAAAACTAGATACAATATTTTTTAATGGTTAAAGCTTGCAAACTTTTGAATTCGGTGCTCAGAACTGTTCTGAAATATCAAAAGTTTTAAACTAATAACAAATGGCATGGACATTAACATCCCGTTTTATGCGCTAATGTTAGTGACCAAATTATGCCAGTTTGAAAAGTTATAATCCACTACAACGAATAAGGTGAAATTAGTGAGAAATTCATGAGTTCGAACGCAATCGGTTGCACTACTCTGACAAACCGTAGCACAAGCATATTACAGTACACTATTTTTTTACTGTCCCTCGGCAAACTTTGTGTTTACAACAATTTTCTTAATGGCCCTCGACAAACTTCGTGTTTCGTCAGTCGTCGGCTTTCTATCAGTTGCCATTTGCACTTGGTGCAGACCGGACGCTCTCATCAACTTCGAAGTCTAATAGAAATCCGACGACTGACGAAACACGAAGTTTGCCGAGGGACATTAATAAAAAAAGTTGTACTGTACTAAGCTTCGTTTGAAATGTTGTCACGAATGCTAATAATTTGCCACCCACAATACTAGTCTAGTATTCAAAATACCCAGTTTCTGTATTTCATAGATTCAATATCGATGGAACCGGATTCAGTTTATTAGGAAGTAAATTTACATTTCTTGCATCCTTTAAGGTGCAATACTATATATAATACTATATATACTATATACTATACTATAATAAACGTTTCTCAGTTGCGTAGTTTATCGGCATGGTGGTTTTTGTCATTGTCTTTTATCATTTATTGGTTATAAAACTGTCTTCACGCAAGCTTTTTGTCTGATACCTGCTTATCAATTGCGTAGGCCTGCATAGCAGTCACTTAGACCAGAATGACAGTCGCGTAGATTTGCGTAGAAATCGCGTAAACTTGCGTAGCGGTTGCGTAGGCCAGCATAGCAATTGTGTGTGTAGGCTTCCGTAGCAGCCGCGTAGGCCTGCGTAGTAGCTGCGTAGGCCTGCGTAGCAGTTGTGTAGACCTGATCAGAAGTGGCGTAGACCTGAGTAGAGAGCGTTTATTTGGAAGTAAATTAACATCTCTTGCATTATCTAATGAGCAGGTTTATTGAAAACGTGTCTCTGTTGCGAAGTTTATCGGAGTGATGGTTTCTTGTCTATAAAACCGTCTTCATACAAGCTATTTGCCTGCGTAGCTGTCGCGTAGACCTGGGTAGGAATCACGTGGACCTGCGTAGAAGTTCCATAGGCCTGCGTAGACGACGCGTAGGCCTGCTTAGATGAAGGTTTGGCCAGCGTAAAAGTCACGTACCTATTCCTGCTTACACTTAGAAGTACCACTTCGTTTACAAAATAGTCTCTCATAGTAGAAAAACGATCAATATTTTATCCGTTGAAAATTGCTTTAAGATGTTACAAAATAAGAAATCCTGCCTCTAAAACGTCAGCCTGCATGGCCTGTCTGTTCGTTATCGATGCACATTGTCGAAGCACGATGCAATAACGGATTACGTGAACATTTTTCAAACATACACATGAATGAAATATTATATATTATATGGTAGTGCCTTCTGAGAAAACTTGTAAATTTTCAACATATTGCTAATGTGCTGTTGCTCTAAGTCTCACTAGATGGGGCTAAACACCACCTCGCCTCTTTGTGCCGCCACCGCCGTCACCATCACGCTATCGAACTTGGCTTGAGACCAGAGACTTTACTATTCCTGGATTATTCGCTGTAGTTCCGAAGACGCAATCTTGTTTAGTTGTTTCCTACAGGCAGGATTAACTATTTGTTGAATAAAATTTACTAGTATAGTCTAGTGCTGCGCTGGTTATAAAACTAAATATCACCCAAAGAGACGCTTAAAAGTTAGGCGATTCCTAATCCGCGTTGCATTTATGTTTCATTTGTGGAACGTGCACCTTTATGTGCTAATGGGATTTAAAAGTTAAGCGTTGCCTTTAATTATCATTTATTTAACTAGAATTAATAAAGAAATACATAAAAGACTCATTAGAATAAAACGATGAAAATTGCCCAGTGGTCTAGTGGGTGGTGGCCCAGTGGTCTAGTGGGTGGTGGCCCAGTGGTCTAGTGGGTGGTGGCCCAGTGGTCTAGTGGGTGGTGGCCCAGTGGTCTAGTGGGTGGTGGCCCAGTGGAAAAGTGTTGCCCCAGTGGTAACGACCGTGACTTACAAGTGGTAGATCGTGGGTTAGAACCCAGAGAGGTGCTTTACTTCGTGTAAATTATTCCATCACTACTGCTCTCAAAACGGTGAAGGAAACCATCGTGAGAAAACCAAAACATTCGAAGACATGTGACATCCACCAAACCGCACTAGGCCCGCGTGTTACATTACGGCCCATTCCCTCTCACAGAGAGGAGGCCTGTGTCCCAGTATTGGGAACATTAAAAGGCTGATGATGATGATCAAAATTAATCATCAACTCAGAAATACGACAAATTCAATCGAAGCTATCTAAAATTCGTGACCGACAGTATTAGTTTCCATAATTACAGTAATCAGGGTGGATTTTCCCCAGTCATCATTTGGACAGTGGAAACCCAAGCTTTCTACAGCCGAGGATTTTCATCAAATAAACCTAATTATACCTTTTCAACATAGTTGTTAAACATGGCGCACTTTCAGAGGCTATAGTTATGATTCGAAAATCAAATCTTTTGCACAGGCATCTTTCTGTTGCGCGGTCGTGACTTTTGTTTACGCGCTCGATCATTAGTTTTGTAGTTTAGTTTTAAATTTATAAGTCAATTTAAAAAAGATTAGTAGCAAGGAGTTTTCATACATAAAAAAAATGGGATTAATTTTATACGAGGAATAATGAATGAATCCGTACGTCTTAGCATTGAATTCTCAAAAGTCTTTTAAATGGTTGTTTAATATATTTAATAAATAGTTTTAATTTAATTATTTTCACATCAACATTTGTCAAAAATCGAATAGGCTGTATAGGCTGTTTTCGTTGTAAAAAAAATGTCCTTTTGCAAAAACGCGCCATATTCTAAAAAAATTAATTTCATGTGTGATAAATTGATATATTTTTTATAATGAGTTCAAGTAAAAGTGGTGAAATAGAATTAACTCCATCCGATATTTTATCTGAGGCAAAAACTGCGCAGGATGAAATTCTGCCTCAAAAATCTCGAGAAAGATATATGGCGACTTACGATAATTTTATTTTATGGACAAAACAAATTTAATTATTTGATTTGTTTTTACTATTTCCCACAACTGTATTGAAAAACGTTGTGTGATACACGGGTGTGTAGGTTAT
This sequence comes from Orthosia gothica, assembly GCA_949775005.1. Lineage (NCBI taxonomy): Eukaryota > Metazoa > Arthropoda > Insecta > Lepidoptera > Noctuidae > Orthosia > Orthosia gothica. The sequence continues at coordinate 23,759,619 of OX459039.1, forward strand.
TGCAAACTGGTGTCATTAAAAACCCTCGCCTTCGGCTCGGGCTTGTTAATGACAGCTCGTTTGCAATAACGTACTTTCCACCCTTGTATCACAATGTACTATTGTCTGACCTGTGGATTGATACTAACTAATACAATTTAGCACCCAGTGTTTGCGACCGGACTAACGGGCGATTCTAATACTGAAATGCTAGATTCACTCCCGGTTTCTGGCATCGAATTCGAAAAACCAATTCCAATTGTTACTGTTGCCAAATCTCAGATTATGTGACTATTCGACGGGTTTTTCATTCCAAATATCGGGCAAGAACACCAATTTTCAGGAAAGCGGCTTAAAGAGCCTAAAGTCTACCTTTTGTAAATTGATAATACCTATATTTATCTTCTTCAACAGAATAAATTTTCTTCTTTTCTTGTCGGTTGACTAAGTTTTTTAGGTTGCCATATTAAAACACAAACACATTAGTATAGTTTTGCCACGTCCGTCCATCCGCCCACGGTTGCTATTAGTGCTAAAAAGCTGTAATTTGGCATAAAATACGCGACTGATCGGCGACTATAGTCTAATGAAGTTGTATTATAAATTGATCCAATTTACTTAGATTTTTTCTTTATTGCACTTTTTCACTTCTGTGAGCTTTGTGCACATTTACGAGTCTTAGAAAATGTTGACTGGTAGAAAAAGTCCGCTTATTTAGCATGAAGTTTAAATAACCACATATAAGTAAAAAAAAAACAAAATACTCGTTTATTGGTAGATGCAAGCGTGTCAGTAGACTGTTTTCGTGTATGTATACTTAGCCGTCGACAAGCTTTAGCTCTGAACGTCGTGCAAACAATGACTTCGCTGCATACTCCAAGCATATTTGAAAATAATACTTCGCAAATATCTTTCCAACAACTTGTTAACATTGTTGTCGGTACATAATACTGCTTATTTTATTACAAGGAAATAAAAAAGTCGTAAAAATAAGTTTGTTTGTTTGTCTAGGCATATTAAGGTACTACCTACTCAAGTCTGTGTGTGTACCGTTTGCCTGCACGATGAAATATGTGCACTAGCTGCTTACTAGCTTGTAAAATTTCTAACGCACATGAGCAAATTACTTTCTGTACCAGATTGCTAAAAAAAAATTGAAATAGTTATAGTTTTCTTGGCAAATCTGCTCGAAAAATCAGCTTTTCCCTCTTTGTCGAGTTATACGAACATATTTTAATGACCGAACAGCTGATGTTTTTTTTATACTTCAGTGTTGATGCTGTAGCAAAGGTTGTTCATATTTATGAGTAGGTACCTACTCTCACTTCCTGAAAGCTCGTTAACAATTTAAAAGTTATCCTGTACTAGCTTTTACCTGCCGCTTCCGTGGTAGGCCACAGGACCCGTTTTGTGTGATAAAAAATAGCCTATGTTACGGTTAAATATTGTAGCTGCAAAAAGAGCCGCACGAGGTGATCTTCAAGGTTAAGCAACGCTTGCCGAGGTCGACCCGTGGATGGGTGACCATTTCAAAATACCAAGTTTCGTCCGTGCCTCGGAAAGCACCTTAAGCCGTTGGTCCCGGCAGTCATATGAAGATCTTTGACAGTCGTTACGGGTATTCAGAAGCCTGAGATCTGACACCAGTCTTGCCAAGACTTGAGGTATCGTGTTACCCAGTTACTGGGTTGTGGAGGTGGATAAACACTGGTACTCAGCTGAATCCGGAAAGACTTGAAGCCGACCCCAACATCAATTATTGGGAAAAGGCTAGGCAGATGATGAATTGGTGAAAGAATTTAAATCGCTTAAGTAGTTTTTGAGTTAATCCATTACATACAAACTTTCCTCTTTATAATATTATTGTAAATAGACAATATAATACCGCCCAACCAAATTTCGGTGCCAATCTCAAAGGAGATTTACCACTGTACGCAGGAGATATTACGTTCCACGAGTTCCAAACTACTGAGAAATTCCTAATGGCAGAACCCGAGCTGGGAATTGAACCCCGAACCTGGGCTCAGCAGTCGTGCTTGCGACCAACCGTAAAAGTGTTATTTATTACCTAGTTAATCCATACTATCATACTAATATTATAAACGTGAAAGTTTGGATGGATGTGTGTGTGGATGTAATGGTATGGGTGTTTGTTACTCAATCACGCCAGAACCGCTGAACGGATTTGGATGAAATTTATCACAGAGATAGATTATAGTCTGGAATAGCACATAACTTTATATCCCTGTACAATGGGATGACACACACTTTTCACGCGGGTGAAGCCTCTGGCAGAAGCTAGTAGTATTATAAATGCGAAAGTAACCCTGTCTGTCTGTTTGTTACCATTTTTCGTCATAACGGCTGAACAAAGATGAAACTTGGCACACGGGTAGACCATTTCCCGAATTAGATATTTTATATCCCAAGAGAATGTTCCTTTGGGATGATTACCGACTTTCACGTGGGTGAAGCCGCTGGCCAAAGCTATTTGGTTATAAAGAACACTTTATCATTTCTATCTACCATCATTTTCGATTCTAACTAAGCAGTTAGAACAGTCAGAACCTCAAGCGGCGGAAATATAATAACCTCATTGGTAGTTATATTTTCGAGCCGTTTGGGGTTGAAACTCTTGGTCCGTGGGGTCCGAGTGCTCACGCTTTGTTTAAGGATCTTGCCAAACGCCTAGTTGACACTTCGCGTGACCCAAGGGCTGGCTTTTACTTTGGTCAGAGAATTATTATTGCTACCAGTCTTTTGGGCACATTACCAGTGGTCAACGATGGAGAGGAGTTTTTCGACGCCATATTTTAGTTAAGTGTATATTTTTAGGTTTAGTTAGTGAGTAGTTTTTGGTTTAAGTGTATATGTTTGTAGTCTTAGTTAATTAAGTATTTTATACACTGTATATACTTGTATCTATGTAAATAAATACTAACTAAGCAGTGAAACGTGTTCCCTTTCAACTGTTTGTTTTAAAAATTGTTCGAGTGTTTCATTGAGCTGCTGTCATGTCAAGACGATCTACAATCCTGGCTACATAGTACGGCTTTTAGGCGAAACTTTGAGTAAATCCCGCCGTTTCATAGGTGTTCCATGGCCGAGGTATTTTGATTGGCATTTAACTAGTATTAATTTTAAGTCGTTTATTGGTTCAATCGTATAAGGACTGCAATGTGTAGTGGTGCGCCGGTGATGTGGCTTAGGTACACCCCAGAGGAAGGTTCAGTGACGGACAGCCGCGGTAGGTTCGCGGTGAGTGCTTACGCGGGAACGTGTTCCCGCGATAAGGGGCTCCGGAGGACACCGTGGCGTTTTAGTGGGTTAGGGTCCCACATTACTGTACTATCCCGTGGTAGTGCAGTAAGCAAGAGAATTTCGCCAAGCAAGAAAAAAGGTGTGCTCAGGTTTTTTTTAACCGGTTTTTATTTGCCACTACTGTACAGGAATTTTAACGCGTTTATTTGTTCAACCTTCAATGAACTAATGATGAAACAGCTGGTTTCTGTACTTAGTACTTGGAGTGTATTAAAGTTTAAAACCTTAATTTAATACCATTTCAAACAGTTTTCAGGCCAAAGTTATCGAAAATTGATTAACAATTGCTTATAAATATTTAGATAATAGAAATGATTAAATGCGTGTGCGAGTGTTTTAAATGCGTTTATTAATTGGATGTTTACATGGATAAAGTAATTATTTTACCATAATATTAATTAGCGCATTTTTAAATGTGTAACCTCATTTGTTAGAAAAGTAGGCCTCAGTGTCGCTAAAAAAAGGATATACACAAATAGCCGACTTCATTACGAAACCATTATGGGCATCTACCTAGCTAACCTGGTCTTTAAAAAATAGCATTAAAATCTCATTTACGTTTCGCTCCCCGGACTACGAAAACTGCGCGGTATTATATCCCGGGTTTAACTATTTAAGTGAGTATTATTTCTAGCTGAAATTAAAGCTTGTATACCCTCTTTCATATTTTTGCGTATTTAAACTAATAATTAGGGTGTAACGGAAAGGGGTGGTCATTTCACCGGTCGGTTTAAAACTTCACCTGCCCATGTAAATGAAATTCTTTCCCCAAGAGAGTCATAGTCAATTCTCAAAAACATTAAAAAAATCTTTTTACAAAAAAATACTACCGACTTCCAAATAAAAAAAAACAAAAAGTGAAAATAACTTGGTTTTTGGAAGTCGGTGTCTTTGGTAGGTACCAAGTTTTTGTGTTATGGACACCGACTTCCAAAAATCAAGCTATTTTTCGATTTGTTGATAAACAATAAACAGACATGCGATTGCAGCAATCCCAAGATATTTGCCGTTATTTATTGAAGAGTTCTGTTGTATATCTCCGAATTTGTTCATCAGATCTTCACCAAATTAAAATGGGACCAATTTCGAAAAACATTCTATCAATCAACAAACGAAATTTCTAAATCGGTCCACAATTGACGGAGATATCAGTGAAAATAAACAAAAAATAAATACATGAAGTCAAACATAGAACCTCCTCCTTTTTGGAAAGTCGGTTAAAAATAGTATCGCCCAATATTTTGGTCAGCTGATGACAACTATTGTATGGAAAATCCAATATATTTTTTTGGGAAATGCCCATAACTTCCGTGGAGAAACTTGTTATTATACTTGGCCAGAAGAAGTTTTTAAAATATGACTCCAACTTTCCTTTGTAATCTTATAAATATTATAAAAGCGAAAGTTTAGATGGGTGTATGTTTGTTACTCAATCACGTCAGAATGTCTGAACGTATTTGGATAAAATTTGGCGCAAAGACAGATTGTCGTCTGGAAATCCACATAGGTTTCTTTTCAGCCCGGTATAAAGTTTCCTTGGGATAATAAAACATTTTTCACGCGGGCGAAGCCGCTAGCAGAAGCTAGTCCTACATATTGCCGTGATGATGTTTAAAATAAGTCTTAAGTAATTCGCCGCGCATCTCCGCTTTGCTACATAACGGGCCTGAAGGTTGTTGTTAATCTAAAACCGCTTACAATGTGAAGCGTGTAAAGGATAATTGCATTCTTTATCAAGTTTCGACTACAAACAAACTATTCATCGATATCTTCGAGATTCCCTTCGTTCATAACATTTTAATCGATTTATGAATAGTTTTCGTCATTTGAAATAGTTTCTTTGTAATAAATGGTGTTTGGAAAATTTTATTTGTCGGTTATAAAGTAACAAGTATTATCTTCCTCATATTAAGCTCGACCACAGACATAAATCCAACTAGATAACGCTAGTCCCTCCATCTGTATAAATACCAGGCGTGCCACTTTTTCACACACAATTTAAGAACAAATGCCCTTACCGATGAAAGAAAATATTACCATTGCCTCGGCCAACCGTTTTCTGTACAGTTTTATAACTCAAAATGGCATAATTAGGCGTTTTTCTAGATTTCGGAGGATGTCCGGTGCCGATAACGCTAAATCAAACAGCTCAAAGTACGATCACTGCTCGTAATTTTACTCCCTTTTTTGACACGCGAAGTACATACAATCGCGTCATCTAGTTAGATTTATATCTGTGAGCTCGACTTTAAAATAAAAGTCTACATTCGAAGCTATGCGACAATTTTATACCCATCATATCGTTTGCAGTCGCTCAATTCTATTTTACACCTTACAACTTTATATGTCGTCAAATGAAACCTGAAGCTAGACTTGAAATCGTAGATATATGAAATATCCCTAACTGCCTCGTTGGTTTAGTGGTCGAAAGCGCTACTGCTGACCATGAGGTCATGGGTTTGATTCAAAGGTCGTGCAAAGTGTTATTGGGTTTTAAATCTGGAATTTGTCAGTAGCAGTCCAGAGCTTGGACTTGTATCGGTTGATGGTCTTTGGTTCACCTACTATTACATATAAAACCTATCTGGCACAATGTGGCCAGAGCCTTGAACATCGTCGCCGAGTTGCCAGCTTGTCGGTTTTTTTATCGGTTGTTTTTTTTTTTGCCTCTTTCGTCATGGGACTACAATACGAACGGCGAAGCGTCATCAAAGTACATGGTTGACATCCCACCTATAAGCACTAAACGTATTGAAAATCTGCCGACAAACTGTCCTGCAGTTTGGCAGAAGATTTGTATAATACCCAGTCATGTAACTTTTGTTGAAATAAATAAATAAAAAATAAAAAAAATACTTTCATTATGCGTACAGCTAAGGAGTGCAATTCCCTGCCGGAGTCTTTTTTCCCGATAGCTATAACCTCGGGGTCTTTAAACCAAAAGTGAATAGGTTACTTCTAGTCAAGCGTGCTACACCATCGAATATATCATCGCTTACCATCATCCGGTGAGATAGTTGTCAAACGCAGACTAAACAATCATTTAAAAAAATGGGGTATAATAGGTGCACCTGTGCCTGAACACTTCGAGAGATACCGGCATGATATATATATATCATGTCACTTTCAAACTACACTTTTATTAATTTACTGAACAAAAATAAAAGGTTTTGTACATCTGGGAACCAATAAACCTTTTGAATTTATTTGAATTGCAAACACAAATGGTCTCCAGACGTGCATGTGTGTCGTGTCCATTTCGCAGTTTGTCTAACAGTCAAAGGCGGTCTCGATAAATTGGATTATCTGGTGCCGATGACATGATGGGTGGCGGCGACGACTGGGGCAGACAATGGCTAAGTTATCTGAAAGCTAGAGACATTTGTAAAGCCGCTACAGACGGCAGCGTCATCCGCAAGGCCCGCTCCACTATATGGCTTTAGCAGGTATGATACATATCAGTGTCTGCAGAGAAACTCCTCGCTATTCGCTGTGTTGTTCTGTTTGCAGTAGGATGCATTTAACCTTGTTATTGTTTTGTCGAGTTCTTTTTTATTATTATTTACAGGCTCGCGTTTGAGCCGTTTAGGGGTTGTGGTCCAACTATAATGTCCGACTAGTTGGACTACGGGTCTTCGGTAGGGGCAGTTGTCCAACTATAAATAATTATTGGACAACTGCCCCTACCGAAGACCCGTGGTCCAACTGATATATTTACATTAATATTCATAATTTCACGATTTTGACAAATTCAGTAAGCTGATAAGCGTGTTTAGTGAAAGACACAGAAGAAATAATGTTTTGGAAGGGTCGCATGCAAAACTGAGTCGTATTTTAAACACGAAAAATGTCAACATGTTGCGGCTTCTAAAAGTGTTAGAAAAATCAAGAACACTTGCAAAAATAAGAGAAGTTACAAAAAAACCGGCCAAGTGCGAGTCGGACTCGCGCATGAGGGTTCCGTACCATTTTCGTAAAAAACGGCAAAAAAAAAATCACATTTGTTGTATGGGAGCCCCCTAAAATATTTATTTTATTTTGTTTTTAGTATTTGTTGTTGTAGCGGCAACAGATATACACCACCTGTGAAAATTTTAACTGTTTAGCTATCACGGTTCATGAGATACAGCCTGGTGACAGACAGACAGACAGACGGACGGACCGCGGAGTCTCAGTAATAGGGTCCCGTTTTTACGCTTTGGGTACGGAACCCTAAAAAAGGTAGCTCTCAGACGAAAATGCCAAATTGAAAATTATGATTACATCATGGAGATACAGTTAGAAATGTTAACTGGTGAAATAACATAACTGGTGTGGTGGTGGTGGTGGTATAAACTACGTTATTTTTTATTTTATTTTATTACAGTGTTGATTTGATTGATAATGTTTTTTTCTTAAATGTATAATTATAATTCAATAAAATTAATGCCAACTGCTGGGAAAAGGCCTTCCCCATATCTTTCCGAGTGCTATTTTCGAGCGCCACTTCAATTTTAGTTATTAATATAAATTAATAAGAAAAGTCAGTTGGACCACGGGTCTTCGGTAGGGGCAGTTATCCAATCATTATTTTTAGTTGGACAACTGCCCCTAGCGAAGACCCATAGTCCAACTAGTTGCTGAGCGATGTTGTGGACGACGATAAAGCACGCTTGCCTAGAAGCACAAAGTATGTAAGCGACGGCGCGGCGAGTAACCTAAACGTATTGCCTCTGCAGCAGAAGGACAGATAAGCAAAATCCCGGTCTATCAAATATTTATGAGGAAATATTTCAGTCACTATAGTCCTATTTTCGGATGGCCGATGGGGCCGAAAAGTTCTGGAATGGCGACCGCGAACCGGAAGACGATACGTTGGAAGGCCTCCCACTAGGTGGACCGATGACCTGGTTAAGGTTGCGGGAAGGCGCTGGATGCGAGACGCATCATCACCGGTCAATGTGGCGACGCCTGGGGAAGGCCTATGTCCAGCAGTGGACGTCTTTCGGCTGAAATGATGATGATGATGATGATTTCAGTCACTTTAGTTTTGTATTTGGAATTCAAAGGTTGTATATATTGCCGGTTAGGCGCATTCAGAAGAAACGGTTCCTTTGAAAACCTAAGAATTAGCGAAGTCAACCACGTGGTATCAGTAATCAGTAATTGTAGGTCGCTTTTCTAAAGCCACCGATATTATTTTCAAAGAAAGCCTACTTCAGACAGTTTTATACTTAGGTTTAATAAACTACATTTGTATGAAACTTATAGCAGAAATTTCGATATGATAAGTTTTAAAATTAGCGTTTTATTCAAAGAGTAACAGTAAATCCGCCAGACTTCTTGTTAGAATTAAAAATTCACTTCATTGTTATTTGGATGTTGGTCCAAAGTCGGGCTTACACAAAGATTTATCTGGGTAAAGTTGAGAGGGCGCGGCGTCCACATTGTCGTCTCATCTATATTGAGTCGAGCTCGTGGCGCGTGGCGACTCGCCCACTACTATCGCTGCCCACCCCCGCCGCCATATTCACTGCATTTTAGAATTCAATTGAGCTGACTTCGTGAGTTTTCTCTTTAATTCGCTCCGACCATCTTGTTACACCGCTACGAGCACGCAAACTTCTCCTTCCACATTTCCAATAAAAAAGATCTGACTATCTCTACTCACTGTTTTAAAATTTTCTTTAACTTCCAGGTAACTAACTACCGGGAGTTGGGACGCAAACTAAAAAGAGATGAAAGTTTTAAAGTTACAGGTGCAAATAAAAGTAGATACTGAACTAATTGCATTATTTTTAAAAAACCTCTTCGTTTCGTTTCAGTACACTCGAGTACCCTGTAATTAAAAGCCAAACAAGTGTTTTGTAATCGAATTCAGAAGAAAGTAATTGAGGTTTAATTCTGTTAATCGAGCCCATTAACTGGCGGTATCACGGCACTACGCCGCTGCCCCTAATGGCCTTTTCCCAACGCATTTACCTAACGAATGACCTAGGACGCGTCCCGGCGCCGAGCCGCGCGCCGGTCGCCTGCCGGCTGCCGGTCGCCGCCCGGCCCGACGCCGTCAGCACGTTGCTACGATTTAAAACCCAATATACGAGTACCGGGAGCACCTCCAACACACAAATACAACCTGCTCATAATAATTTGGACAGCGAAATTGAGCACCCATACACTATCGCACCCAACACGGCATTCTACAAAATATTCAACAACAAAGCCTCAAATATTAGCGAGCCATTCTATAACAACAAAGCCTCAAATATTAACACACTTGACAAATACGGATAACAGCATTCTGACAAATACATTTGTTTAAAATTAATGACTGGCAAAATATTAGTGGTATGAAACAAAGCACGCAATTAATCCATGAATGCTAGTGAAGTCACGCGATGGTGCGATGGGCGTCCGCCGGCCCGGCGAACAATCATCCGAGCGATTTATATACACATGGCCATATATAACAACTCAACTCACTATTCACTAAAACCTGGATGGAACTAATAATACCAGCCACAATATTATGATGTACGATTTCCAAGTGGTTTATTACCGAACTGAATGAACTCGGTTTTTAAAATAAATCACCAACTTGCAGTTACGAAAACTGCTTTAGTTTGACTAAATTATGTGGTATTGGTGGTCGTAGAAATTGGTTTCTCGGAACTTGGCCGTTATGAATCAGAATGCACGTAACCAACAATGGCGTAGCACAAGTTCCATGATCCCAAGTAAGCCAGAATATAAAGGAGCGAGGACCAGGAACTAAATTGACTTCAACATTCTTGAGTTCCCAAACTTCAAATCAACTTTTGGGATGAAGTTTGTGTGAGAATACTTTTAGGCTAATTAATATTGCAGTTGCTTAACTTTGCCGCTCCACTCAAACCTTAATTATGTTTTATTGGGAAAGAGATACTTTAATCTTGGCGCTTAACGTTTCGGATTGATGAAATTGTATTTATTTTTGGGTAGAACCACAAATATTGGCCTGAGGGTCGATAATGTTTCTCGATTGTATCGTATGATGGAAATCATCAAATAAAGTGGCCATTTATTACTTTCTGTATATTATCAGGGTAGATTTTCTTTCATGAGAAACCATATAAATCAATTTTGAAAATATTATGTTACGTTACTTTCTGTACTATATTGTAACTATGTGTTTTTCACGTCATTTTCCTGATCTATGTTGTTATTTAGGTAAAGGTGTTGAACAATATTAAATTTTATGAAACCCCTCTTATTGTACAAGTAAGTAGGGCTTAGCTATCAATGATTGTCTCTCCTTTAAAGGCTTACAATAGCAAAGATATCAAATGCAAATTGCCATTTACAGACTAACATTAAAAATATCTGCAATCTCAGCAAAAATGGCATTCCTTGATTCATAAGTAAAGCAAATGAAAACTATAAGAGTTGTAAGACTTGTTCAACATTTCAATTATTTTTTATGAAGCAAGGGTATGCATGCTAAGTTCAGGAAGGTTATTACTTTAGCGTTTGAAAGCGTGCTTCGAGTAGATGTAACGTGTTCAATCTGAGCAATCATTTTAACATGTAAGTAATAAATCTGAGTGCTAGATACCTTGAGTAATAACCTAGACTTGCTTAGAACTTATTGAGCATGCAGATGCGTCTAGCTGAGTATGCGTCATGGCTGTCTTTGCACTTTGATGTTCACATTCAGAAGAAGGAATATGCTTATGCATGTTTTTGTTTCCCCTCTTATGCGTTGTTTAATATTGCAAGCATAAATATACCTTTACTCTTGTTTAATCCTTATTCGTCCAAGTATTTTTTTCACATTTTGGGCATATTTTTCATAGTTTCAACTCTGCAAACCATGAATAAGCCAATAAACTTAAAATCACGGTGAACAGCAAGTCAGTATCAGGAAGAATAGGTTCTATGTTGCGAGAGCTACCGTTTCATAAAAAGTCCGACCGGAGGCTATTTTGTAATACTTTCATTTTTATCATGAATATAAAAATGTTTGCTGTTGTTGTGTTGTGTTGTGTGTGAATGTTGTTTTTTTTTATTAACCATGGTAGCTCTATTTCAATCGTCGTTTGGTAACTATTGTTATTTCTTCTAACATGCAGGCTTTTTTATAAGGTTGCTGCTTTCCTACGTGCTCGTACTAATTACGCAAAACTATTACCTAATTAATATGTTTTGCTCCAACTTGAATCAGGCGACGGCCCCTATCTCGAGCAACTGTTGCTGATAGTTATGTCTCACCTCTATTAAGCTTTCAGTTTTAATAAGATGCTTCCGTTATTAAAAATGATTAGGGCAATTATTTTCTTGATGCAATAATTGTCTAAAGTTTACGATCATGTTATACTCCCGTCTTTAAGGTTTGCTCAGAAGGAACAAAACGACATGTGCCACTTCTTTTGATAGACGTCCACGGACATACACGTGCGTCTGATGCAGGTACTCTCCACATATCTGACCTTTTTGAGGATCAAGCCATAAAAACTACTAAATACTTACGTAAATAAAATATGATCGTGCTCCCCAGAAGTAGGTACACGTAATAACCTTGGAGTAAGTAAATAGCTGCTTAGCAATAAAATAAAAATATTAGAGGCTACAGAAATAAATTACAACTTATTTAACGGTTGATAAATCATTTCATAGCGTTACTTGTATGTATAAAATGTATATTATTAGTTCTCAACCAGTTTCAAGGTTTTCGTCAAATGATTGCTTTTAGACATGCTTTAGGCATGTCTAAACGCTGCTTGGGTTCTTGTTCTGCAGGCAAATTGAACAATATTCGGAATTAATGAAAAGGTAATTAAGCATACCAAAACTATATGATTATAAATATTACATATAAAGAAATGCATGATTGGAAGAAATGCAATTAAATCGAATTAGAATAAATCTAACGATACAAATGGTTGTCTCTAATGTTGCTTGCTATCTCGGGCTCCCAGCGGTCGCCGTTCGTGAGTAGTTTCTCTTTGTTATACATGAGTTCCTCTCGGGTTTCTGTGCTGTACTCGAAGTTTGGTCCTTCGACGATGGCGTCGACGGGGCAGGCCTCCTGGCAGTAACCGCAGAAGATGCACTTGGAGAGGTCGATGTCGTAACGCGTGGCGCGGCGTGAGCCGTCGCAGCGCTCCTCCGACTCGATGGTGATGGCCTGCGCGGGACACATGGCCTCACACAGCTTGCAAGCGATGCAGCGCTCCTCGCCCGACGGGTAGCGGCGAAGCGCGTGCTCCCCCCGGAACCGGGGAGACAGGGGACCCTTCTCGAAAGGATAGTTTATTGTAGCTGGCTCTTTGAATATGTGTGCTAATGTTACCGCAAAACCTGAAAGACATTTTTTTCAGTCATAGTACAGTTTGGATAATTGAAAAAGCTAAAGCAAAGTGAAACGCATGTTCATCTATTTGAAAGTATGCTACCGTATATTTGCAGTTGGCAAATAAATAAATATTCATATCGTGATAAAAATACACAGAAATCTACACAGTACCTAGATTTTGGTTACATTTAACAAATGTTGCCAAAATCTAGGTACATGTGATTTAATAAATATTGCGATTGCTTCTATCCAATTCCAATTTTATCACTAATACACGTAAATCCGTGATTTCTATTACTGATGATACCATCTCGGACACGAAAAAGGGTGAACTGCTGAAGCGTGTCGTGAATTAGTAAAAGCAAAACTTTTCTAAACAAAGACTTGTCTTGTACATCTACCAATAATATAATACAGAGGTACAATTGTTTGTTTTTAAAAGGTATTCTCTGGCAGAACTGATTCGATTAAAATCTTTGGTACCTTACCTACTGATACTACTTATAAATAACGGGTATTTGATACTAGGATAGGCCACAGGAGAAAGTCACGGGAAAACGCTAGTAGTTATATATGTGAGTGACAGTAGAAGTGTTTCATAAATTTTGAAACAGTATTTTGGTATCGAAAAAGCATTATATTTTGCTACAGAACATTATATTTTCCTTCTTTTTATGGTATTTTTGAATATAATATCATAAAAAACCGGCACAATTTCGGTGTGTAACCAGTCTACTAGGAGCTTCATATTTTTACGTATGCAATTTTATTCTTCTTGGTGAATACTTTCACAAAGAAGAATAAAATTGCATACGAAGAGAAAAAAAAGAAAAAAAATATCTATAGTTTTAATAATTTATATCGAATCTGTTCTAAAACCGAATAGGGGCACCCCGACTTCACGTAGTCTTAGGGCTGCTACCCCTAGAGTGTAAATAAAAACCGGAGGCGCGAAGGGAGAGCAACCTCCGCCCGCTGTAACAAAGTATAGGCATGCTTGCGAACCGTAGCGGCTGAGGCTGGTTGCCGGAGGCGACCAGCAAGCCAAAGCTACGAAGGTGAGCGTGGGTGCCCATCTTTTGTTACGTAAGAGTCAAGAGGTTTCACTTCCCGCAGCGCCGGAGACGATGCAGAGACAACGTTAGTGTTTTGAGGTTAGGTTAGAATAATTTGTTATACTCAACAACGATGCGTTACGTTTTCATGGGGATGGTGACAGGGAAGAGGGCGCACACTCCCCCCGCCCTTCCTCACCACCCTCCTATTGCAAACGGTACTAGATTTTTACCGGTTAGGTTGTTTCTTTTTTTGACACGTGCGCGTTTTGGTGATTTCAAATTTACATTAGAAATGACCTATTCTACCTAAAAAAAATACCTACTACCTACTATAAGTACGTCTGGTTAAATACCGAACTGGTTCCTAAAAAACGTTTAAATAATACTTTTATAAAAACCAAAATAACGTCACCTCGCAATATCTCCGTCCAGAACACAGTTTGTGCGATGCGCTCAATGAAGTCTATCCCATTGGTCGATGGTGGAATATCATTGACGTAGAGCCACGTCACATTGTACTTGGTTCGTGGACAGCAGTAGAAGGGAGGGTAGCGCGTACAGGGTGGGCAGACGGGGAAGCAAGGACCACCGGGAGGGGGGCACAGTGGTGGTGGGCACGGAAGACACGGGGGACAGCCTGTGTCCTGCTGCTGCCACCGAACATGCTCACACACCACTTTAGCACTCACGCAATTTTGTGGTCTCAAAACGCCACGTTGAACTAAAAGCATTTTCGTTTATAATATGTTACTGTAGTGACATGAGACTGCGTAGGACACTGACAAGACTTGACTTTTTTATGGATTGAAATTCGATTGTCAAAGTCACATAAAGACTCCTTTTATAAATATTTATACAGACTCAAAGTTCACTGTGTCGCTTATCTTCGAGAGGCTGGGCGCACGGAGTAGGCTGAAAATATCATTCTCGTCTATTAAAGTATATCAATTTCCTATTAAGTTAACGTCGCAAATAAGTTCACAAGTCTAAAACCTCTGTTTCGTGAACAGAATGGCAACGACACAAACCTTAAATTAGATACTAGTCAAACTTTGATGAAAATACTTTGATTTCGCTACGGCTGACTTTAACAAGGTTATTTTCTGTTTGGCATATTTAAAACTTGTCGGGAGAACGAGGGACAGTCTAAAAGAGAAAGTAGTTTTGTTCCCGTATAAGCTGAGCACCATATACACAGCATTCTTAATGCATAACAATAGCCTCAAAAATATTGGAACTGAAACCTGTCTATTTTAACTGAAGGTTAAATAAAATTAGTGTTTGAATACGCGTGTATTTCCCACGCCCAACACATAACCAACGTCACGATAAGCACAACAACCAAGCAGTAAGTAATATTCAATCATCAAAATAGCACCCGCTTGCCCGCAATGTATCTGTGTATCTGTACTCACGACCTAACTATGTTCGGATTACTTACCACGCAAGTACATTAGAATAGAACATTTCGCTAACCGAATTAGTGAAGTGAGTGGAGTGGAGGGAAATGCCGAGGATTGCATTATGCAATGGCACGGCGAGTGCTCCAGGCATGCGAAAGTTAAGGCCGGTTAGTTCCCCTGAAGCAGTGGCCCAGTTGTCTTGAGTAGTTGGCGTACAATCGTTTGGTTGCTCACTGCACAGAGCACACGACATCAACCCGCATTCCGAGAACGTATTCATCGAATAATTCTTCATGAAGTTTGCGTTCTCCTTCAACATAAGTTATCTTAACTATTCCTGACGCTACAGTGGTGGATGTCTAAGATGGATGTCGTTTGCATGCTTTTTGATTGTCCTAAATATGAGTTTATAGATGTTACACGACATTGTCATAAGGGCCGCGATTATGAAACATTAATTTAAGAAATGTGTAAAATATATGTATATTTTTAAGCTGTCAAAATATTGTGAGGAAAGTTTTGTGTATGAATTTGGATGGCTAGTGGGTTTGATAACTGTGGATGGGCTGTGTGAAAGATAACGGTGGATGGACTGTGTGAAAGATAACGATGGATGGTATACGTGAAAGATACTGGTAGATCGACTGTGTGAAAGATAACGGTGGATGGTATACGTGAAAGATAATGGTAGATCGACTGTGTGAAAGATAACGGTGGATGGTCTGTGTGAAAGATGATCTAGAAATAATAAGATTTTGCTTTGATACTTTAGTGAGGCGTTTAGAGTGGCTAAATAATAACAGCCGCACAGCTCAATCTTTAAGGTTAAGTAACGCTTGCCGAGGTCATTCCGTGGATGGGTGACCATCTTTACATAGTTAGTTTCCTTCGTGCCTTGGAAAGCACTGGTCACGGCTGTCATTTGTGGCTAAACCAAGTGCCAGATGAACCAGATGCCAGTTTATGCATCTCATGATGAATAAATACGCAATTGACATTTGAGACCATACAAGTTGGCTCTGTATTAATACATAGAATCCGGCTTTGTTCCTGTTGAAGTTCCTTTGAACTTCGTTGAAAGCTGGTTCAAAGCGAGTGCCCACGACACCCCAAACATGTTTCTTTTTTTAATTTGTTTCCAATCGAATCGAGAAGAATCGATTGTAACTTTTTAGTGACAGGACTAATTAAGTGTCGTTTTTTTTCCAGATTTTGCCAATAATTTCTAAGAATCAGAAAAAAACAATTAAAGAAGTCAACGTTTTGAGATGTATTGCGATAGGTACATAAATAAATAATAATGAATACTGTTCATTTCGGCTTACGCAAATGTTTTTAAAAGTAGGTACACAAATGTGTAATAAGCTAGTAGTAGCCGATGTACACATCGGCTAGTACTAGCTATAGTTTCTATATCATATAGTTTTTACCATAAAACGTAAATTGCGTGTAACATAAAGAAGATAAGTTTATTAGCCAAATATAAGATAACGTGTATGTGAAAAAAAGCCAAGTCAAATCTTGAGCTACAATTTATCTTAAGTTAACTTAATTAGTAAGCTTTTATGGATAACAGCAAGAAAATAATGGACCTGTCACATATTATTATATGTAGTTCTACTGCTTCAAACCAATAGTATTAAATTCATCTATAAACTATTTACAAACACTTTTGAATTAATAAGAGGACAAAACAGTTCGCGGAATATTTTTCTTAAATATCCCGCGAACTTTTGGATCACCTATGTAGAAGAAATAGGCGGGTAAGGGTCAAATGATCAAAAAGTTGAAGCTTGCACGTTTCAAAGCGTTGGTTTCTCAAATAGAACAGAAAAAACGCCTTCTACAGGTTTCTCATGGCCAAACCACATGACTTAGTAACAGTTTTTTTTTCGTCTAGCTCAATCCGTGTTGTGTTTGAAGTGCTTGTTGTCATGTTGTGGTGTTGAGCTACAAATTGTTAGTTGTACATAACTACCCTGCGGTTGTAGCTCTGTGTTTGACTCGCAAGTGGGTCACCATGCGGCGTATTTGCCGTCTTCGAGCCGTGTTTCAATTGCTTAATGACCACAATATTATATCATAGAACAGAACTTATACATTTCGATAACAATTCTACGAAAGGAAGACTGTTCTGTCGTGGGATTGTGGATGTGTAGAGGAGTGAAGTGCATGTAAGAATCATAGGCAACCATTGAATGTTCCCACTGCTGGGACACGGGCCTCATCTCATTGATAGGACTATAATCCACCACGCGGGCTAGGTGCGGTTTGGTAGATGTCACATTTTTATTCCTACCACATAGCGGTAGTCTCACGATGTTTTCCTTCACCGTTTTTAGAGCAGTGGTGATGCAATAAATTACACAAAGTAAAGCTTCTGCTTGGGTTCAAACCCGTGACCGAAAACCTGTAAGTCGGGACCGAAACCACTGGGCCACAACTGCTCACTAGTACTTGTAAGATGAGGAAGGCCAATCAATGTATAGATTGTATAAACGATTAATAGATACAATTGATCTGTAACACTGAGATGACGATCGCTGCACGATTGCTGACTCTATAAAGTTAAGGCGCTATATACGCCCCAATGTTAACGCAGTACTGGCCGTGCGCCCTCTCGATGCTAAAATATCAATATTGAACCTCCTGTTGAACAGTTTTGTTTGAAAAATATTATTTGATTTACATATGCTATGTTAATTAAGAAGAAATTCTAGCCATAAATTTTTCTGTGTTAAAATATTTTTAAACATCCAAGTCGTTTTGGAGGAGTTTCCAAAAGTTGCGAAAAATGGTCGTGTTGTTAATTATTTCTTTAAAGCAAAACTATTAGTTACACGAAAAAACCTTGAGTTCAAAATTATGTATCTGAATCAATAATAAATATATATATTTTTCAAACCTTTTAACCTAGCCGTTACTAAGGAGTATGCTTTAGAAAGTTACCGTTTTACGGCACTAAAGGATATGTAGGCCCTTAAAGAAAACATACGCATTGGCCTTCAAAAGACAACCTAAAATAAGTAAGTAAACTATTTGGCCTACCAAGTCTCAGCTTAGAGGCTTTTTCTTAATGATAAAATAAATGTTACACTTCGACCATCATTTCTTCCATATAAACGACCGATAGAGACGTTTATGATGATTGAGCTATTTATATTTAGTACCTACTAATGATGTACTAAAAACACGTTTCGTTTTTTGTAAGGATCAAAGCTCAAATGTTGTTTAGTTAACCTGAAACTGCGGTTAATCGGGGTTCACCTATCTACATAAAAGTTGGAAGCATGTTATCTTAATACATAGGTATTTTGTGAGTTAAACATTAGTTACGAAGTTAATGTAACCAATCTAATCTCTAGTCGTGTTATTTAGTTTTAATATTTGAACATAAGTCGCTACATGATAAGCAAATAATTATAAATATTTGGACTAAAGGAGTTTGCACACTAACATTACCGTGACTACACCGTATCAAATTATACCAAGACTGCTAGAAACATGTAGACAAAAAAAAATACTTTGTATAAAAAATTTGACTAGACCGTTCCGTCACTGACCTACACTGTCGAGTGCAATGCACGGAGCGTCAACAAATTTACAATTTATACGTTCTAGTGCCCATGCTCTCCTGCACTTTGGAGGACTTAATTAATGCCTCTGATACCGCTATAAACATGGCCACCTACTGAACCCAAACTGTGTAAGCGCAGTGGTGTCTCATCCCATACAAAGAAACTGTCCCAACGTACTGTACTTAAACTGATTATTTTTTGAAAATCGATCGCTTTCGGTTCCGTTTCACGGATACAGATGGTGATCTATCTATCGCCGTGGAACGGAAACGAACGCGATCGATTTACAAAAAATAATCGGTATAATCAGATTAAATACGCTAGTTACGTCGGCACGGTTTCTTTGTATGGGATGAGGCATTTGTATGCTAGTATTATATTATCTATGGTAAGAGTTAAATCTCCATCGACTCGAAAACAAAAAGTGCGCAAAGCAGTCCGCGCCATGTTTATGTCAGTGTCTGATACTCGTATATTATACGGTCACTGCATGGTCATGGTATGGTATGGTATAGTCGGCAGACTCCTTTAACTAGTCTGCTAATGGTTAGTAGAGTAAGTAATAAGCGTATGAGGAAGTCAGAGTTTTAAGCCCAAACTTCCGGCCGGATTCCGGTATGATAGTTAGATCGGAAGTGAGATGTAAACCTTGGTTTCATAATGAACCTCCAAGTAATTTACTGAGAGAGCAAATCAGAAATATTGGTCTCTCCTGCTCACTCTCGTAAACTGCCACAACTCGTTTTACATAAATGTGTAAAGATGAATAGAGAGCTAACAGATTTTCTTTAATAAGGTAAGTATGTTTTCACGCGGAAAATATAAACTTAAGTGTTTGGTAAAAATAATACCTAATATTAAACTAGACCATAATGACTGCTTCAAGAGCAAGCTGAAGCTTGATCTAGTTTAAAAATTAAATGTAAATTTTTCTATGTCATAAGGTTATTTA